>OZ012661.1:65048080-65229080 GCA_963942545.1 Oxycera nigricornis | reverse complement strand
TATTTGTTCGGGTGTTGTAAATTTCTTAATTTGCTTTATTCTGGATTGATGGATTTTATTTTTGGGTTTGTTATTTTTTATTAATATTATATCGTTTTTATTTTTGGTTATTTCGACTTTGCGGAATTTAGGTTGTTCTTTGTGTCGTTCATGTTTATAGTTTTTTATGTATACTTCTTTTTGTGTAATTTGTTGTGGTAGTTCGCGTTTTTTATTATGATAGTCTACCAATTTTTGCTTTTTATTATGTAGATGTTTAAATATGTCAGATTTATTATTAATACCTTGTTGTATTTCTAAAGGTTTACATTGAGTTACAGAATGAATTGTGTTATTATAATACTCGGTTGCTTTAAGCACTTTTTCTTCGATGTTTAATTCTGGTTCGGTTAATGTTAATATTCTTATTTGTTCAAGTAAAGATCTATGACAACTATTCATGTCTGCATTTCCTGTATGAGCTTTTGGTGAGGTGAAATGTGGTTCGATATTTTCTTTTTTCAAGTAATCTTTCACGTTAATCATATCGAATTCATTGTCGGCGATTATTTTTTAAGGTTTACCTAGAATTGCGTTTCTTTCTCTCAAAAGGCTAATGAATGTAACAGCATTTCGATCTAGTGTTTCTTTAGTGTAAAGGTGTTCAGAAAACTTATCGATAGCTGTGAAGAATTGTTTTTTGCCAATAAGGAATATATCGATATGTATGATTTTATTAATATCGCTGGAGAGTTTGAATTCTATTTTTACAGGATTTTGATCATATTTAGCTCGGTTACGGATGTCAAAATTATTTAAGAATTTATTTATTAATTACATTAATCCATTGTAGTAATATTTATTTTTGATTTCTTCGTAGTTTTCAAGCATACCATGGTGATTACTGTTTGTGTGTATTTCCTTTATTTTTTCAAAACATTGATCTTCACTTAATAGATCAAAGGCATGATTGCTACATTTTATGAAACATAAATTATTATTATTCGAATACAGGCTGACAATGATTAGTTCGACTTTGTTCCATTTAGTATTAGTATCATTTAGTTCGCAAAATATACCTACAATTCCGTTTTCTGGAATGTATCTCATTAATATGTCAATGATTATGTTTTCACTATTTAAGTCAGTTTCGTCGATGTATATTTTTCTTTTTTTGTTTAATATTTTAATTTCCTTTTGTTTTTTTCTGACAATTATTATTTGAGTTTGGTAAATATTTACGATACCTTCTTTAATAGGTATAAGATCTTTCTGATCTTCTTCTCTCGAATGAATTGTTGCATTTTCACTTATGTTTTCATATTCCATATTTGTAGTTAATGCATTTATTTGATAATTGTCTGCATCTATGCGACTTAGGAAATCTGCGACTTTATTGTCTTTACCTTTAACGTATTCTATGTTAAAGTTGTATTCATTCAGTTTTATCTTCCATCGTTGAAGTTTACTATTAGGTTCCTTTAGATTATTAAGCCAAACTAAGGGTCTATGGTCTGTTTTTATGTCAAATTTTACTCCGAATAAGTATGGTTTGAAATATTTTGTTGCCCAGACGATTGATAAAAGTTTCTTTTCAATAGTTGAGTAATTTCGCTCATGTTCATTAAGCGTTTGACTTGCAAATGAAATAGGATGTCCACTTTGGGATTAAACTGCGCCTATGACTTTAACAGATGCGTCGGTTGTAAGAACAAATTTTTGTTTAAAATCAGGGTAGTGAAGTATTGGGTAATTAATTATGATGTTTTTTAATTTTTCAAAAGCTGCATTGTATTTATTTTACTAGTTTGTATTTTTCTTCCGTATTAATTTTTCTATCCTTTTTCAGGTTGTCAGTTAATTGAAGGGCGATTTTTGCATAGTTTTTTATGAATTTTCTGTGATATCTGGTTATACCTAAAAATGATTTTTTTGTGCGATGTCTGGTATTTTAAGATTTTTATGACTATTTGGGTTTGGTTTAATACCTTCGGTTGAAAGAATATGTCCAAGATATTCTGTTTGTTTCAAAAAGAAATTGCATTTGTCAATTTGTATTTTCAATTGAAATTTTCTCAAAGTATTTAATATTTTTAAATAGTATTCTTCATTTCTTGGAGTGAAGTTGTAAAAATTAGTATATCGTCTAGATATACGACACATATTTTATTAATATGTTCTACAAGTACTTCATTTATCATTCTTTGGAATGTTGATGAGGCATTTTTCAATCCAAAGGGCATACGAATGAACTCATAGTGTCCTTGTGGAGTTGAAAAGGCTGTTTTATTTCGGTCATGTTTGCTGACTTCAATTTGATGAAAGCCTTTCGCCAAGCCAAAGTTGTGAAATACTGAGACTTTCCAAGTTTGTCGAAAATTCCTTCAATATTAGGAATAGGAATTTATCATTAATGGTTTCTTCATTGAGTTTCCTATAATCGATTACGATTCTCCATTTGGTTTTATCAGAGTTGTCCATTTTTTTCGGCACAACCCATATTGAAGCATTGTAAGGGGATGTTGAAGGTTGAATTATGCCTTGTTTCAGTTTCAGTTTCAGTCCAATTGAAGCTTTGAAATTTTTATTTTGGAAGTTCATTATGTTCCAAAGTATTTTATGATTTTCGGGTAACTCAAATTCATTAGGCATATTTGTTTTTATTTTTTCAGTTATTTGATATTCTCTACCTAGTCCCTTAATTGTTATTGGTTTATTTAATATAATTTTAGGAATTTCAGGGAAACAGTTTTTATCAATGCTGGAGACGGATGCACCAGTGTCGATTGAGGCAGGAATAGTTTTATTATTGATTGTTAGATTTACAATTGGTAAAGGACTTCTTCCGAGGCAATTTGATAAAAATTTATATCCATTGCTTCTGGTTTTTGGTTTTGATTATTAAATCGTTGTCGGAATCGATCTGAATTTTTAATTTGCATTGGTTTTGGACGATTATTGTTATATTGTTGATTATAGCGATTATTATTATTATTTGAAAATCTGTTATTGTTAAAATTTCTGAAGTTTTTGTTACTGTAATTATTATTAGGATAATTGTTGTATCGACTGTTGTTATACCAATTATTGTTAAATCGTTTCTTATTATTGTTATATTGATTAGGATTATTATTATATTTTTGATTTTGAAATTTATGTTCTGTATTTTTTATTATGTTTAATGGTAAAATGTTCTCGATCATCGTATGTTTGTTTTATTTCTGTTAATAATTTGTAAGCTTCACCTAATGTGTTGCAATTTTTCATCTCCAAAAGATATGATTTATATTCAGGCAATGTAGATTAAAATTTATTAAGAACAAGATTTTCATTTCGAATAGGGGAAAATTCAGTATGTAAATGTTTTTGAGAATCCTGAATGTATTTAGTATTTAATTTATTCAAAAGGTTATTTAATGAATTATATATGTCATCAGTATTTTTATTATGACTATTAACTTTATGTATGTTAGTAACAATATTGTTATAACTATCAGTTATTCCAAAAGTAAAAATAAGAAGAGATTTAACAGTAGCCCAATTAGGATCGGTGAGTTTTTGAACGGCAGCTCTTGCAGCACCTTGAAGTTTATGAAGAATAAGTCTGTATATGTAGGATTGTTGATTTCCCTGTTTAAAAGTAAGGAGAGTGTCTGCTTCCTCGATTCATGTGTTGAGATCTTATTCACAAGTATTTCCAGTATAAATTGGAAGACGTCGAGCTTCCTTAATAAGCTCCTCAAAAGACAGTTCCAAAAGATTCGAATGTTGGTTTTGTTCGTTTGCCATTTTATAGATGTATACGTATAATGTGACTTACTGTGCTGTGTACAGGATATGTTTTGTCAGGATACGTTTTGATGATTGTAGATTTAGTTTCCACTTTAATTTTATTTTATCAGAAATTTTTATATTTTTTATATTATTTGTTATTTATTATAATTGTTTTGTTGTTAAGTTATTATGTTTTGGTGTTTTTGAATTCACTTTTTCAATTTAATTTTATTCAATTTACTTATTTTAATTATTCACACTTTAAACCAGTTGTTTTTAGATTTTTTTAGAATTTTCTTCGTATGATTAGAGTTAGTTATTTTTTCACTAATCGCTTTTAAACACATCGAATTTTCTTCGACTGTGTATGAATTGTTTTCCAATTCAATAAGGTTTATTTATATTCTAAGAGGTTCCTCCCAACTTAGAATAGCGACTGCGCCAGTTATATTTCTTGTAATATAAGTTTACAAAAAATATATATTTACCACAAACTTGGTTCTTTAAATAAAACACTGTATTTAATTTATTATAAACACTTTATTTAAGACAATTGGCTTGTCTAATTAATAAAAACTATTTAACTGATTAACTCTGACTGACTGATCTGAATAATAACTCGATTGAATAATAACTAAATTTGATCTGGATGATCAAGTGGAATTTATACAGATGGGAAACAAAGAACCCAAAACTGCATAGTTGCAATTTTGATCAAGGGAATAAAAAGATGAGATCAGCATTTTATGAAATATGGTATTATAAGATACATCAGCATAAATATGAGATGATGCAGCTGTGTAAACAATGAGTTGATACGTTAGTGTTAATATTTTATAATATGAATCATGCATCAGCATAATGAAGTCATGATGTTTAGGAAATTGGATATGTTGAAAGAATTTAATGATGCTGAATTGATACAACGGATGTTTAGAAGAAACGTACGTTGTTTATAGATTGGTCATCAAGCTAAGGAGCTTGTTTATCAATTGTAACTTGCGTCATATAGCAGGAGACAGCCCAAAGGGGTTTGGACTGTCCCTGGTACCAGCCAGTGTCACGACAGCTTAGTGGAGGGCCTCGAGTATGTGTTTGTAAACCCGGAGAAGTGCGATTTCAATCATCTTCCAATTTGACGGTGAGATGGGACCATCGCTGCTGTTTCTGTCGATAACAACCTATACCAGGCTGTTCTTGGCAGCTTTACTGAAACTCTTCCGTTAAGAGGATTGGGTGTAACCAATTTTGGTCGGTAGTTGAACGCTCGACTGACTTGGGGCAGAGACATTTTCACTTAGAGAACGAAAAATATTTTGTCAATAACTTTTACAAACAGCAAACAGGTATTAAGGATAACACCATTAAACATTAAAAATTATTGATAATCAAATTCACCAACAAAAGTAATAAAGAAACAGGCACAAAAATTTCTGTATGAGAACATTATAGAATCATCTGTCAGTCCTTATAATTCATATTTGTAATAAGTACAAAACATGACAAAGGTAAAACTAAACAATGGCGTTTAGGTGTAGGTTTTAGACGACTAAATACAAAAATTTTAATCGACAAATTTCCTTGTAGCAGACTCGAAGATGTTGTCGTTAAACTTGGCAGGGCAAGACATTTCTCAACTCTTGATATGACAAACTCCTTTCATCAACTTCAATTAGATGAATCATTCCGTCTGTTAACAACATTTTCTGATTTTCAAGTAGCCTGTATACATGGACTTCAAGCGTATGTAAACCGAACCCGCTCTGGTCGAGTCGATCAGGAAATTTTATTGGAACGACTTGAAATACGCGCCATGTTTTTTCAGCTTAAAAGATCGAAACATCGACTTGTGTGTATGGTAATAGTGTTGCGACCGGAAGACACCGTGCTTTGCCGTGTATTGGCGGAAGAGTGTCTCGGTATTGTCAAAAAATATTCAAACACCGATGGATTAGTAAAATGATTTATTACTCTTGGCTGTTTCCCTCCGACTGACGTTCGCCTCTCAACCTATCCGTTTTCTTCGGTACACTTTTCCAACTTATCGCACACGCAAGTACTTTTTTCTTTGATCGATGTATCGATCAGCAATTTTCCTCAATAACCTTTGGCTATTATGAGGTATGCATTTCTCGTAGTGCATGGAGGTTCAATGTCTGCAAACATGTAATGTACATGTTTATTTGTTCGTTGAAGTGCTTTTTGCACTTCATAGAAATTGGGTACAGCGCGTGTAGTTGCGGGGTCACAACATAATGATGAGTATCGTGCACATTTAAAGGCATTAGTTCTCTCGATTCCTCATTTTTAATGTTTTTTATATTTTCAGAGACTCTTGCTAACCCCTCTTTGCTAGAGAACTTTACAAAACCTATTTTGCTAGAGAAGTTTGGGATTGGTTGCGACATGTTAACCAGAGTTGCGGAGATATTTAGAGGTGGTATATATGAATTATATATTGCGGTTGTCTTGTCGTTATAGGCTCGGATAGTCAGGTCCGGTGTCTTGAGGTAACATTTTGCGAAAATTTCTATTATCATTGTTCCTTGAAGTCTATGCGTTATAGTAGTGTTCGGACAAATTTCGTCTACCCTATAATCCTTGAGCGACGAGAATAACCACTTATTAGGTTGCGTTAATTGAATCCAAATCGTTGAGAGGTTGGTTTGCCTGATTTCGCATTCCCCGGGGAATGCGTCACTATCGCGTAACAATTGAATTTCGCATTGTGGGGAGTTAGTATTTACGTTATATAGTGGGTGTGTAATCGGGCACAGAAAATGGTGATCTAAATTTCTGCAAATTGTTAGTTCCTCTGAGCTCAGGCTGTAATAGTATTGCTTATCGTCCTCTACTAACAGATATTCGAGATTTGGTTGTATAAATACTAAGTTACTGTGGAACTGGGTCGGTAATGGGATGACCTTATAAAGGTTGAAATTTCCATTGGATGTTAGAGGAATTTTTAGTTCGTATATTACCTTTTGCTTTTGGACCATAGCGCTTGTAGTCATTATTTGGTAAAGCTTGAGAACATTATCTCTGTTTATTACGAGGGGAAGTTTCATGCCATCAGGAGTTTCCTGTTTGATCGTGACAAGCACCTTTCTTAACTGCTCAGGTGTTACTACGCTCGGATGGGGTTGGCATGCTTTGCATCAGTAAGCATGCCTAAAATATCGTTGAGAGTATTTTCGTATCTAATTATGATTAATGTGACCAGGGAGGTAAGTAATTCGATTTCCACCAGTGAATTTTGATCACGAGTTGAGTTAGAGACCTTATTTACTATCTGACCAACAGTTTCTAACTTAGCGCTAATTGTGAAGAACTCATTTTAAATAGTCTCTTCTGACCTATTAAATATATTTGCCGTCGTTTCCAAGATAAGGGTCTGGTTTCTAACCAGTGCTAGTAGGTGGTTTTCGCTCAACCTTAACTTTTCTATCTGTCTATCGTAGAAGACTGCGTCGTCTTCATTCAAAGTACCAAAAAGATATTTACTTGCAGTACTTATGGCATTTATCAACCCACGCTTACTTCGACGGTTGCCATTCATTAGTAGATCGTACTTATTCATAGTATCGCCTAATAGGTGATTCATTTCTGCAACTGTGCCATTACATATTATTTTCAGATTACTACTACTGTTCAATTGATTACACAACTTATTGATTTCGAAAACATAGTGTTCGGCGTGTTGGAGCGCTATCTTTAAATTTCCAAGGTCATAATAAACCACAAGTTTCCATTCGCTGGAGTATAGTTCCGCTTTCCCAATCTCCTCGAAATAAATGCCCAGGCCTTTGGGAATGGAAGTAAATTTAGATGACCCAAGTATGCAGGTTACAAGTCCAAGGAAAGTCAACAATAGATCCATCACCTGAAAATTAGTTTTAAACTGGGCTGAGTACTGTATAACAGAATTTTGCAGTGCCATTAGCAGTGCTTTATTCATGAAAAATTTTGAGGTTGTTGTTGTGTAAAACTTTTAATTTGTTGCCAATTTTAACCACGGTATTCTCACTAGATAGTACTTTTATTATCTCATAAGGGCCTTTCCAAAGAGAGCAGAGTTTATTATTTCTAGTTTGGTTTTTGATTAGAACCTTATCTCCTACATTAAATTGCTTTGGAACTGCTGCTTTATCGTAATATCTTTTGGAGACCTCCTTTTTTCTGTTCAATCTGTCGTTAGCCGTCTGATAGCCATACTGTAAACGCACCCGTAGTTCATTTACGTAGTCATCATAATTATAAGAAATTTTCGGCTTTTGCTCGAGGATACTAGGAACACTAGCTGGGAAACCGTATAACACTTCGTATGGTGTGAGACCAGTACTACTATGCGGTGTAGTGTTATATACGAACATAGCATAAGGGATCCATGTGTCCCATGTGAGAGAGTCATTATTTACATAATGACGAAGATACTCCGCTAGCGTTTTATGGCTGCGCTCTAAAGCTCCGTTAGTTTGAGGGTGATACGGGGTAGTATTAAGTTTCTTTATTTTTAGTAGCTTACATAATTCCGTAAATACTTTACCCAAGAAATTCGCGCCTTGATCGGTTAGTAAAGAAAGAGGCATACCATGTCGGCAGATAAAGTTTTCTACGAAAGTTCTTGCTATTGATAATGCTTCAGCGTTGGGTAACGCGTATGCTTCTGAAAATTTGGTCAGGTCATCCTGGAACGTTAGTATGTATTTTCGGTCGTTGTAACTGGTTGGGAGTGGTCCGACTATGTGGAGAGCGATACGCTCAAATGGTTTCCTACTAGTTGTTGTTATTTTCATTGGTACCGGGGGAAGTTTTCCGTTCTTGTTCAATTGGCAAGATGCACACTTACGCATGTAAGCTTTGATGTCTTGCGTCATTGTAGGCCAATAATATCTCGCTTTGATTCTTTTCAAGGTTCGTGATACACCTTGATGGCCTCCAAAAGGGGAGTCGTGATATTCAAATATAGCTTTATTTGTGTCGTCAGGATCGTTCAAGAAGGTTCTACTGTCTATGTATAAATATATATTTATACCTTGGTTAATGAAGACTTCCTCCATTAAAGCTTTAAACTCATTTTTTGTTTTGTTGTCAAAGTTCGGTAACGAGAAACCCACCGAGTTCATTTTGCCTTTAGTACATATGTCACGTACATTTTCTAAACATGACTTTACTGTCTTTTGGTCCTTTAAGCTTTTGAGTGGTATCGGTAAAGTTACAATATAGAGGAAACTGGCATCCTTTTGAGATTCGGCTATCATTTGCCCTACTTCTGGTTCTTCAAAATCGGGTATCCGTTTACCGAGTATAGTTTCCTCTACTGATCCTAGCAGTGGTAATATAATAACTTTGAGTAATTCTTTTCTACCGGAATATATTGATTCTTTTTTTTCCTGCAGATTTAGGCTCCATTTATTTTTGACGTTTTCCTGCTGTTGCAGATAATCTTTTGGTTTAGATTTCTCTTGCTCCATATTCCTTTTCTGGTTACGTGTAGTGAATAAAACCTTGGTTTCATTTTGCAGTTCAATATTACTGCAATCAAAACTGATACGACTTAGAGCGTCTGCAATAGTGTTACGTTTACCTGACTTATAAACGATTTTGTATTCGTATTCGTCCAGGAGGATTCTCCATCGCGCTAATCTCGACGTAGAATCCTTGAGGTTTACAAGCCATTGCAATGGTCTGTGGTCTGTGCATATGGTGAATTTTTTTCCATATATATATGGTCGAAATTGTTTTATGGCGAAAATAATCGCTAGTAGCTCTTTCTCTGTTGTGTTATAACGTGTTTCAGCATCGTTTAGTGTTCGACTTGCGAAACAAATAGGCTTGTCTTGTCGTATAGTACCTTGTGAGAGTATTGCGCCTAACGCAACGTCACTTGCATCATTCGTAACTACGAATTCTTCATTAAAATTAGGATAAGCTAAAATCGGAGGATTTATGATCTTGTTTTTTTAAGGTGATAAATGCTTCATCACAGAAAGCATCCCACTTGAATTCTACATCCTTTTTTAACAGATTGGTTAAAGGTTTAGCTGTTTCTGCGAAATCAGGAACAAATCTGCGATAATAACCTACCAAACCCAGGAAGCATTTAATATCTTTTGCCTTTTTTGGCACTGGGTATGTTTTTACAGATTTAGTTTTAGCTGGGTCGGGTCTGATTCCCGTTTGATTAATAATATGCCCCAAGTAAACTAACTCTCGTTTTACAAAGTGGCACTTTTCAGTTTGGAGTTTAAGGTTATGTTGCCTTAACCTGTTAAGGATCTTAGTTAACTTCGCATTGTGGTCGGCTAGATCGTATCCGAATATCACTATGTCATCAACATATACAAAACATTCAAGCCCATGTAAACCCATGAGAACATTGTTCATCAGACGTTGAAACGTTGCGGGTGCATTTTCTAAACCAAATGGCATTCGATTATATTCGTAATGTCCGAATGGTGTGCTAAAGGTGGTTTTTTCCTTATCTATTTCCTCTACTTGAATCTGGTGAAATCCTTTAGCTAGATCAAGTGTACTCAAATATTTAGTCTAGTCTGCTAGTCTACGTTTTATATGGCTAGTAAATTGTCCAGGTTGAATTATGTCGAATTTGTTAAGTTCGCTCCACTCCAGGTTTATTTCCTCGAGATTTACTTCCTTTGGTTCTTCCAGAGTGTTCATTACCAACACGTTAATTTCTTCATTTTTTCGCCGAGCTAATGATTCAGCTAGATAAATGCCTGGGCTAATTTGTTTTTTGTGTACTACCACGTCTTTGGAATTTGTAAAAGGGATCGCAATCAATTGCTTGCTGCGAGGTTTCAAAGTGACGGTACTTTGTTCGTGAGCAGGGGATCCAGGAACCATTAATACCTTATTTGGGATATGCTGATCTCGATTTTTATTACTATCTGTTCCTTTCATCAGACCCTTGTAATCTCTTCGAGTATCAACTTCAGTTTTCTGGCAACGTTTATCTTCGCTCTGACCATCTCCATTTATTGTCCGTTTGAGACTTTTACGTAAACGTTCGACCTTGTTTGATTGTAATGCACCCTTTTCGAAGTTTACTAGCTTTAATTCTAATTGCGAGTCGCAATAATTTATGCTGCACCTATATTTTGTTAGAAAGTCATTCCCGATAATGCCGTCGTAGGTTAAGTTTACATTTCCCGAAAGTATGTGAAACGGATGTCTCAACGTGATTAATTGATCTGGAGATTGAAATTCTAATGTTCCTTCAATTTTACCTGATGTGCGCACGGAACTTCTGCTATTGTGGAGATTGTGCAATGCGTAGATTCTTCACTACATGTAACGTGGTTAGTTAAACTTATATTTTCTATAATTTTGCTTTTCAGAAGACTAATATCCGCACCTGTATCGATCAGCAAGGTGAAGTAGTGTTTGTTCGAAGGGTGAAGTCTGATTCGTATTGCCGGTTCTTTGAACTCCGAACAAAATGATATGTATAATTTAAGGTTCAGTTTTTGTAATTGTGAACATCGGCTGTTACTAATGTCCGAGACGGTTTGCCGACTTCGACCTCTCGAACATGTTCGTTTTCCGTACCCATTTCGTAGGGGTTAACAAAATTTTGGATAGGGTCACACTGTCCTACTGTCGAGTGTCGTATTTCATGGGTTGGATCTCGAGAAGAAGACCCGAGGTCACGTCCTCCTTTAAAGGGATTGCGAACTCCCGCTCGATTGGGATCCCGCTCAAACTGAAATTTCACTTGTGGGCGAGGTAAAACGCGTTTTTTTAAATATCTGCATTCGTCTTGTGAATGGTTGGGCTTTTTACAATACCCCAAAGTTAAGAGTCGTACCTCTTGTTTTATCTGTTGTGGCACAAAATTTGGGAAACCGGTGTTACGATAGCACGTTTCACTGTTATGTCCTGTCTTACCACATGTTTGGCAGATAGGTTTCGAATTGTGGAGGGTTTTGTGAGGAGCTCTAGGTGCTAATAATTGTGAGGTGCGCTCGAGGCGAGCCGCGTGATTTTCTGCATAAGCCACTGCTCTTTTTAGGTCAGTTTCGGCATGTGCTTTGATTATTAGCTTAAGATTTTCGTTCCTCACACCGTCTTCGAATACTTGGATTCCAAGTTTATTGTTTTCTTCAGCGAAAAAATTCCGCACTGTTTCATCGCTGGTACTGGCAAAAATAGCTGAGTTAAGGGAGTACAATAAATGGCTAACACGATCACCAAATTCTTTTACTGACTCGTTGGGTATTTGCTTTGCAGCTAACAATTCGTTTTGAGTAGAGGAACGCGATTTTTCCTCCTTGAAGGCTTTCTCTAATTCCCGTACAAGATCATTCCACTTGGTAAAGGATCTGAACTGAATTAGTTCGAATGCAGGCCCTTGTAGTCTGGTTTTGACTAGCTCCAGGAACACCTTTTGTTCCGCTTCTGTTTTCGCGGATAAAAACAAGATGTTTCCGCAAGCAATGAATTTGTTCAGGTCTTCGGGGTTGCCACTGAACACCGGCACAATATTGAAAACATCGTTAATGCTCACTTTGAATTCCATCGGACGGCGTTGTAATGGACTGCGCTCGTTCTGGAATGGTAGAACCTCAAATAGCTCTACAATCGACCGATACTTTTGCGTGAGAATGTTGGTCTCGTAAATTTTCCCGCACTAAATTGAACACAACGATATAACCATAACTTACACGAGAGGGATAATTAATAAAACGAAATGACACGAAAGGGGAATGAATTACACTTTTTTCTTAGATTAAAAATAAGGTGCTTAATTAAAATAAAAATACTTCTTCGCTTACGCTTGGTCCCGTTTGTTCGCTGTTGTCGTACTTCTTTTCCGCGTATTTGACTTTCCTGCTGCTAATTCCGTTTTTGCTTCGTTTGTGTGCGAAGATTTTATCGTCTTGCTGAGGGCTTTGCGAGGGTCGAAATCCTGAAAAACGGCTGCTTTTGTGTACCGAGGAAAACGGTTGCTTTTTCCCCTTTTTTTTGCTGCGTTGAAGTTCCCAATTAGTTCACTACCAGCTTCCACTGCTTTGCTGCTTTGCCCAGCGAGCTTCACGCCCTAAAGTTGAGGAATCCGGGTCTTTTATTTACACTGCCCACTGTTTGCCAAATACCTACGCTCTAAAGCTGGCAAGGTCTTACAGTCGTGGGGCTTCTAACACTTCTGTTCTAAACTTTTGTTTGTTTCAACTTTTTTTTAGGGAATGATCCCACCGCTGCCACCAAAATTGTTGTGACCGGAAGACACCGTGCTTTGCCGTGTATTGGCGGAAGAGTGTCTCGGTATTGTCAAAAAATATTCAAACACCGATGGATTAGTAAAATGATTTATTACTCTTGGCTGTTTCCCTCCGACTGACGTTCGCCTCTCAACCTAGCCGTTTTCTTCGGTACACTTTTCCAACTTATCGCACACGCAAGTACTTTTTTCTTTGTATCGATCAGCAATTTCCCTCAATAACCTTTGGCTATTATGAGGTATGCATTTCTCGTAGTGCATGGCGGTTCAATGTCCGCAAACATGTAATGTACATGTTTATTTGTGCGTTGAAGTGCTTTTTGCACTTCATAGAAATTGGGTACAGCGCGTGTAGTTGCGGGGTCACAACAATAGTAATGTTTGTCAAAACTAATTGTTTTTGTTTTTTGTCGTGCTTTAAAAGACATATAAGCAATGGAGAGGAGAAATATATGAAGTATCGTGAAACAAAATTACTAATTTAAGGGCATAACGACAAGAACTATCACTTGTGAGTAATTCACACCTATGGTTGAACACACAAGTCGATCCGATTTCGAACAGGTATAGCTTGAGCATGGTCAACCATATATGAACGTGCTCTGTTACTTGAAATTCGACCAATTGGGAGCGTTGAAGCTCTGAAACCAGTCCATGTATACAAGCTAAAGGACTCAGTTCTTTAAATTAACATTTGGATTGAAAATCCCGTCAAATGGTTTTCGACGAATGTTGACTAGTGCATTGTGTCGAGCTTCTTCAGAAGCTTTCTTGTACAGTGATGAAATCATCGTCTTTGGATGCAGTGTGAACCAATTCTTGTATCGACATAGTCCTTATTTAGAAATACAACCTCGAATGCCGCTTATCCTTGGCAACTTGCCAATATATTCGAAAACATTGTTTGTCTTTAGAAATTGCAACACAGGTGAGTTACCGCCGATGCCATTAATTCTGGTGGGTTCTAACTCGTTGAGTGTCTCTTGACCTTGGCTCCCATTTCTACGTAAATTAATAATAAAACAATCTTCCGTAACATGGCGATCATATCGTTCTACTATAACACCTCCTTGTAGGCGCAACGTGGTGAGTATTATAAGTTACGCTAGATAGGTACGCTCCCATCAAGACCAAGACATTCTGGTTCCAGTTTGCCGCCAGGAAATGTTTCACATATGTATATATGCCTAGCGAATAGTATTGGCTCTTGCCATATTGTAAAATAACCATATAGGAATCATACATATTTCTTCAGCTTGTAATCAACGCAAGCGCTTTTTAGTCGTGTGTACAAAAACTAGGGTGCAGTCGCACACGCCTGTGTAATTTTATTGCCTATAGTTGCTGACACTATGTCTGCTGCTCAGAAGATGGCAAAATGTTTGTTGGCTATGCAAGCATATGTAACCTCTTGCCCAGCTGGATAAGAATTTTCCTGAATTTTTTTTTTTTTCAACTTTACTTTCGATAAAATTTCACGTTAAATATTTGTTGTTCAAATTTGTTCAATTGTTTATCATGTCCCGTCCAAATCTTCTGTGGTATAACATTTATATCTTTAATATTTTTAGGTTGTCTTACTATTGTGAAATATTTTTCGTACCAATTAATAATCGTTGTATGGTTGCGGTTTGGCAAATATCGACCTGTACAGAATTCGAAGAGCTTGTCAGTATCAGTACCAGTTACAGAAAGAAATTTCATTGTTGTATTCATATCTACCTAAATTAAATTGTTAGCTTCCCAGTTTATGAGAAATTCTTGTAATCTCGTCGAAAATCGATATTGAAATTATCAACATATCGGTTTGATGTCTGTAGAGTATATTGAAAGTGTTGTTGAAAAAGTCCGTAGGGTGCTTACAGTTTTTCAACAAGCATAGCTCATTTAAAAAGTGTTAAAGTGTAAAAGCATAACAACATTTGCATAGCCTAAGCACATTTTCAGTAATGCTAAGAATGCCTTTTTTGCATGAAAAAACTGCTTAAAATTCGAAAAAAAGTAATTTTTTCAATCAAATTGGCATTTGTCGTCATCAACGCTTTGAATGGTAAAATGGTTTGAAGATATCTTACTAAACAGAAAACATCGTTTTTCATGACTGCAAAACATTTTCATACCAAAACAATACACCAATAATATCTACAACGAAAAAAGGTTGATATAAATAATAATATCTAATTTCACTTACTCCAATGACACGGTTTCTAAAAAAGTCGCTTCCATTCAATTATACATTATACAGAAACGATAAGCAATGAATATGTATATACTTAATAAACGAGCGTTCATTTCATAAGTAAGACCATTTGTCAAATTTTTGTGGTTCATTAATTGTAAGCGTTCGTAACATTTCAGTTACTTATTCCTCTGTCTTAAGTAAGATGTTTTGTTTAACTTAAAATCAGACATCAAATTTTGACTGTGTATCACATGTTGTTTAAGGATCAACCCCAAAACAAGAAATGAGTATTAGTCTTTGAAGGTAGAATGGTTTAATAGTAAAGACACAATAGTAGTCAATACTTTTCAACTATATGCTTTAAAAAGCTCAAAGGGTTTTAATTACTTCTTTACCCATATTTCGTATTATTATTTTTTGTTTAGCATACAATTAAACAGCGATTATTCCCTGAAAATTCAATGTTGATGTAAAATGTAAAAAAACAAGCCGCGAGGTGCAACCCTTGAGGTCCACACGGTCAACTTTCCAGTAATATCTACATAAATATTAAAAATATTAAACACAAAAATATTTATGAAAATGATACTACTTTAAATAATAATAATGAGAGGTATTCAAGCTAACACCATCAGCGATACCTCTGCCTTCCATCACTTCCCATTATCCAAATACCATTCAATTTATCCTCCACATTCTTTCCCACGCTAGTTTCCCCGAAAACCGCTGGCATGCACTTTTCAACGGTAGTGCATTTTCAGGTATCACAGTAAACTCGATACTGTGGAATTCATTTGCGCAAGGTTGCGTCTGTGCACGTTCGGATTATGTAGATTTGATAATTTATAAACTTAGGAAAATACAGAAATTTAAGTCAGTTGTCATAGCACGCTTGAATAAATCGCTTCTCTTTAAAACTTGTTTTTTTTTTGAGTCGCTTCCGAGAAGTTTCCTTAACTTTCATAACCGTAATTGAAATGAGTTAATATCAATCATATCATCTACTGTAGCGTCTATTGATTACATAAGGCTTTTGGTGGATGGGGTGTGGATTGGTCTGATTGACTTTTCACGCGGATAAATCGGAGGGGGGCGGGCTATAAAGCGTTTTTTACGTTATTCGTTATTTTTATATCGATGCTTGAAGGACAAAAGAGCGCTAGCGAAAATGAATGCATCAATGAGACTACTAGTTATTTCTTATTTTCAGTTGATCTTGTAAAACATAGAATATGCAATCGCAAGTGCGGATCCAGCATTTGACTCAAAAAAAAATTATTAAAAAAACTTCAATTTTTCCCATTTTCCATTATTAAATTAAGAACACGGCTGAAAGGATTTTTTTATAAAGTTAAAAACATCACAAAAAAGTTAATACACGTCGATTGACACCTCAATGATGCAAATATCATATATGGTTCGTGAGATATAGTGCATGACACAAATGACCTTAAAAATCATGATGACTTTTAATGATTTTTTATTTTTAATTTCATTTTTTACGTATTCATGAAAAAAAGTTTTGCTGGTTTTCTTACAAAAAGTATTTGTAGTACGAAATTTTTATATACATTAGCTACTGCGTGCTGCAAATCAGGTTAAAAACTTTATGGAAAAAAACCTAATATTTAGCACTTATTTTAATAAATTAAAAAACGGTTCAAACGATTTTTTTAAAAATTTGAAAAAATCACACAAATATCAATACGCGTCGATTGAAACCTTAACTATGCAAATCGTATGTTTGGTTCCGGAGATATAACGCATGACAGAAATGACCTTCAAAGGGTCAAAACAACAAACCCGCCAACCGAAGTGTCTCAAAAACTATCAGCTCTTAAAATTGCAAAGCCGCTTCGATTGACACCTTAACAAAGTCGCTACAACTTTGTTTACGTGAGTTATGCTCGTAGAAAAAACTGCCCACGAACGCACGTGCATACGCACACACACACACATTCATACTTCTTTCTAAAAACACTTTATATATACTCTATAGACCTCAAAACGTAAAGAAATGTTGAAAATGTCAATTTCGATTTTCGAGGCGATTACAAGAACTTCCCATATACTGGGAAGTTGAAAATTCAGTGATTAAGCAGTCGTTGTGGAAATCTTGTACGCAACCATTCAAAATGGCCATCACGCGATGCTGCTTTAACCCTCTTAAGGTCATTTTTGTCATGCGCTATATCTCGCGAACCAAACGTACGATTTGTAAGTTTGAGAAGTCAATCGACGCGTATTAACATTTTTGTGATTCCATCAAATTTTTCAAAAAATCGTTGTAGCCGTTTTTTAATTTATTCGAAAAAGTGCGATGAATGGTATTTTTCATAAACAATAAATTTTGAACCTGTAATCAATGTTTATTAAATTTATATACTCCATACACATTTTGTAAAAAACAAGTAAAACTTTTTCTCATGATTACAAAAAAATGTATTTTAAAAATTAAAAACACATTAAAAGTCATCATCACCTTCAAGGTCATTTATGCAATTCACTATATCTCGCGAACCAAATATAATACTTTCATCATTGAGGTGTAAATCGACGCATCTTAACATTTTTGTGATGTTTTCAAGTTTTTAAAAACTCGTTTGAGAGGTTTTTTTTAATTTAATAATTTTTTTTGGAAAATTAGGGCTTTTTCAAACTAGTAAATGTTTATGAAATTCTTAAATTCCTATTTTTTTTTGTGGAGAACCCAGCAAAACCTCCTCATGGTTGCAGGAAAAATATGATGTAAATACAAAAATATAAAAATTGTTAACACGAATGGTATTACTTTATATTTCCTATTCTCAATCAAAGTTTAATAATATTTGCATAATTTGAGCAGATTTTGAATAGTTTTCATATCACCGTTTTTTGACTTTAATTAAAAAAAGCTTTGTGGTAAGCAACGTTTTGGATGGTAAAATATTTTTAAATCAATACTTTGCAAGATCATATGCTTTAAAAGCTTTCATCAAATAGAAAATTGATTTTAGTAGTTTCATTCTTTAGTGCTCGTAAGATTTCAATTTCATCCTCAATTATCATTTGTAATACATTTTACTTTTTACATGCCATGAAACCGATTATTGACTGCATATTCAATGTTTTTGAAGACCAACTGAAAATAAGAAATAAAACCAATCCACTCCCCCCCCCCATCTATAAAAACCCTTACGTAATCAATGGACGCCCTCGTAGATGATACGATTGATATTAACTCATTCCAATCACTGCGATGAGTACCTCTCAATATTCTTATTTAAAATAGCATTATTTTTGTGTTTAGTATTTTTAATATCTGTGGAAATATTACTGGGAAGTTGCCCATTTGGACATCAATGGTCGCACCTCGCGATTTGTTAATTTTTAATTTTTTTCGTTTTTTTCTGGATTTGTGTGAAATTTTTTTTTGGCAACAACGTGCTCTGAAATGGGCTTTGTAACATTAAATTTTCTTGAATAAATATACTATAATTCAGTGTATTATCTAAGTAGACTTTATAAATTCGACTTATAATTGCCGTAAGATTTTTTTTTATTCGTTTGTGAAATTTCAATTGCCTAAACGGCATACCCACAAAATCGTATAAGCTATGAGGCGTTCCGATGGATTCAATGGTAACCCGTGGTATGTCATTAGTGGAGAGTTCCTCGATTTTCTCCACGATTAACTTGATAGCGGAATAAAGGAACGGATTTTCTACCTAACCTCCTTCAACTTTTGATAGTCGATGGCAATTTGGTATGATTTCTTAACTGAAATATATTTTCTAAAAAAAATTTAACACTAATAAATTATTCAAACGTCTCCAGATTCGAAACAAACAAGAAAAATTATGCCACTTGCATATAAACCGCAATATATAAAGTCTGTTTGGGATATAATGGCTTCCTTAGCCTTTTGAATATTATCTCTACGCCAAAAAACGGGAATTTGGCCTATTTCTGAACTCATTAAGTCAGAAATGAGTCTCATTGCTGAATATGATTTGATGTTAAAAATGCGGCTTAACTTCTAACTCATTCTCAGTCCATTTACCGAACATAAAACACAAGCAACGATTCAATTGCTGTCCTAGTTAGATTTTTCTCTAAAATTTTCGCCAAGTTGTTGAGGATGGCGTAGTTTCGGGAGTGCTAAGTGTAAAGTTTTGGCCAGCCTCACCAGAGACTTCAAATAGTATTTCTTGCCTCTTTTAACGTCAATTTTCTTCTGGAGGCAAACTTTGCGGCTTGGTTTCGATTTAAAATTGCTTGTAACACATATTATAGGATCTATGAAATCTGACTTTACACGATTTGTTTTTATTTCTTTCGACCACGCCATTAATATTTTTCTTAAATGTGTTTGGTTTATACACGTTTCTCTTACAAATTTAAAAGAAAACAATTTCTTTGACCGTATTATAATTTTATTGGTATCATGTATCTACGTATTTTGAAGTTAACATAACTTTTTCTTCAGTACTAACCAATTTTAATGATTTACAAGTTTATATAACAACGAGCTTTGAATAGGATATTATTAGACAGGATATCATTTAACGTGCCTTAAAATCATACTATTTTAAAAGTTTTTATTACTATTAAGTTTTCTCGAGAAACCAGCAATACTTTTAGCAATGATTCCAAAAATAATTCCAAAAAAAACATCCAAAGTCACCATGTAAAACGGGTTCATACGAATGATATCATTTTACATCTCTTATTTTAAAAACATGGTTATAAATGATTAAAAAGATTACTTTAACTGTTCCTTTAAAACGTTATTGTTATTTTGAGTTTTTTCACATATACGTATTTCGGGAGTAATTGTTCACCAAAGTAATCGTTTTAATCAATTATGCGAACGTTAAACAACCGAGATCTAGAAAATATTGTTATAAAGTCATTCAAAATTTATTGACAATTGCACAATTTGAAACATCTTTGAATGGTTTTCTCAGTACCGTGTTTTAATTTGAATAATTTAATTGCTTAAATTTTGAAAACCTAAATAAAAATTCCATCATCATAATCAATGTTTTGGATGCTAAAATATTCTGTAGTCAACATTTTGCATATGCTTCAAAAAACTTACATCAATTAAAAAATTATAGTTTTTAGTAGTTTCGTTCTTTAGTGTTCGTAAGATTTCAATTACTTCCTCCATCATCATTTTTAACACATTTTACTTTTTGCATGCAATTAACCCGATTATTGGCTGCATGTTCAACGTTTTCCAAGGCCAACTGAAAATAAGAAATAATTATTAGTCTCTTTGATATTAGATCGAAAAAACATACAAATACAGTGATTCTGCTGAAGATATGGCAATTTTGAACGCTACTATTCAAAATAGCCACCATGCGACAAATTGGGCGTAATAACAAATACTGCATTCATTTTTGCTAGCGCTTTCTTTGTCCTTCAAGCATCGATATGAGAATAACAAATAGCATAGAGAAGACTTTGTAACCCCTCCGATTGATCCGCGTAAATATTCAGTCCAGCCCCAACCACCAAAAGCCTTACGTAGCCAATTGACGCTCCCGTAGATGATACGATATTAATTCAATCCAATTACTGTTATGAAAGGGTACATTTTTTTTAAAGTTGTATTATTTTCATAATTATTTTTGTGTTTAATATTTTTCATATTTATGTAGATATTACTGGGAAATTGACCGTGCTGACCTCAAGAGTCGCAACTCGCGGCTAGTTTATTCCGATATCGCGAAAGACCATCGGTTGAAGATTGAGGCCAAATAAACCACTTAGCATACAACTGCGCTGTTGACTGCCGCAAAACACAAAAATATTGGGCTCGCAGCTATGATCAAATGAATATTAGTATATTGAGAACGGTATTACATATTTTTGGTTAATCATTTTCATTCTGTGGCATAGTTAAAATAGGAAATTAAATGGATTGGAGAGGCCTTTCAAGCCACCCACAAATGTTAACATTTTTAATAGGAAAATTTAGAATATTGGCACTATTTACACATCTTTATTAACATCGATATTTTACCGTCTTTGGAAGACCTGCTACGTTTCTGTTTGCATATTAACATGGAGGTAGTACTGTCTTGCTTTGTAACCTGCTTCTAGTTCCCCGCAGCTTCGTGGCTACCAAACTTGTAAGTTGTTCATGGAAAACAAATGAAACAAATATACCCCATGCACTGAATACGCAGATTATTATTTTCAATCCAAGTGAAAGCTCATTAATTGCTTAAAAAATAGGGTACTTCACTGGTGTTTCCTGTAAACTCTATAATTGGTGTTCGTTTGAGTTAAAAATTGTACGGAACGCTTTTATTTTTTAAAATACTCTAAAACTTAACCTCTGATTAAAATATAACTATTTATGTATTCGATGTAAAATATAAATTTAAAAACAATAATTCGTGTGTTTCATGAATAATTTTTCCATGAAAAATTCATGAATATAATAGATGTGTTTGTTTATCATAAAACATTGGGTCTTAAAACCGTGACACCTAAGAAGTTGGAGACTTTTGCGGTGGGGTACTCCGTTTTTTAATGAACTATATCTTACACTTTTGTGTTTGTTAGTTTCTCACGAAAAATTTCTATGTAGCCTCGGTGCATTTGGTTTCCATTAAAATATCAAACAATCAATATAGCATCAAGGTTGGCTAGCGGGACCTACTTGGTGGAATGAGAAACGTCATTGTTGACAACTTATTTTTGTTGGCAACAATAGAACTAAGATTTATATTTAAAAACAATCGTCCATCTATTTGAGGCTTCATTTTGCCATGAAGAAATGGTCTGCAATTTTTCCATGCATTATTTCACAAAACATTTATAGATGTCTTAAATTCATTTTTTTTAAAGATATTCTATGCATGTTTTTAATTTATTCTTTTTTCAAAGATATTCAAAAAAAATCTTGATATCTGTGGTATTCTTGGCAATTGTGAAAGAACACTTTGGAGTTGATTACTGGAATGGTGTGGAAAAAATTTAGTCACGGGACCGAGATTGTAAACTATGAAATTAAATTACTTCCCTGAAAAGGTCCATCATATTTTCTTATCGTGGCTGTAACACTCTTCCAATTTTGAATGAAACAGCCTGCAAATGACCTTAAGAACCTATTGTTATGTGGAAGATAAGTTTTTGATCGAACATACTTCGAACTTTCTTGGCGAGTTTCTCTCTATGGTGAAAAATAAGCGGTGAAATTTCTTTGTTTGTTCATAGTTGACATTATTAAGTGTTGGCTCTGCGATCGCAGAAAATTTATTGGGATTTATCTTTCACCCCCTAGATGAAGCAGCGAACCCAGCTCAACCTTAGGTTGCCAGTCCGTCTTACGCTTTTCATGAGAAGAAAAGGTTCTTTAAAAACAACGGTGATCAGAATAAGAGTATGAGATTAAGATTGAGCTATGGTACTGAGCTTTAAAAATAATTTAATTTTTTTTCCATGACACCGAAGGGTTATTTTTCTAGAGGTGGGCTAATCGAAAACAAATAACGATTAAATGATACTAATACTTAAAGCAAAAGAAACAAATGAAGAGAAAAATTATATCGTCAAGAAGAGGAAATGAGCTCGTGTATTAATAAGGCAGGAAAAATGGGTGAAACACAGCAGTAATTAAAACAAAACAAAGATTTAACAAAAAAATAGGAAAATAAGCACAAAGTTACCGTACATTACGCTGGTGAAGATATGATCTGAGAATTAATAATATGTTGTGGATGTATGTATCTTAAAGAACATTTTATACCTACATACGTTTGTTTTTGAAATGAAGTGGTTTTTCTCGAAATTCACAGATTTCTTCACGTCGAGTCTTGATTACAACTGCTTAATCGATAATTGGTATCTTAACATTATATTTAGGTTTGTTACAATATGTCAGCAATAATAATTGCTGGTATGACCAATCAGCATTTACATGGTCTTAGCTTTGCAATATCGGAAATAAGTCGTACAATGCACTTATGAACTTAAGTTCTGTATTTGCATAACTGGCAAAATTACGATTTAATATGTGAATGTACTGATGAGTTTTGCCAGTTGCAGAATTATGAAAAAATATATCAATTAACTTATCAGTTTTACTAATTATAGAATTAAGAAGTATTTAAATATAAAATTGATTTAGCGTTATTATGAAATGATGACTTTCAGTATATGAACTATGATGACGCTCTTCTTCGGGTGTACAAACATATTCTGGAAGCAAATCCAGGCCCTCCACCAAGTTGTCGTGACGCTGATTGGAAACAGGGTCATGTCAAGCTGATAGCATGCACGGATCAACGCTCAGCAGATCTGTATAAGCAGGCAATCGAAAGATTGGGAGATGTCTAACCGGAGCAAAGCTAGAAGCTGTCTCCAGGCAAGACATCCCTAATCAGCCTCGGTCCAGGTCATAGATACCGGTGGAGCCATCCACACCAGAGGAAATTGTTGGCTTATCAAGCTCAGCAATACTAATCTTCCGGTGGACAACTGGAAGGTAGCCAAGGTAAGCGAGTCTAGCAATGGACAGCGAGAGGGCCTCATAATTCTCAAAGAGCAGTGGGTAGTAGCTCCGTTGGAGTCGAAGGGCGGGATGATAAGCTACGGCCTCTCGGCTTTCACCCTGCGAGTGTACCACAAGGATCGTACGGGGAAGGCAGTACGGGAATCGAGTGGGAGTGAGGTGACTGTGGAACTGACATGAGACCCGACCGTGGACCTCTCTGAGTTAGATCTTCTCTCCGATGACGAAAGAAGCACCACCTCCATGGTGGGGTTGGCTGGTGACTTTCTGCAATCCCTCGACTTGATTAAGAAGGGGGGGTTGTCCTCATCTTATGAGGGGGTTGACAAAACCTTGTGTCGTGATACTGAATTTTCTCCAAATAAACCTCCATCACTCTAAGGTGACATCGACTGCACTGCTCCTCCACCTGGCTGAAAAAGGAGAAGAGCTAGTACTGGTCCATGAAACTTGAGTTGTAGGCAACCAGGTTTGCGGGCTCAATATGAAATGATACAAAACAGCATTTCTCTACAAAGCAGGTAAACCGAGAGCTTGCATAGTAATATAGGTAGGCTTGAAGTTTCTAACCTTGTACAATTTCAGTAGCCAGGACACCATTGCCATAGCAGTGGAAAGGCCGTCAAAACTACTTTGGGTTGTCTCCTGCTATATGGCACACGATGTTCTGCCACCTCTCATTAACGTGCAGAGGATCGTCACAGAAGCCACTGCACGAGGCATACAACTGGTCATCGGGGCGGACGCCTATGCCCATCACCGCATTTGGGGAAGCACCGATACGAACAAAAGGTGTACGTCAGTCTTTGAATTTATTTTAACGCATGGCTTAGCCTAGTAAACAAAGGTGAGGATCCTATTTTCATTACGGCAAGCCGTAGGGAAGTTTTGGACATCACTTCAACGAACGAGCACTTTCACCACGCTATCAAAGGATGGCATGTATCACAATAGTGCTCGTTCTCCGATCATTTATATAAAATGTTCGATGTGGCTTTTGACCCTCCCAAAAATCCAACCTTCATCAACAAAACGAGGATCGATTGGGTCTTATACCAATCAGTATTCGGGTCCGCGCTTGAAAGCAGACCATCAGAGATTGAAGACAAAGGCGGTCTGCAGGAAGCGTTTGGGACCCTTATATTAACCTTCAATCATGCAGCAAGATCTGCATGTCGTTAAATGAAGCCTAGAAGAAAGTATAAGCCTCCATTGTGGAAGAGTGACATTGCGGAGCTGCGGAAGGAATGTAGACAGTCCTTTAATCAGGCCAAAGAATCCAATGACTGGTCTTCTTACAAACTAAAACTAAAGGAGTTCAAATGCTCTATCAGAAAGGCTAAACGCACCTCTTGGAGAAGTTTCTGTGCAGAAATAGAAAACTCCGTCTTTTTTGGGGTCTGTCAAAAATGCAAATTGGGTATGGACTTAATCCAGCTCCAAGACGCTGGCCATTCTCATGGACACGCATTTCCCGTGCAGTGAGGATGTGGCTGAAAATGCTTATCCACATACAGCTCCGAACTACCTGTCACCCACTGTGTCTGTAAACGACAGGCTCCTACGCTGGGCAATCAGCTCATTTCAACTCTTTAAATCTCCTGGAATGGACAACGTCTCACCTGTTGAGATCCAGCAGAGAATAAATATAGCATTGTCATGGCTTTATAGCATGTCTACGGATGGCTTACATTCCACAGCAGTGTAAAGAATCTAAAATAGTCGTCATACCCAAAGCAGGCAAGACATCCCATCCCTCACCTCAGGACTATAGACATATCAGCCTAACCTCTTTTCTGCTGAAAACTCTAGAACGGCTGATAGATATCCATCTAAGAGTTGCTATGAAACCAGTCACCAATGCAAAGCACGCATACACAAAAGAGAGATTGGTTGAAGCAGCTCGTCACTCGCTTACCAGCTACATCGAAAAATCATTAAGCGTGAAAGAATACAAGCAGGTGGTTTTTCTAGACACAAAAGAAGCTTTGAACAATGTCAGTCATATGGCTATTTCCAAAGCAGTCGGGAAAAGCAATATTGACGACAACCTTATAGGTTTCATCAGACAACTGTTAAGCAGCAGGAACATCAACTCCACATTAGGAACCAGCGCCCTAAGCAAGAGAACTTGCAGAGGCACCCCACAAGGTGGGGTGCTATCACCCCTTCTATGGAACATACTGGTGGACAAGCTCCTGTCAAAAATAGAAGCAACTGGCTGCAAAGTCGTAGCCTATGCCAACGATGTTGCAATAGCAATATCTGGCAAATTCATTAATACCCTATCTGAAAGACGGAATCTATGCTCTTCCCAAGAAGGTACAAGATTCCACTATTTCTCCAACCAAAACAAGATGAGATAAGCCTCATACCAGTGGCGGCTCGTCAGGCTGGGCAGGGTGGGCTGGGCAGGGTGGGCTGGGCCCACCTTGTAAATTCAACATGATTATTTCAATATTCTCCCTATTCTCAATTTAGAGTTTTTAATCTTATCGATTACCTTCAATATCCCCATACAAATTGAAGGCCATGAAAACGAAAATTTTTCGACAAATATTACTTCTATATGTACATTTGTATTAATGGATATCTCCAAACACAAATATGTATAATCCATAATGATCAAGGTGGGCCCGGCCGATCGCTAGAGTACAATGCAGACTTTTCACCCACAGCCCAAATTCTATGCACGTATGTATGTAGCTCGCTACGGCTCGCGTTGGTCCAGGTCCTGGGTGGGCTGCATAGCCGCTGGCCCAGCTCGGGATAGCCGCGGACAAATACATCATCCAGCATTTGAAGCTTATTTCCTTATGTGAAAATCGATTTCCACACATTTCGGTCGCTTAAGCTATGGGCTAGCCCAGCCCGGCGCGACGAACAAAGTCAAATTTGGAAATGTTATGCTCGATCCACACGCTTGCCAAACCTCCATAAGCCATCGCAAATCCAAACGTGTGAAAAGGGCGTTTGGCTTAGCCGATCCGACGGTTGTCGGTTTGAGCTTGGAGGTTTGGAGTTTGCGGCAAACGAAAACGAACCAGATATAATATTTCCATAATTAAGGTGTCAATAGACGTGTATTAACATTTTTGTGATGTGTTTAACATTATGAAAAAATTGTTTCAGACATTTTTTAATTTAATAAAAGAAAATGCAAAATATTAGGATTTTTTTCATAAAAAATAATTTTTTAACCTGATTTGCACAGCACAGTAATACCAGTTAATAAAATTTATACATTCTTATCAGTTTTTGGAGAGAAAACAGCAAAAAAACTCCATTATTATGAAAAAAACTAAATTAAAAATAAAAAATCATTCAAAGCTACCATTTAAAGAGGGTTCATACGAATGATATTACTCAATATCTTTAATTCTAAAAACGTTGTTGTAAATTCAATCAATGTGTTATAATATTTCCATAATTTGAGCTGATTTTTAAAAGTTTTTACAGTGTTTTAGTTTTAACAAAAAACCTGCTTAAATTTTGAAAACCAACAAAATTTCAATCAAATTTGCATTTGTGGTAATCAACGCTTTGAATAGTAAAATATTTTGTAGTCACATATTTTTCAAGACCAACAGAGAATAAGAAATAATTATCAATCCTCATTAACGCAAAATCGTGAAAAAATATAAATTCTGTGATTATGCAGGAATGATGGCAAATTTGAACGCAACTATTCAAAATGGCCATCACGCGACAAAATCTCAACAGTGGGCGTAATAACAAAAACTGCTTTCATTTTTGCTGGCGCTCTTTTGTCCTTCAAGCATCGATATGAAAATGACAAATAACGTAGAAAAGGCCCCCACCGATTGATCCGCGTGAATATTCAATCAAATCAATCTACCCCCATTCACCAAAAACCTTATGTAATCAATGGACGCTCCCGTAGATGATATGATTAATATTAATTCATTACAATTACTGATATGAGTACTATCATTATTATTATTCAAAGTAATATTATTTTCAAAATTATTATTGTGTTTAATTTTTTTAATTTTTATGTAGATATTACTGGGAAGTTGACCGTGTGGACCTCAAGGGTCGCACCTCGTGGCTTGCTATTTATATATGTTGTACTATTGTTTAAAAGTCAATTAGTGCATTCATTATCTCCTGTAGTTGTCTTCAAATTATAACAACTCGTCAACAGTGGTAAAAAAATATTTTGAAAATATAAGTTCGTGGGCTTACTGGCAGCTATTTTCAATGGGTCTCCAAATTCCTAAGAGTTTTTATGCGAAAATTCGAATATTGTCTTTGTTTTAAAATTTTCCTTTTATTACGAGTAAGTTTTTCATTCAGTCAGTTTTCGAAGCAGTGAGTGAGAAGTGAAAATGGAGCAGGGATATAGCAAAATTCAGGTAAAAGGAAAAAAAACGATGACATTGTTTGCTCGTGATCAAGAAAGTATTAGAGAATCCGTGGGATTCAAATGTATTTTGAACGATTTTACATTTACGTTTTTGTTAAGTGTATTTAATATGATTTTCGGGCAAACGGATATTGTTTTCAATGTCCTACAGTCGAAGAGCGCGGACCTTAATTATTGGAAATGTAGAATACATTATTAACTACATTAAAAAAATATAGAGAGCAAGACGTTTATTTTGCAGATATTTTTAAATATGCTTGTTCTACTGTAGGGCAACCATCGAAGAAAAGAAAACTTGATCATGATGGTCTTTCAGAACCATCTTTATACTTCAGGCGCCTTTATGGCGAAATAATCGATTTAGTGATCAATCAACTAGAAGTGAGATTTTTTGATTTAGATAAATTAACGTTTTTGAATTTGGCAAATCGTGATAGCTTTTTCGAATATAAAAATAAATTTCCACTTGACCTACTAGATAGCCTAATTTTAAATTATCCAAAAATGTTTGAGGTTGAAAAGTTACATAATGAACTATCAGTATGATATTCGTATCCCAGTATTTCAGGTGTTTCCGCAAATAATGTAGAGACTTTACAATTTATTGTTAAAAATAACTTGATGAACGATGGTTCTGAAGTATACAAACTATTAAGTTTGGTTCTTTCCTTACCAGCTACTTCAGCATCAGTTGAACGCAGTTTTTCTGCACTGAAGCGAATTAAAAGTTTTTTCAGAAGCTCGATGAGTCAAACACGTTTAAGTAAACTAGCGACCATCGCAATAGAAAAAAAATGGTTAAAACTTTAAAAACAGATATAAAAATTAAATTCTAGGACAAGGTGAATCGAAAGATGGACGAATCGAATTAAAATATAAATCACTTTAAACAAATGATTATTTTTGCAGTTGTCAAATTCGTTATTTTTTACTTGCTACTGATACTGATTTCCATTTCCATCAATTCCTTTGAATTCCATCCTCTTCCTGGGAAGAAAGCTCTAGACCTTCACGTTGGTTCTTGCTGGACAGAGTACCGATTTCAAGTACTCTGACTAACATAGAGCATAGATCCTCCAATGCTCCGTGCCCACCCTGAGTGAATGAGCACGAGCCGCCACTGCCTCATACCGTCTCATCAGGTTAATTATCTGGTTCTAATTCAGGATTCAAAGCTTGCGTGGAAAGCGAAGACACCAGAAAGATCACGCAAAGCGGCATGCACAATCTACTGCTGCAAAATAGCTATTGGGAAAAAGTGGAGACTGAAACCCAAAACTGTATCATGGCTCTAAACGGCGATAGTGGAACCAATCGTTCTGTACGGCTCAGTTGTTTGGTGGGCAGCTATTGTGAAAACAATCAATGCAAACCTGCTAACCAGAGTCAGAAGAATTGCAGCTATTGCAATAACCGGGGCCTTACGTACTACCCCGACAAAGGCACTGTTTATTCTACAGAATTGACTCCCGACAGAGCTCCTTACGAGACAGTAGGCCAAGTGCTCTATGATTCGATCGAAAGCTCTAAATCTCTGGCATGAGGGAAATACTGAACACTCCAACATATTACTGAGGGATGGACCAACGCCAGGGAAAGTAGACCTCACTTCTGCAATTCTTTGCTTTAATCGTGGTTTCAAGTCAGTCATCCTAAGCAGGGATGACTGGAAAATGGTAATAGTTAGGACACAGGAATCGGTCCACATCTATATTGATGGTTCCAAAATGGATGGAAAAGTTGGCTGCCCTGTTTTCTCAGAACAGCTAGGCCTGAAACTATCCTTCCAGCTTCCGGACAACTGCAGTGTTTTTCAGGTAATTTCTGTAAGAATCCTGAATATTTTCTCTGACAGTCAGACTGCTATCCAAGCACTATCCAACGTGTACACCTCATCCATGATGGTAATGGAATGCTGTACACAGCTGAACGTGATGTCACTTCACTGTGAAGTGATTCTACACTGGCGAAACGGATGCATTAGCGAGAGCTGGCACTGTGCTCCAGGAGTATACAAATTACGTGTCCGAGTATGTCGTGAAACTTTTTAAAAAAGAACAAACACTTTATTTGCAAAATACAAAATTAAACTTTGTTTTAAAATATACGTTTTGAAATACACGATCGGTCTATTCGAAAAGGTAACTGTACGAAAACTGGCGGCGGGAAATTATGCGTAGGATTATTTTATAACATAATTTTGCTGATCTAGCGTCTAGACGTTTACTTGGTTCGCACTTTCCACAAAGCTTCTAATGTTACGCATAGTGGTTTCATATTTTGCGTTCCCAGACGCTGATGGATACATAACTTCCCCCTCCTTACATTTTGAATTCTCCTGAATTCGATTAACAATATTAATTTTCCAAAATTTTTGATTATATCTTAAATATATTACAATACCAAAAACTACAAGTAAAATTAAAACAACTATTCCAAAATTAATTGCATGTGAGAATTTTCTATGAGTTTGAAGTTCTTTAATTTTATGAATGTTATCAATGTTTTTTAATATGATTTCATCTAATGTTTTTTCTGTGAATTTAGCATAGTTTTCACTTGTTGGATAGAAAAAACGATCGTTACCCTTTTCCTTTATGTTTGAGAAATAGTGACCAAGAATTTTGATTTTACAATTATTAAAATGTATCAATATATTTCCAGATAGTATTAATTTTCTTGAATCGCAAGTTTGATTGACTTCTAATGTTTTTGCGTTTTTGATTAAAATTGTTTCAGTGTCTAGTTCTAAAATTTCTGTATTAGGATTGTGGATAAGATTACAAGTTTTGTTATATATGCAATGTTTACTTATCTGAAGCTCATTTAAAGATTTAGTTTTTTCATATTTATAAACAATATCTTTAAACTCGAAAACAATTTCTTTTGGGGAATCAATTTCTTTCGATTGATTATTTGGTACAGGTAATATGACATCCAATTGTACTTTCGCAAGTTCCTTCGGAATTTTGATTGCAAATAGTAGAAGATCATTTTCTGATTTTGCCAGACCAATTCTAATGTATGGAAGTTTACTTAAACTAATGTCATATTTTTGAATCTCTTCATCAGTAAGGATATTTGGGTGCAACATGCCATATTTCGCGGAAACTATGTTATCTTGAATGTGCTCGATTTTATTCCTAAGGATCTGGATTTTAAACATCTGATCGTAATAAATGTTATTGATCAAAGTGATACTAGAAAGATTATTGATTTTGTTTAGAATAATTTCCCGGTCCCTATTGATTACGTCTCTGAGTTGCCAAAATGTTTCGTTAAAATTTTTGTTAATGTCCACTTGTTCGTTTAAAGTCGAGATTAGATTGTGATTATTTGCGTCTACGGTTTTGAGATGTTCGTCAATATCTTGTCTGTCTTGGTCGTCCATCGTTCCAAAGAGCCATTTATGTGCTGTTCCAACGAGGTTAATGATTCCTCGTTTCTGCCTTGTTTTCCTAGGTATTAAAGTTTTAACCTGATTTGTCAAATGTTCCAGTTCTATCATTAGCAAAATTTTGTAGTTATCGTCTAACTTGTCTGCGTTAATTTTAAATTCGTTGATTAGTTCCAAAATTTCTTGAGTGTTTATAACATGAAGTATTATGTTCGTTTTAGTCACTATTTCTGTGTCGTCCAAGTGGATTTTTACGAATCCCGTCTGTTCTGCAATGTTATCATCAATAGGATCAAGAGTAGCTGTAAATTGTTTGAATTCAAAATAAATTTTTGTTTTATTTATTTAAGAATTTAGAAAAGAATGAACTTATGACAGTAATTTTCCTTGAACTATTACGAGAATCATTTTCTCTCGTAGACTTGGTACATTTTGTTGCGTGAAATTGATTTTTCCATTTCTAGATAAGCATTCCGCGACCATACAGGTAAATACCCCACAGTCACTATTATTTGTTTGTTGTGGACTGTCTGTTACATTTTCTAGAGTTAATAGAGACGCATCGAATATTGCATTTCGTTTATCAAGAGACTCCTCTTTGAGGTATTCTGCTAATAGTTCTAATACAGGAGAATTCGGGTTCCCTAATGAGTCGTAGTACCTTATTGTTTTATCCTTGAAATTTATAATTGACAAGCACCAATGGGCATTATTTACGTGAACAGGAACTAATAAAAGGTCATATGAAAATATATCTACTTGACGAGTCCACCTGCGAACTCCATTGTAACCAGAGTTTCTAAGTCGTGGTATGAAAAAGGTATTCATGGCATATATTTTTGACGTATCCCCATTAGCCTGTTCTTTGCTGCGTTCTACTAGGAGGTTAATATAAAAATTAATTATATTGTCATTGAGCCAATTTTCGCCTACTAATGTCTTGATATCTTGCCGGGTTATATTTATGTTAAATTTTGATATCAAAATTTCTTGTTGGGATCCACCATCAATAGCATTTTCTATTATTTTCCTTTCGTCGCATGTAGGGATAAAATCAATAAATTCACTATTATCAGCATATTTAGGTTTTCTTTTGATGTTAATTGGATGGACGTTCGCTAGTTTTGCTTTCCTATATTTTGGCTGATGTTTTTGTCGGACTGCTTTATAGTTTTTTATAAACCCTGTTGTTCTAGCCTCTTCGTAATGTTCTCTATTTATATTGAATTTGTTTATGTTTTTCTCTTTTGTTTTAGTTAAGTTTTTCCTGATGTTATCAAAGTCAACTTTTCTGTTTTGTACTTCATGTGGAGAACATTTTAGAACTGAATGAAACCTCTCGTTGTAGCTTCTTATTGCCCGCTGCATAGTTTGTTTTGTTGAGAACTTAGTCTTTTTGAATGTAATGATTCTAAACTTCTCGGCTAAAGTGTTGTGCATCCTTTCCACATCTGCGATACCTGTGTGGCTATGAGGCTTTGTTAGATGCAAGGTAACACCTTCAACCCGTAAAAACTCTTTTATTTGGATTGCATTAAATTCATTTCCTGCGACTATTTTATCAGGCTTGCCTATTTTCGCGAAATGTTCCTCTAGTGTTTCAATGATCGTTATGTGATTTCGGTCAGGTAGAAAGTAAGCCGATCCGAATTTTGAAAATTTATCAATGGCGGTAAGGAAACAATATTTTATTATAAAGTATAAATCAACATGAATAACTTGGTTGATATCTGCAGGTGTTTCCGTTAAAAGGAACTTGGGTTTAATAGGATTGCGATCGTATTTCACCTCCTGACACACATCACATTGGTTTATAACTATTTGTATCAGTTCAGCTAATTTCGGGTAATAGATTTTGTTTTTTAGTTTATTAAATGTTTCCTGGATGCCTGAGTGAAAACTTTCTTTGACATGATACAATGAGATTTGTTTTATAGCTTCAACTTCTGTTTTAATATCCATAGCTCTGAATGAGCATTTGATGAATTTAATCTGTGAATCGTTAGAATACATTTCTCTGATTTTTTCTTGCACCACATTGTATTTAGTGTCTGGAAGTTCGGAATAAATGGCTGTAATTCCCTTTTTAATATATTTCCTGAGGATATCACTCAAATTGTTAAAATCATATTCGGCTATATATATAATTCGTTTCTTATGTACGATCTCGATTTCTTGGGTCTTGTTATTTGTCAGGATTATTTGGGTTTTATATTTGTTAACAATTTCTTCTTTTATTGCAATATGATCGAGAAGTTCCTCCTCTGCCGAGTGTTTCGTTGCCATCGTGACATCTTCTTCATTAACCAACACTTGCAAATCTGAGTAGGAATTGGTGCGATCTTCAATATTCACAGTCTCCTTACAGAACTCTTCCGTGTTTGGGATGCGACTTAAAAAATCAGCTACATGATTTTCTTTCCCTTTGAGGTACTCGATTTCAAACTGATATTCCCCCAGTTTTAATAGCCAGCGTTGATGGCGGGGTGAAAGATCTTTACCCTTGTATTTCGCATGTAGATATTTAATTGGTTGGTGATCGGTATAAATTTTAAATTTATTTCCGTAAAGGTAAGGTCGGAAATAATTTACCGACCACATAATAGCGAGAAATTCTTTATCGGTGGCAGCATAGTTTCTTTCGTGCGTATTCAATGTCCTTGATGCAAAACAAACAGGGTGACCATTTTGTGACAAAACGGCGCCTATTGCGTAATTAGACGCATCGGTGGTCAGTTGAAATGATTTGCTGAAATCAGGAAATCGAAGAATTGGGTGAGAACTAATCAGAGCTTTCAGTTTCTCAAAAGCATCTACATAGTTAGGGTCAGTGGCATTTATTTTAATGCCTTTTCGAAGATACTTGGTAATGGGCTGGGCTACTTTCGCATAGTCTTTAATGAATTTGCGGTAATAACCCGTCATACCTAGAAAGCGTTTAATTTCTTTTTCACATCTGGGAGGTTTTAAATTCTCAATTATGCTGACTTTATCTGGATTAGGCTTTAAGCCGTCTTTTGTGATAACGTGGCCTAAAAAACTCGTTTCCTTTTTCATAAAATTGCACTTATCGATTTGCACTTTTAATTGATGCGCTTCAAGGGTTTTTAACACGTCCGTTAAGGATTCTATGTGTTCTTGCAATGAGGTGCTAAAAATGAGGATATCATCTAAATAGACCACACAGGTTTTATTAATAAAGTCTCTAAGAATGTCATTCATAAGCCTTTGGAACGTCGCGGGGGCGTTCTTTAGACCGAATGGCATTCTTATAAACTCGTAAAGACCGTGTGGAGTTACGAATGCTGTTTTTGGTCTATCCTCTTCTTTAATGAGGATCTGATGATATCCTTTTGCTAGATCAATTGTTGAGAAGTAGTGTGACCTACCAAGTTTGTCTAGAATAGAGTCTATATTGGGCAACAGACTTATCGTCCACTGTAACCTCATTAAGTTTCCGATAGTCTATTACTATTCGGAATTTTTTTTCTCCCGAATTGTCCCCTTTTTTCGGTACGACAATTAGTGGGCTTCAATACTTAGAATTGCTTTTTGTTATAATTCCTTGCCTCTCCATTTCGGCTATTTGTCGCCTAACTTCCTGCTCATGTTTAGGTGGGTACCTATACAGCCGTGAGTTAATTTGATTATCTGTCGTCGTTTTAATCTCGTGCTGAATACTTGAAGTACTTGTGAGCTTATCACCCTCTTTGAAGAATATTCCCTCGAATCTCTTCACGAGTTTAACGATTTCTTTGTATTCTTCTGGGTTCAAATGATTTAGTTTTAAGTGTTTTAAATAATAATTTTCTATTGCTTCTAACACACATATTTCTTTAATAGGATAGGGATTGTTCGTGAATGATATATCCTGCCCATTGAGTGTAATAGTTTTATTTTCAATGTCAATTAAGGTGCCTAATTTGTCCAATAAGTCTATACCAATTATGAAACTGCATTTTCTGTTCGGTAACTTTCTTACTTTCCATCTAACATAGGCATCTGACGGGAGCTTAAACTCAATCGGAGCTGGTGTGTGAATTTCATGTTTTATGCAGTCTTTTCCTGTGATAGTGGAAAAGATCAGAGGTTTGATTGGGATTTTTGTAAAATTACGTAAATTCTCATCTACGATGCTAAGAGAGGATCCAGTGTCTATCAGAGCTATAAATTTCTTTTTATTAATAGTAATATGTATTAGTGGAAGTTCATCCGAGGCTAGTTTATAAAAAACTTTTGCCCCTCGTGTTCACTAATAAAATTTGATTCTGGTTGATATACAGAATCACATTCCCTTTTAGGAAAACCATGGACCCTATAAAATTGGTTGGGATTGAGTTCTACATTATCAACTTCCATTGCATTATCCTGAGGTTGTGGTAAGTTTCGTAGAGGATTTGCGAAACTCTGCCTGGTTTGCTGTGATCTATTATAGTTATTACGGTGAAAATTATTATTGTAAGGCTGATTCTGATCCCTTGATGGAAAGAAACTTCTTCTATACTGATTAGAATTATTATGGACTTGATTATACAATCTCAATTGGTCTGAACTATTGTGATTATAGTTTAGCCGTCTGTTATGATCTGGGTTTCTGTATTTGTTTCGTCTATCGTAATTTCGATTAGCTGTAGTTTCAAAAGTCTGTTGTCTTTGGGTTGGAATATTATCTAAATGTTTTGCATTATAAGAATTATTTTTACTCCTAATGGCACCCAAATTTCCCACTGAATTAGTGTTTTTAAATTTTCTATACTCTGGTCTAATACAAGAGTCTTCAAATCTACGCAAATGCATGACTTTTAAAATATCGGATAAATCATTTAGTTCGTAAATTTTGTCCAATAACACTCCTTGTGTCATTTTTTTTATGCTATTTACAAGGATTGAGTCTACGTTACTTAAATCAATGAACAAATCATCTTTATAAAACAAAATAAGCTCGTCTGTTTAATTTTTGATTTTTTGAACTTCTATTGCTAATTCACTAACCGTATTTGGTCAAAGGTTATTTATGTTCCTGTATGTATCCGCTGGTTCTGTGTCCGGTTTGAAGCGAAGTTTTAACGCTGTCTTGATCGCTTCCCACTCGTCTGGTGCAGGGATGTTTATAACTGCTTCTTTTGCTGCTCCTTGAATTTTCTCGTAGAAAATCGTCCTGGTGGCTGCCCTTTTCACATCGTCGTCGATAATACAGTTTAAATAGAATTCCGTAGCGCTGATGAAAGAATTCAGTGAAATTTCACTTGTCCCCGTAAAACTCGCCATGTGCTTGATTTCTTTTGGGATCTGCTCTCTGCGGTCTGCTGGCGCCCGATTAGCGATGTGTTGTAACGCTGCCGCCAGTTGTTCTACGTAGTTGTCTCTGTTCCTGTTCGTCATTAACTCCTGGATTGCTGCTGCTAATTGGGCAATCTCTCCTTCCCTTCCTTTCAGACGTTCTTCCAACTGCTGTATTTGTTGCTCCATTTTTACTGGAAGTAAATTTCTATTCATGGAAAGGTACTTATCTCGTTTGGATTTCCACTCCGTCATCCACTATAATGTACTGCTGGTTTCTTCCTCTTAATTCACTGTTCAAGTTGCTTGGTTGACTTTGCTTCACAACTCTTTTTTTCTTTCTGTTTTTTTTTCACAATATTGTTCACACTTCTTTGCTTTCGCTGCACAACTCCTTTTTTTCACTATATTCACTATTCTTTATTTTCGCGGTACATTCTTCCTTTTTGCGTTTGGGTTATCAACCAGCCTCAGCTGACTTATTAACGGACTTTAGGCTTAATGTGTCCGCCCAAACAAAGGTAAGATTGTTTTTAATTACGAGGTACCTTCGCGGTTTCGCGATTACGATTAAAGGTGTATATAATTGTGCTTTGGACTACCTTCGCGGTTTATCCATTCACATTAATTCACCTATTGCACTTTAAATTCTTTTCAGTTTTTCTTCTCGACTTAACTGAAGAATTTAAAGTGTGACCGACTGCGCCAATTACGTGTCCGAGTATGTCGTGAAACTTTTTAAAAAAGAACAAACACTTTATTTGCAAAATACAAAATTAAACTTTGTTTTAAAATATACGTTTTGAAATACACGATCGGTCTATTCGAAAAGGTAACTGTACGAAAACTGGCGGCGGGAAATTATGCGTAGGATTATTTTATAACATAATTTTGCTGATCTAGCGTCTAGACGTTTACTTGGTTCGCACTTTCCACAAAGCTTCTAATGTTACGCATAGTGGTTTCATATTTTGCGTTCCCAGACGCTGATGGATACATAACTTACACTCACACCCAAGTCGGTCAACCTCTAGCTTCTATAAAGCTAGGATTTAAGCAGCATTACATCAAGGCTGCAAATAGAGCCTGGTTGTTGGAAGAAACCTGCAGGACAACCAGGCAAAATTGATGCGCACTGAGTTCCCCACGCACCAAGCAGCTTCTGAGCACGAGTCATGAAACCTTGAGTTCTATCGTGTCCATACTGACGGGGCATAGTCTAGTTGGCAGTCATGCGGAAAGATCTGGCGTTCCATTCAACGATTTCTGGAGAAGTTGCAGATCGGAAGAAGAGGAAGAGACAATCCAACATTTTCTGTGTGAATGCCCAGCGCAGTCCAGGAAATGCATGAAAACCTTAAGCTCGCCGTTCCTGGACAGCTTCACGGGAATAGCTGAGCCGCATAGCCAGATTCATACGTGAATCGAAATGGTTCTCGTCACCAAGCAGCTAGGTTTTAGTGCCATCTCAATCTTCTGTGGTATCACAATGGGCCTAAGTGAGCCATATTTTGATAAAGAGGGCTGCCACAACAACCAACCAACCAACTATGCTGACCAACCTAAGTTTCGATGTATGTTTGGTACTTATAATGGAGGTGGCAGGAAAGGTGCCGCTGACATTACTCCTCCCTCCTATGGATTGAAACTTTCCCGAGTTTCATCAATTTATGCTAGTAAAACGGAGAAGGGGAAACAAAAGCTTCAATATCTACCGAAAAGCAACGCTTACGCAAAGAACGATCCCAAGCACTTCAAACCACACAAAACGAATCAAAGTTTCTCCCTACAGAGCTATGATACACCGCATGTACGATTTGCCACTTAAAGAGGAAGCCAAGAAGAAGGAAATGCAGTATATTCTCCAGACTGCAATTTAAAATGGCTTTAAACCAGCAACAATCACAAGAATGGCGGAAAAAATCAGAAAAAAAAGACGTACGAAAGAAAGATCAAGTCTACTAAACCCTGACTCAGAAAATACGATTTGAAAGGCCATCACCTACCACGAAGGAGTCATTAACGTAATAAAAAGGAACCTAAACGGCCATGAATCAAAACAGCTCATAGAAACGAGTGGCAGAAACCAGCTCAAAAACATCTTTGGATCGACTAAAGATAAGCGACAACCACACGAGAAATTGGGGATCTATAGAGTTGAATGCCCCACCTGCCAAAAGGTATATATGGGTCAGACAAGGAGACTCATCTCATTCCTATGGTACTTCGAAATTTTTTGATATGTTTCCTGTTCATTTTTCATGTCCTTAGTCAGTAAAATTTGATACTTGTGTTGTAAAGCTCGAATAGTTTTTGTTGAACCTTAGTGTATTTGTTTTCTGATATTTCCGAGAATATTTCAACTTTTCCTGGTTTTAGGACCCTTCGAAAAATGTCAGTCATGAAATTGTTCGCAATGTCTTCTGAACAGATATATATTTTGCGTTTTTTGTCAATAATTTCAATTTCCTATAATCATTAGAAGCTCCTTTTCCGTATTGGTATACTTATTCTCATGATCATTTAAGGTCCTGCTAGCCTAGCTGATAGGATGTTCGTCTTGCAAAAGGACAGTTCCTATAGTATAGTCATTGCATATGTTGTCAGTTTGATCTTTTTATTAAAACCTGGATAATTTAGTATGGGAGGATTCATTAATAGTTTTTTTTAGTTATTGAAATGCGTCGTTATAATGTAAATCTTTATTATTAAGTTTTGAATTCTTTTTCAAATATTTCGTTAAACCCTGTGCAACTTTAGCATTATCTTTAATAAACTTTCTGTAGTAGCCTGTCATTCTCAGAAAAGATGTTATTCGCTTGGCAGTTTCTGGCAATTTAAACTTCTGAATACTTTCAACTTTACTCATATTCGGCTTAACAGCTTCTGTGGTGAGAGTGTGCCTTATAGCTTGTTCACATCGCTAGATTTTGGTCATTGTGATTTCGAAATCTTGTCAAGTGTTCACATCGCCTCGTCCAGATTTGGCAGTGACAGTTTCGTAAATTTGAATTTGAAATTTGGCGCCACCATCGCAACTCTCATCTCCTGAAATACGTGGCTGTTTTTTTGGTGGCCACATATTTCATCCAATTTTTGGACCTAAAGGGCCAAAAGGAATTCTTCGGCGTCGTCCTGCCACTTAATCTTATTTTTATATTTTCGTTTATTTGACATGATTCGCGTGAAAGAAATTCACATATGTTTGACACTTGTCACTGCTTGTCATACGTCATCTGAATGTGTGTGGTAAAGTGTGGTGAAAATTTTTCTTGCAGTTCTGCCACACGCAACCATCAGATTTTGAGTAGATTTTGTTGAAATCTAGGAGATTTGAGATCGACTAGATTTTGATTTTAGTATGGAAAATCTGGTAGATTTTGGGTTAGATTTCGCGAAATCTCCCGATTTGTTGAAATCGGGTGCGATGTGAACAAGCTATTAGATACTTCCTTGATTTCGCCAAAAAATTACATCATCAACTCACAATCTTAAGATTGTGTTCCCTCAGTTTATTAAAGATTTTCTGTATATTTTCTGTGTGTTCCTCTATAGTTGTGCTGGCTATTAATATGTCGTCTAGATATACGACGCATATTTGGTTAATTTATTCTCTAAGTACCTACTGAGTTAATAAGTCTCTGAAATGTCACTGGAGCATTTTTGAGTCCAAACGGCATTCTTACCTTGTTGAGAATGCAGTTTTCTTCCTGTTGTCCTCTTTAATTACGATTTGGTGGGAACCTTTTGCAAGGTTCAACGTCGTAAAATATTGAGCCCTTTCGAGTTTATCAAGGGTGTTCTCAATATTTGGCATTATGAATTTATCGCTTACAGTGATTTCAATAAGTTTCCTGTAGTCGATAACAATTCTTGGCGTCTTCTTACCAGAATTGCCCATTTTTTTGGAACGATCATCAGTGGGGAGCTGTAACGAGAAGAGCTTTCAGCAATAATGCCTTGCTCTAGCATTTCTTTCATCTGACGATTATTCTGTTACTCATGTATTTGAGGGTATCTCTTTATATTAGAATATACTGGCCTATTTGTTTGTACAACTATCTCATGTTGAACTTCACGAGGGTAAGTAATTTTTTGACTCTCCTGAAAAAATAAAGCCTTAGATTTTTCAACAATATTTCTAGCTTTGCAATTTCTTCGCAGTTCATATCTTGGCGTTTAAGTTTTTGCGATATATCTCCGTCACTACAGTATTCTTTTAGAGTATGTATCTCTTCATAATTATACGGACTTGAATTTAAGAAGTTAGTTTTTCTATTGCGTATTTGTAAATACCCTACCTCTAAATTGATTATCGCTTGCATAGGCTTTAATAAGTTTAAGCCTATCCAACCATCGAACCCTTTATTTATAAACTTTGTGAGCATCAGCTCATTGAATTGTTTCCGTTGATTTCTTTTGGCAACTCGGACACTATCTCCTCACATATTCTAATTTGTCCACTTTATGTGTTAAAATATTGGAGTTTTGAAAGAGATAAGCATTTGTATCGAGGTAATTTGTGTTCACTTGATAAAGTTGTCGTTATTCAATGATACATTTTCTTTTGTCCCCTCTAATAGCTAATTGTATTATCGGTAAATTCATTTCTGAGATAGCAATTGAAAATTTACCTCTTCCTGATCTGTTCCCTTACAATGATCCACTTCCATTGGTTCGGGTGAATTTTGACTATACTGTTTTGAACTTCTATTATTATATCTATCAAAATTTTGTCTATATTGTCTTAAGCTGTCTCGATTTTGCGTCTGCTTGAATTTTCAGAATTCACTTGATTTACCCGTTGCCTAGATCTTTCAGAACCTTTATTTCAATCGCTTTCAAAAGATTGGTTATTGTCTTTATGACAAAGATTTTATATTAAAATTTTATCTAGTAAATTGGTTATCTTTCCTGAATTTGTTAGTATCTTGTCTATGTCCGTTTCGCGTAAATTGTCTAGTCATTTTTTTTCACTTCTAGTAGATAAAACGCTTGCCTAAGATTCTTTATATCTCTACTATACGAGGTCTGGCTATTAAATAACGAGACTGGTTACGAAAAAGGGTTTTATTATAAAAATTATTCTACATTCGAATGCTCCCCTTCAATATACTCCTCTTTCTTTGCCACACACCCTTCCATACGTTTTTTCCATTGATCGAAGCAGTGCTGGAGGTCTTCTTTGGTAAGGGCCTTTAGGAGCTATGCCGTGTTTTGCTTTACCGCTTCCATCGGCTCAAATCGGGTCCCTTTCAAAGCGGATTTTATCTTCGGAAACAAAAAAAGTCGCACGGTGCCAAATCTGGCGAGTACTGCACGTGTTCGAGCACTGGAGTGCGCTTACCGGCCAAATACTGCTTCACAGATAGCGCGTCAGGAGTCAGATTTTTTGGCTCTCTCGGCCCTCACTGAAGCGCTTACACCACTCAAAAACACGCGTACGAGTTAGAGAATTGTCCCCATAGGCCTCTTGCAACAATTCATAGCACTCAGTCGGAGTTTTTTACAATTTAACGAGAAATTTTAGATTGATACGTTGCTATTGTTTTTCGTCACACATGGTTTTCGGCACGAGAAAAAAAACACGTTCGTTTCAAACGGCTACTGCACAAATACAATTATAGTGACGAGAACGTGTTTTGGTACGTGCATAGACAAGATGTCTAGATACCCAAAGCACTACTCGTTTTTCCCCCCACCCTTCTAGGGCGCCCTGTAGGCGCGCAGTCTCGTTATTTAATAGCCAGACCTCGTATATGACACTCGCCAAATGTGGATTTATACCATTCATTAGCTTTGGGTGCGAATTCTTTCAGTTTATTTACATCAAATTCATATCTTGTGGTCAATTTATCCAATATATTTTTAAAAGGACGATAATATTCACTTACATTATTATAGTTCCTCATGCTACCAGCCTAATGATGTGGATTGTAATAACTTTGTCGTACTCCAAAGTTTTTGATGAGCTCTGATCTGATATGCTCACAAGATGCATTCGCTCCTATTGTTTTAACTGCCTGAAGAGCTTTCCCCTGTATTTTCGTCAACACATGACGATCGAAGACATAAGTTTGCATGCTAGGGTTGTCGTTGAACAATAGAATGATGATCTTCACTTCTCTAATAAATGAAGATAGGTCAAAATTGCTTCTTCCGTCGAATGGTTGAATCGCAGCAGCTTCCTTTAGTAACTGTGTTGCCGGCACATCAAATTGGGGTACTGATAAGCCTGTTGATAATCTGGAATCGTTTGGTATCGATGGCTGTGGTTGGACACATTTCTTTTTCATTCGTATGTTCACTTATGGAATTCTACTAATTGCAGAGTTAAGGAATATTGAAATATGAAATTGATTTTGCGTAATTATGAAATGATGATTTTCAGTATTTGAACTATGCTGACCAATGCATGTTTGGATGTATGTTTGGTACCTGTGATGCAGGTGGCAGGAAAGCTGCCGCTGGGATAACTGTGCAAACCTTGCAAGAGCTCATCAACACCTGAAGAGTGTAAATTACATATTACTTACACTATATTACATGAGCAAAGCATATACATACATTTTGATGTTATATCTATAAGTACAGTACTTACCGGCAAGTCCTAACGGTAGCAGCCCCAATATAGCCATCTATTTCTGGATGGACATCCACTACTGATCCCAAGACCACTTTCCTGGTGAGGTTGTTTCCTTTTTGATTCTTACCAAACCTCCGATGTTCAAGTAACCATGAGGTTCCTGCCATTTTGTTCGAACCTTCAACGAAGTTAGATATTTCTTGGACCAACGGCCTGAGAAATGTTGAACTATTTGGTTCAACAATTCCACTTTTTTTTCTCAATGATTTTTTCTAATCATGGTAATCGTGCTAGGAGATCCAATGCGAACGGCGCTGGATTAAAAAAAGCTCTGAAGTTTGCGGATTCAAATCACAAATGTCATCTGCAAGAGGTAGTAGCGGTCGAAAATTAATAATCGCTTCGATTTTACATTGTAAGATAGAGAGTTCAATAAAAGTTAAAGTCTTCTCACCTATCGTTTGATACATGTGATGCTCCATGAAGCGAGCAGTGAAGTGATATAAAGCAGCAATAAACGCTGCGCTACTGTCTTCGACGACTTTTAAGTGTATAGCATACGTTGAAAAACAAACAAATAGGGCTACGAAGCCTTTTTGAGCTATATTACCTCTAGTTTTGGCAAGTCGAATTTTTATAGGACCTGCATAGTCCGCTCCTGTCATCTGAAAGGGTTAACTATCCTTTTTTGAATACAGTTTTCACTTGTTACACCTGTTTATGAGTTTCTGTAAAACATTGCGCCACTTTATAATCCAGTATTGTTACTTTATTAGTAAGACACACTTTCATGCAATTAAGCTCGGGGTACAATCCGGAACAACTGTACCCTACATGCTGACAGTGGGATAGTAAGCGGGCTTAAATATTCTGAAAGTATACTAGTGGCGACAGCTAAACCGTGCGAACGTATACTACTAAACCACAACTGAAGTATATCAGTAAATCGAGAGCTGTAGGAGTGAAGATAGTTTTGCAAGTAGTAAGACACACTCTTTCATGCAGTTTATATTGGCGTCCAAAAGGGACTGTGCTCATGCATATGTTTAAAGTGTGTTAGTTCGGAGAGCTGGAGAGGCCAAAAGTGTATCAGCGTTTTTTGTGGAGATGCGGTTTTGACTATGGCCGGTTGTTTGGGAATGTGCGAGCGTGTGTACTAGGCGATAGATCGTGAGCTGGGGTTTGGGAGCGCTGATTGGCTTAGAGATGGTTCGAATACGGGGAAAGTGGTTTTGATACCGGGTTTCGTGAGAGCGCTGACGAGCCCAAGTGTTGAGTTTGAATAGAGATGAACAAAGTTCTAGCAAGATCAAAAGTCACTTGTTTTGAATGAAAATGTTGTGGAAAATTCACAACGCTACGGTTACAGCGTAAACACGTGAAAGCTAAGGACTTGTTGTCAGCAAAATCACTTGCGTGTGTAGATACCGGTTTGTTTTGAGTCGACAGCTGCGCGATCGCATACGCGTTGGCAGAGGGCGATGGCTTTTGCTCGTGAGGAATGATGATTTCTGCTTGAGATGTGTTTGACGGGCTTCAGCGGCGGCGTCAGGTCTTCAGATTTGCATGTTACGATGCTGGTTTGCAATTTGATGATGGGCGATGACTTTCACTTAATATGCTTTAGTTAGGCTGCCGTGGCTGCGTCGTGCCGTGTAAATACCAATTCCATGACGGATGATGAATTTGACGTGAGATGCTGTCGTGGCGGTGTCAGATCCATCGACGGCTACGCAATTGCGTATCTTGAGATGTTTGTGCTATAGGCTCACAAATGCTTGAGATGTTGCAACGGTTGGGTAGTCAGATCGGCAGATGGATATGTATGCAGGGTTGGTTGTGGGTATTGTATGTAGTTTACTAACGTGGTGAAATTTGTGATAACGTTGTGTTTTTTATTGGGAACGTATATGAATGCAAAAGACAGATTGATGAGGAATTGTTTGCAAAATGCTTAAAAATCAATGTTGTTTACTCATGCTAATAATGATGATTAAAAGCACGGGATTCGTGAAAATAATTTTATTATTTATTATAAAAAAATTATATACGTCTGTTTCTATTTACTACAATTAACATTAAAGCAAAGATCTGATTGAAACGTCAAGCTATCAAGTGCATAAAATTGTCAATTACTTCTTTTATTACTGCTATAAGCATATTCCAAGATGTAAAACAAGTTCGTTTATAATATCCAGCTAACATCGTAGAAACAACCATCCAATCTGGAGATAGGCGTAAATGTTCTGTTCAGATGGTGAAGTAGAAGCACTCATTATCAATGAGTCAAAAAAGCACTTGGCGTAGTCCATTAAGTTGGTTTAAAGGAAACCGATTTTCACAATTTTAAGTACTTTGCTCTCCTCCATACTCGGATTCCTTCAGTATATTGACTGAAAAGTCCGAGTGTTACAGAACATCTTTTATATCAATTTTATACATTGATGAGATGATGGAAATTGAAGAAATCCTCTCCAAAAGAGATAAGTCGAGATGTTTGACCTTTGTCAGTTTTGTATCATAAAAACCTTCTTCGAGAATATTACCGCGATAATCTTCAAGCAAGTATGCTCGTGTTTCTGTTTTCCTAATTTCCTTCACCATGAATATCTCTGACGATCAGTTCGGGGTGTAGCCTTTTTGAAAGACATGTTTGTGTTTGCTTATGCAAACATGGTTACCGATTTCATATTTAGGTTTCAAAGTGACTTTTGGCTTCCTATATACTTTGGATAGTATATAAACCTGATTTGATGAATTAACGCGGGCAGGTTGCATATTATTGGTGCGATGCATTGTTGTATTGTATTTATTCACCACTGTGTCAATGGAAATTTCTGTTCATGGTGAACTCTTTCCACATTTCACTTTCCAGAATGCGATTAAACCAATCGACAAGTGATGCTTTTATGGCACTGAATGTATAATAAAGGTTTTTTTATAGTTTTCCATCATCTGACGAAAAATTATACTAAAAAGTTATTTTCGATCACCAGTTTGTAGATTTCTGGGATCAAATCATTGGAATTTTTACTTTCAACGGGTAAAGCCCAAGCGTACCTAGAAAATGTATCAATTATTGTCAATACAAATTTATAACTGCGATTTTCAGATGCATACACACTCATATCAACCAGATCTGCCCACCAGAGATCATCAATTACCCTTATAACAAAACGCGACGTTTAAAGTTTTTTCGTGCGGTTCTATGAAGCTCATTTACAATTTGTCTTGTACTCTTGAAAAATTTAATATCAAAAGCTCTGTAATAGCTTTTATGAGAAGTTTTTCTTTTCCAAACACAAAAAGATGCTGCATCTTAAACATTCTTTTACAATGATGGTAGCTGGACTATCTGGTTGTGCGAAGATGACATTTATATAAAATTTTCTTAGAAACGATGCGATGATACGACCGTCAAAGAACAAATTATTTGGTGCAATGCTGAGAAGCACGCAATACCGATACATATGACCTATAAGAATATAGAATATATGAGCTTTAATCATGAGGAAGTTGTAGACATTACAAATCAATCATTGCTAATTATACTGGCTGCCATGATGTTAAATGCATTTTCAAGACAGGGTTGTGGGTTATTTGCAAAAAAATTCCATCATCGCAACCTTTTTGTCAATGTTTTTCATCAAAAAAATTTTTGCCGAGATATTTCGCTAATCTGAAAATATCGAATATGCTTCAAAAAACCACGGGACAGGAATCAACTTCAACATTTCGCTAAACAGATATGCGAACATATTTTCTTCAGATATACCCTGAAAATATTCCGGAGCTCAGGTTATATATAAAGAAATACCTCAACAACCTCATAGCTATTTGTTAATAGACCTAACAGAGGACCTTAAGTTTTCGCACCAACATATTTAATACAAAGTTTTTAACGTGTTATTGTTCGACAGATAGTTTGAAGGAAGATAATGGTGTCACGAATGAAACGATTGAAGGACAAAAAACATATGTTGTATGTTCTGAAAACAGCCAGTCCTAAAGTAATCAAAACTTTTTGTGATATCACATACAATAAATTGAAGGTGACCATGCAACATCTAGAAAAACTTTCACACGGCTGTGTAAATATAAAAGGAGCATGCGTTATCCTGCTGATGCAAAAAAAAAACAGTCAACGAGAGCGTGAAGCTAGCTAGCTAACAAAGCGGTTTTTTACCTGTGTCACTAGGAAGTGAACTTTCAGGTGTGATAGGACTTTAATTGAAAAATATGCATAAGAACAGCAGTTTTAGTAAAATGTTTCTTCTATCTCCGGAAGTATATGAGAACTTAAAGAAGACAATTGCCTGAGAAAAACATGAATAAGAACAGCAAAAAACTCAATGATAAGGCGAATTGGTATCAGTATAGGAATGTGCTTATCAAATTTTTAAGCGCAAGACAAACAAAATATTCAGTTATGGAAATGAAAGCTTAGAATCTTTCTTTGAAAGAACATATGGCGGGTCAAAAATATAAAAATCTATCCGATAACACCACTTAGACGAGGTTTGTACCTTAAAATGAGCAACCTCCGTAAAATTCACCTTTTTGGGAGAAAGAGATATTTGAGTCAGTAAATGAAACGACACCACTTAAGCAGGAATTACATCATTATTTAAAGTGGCATTTATTAGCAAGTCAAGAAGCGAAAAGTCTTAAACCAGCTACCAAAATAAGAAAAAGTATCGCTTATTTATACGATGAGTCTGGCAAAGACTATGGGTTAAAAGCCACTGATGAAGCTACATAGTAAACAGTTCCAACAGATATGAGTATTAATGAATTGGATGATGTTTTCAATGATTTGGATGAAACGGATGATAAAGGTGCTGTACTGTACATCTATAATCTGAATGATATTTAAAAACAAAATTTACACTGATAATGATAGAGATTATAGTGAAATTCCCGTTTTCAGTGAAGAAAAGAACGTGGGGAAGTTTTGTTTACATGTTTATCATGGAGGAAAATATGCTGATAAAGTTTGCCTGAATTTAGACACAGAATTCGATACGCTTCGAGACTTCAATGGTCCTTTAATAGGACAGATATACCAAGGAACGAGAAATCATGCAGAATTGCTGAGAAAGAATAATGCATACGTGTAACTTAACGTAACGCTTCCGATGGCCTCCCCAATTAACCTCAATGATTTTATTGCATTGTTACTCAGTGGAATAGGATTCGATAAAGATGAGCAAAAACCCTCTTAACTTGAATGTATACCAAGATCGAAATCAAATTTTCAATCAAGTTAGCTGGTGGATTCGACAGGCGATAGCTCGCGTGGCTGAAGTGTCCGGTGGTGGGATACTACCATATGAGTGGTCGAAAAGAGGTTCAGATCAAATTTTGAATAAAACCATACAGAAAAAAAATTATGGGGCTATGGCTGTTACTCAAGTACCGAATGCATTGTCAAAAATTGATGATATTGTCGATCAGTTTATTGATGCGTTCCATAAAATACTCGTTGACAAATGGGATCCGGGATTGGCATGCGCTGCAATTTATTAATCAATGATTCTGAGAAAATATGAAGGAGCTGAAAAAATTCGTAACGCGTTGGAGAATAGAGCACGACGTGAAGTAGATACGGGAAATCTTGAGGGATCTTCCACAAACACACAGCTATTATCAAACCGAGAATAACGGGCGAGAAGTTGATAAGGAATCTCGGAATAATACCATTAAACACTTATGACAATGTGTTTAGATTTCATCACTTGGCGTCAGGGTTACCAGGTTTTTCTCACTCTTCGCCAAACCCCCACATCGGACGAAATTCTTTTAAAAAAACCCCAAATAATTTGAGAGCAATCAATTTACAATGTTCATACAAAAAACATTGATAATTAGCAAAAAATGTTGTCAAATAACTATATGTAACAAGTAAATTTTCATCTGTATTTCATAGTGAGTTAAAGTCAAAATAGAACAAATATACTTTCGAGACTTAAAATTAACACAAATAACCGCATAATGAAATTAAAGAAAAACTTTTAATATATTTTTGGAGTTTCATGTGTAATTTATTGAAATATGTAAAATTAACACATTATCTACACACCTAAAACAAGTTTACTGGACTGTTTGCCTACATACATTTGTCCTTTGATTTTGCCCATCAGGGGAATCCCAGGAATTTCTGCCTCACATTCATGAATTCCATGGTATCAATGATAATTTGCTGGATATGCCAATACTTGAAGTCTTCGAATGGCACAATAAAAATTATTTTTAGTGTGCAATAAGTGAATCAGGTTTCATAAATTACATTTTGCAAACAATTGATTAATTTGATAAAACCCCCATTTCACCCCCAAAATAAAAATATAATTAACGAACCCCCAATTCCTCTCCAAAGGTATGTAAAATACCCCAAAATGGGGGTGAAAACCCCCAACTTAGCAACCCTGCTTGGAGTATTGTCCGGTAAAAAAAACTTTATCGAAAGCATCTCTATCAAGATTACAGACCATCATGGGAAACTTGTTAATTTCGAAGCAAGATTTAAACCCACTTATATAATGCTGCATTTTAAAAGGGGATAAGGAATTATAAGTATATACTCATAGAATATATCTGAATAGTATCGATACGAGTCGAAAGCGACATATTCTGTCACGGCAATGAATAATCAGTACAGCCGGTATTATCTTACTTAAAGTAGAGGATAACTTTCAGATATTAGAGAGCTGTATCGATCACCACTTGTGGACCAGCGCGAAATAGGAATTGGTAGTTTTTTTAGTGGTTTCGTTATCTGCAACCACTGTTTGTATCTGGTGCTGAAGTTTTGGGAAAACAAGTGGTGAAAACAGGTAAATCAATACTGAGGTTGGAAATAATCCTATCAGGCAGGTGTTAACGGAGCAGGGGAAATCAGCTGTGAATGCATTAGCCCAAAAAAGAATAAATTAGCTCTTTGACAAAATGTCAGGCGCTGAAAATCGAGCAACTATATAGAGAGCCAACATGGTTCACAAGCTCACAGATAAAACCATCGCCAAGAGGGAAGGTATTCTGCAGCGCGAAAATTATCATCAGTTAAAAATAAGAAAACCATAAAAAGTAAAGCTATTAAAAACGTAAACACATAAAAACAGAGTGTTAGATATATTTGACAAATAACATGGTACTTCTTAAATATGTAGTGCATGAAGCCTGAATTATATTTATTCACCACAAACCCTGTTTACAAGTTTCAAAAAATCGGTATATCTACTAAAATATCAACCAGATGTGGATAGTGTTTGCTCAAGTATATAGCAGAAAGCATGTCACATTGCCTAGTAAATGTCGAGTACTTCTCAGAAAATCACTTAACGTTTTTAAGAAAGTATTACTGACGGGGTTTACCCCACAGAACAAACTTTACTCGAAAAGAATAACGTATAAGTATCCTACCTCCTTGGCTATAACTACAGTTCAGACAGGCGTATTTTGAAACTTGAAACTCATGCAACTCGATGAGGATCTTAACAGATCTTTGGAAAAGTTTTCAACAGTGTTTTTGAATGGAAGATCGGCAAAATATTTTTTACAAAGCTACGTGAAATCACATACCAAGGTTGTAAACCTTGAAACATATTACTGAAAGAACAAGAATCAACACAATAGAGTTCGTCAACACGTTCAGAAGTAATATTATAACAAAAAGGTTTAAGGTTTTTTTTAATTTAGTTTTATTCATAATCACGGAAAAATTTTGCCGATTTCTCTTCAAAAACTGATAAGAATGTATAAATTTTATAAACTGGCATTACTGTGCTGTGGAAATCAGGTAAAATAGTTATTTTTTATGAAAAAATCCTAGTTTTTCGCATTTTCCTTTATTAAATAAAAAATGGCTGAAACAATTTTTTTTTTATTATTTTAAACAAACCTCAAAAACGTTAATACACGTCTATTAACACCTTAATTGTTGAAATATTATATCTGGTTCGTGAGATAAAGTGAATGACGTGAACGTTGCGATGATTTCCTTCCATCACCTCCTATTGAATGTGTTGTCGTTAAATTATTGACTGTGTCTCATACTCTGTTTATTTCATCTTTATACATTCCCTGCAATTCATCTCCTGAAATCCTCGAAACTTTCTTTGATGAGTTTTCGTCTTATGTTCTTTGCAAAAATTCTTCTGCTTTGATAGTTGTTTGCGGTGATTTCAACTTACCCCAGGTAGACTGGCGCAATATCCCATCATCTTCTCCTGTCTCAAACAATAGCCCCTCGATTTTACTTTCTTCGTTTCTATCAGGTTGCAACATGATGCAGTTCAATAATCATCTAAATGCAAATGGGCGTTAACTTGATCTTATCCTGTCAAACATCACTCCCAATCTTCTCTCAATTGATTTAGCGTTATTTACGTATGTTCCACCTGAGCCCCATCATCCCTCTCTATCACGGTGAATCTTTTGATACCAAAAAGAAATAGAACAGGTTCTTTAATTCGATATAACTTCAAAAAAGCTAACTTTGTGGCAATATCGCATGAGCTATCTTCTGTTGATTGGTATGACTGCTTGCGGTATTTAAATTGCAATCAAGCAATCTCATACCTTCATAATACGTTGTCCGATTTAATTTCGCGACTCACTCCTCGTTATCGTCCATCTAAGAAAACATATGTTCCTTGGCTCACTAAAACTGCTTTATCTGCACTCAGAAGAAAAGACAGAGCCTATCGCCGATTCAAACTTTTAAAGACTGTTAATGATTATTTATTTCTTATGTAATATTTTTTGTAATCGTGCCAAAAAGTTTTGATGATGTTTTTACATACACTGTTTGGAGTATATAAATGTTATAAACATCGATTACTGGGTTTCGTAAATCAGGTTAAAACTTTATTGCTTATTAAAAAAAAACCTAATTTTTTGCACTTTTTCCTTAAATTAAAAAACCGCTCCAACAATTTTCTCCAAAATTTGACAGGTTCACAAAATTGTTGATACTCGTCGATTGACACCTTAGACATGCAAATCGTATGTTTGGTTCGCGAGATATAACGCATGGCAGAAATGACCTTCAAAGGGGCGAAACAACAAACCTCAACCCGCGGAAGTGTCCCAAAAACTAATCAGCTCTTTAAATTGCAAAGACGATTCGATTGACACCCTAACGAAGTCGGTAAGACTTTGTTTACGTGAGTTATGCTCGTAGAAAAAACTGTCCACGAACGTACATACGTACGTTTGTACATACATAAACACACACACACGCACACATACATCTCCGTTTCTAGAAACACTTAATATATACTCTATAGACCTCAAAACGTAAAGAAATGTTGAAAATTTCAATTTCGATTTTCGAGGCGATTACAAGAACTTCCCATATACTGGGAAGTTAAAAACGCAAATTCTGAAGAACATGAAAAGTAATCACATAAACAAAACATTTTCATGAATTCCTTTGAAAGCAACAATGCTACAGGGAAAGATCCAAGCTGGAATCTATTGTGAGTCCTTAGTAAACGAAGCAGAAGAGAATGGAAGTAGACCTCGGTTCTAGCGAAAGACAAAACAAAAATATCGGAAGACCGCGAAGGTCTAGTGCATTGTCGCAGCGAAACTAAATGGTCGATATTAACTTGTAAATAGTCATGACAAAGCTTGAACAGTGAGCACTGATCAAGATATGTCCTTCGCGTGGCTAAAGACTGAATGTTAAAAAAAGGAAGGCGTTCTTCATAGGGAATATAACGGATATTGAATTTGAAAAGTAGAAAGCGGGTAAATTTACGCTACACAGATTCAACAAGAATGATCAAGGAAACAAAATAGGGAGACCAAATTTGGGATGCATATTCTAAAATAGTACGAACTATACTCACAAACAATTGTACAGCGGAATAGGGATTAATAAAAATAAGCGAATGTCTTAACAAAAATTCTGACAGGTTTGAGGCTCTAGAAACTATATTGTGAACGTGCGCATCAAATTTTAAATTAGGATGCACGATGACACCAAGATCTATCACTCGGTCAACTTTGTTTAAAGGAATAGAGTCAATAAAATACACAAAGAAGATGGAAGAAGTGAAAGTCATTGTATGACACTTGGGAATATTAAGTGAAAGGAAATTAGCTTGACACCAGGAACTCAGTGAGATAAGATCATCTTGAAGAACTTTGCAGTCTTCAAGAGACCGAATCACCCAGAATATCTTGAGGTCATCAGCATGAAGACAGGGAAATTTAAGTTAAGTTAGTATGGACCCTTACGGGACACCAGATTCGGAATGAAAGGGAACAGAGTGCGTGTCAAAGATAGAAACGCGGCAAGACCTTGACGAAAGATAGAAATATACCCACCCAGATAGGAATATACCCATAGGATAAAGTGATCAACAGTGTCGAAAGCTTTTAAAAATTCGGTATAAATGCTACCAACTTGCAGATGATTATCAAGAGAAGTAGCAATAGTGTTTGAAAGTACAAGCAGATTTGAGGTAGTGGAACGATTAGGAAGAAAGCCGTGCTACTCCAGGACAATAACATGTTCTAAGGCCATATATAGTTTCGAGTGGATACTACGCTCTAAAATTTTAGGGAAAGCTGACAAGAGTGATATGGGACGATATTTCGTAAAGTGATGTGTCTCTTCGCTCGTACCACCTCCGTGGGTACTTTTAAAATTGAAAATAAAAAGACTGATTCGTTTTTTTTAAAATATCAAGTTTTTATTTCGACTAATCAATATAAAGGAACACACGAGACTGCATTCTACATCTTAGATTTTATCCCTGCACTTATCTTTGGGAAATTGGAATTTGGGAAAAATGCTAAGCACTTAGGATTTAACCAGAGACCCGAGAAATTGTTTACGTTATGAAATGACTAACGTGCACTTATGCGCCTAGTTCTTAAAGGTGAAACGCGATACTTTGAAAGATTTATCGTTATGTGCATGGGAATGGTGTTTGGAAACATTGATAAGAGTTTAAATGTGAAGTGGAGATTGTTTTGAATTTATGTGCAATAGAAGATTGCAATTTGAAATTGGAGTATTTTAAATTTGAAGGATGAGAAAATGAACAAGTATCGATACCGAATCAGAATAAGGATTCTGATGTGGTAAGAGATTCTTGTTTTGCGGAACGAACAAGGTATGGGGCGATGACTCCTCCCACCTTGTAAATTCGGCTCCTGACGAATTGTCTTCACAGAATGTGGTTGCAATGAAATTTAATTTTAGGAGTTATCTGCACGAATTGATCGTCTTGAATTTGGATTTTGACGTATTAAATTCTGAACAAAAAATGGATTCATCTTTGATTTGAATTTAAAATAGAAAATTATGCACATAAGGATAATGAATAAGGCTATTTCGATATCAGTGGAAATACTAATCCAAGAACTTTTATAGTTTTCATATTTAGAAATTTTAATTTTTTTCCAGGATCTCGAGCTTTGAAAAATGAATTTTATTTAGTAAAAATGGTTCATCTTTAGTATAATTTATCTTTTTGATAACATTAGGAAATATTACAAATTCGTCATACTGTTCGAGTTTATTAACAAATGTGTATTCATCGTTAGATGTTTTACATTTTTCAAATTTTTCGATCACATTATTACCTTGAATTCCTGTATGATGGTTGTTACATGAATGATACAAAACTTTTTTTTTTAAATGTTTTGTTACAATTATATTGGGTGTTACCTTAACTATATCAGATTGATTGAATTCTAACATTTTACAGTTTTATAGGTTAGAGTTCAAGATATTTCTAATACATTTATCTGTTACAAGTTTAAGTTTTCGTTTTACGTTTTCAGTAAAGAATTCAAAAACATCGTGATTACAAGTTAGTATTTCGGAGTCTGAAGTGGACAGTTGTAGATTACCATTTTTGTTAGGAAGCGGTACAATCATGGTTTTATAAAATTTATTTAAAGAGAAGCATGGTATTTGAAGAATGATAAGTAAGACCATGTCTTGTTGGGCAACCGATACTCGAATATTTTGCAGTTTGCGAAAATCGATTTTATAATAATTTATTTTTCTTGTATTTAGAATGCTACGACTAAGAATACCTAATTTACTTGACATAATAATATCTTCTAGTTTTGACAAAGCTTCTAGTAAAGTTTTTAAATTTTCTTCGACCTACTCCTTCAGTTTATATTCTTCGAAGTTATTTTTAAACAAATTTGTTTCAAAATTAATATCATTTATGTTGTTAGTGAGAGCTACTTGTTCCGTGTTAATGTGGTTAGTCAACGTTTGCAATCCGTTGTTTATTTGTTTGTTAATATAAATTTGGTTATTGATATCATCGACTAGGTTTGTAAGGTCATTTTCGACTTTGTTGAAATGATAACTAATGTCTTGTCGATCATCGTCCATTGTTCCCCCGATCCATTTCAAAATTTTGCCATGCAAGTTTATTAAACCTCTTCTAACTCAATGTGATTGAAGGGTATGTAGCTTATCAATGATATCTGATTCAATTAAATTTATAGCAAGGTCATCTATAAAATTTGTGTTTTTTATACTGCAACGAATAGATTCCAAAGCTTCTTCGAAAAGAGTTAAATTTACAACGTGAATAATTTTGATAAAATTTTCTATGATATCAACTGGTTCCGTGCGTACTAATATGAAATCATTGCCTTGTTTGATCTCGTTATTCTCTATGTATTGCGTGTTAACACTTGGGATGGAGAAACATAAGGTGAAAATGACGGCGATGATGATGCTTGGAAAGACATTCTGTTAGATTGGAATTTTTTTGCTCTCATTGTAAGCCACTGTAAGCAAAAAAGTTGTAAGCGACTGTAGATGACAGATAAAAAGAAGAAGAAGAAGAAGATTGGTGTGTGCCTAAAGACAGCTAAGTTAAGTGGCTTGTGTAATAAAGTGTTTTCTTAAAAAGGGAAAATTAGTTGTTTTACTTTGCGAGAGGACTCATAGAATCTCTTACATCATAAGGAGATTTTATGTATGTTCCTTCTCAGTTTAGGTTTATACCTGAAATGGGGCTCTAATTTCTTATTTCGATGAATATTTCGTACGTAATTAGGATTTAATCCTGTTTCAAAGCGTTTTTGTTATGATATAAAAGTCTTTTTTCTTGTGCTTGCTCGATTTTTCTTCGTATTAATTCCCATTTATCGGATGAAATGGTGCCGTTATGAATTTCAATAGGCCTCTCTCCGGTGGAGGAATGATGAGTACGGTTTTAAAATTTAACAATTTCTTGTATGCAAACGAAATTATCGGGTCTGTTACGTTTTTTTCTGATTAAGAAGTCTGATATGCTCATTAAGTGTACCGTGGAAACGTTCTATGTCCGATTTACCAGTTTTAAGGCCTGGGGTGGTAAAGTGTATTTCCACTTTTTCTTTCGCAAGAAAGTTTTTGAGATTGAGTGTAATTGTAGTTTCATTGTCAGTTACTATTTTGTTAGGGGTTGCACATGAACCAAAGTACGTATTTAGAGCAGTTTTAATATCTGGCCAATTTCTAGATTGGATTGGAATAGCTTGTGCAAATTTTGAAAATTTGTCAATTATGGTTAGGAACATAGTGTTTTTGTCTTTGAACCAAATATCTATGTGGATTATTTCTTGAGGTTTGCTCGGAATTTCGGTTTTGGAAAATGGAGGTTTGTAAGGTTTCCTTTCATATTTAGCGACATTACAATATTACAATTGTTAATAACTTTAGTTCTATGAATTTTCAAATTAGGATAATAATATTTGTTTTTTATTTCTCGATAAACTTCATCAATACCCCTGTGATTGTTTTTTAAATGCTCTCGAAGGATTTCTTCTTGCAATTGACTAAGGTTTTCACAATCATATAGGACGTATGGACATTTTAATACTCTTATTTTAGAATGTGGGCTAATCCATTTTAGATATTCATCTTGAAAAATTTGAAATATAGTTATAATTGGGACGTATAGTCCAATAATACCTTTTGATGGAAGGTGGTTTTTGAGAATGTATTTCATTAGCTTTTCATCAGGCTCTCTGCTTTCAAATATGATTCTGTTTCGTCCAAAAATTTTATGTTTTTTACTGGAATTATTTTTCCTTTTTTTATAATTAACTGATGGCTATATATATTTAAAGGTTTTTCCGATATTTGTATGTATAAAGAGTTATCTTCTTCTGCGTTGTGTATTGTAGCAGCAGCAGAATCAGATACATGTTGGTTTTGTCGTTCGTAGTCTTGGTGGTTCATATTAATTTCAGGTCGAGAAAGTGCATCCGCAACTACGTTATCTTTACCTCTGATGTATTCTATATTATAGTTGAATTCTTCTAACCGGCATTTCCATCTTTGAAGCTTAGAGTTTGGCTCCTTAAGATTTAAAATCCAAGTCAAAGGTCTGTGGTCAGTTCTGATGGTGAACTTCCTACCATAGAGATATGGTTTAAAATACTTCGTAGACCATACGATGGCAAGCAGTTCTTTTTCCACAGTAGAATATCTTGTTTCGTGGTCGTTAAGCGTCCTACTTGCGTAACAAATAGGGTGGCCATCTTGTGAGAGGACTGCGCCGATCGCATAATTTGATGCGTCGGTGGTGAGAATAAACACTTTATTAAAATCTGGATAGGCCAAAATAGGATCGCTAGTCATTAATTTAAGTTTTTCGAAAGAATCTACGAAATCTTTCTCCTGAGGATTTATTTTAACATTTTTCTTTAAGAATAATGTAAGTGGTTTAGCTATTTTTGAAAAGTCCTTGATAAATTTACGGTAGAAACCAATCAAGCCTAGAAAGCTCTTTATCTGTTTAACGGTTTTTGGTCATTTAAAATCTAAAATGCCTGTAATTTTACTTGTATTAGGTTTGATTCCATTTTGTGTAACTATGTGCCCTAAAAACTCAGTTTTTTTTTTAAAATTCACTCTTAACCATCTGTATTTTTAAATTTGCCTGTTTAAGTGTTTTGAATATTTTATCTAATGATATTAAATGTTCTTCTAAGCTTGTACTAAAAACAATAATGTCTTCTAAGCATACATAACAGATCTTTCCAATATGTGGTCTCAAAATAGTGTTCATTAGCCGCTGAAATGTCGCTGGAGCATTTTTAAGTCCAAACGGCATTCGCAAAAATTCGTAATGTCCGGTGCCTGTAGAAAAGGCAGTTTTTGATATATCGGATTCCGCTATTTCAATTTGGTGGAATCCTTTGGCTAAATCGAGCGTAGTGAAGTACATTTCTCTTCCTGACTTGTACAGTATATCATCAATGACTGGAATTGGGTACTTGTCATCTACAGTAATTTTGTTAAGCTTTCTGTAGTCAACTACAATTCTCCATTTTGTTTTTCCGGATGCGTCCGTTTTCTTCGGCACAACCCAGATTGGAGAGGAATAAGACGATGAGCTTGGCTTTATGATTTTCTGGTCAAAAATTTCCTGTATCTGCTTTTCCACTTCTTCTACGTCCACATGAGGGTACCTATAAAGTTTACTATACACTGCAGAGTTGTGTTTCGTTTTTATTTCGTGCTTAATGGCATTTGCAAACGACAAATCGGAGTTTTCCTGATAGAAAATGGGTTTATATTGCGAAAGCAGCTGCACAAGTTTGAACCCTTCTTCAGAGTTCAAGTGTTCAATGCGGAGTTCAGAAAGAGGGTCCTTACATGGTTTTCTTTCGATCTCTTCATTCAGGAGAATTTGAACAGTGTCGAGATACTCTTCGTCTTCAATAGAAAAATATATTGGAATCTCATTTACACCAATCTTAAGTTTCCGATTAACAAAATCGATTACGGTTTCGTAGTTTTTAAAAATATTATTTCCGATTAAACCGTTGAAATATGTATGAAAAGGAATCTCCACGAATTCCATTTTTTCAGACCCACCAAATTCCTTGAATGGTTTGATGGAACAAAGATAATTAAAATTAATTTGCGAATTAACCGTTCGAAGGCAGAATGGAGAAGTTTGAATTCTGAGATGTGATTCGCAAATTTTAGGATTTATTATACTCATGCTAGCACCAGTATCTATTATAAATCTCAAGGGTGAATTAAAGGAGTTTATTCGGATATAGGGCAATTTTGATCCTGTGATAGTGTTACCGAGGCAGGGTACCGAAAATTTCCAACCTGGTTGGTGTGGGCGAAATTTGTAGATGTGATTTGTGCAGAATTATCGATATCCATAGGGGTTGGTCTACCAAAACGTCTTATTCTACTCTGGTGAGAAGGGTTTATTTCTGAATTATTTATAGAAGACGATTGTTAGTGTCATTTGCAAGATGATTTTGAGGGTGAAACATGCTATTATTGTGGTTAGTTGTGTAGTTATAATTGCGAGGATATGAATGATGAAAATTTTGATTGTTACTGAATTGGTTTGACTGACGAGATTGACCACTATTGCTTCGAAAATTATAGTGTTGTCGATTTATATTCGAAAAGATATTTCGAGGATGAAAACTGGCAGGCTGACTAGGATTTCGACTTTTTTGTTGAAATATACTATTTGTATTGAAAGATCTATTTGTTTGAGGCCTAAGAGAATTTTGATAAAGGAGCATGCTAAGTGCTTCTTCCAACGAAGAAGGATTTCTGCATACGATGAACGTTTTAAATGATTCAAATAATTTTTGTTTGAACACATCAAAAGCTAATCTTTTATTTGACTTAATTTTTTGCGCAAACTCGGGCAAATTTTTACTGAATTCCAGTTCCGTTTTCACGTTTAACTCACATAACTTTTTAACAATGCTATTATAAAATTCTACGATTGCACCTTTTGGCCTGATTCTTGCTAATTCGTCAGCGATCAAAAAACTACCTCGGCTATCCGTAAAGTTCGCGTACAGAAGTGACTTAATATCTTTCCACTTGAGTATATGGCTATTTATATCAATAATTATTCTAGCTTTTCCTTGGATTTTGGTTTTTATTAGATTGTAGATTATATGCTGTGAATTCGCGGTGTACTTCACCAAAGTTGGTGCGATGATGTCCACTGCATCGATAAAAGGCTTAAGCGGAGACGATTCCCCGTCGAATACTGGTAAGCTTTTCAGGTAGCTAATTGGATCTACATCCAAGTTTATTAGTTGCTGACTGTTGTCTTGATTGCCCTCCTGTGCCATTGCAGTAGTTTTGGTAAATTCTCGAATTGGTTGACGTCCAAAGATGTTGATGAGTCCGATAAATTGTAAAGTTGATGCACGGTGCGTGCAGATGTGAAATTTTGGGAAATAAATTTTTGAAAAATAGGATTTGATCCAAGTTGAAATGCGCAATATTGTTGAAAAGCGCAATATACGCAAGACGATAAATGCTGAGATATGCAAAATTCGCAGATAATGAACACAATTAGTCATTATTATTATTTTGATGAGAAGCCCCACAACCAGGCTCAGAAGTGGGCTTCGTGACCAATTTGAGTCTACGGTCAACGTCTGTTTTAATAGATACCGCCGCGGTCTCGTTTTTATTATGTTTTATTATTTATATATTGATTAATTTTCAATTCAAATTTTCAGTTACAACTCGCACTTATAGTTCGCGGAATAAACGTAAAATGGTTTTCCGAAACCGACTGCGCCAGTGATGTGTCTCTTCGCTCGTACCACCTCTGTGGGAACTTTTAAAATTGAAAATAAAAAGACTGATTCAATTTTTTTTAAAAATATCAAGTTTTTAATTCGACTAATCAATATAAAGGAACACACGAGACTGAATTCTACATCTTAGATTTTATCCCTGCACTTATCTTTGGGAAATTGGAATTTGGGAAAAATGCTAAGCACTTAGGATTTAACCAGAGACCCGAGAAATTGTTTACGTTATGAAATGACTAACGTGCACTTGTGCGCCTAGTTCTCAAAGGTGAAACGCGATACTTTGAAAGATTTATCGTTATGTGCATGGGAATGGTGTTTGAGAACATTGACAAGAGTTTAAGTGTGAAGTGGAGATTGTTTTGAATTTATGTGCAATAGAAGATTGCAATTTGAAATTGGAGTATTTTAAATTTGAAGGATGAGAAAATGAACAAGTATCGATACCGAATCATAATAAGGATTCTGATGTGGTAAGAGATTCTTGTTTTGCGGAACGAATAAGGTGTGGGGCGATGACTGTAACACTTGAAGGATCACCAGACTTGAAGATGAGTAATATGTTGGCCATTCTCCAGCACTGAGGAAAAACACCTGAATAGAAGCTTAAATTAAAAATGAAGGATGGAGGAATACTCAGAGATGAGGATAAGGATTTGATAAACAAATTAAGAAAAACCATCAGAACCTGGACCAACATTAGGATCTAAATAATCAATAAAGGATTTAATAAGGTGGGGATCGACAATTATAGACGAAATAGCAGGATTTTGAACATTTCAGTCAATAGTGAAGATGTTTGGCTTATGTGGAGAAAACGTTGATGAAAAGTAGGTGGCAAAGAGATCATTTATGTCCACAGGCGAAGAAGCACAGTTATGATTCCATTGCATGGAGCTAGGGGTAGATGAGAAGGACCTTAAGGATCTTATATATGACCAGAATGGTTTGGAATGGTTAGACAGGAGAGAGTTTTTAAAAGAGCTGTGATTGGCGCAAAAAGCTTGGCGTATGGCCTTCGGAAAGCAGATTGCGCTTTAAAAGAGTCAGATGTATGCAACCATTTTCGAGCCCTGTATTTCGGCTTGATACCATCAAGAACCGATTGAGTGAGCCAAGGATGGTCAAATTTCTTAGAATAACGGCAAAGAGGAGTAAATAGTGATATCAGGTTTGACAGGACATAATAGAACTTGGCTACGGCTTCATTACATGTTATTTGTTAACCATTTAAGGCATTGCCAGTATAAGTCATTATTTAATACCGCCATGACTGTCTCTTTACAAGATATAAGATCAGCGAGATTATCTTTTGATTTCACGTGATACCAATTAGCTGTATAGGTTAAATATTCAACCGTGATTTTAACAACAATATTCATTTTGTATGCGCGGGCAGAGATAGTGAGGAGCTACAAATCGTTTCGGCTATTACAGTGAATTTTCTGCTGCAGTTGCATTTCTCATGCTTGCAGAATTTTGTTGTCCGTTCAGGGACCTTACGCTTCGGATGAAAATGCGTTGTTAGTATCTGAATTCGAGCTATCGCGGAATTGTTTGATAACTTTAGCATCCGATGCGGGTTAGCATGGGATTGTTTGTCAACTTCTCCTCATCTAAATTTGAATATCCCCACCTAACTAGAAATATGGTTGGCATTGATTGATGAAGACATTCGTGATGCTGTAGCGGTATCGACATTGATGCGGCGTAGACTGGTTGTTTCTATCGGGTTTATCGCTTCTTGATTATAATATTTAGTAGTATGTTGGGGAAACAGGGTAAATAGCTTCTGTCTAACAAATTTGCTTGTTTGCAAATTAATTGATCATTGTACGTCTTATAATTATTTAGAATGACATACACTTTCTCATTACTTCTTAAGATGTTATTCGACAATATTTAAAATATACAATAGCGATTGTTCATTGCCAACAATTTTTCCGTCTGCTGATTTGATTCGATTGAAATATATGGAATTCTTTTTTATCGAATATTTAGATGATTTTTTCATTTCTTTCTTAGATAACATCATAGAATTAACAATTACGATTTTGCAAAACCTAAGGAATAGTTTAGAGTGGTTAGTTCCTCTTTTATTAACCCTAGTTTATATTGTAGACTGATAGCTGAATCGTTTTTGTGAAGCTGTAATATCGTAATGTTTCAATACTCTTGAGCACCCTCAGAGGCGGCAACCCCGCACCTCAAGCAACTTGAACACCAGCTATCCGACCGGTTCCCTGGAAAGAACCGTTGCCGGCTCCGGATCTCCAGGGTTGGATCGCTAGGCGGAGGAAGGTGGCGGTCTTTTCGGATTGAAGCTGTGAGGCGGATTGCACAGAAAAAAGAGTGTTGAGTTCGTGTTGGAAACAAGAAACACAAATAGTGATTAAACGAGAATTTTTAAGGAAGAAAATTTTTCCTGCTACACCATTCTTGCTTGAACGAAATCGGTTAGTGTGAGCGAAAGCGAACCGGGACAACGGTAGCACCCCTTAGCAACTTGGTCGAGAGCTGATAGACGAAATGTGTTTAAACAAATAAAGTGAAAAAAAGTTCAAATTATAAGGAGCAAGAAAAACCAAAAATCATAACACTCGAATAAAAGGCATCGAAGCCTCGTCGTATGTGATAGGTGCTGAATTTTGTGGGAACCTAAGTGCGAATAACGGTTCTTGGTGCGGCCAACGAAGAAGCGGTAAACTAGGTGGAAGAAGGAATTGTTGTAGGAGCGATCAAACTAATCAAAAAAGACGTTCATATATGTACCATAAGGAAACTCATCGATGCATCCAATTCGGTTGGTTCAGCCAAACGCCACGACTTGCTACGAAGGACATAGGATTAGGGTAATATAAAGCAGGTGCACTCGCCACGAGGTAACAAATTGTTACGTTATTTGAGACATCGTTACATAAACAAAAACATTATATGCGGTACTAGAGTCTATTTGAAGGTTACAAACATGTCATGCATGCTGTCGATCGAGCGCATTGCACCGTCCTTAGATCCGACTATTTATATTATAAACAAATATCCATAATCATGGAAAAGATTGACGATTATTGTCGGTTGAGGAACAGTAAATAATTAATTAGTATAAATATTGATGCATGAAAAAAAAAAGAATTTGAATTAAAGCTGATGGCATCAGCCAGTCCTGAGGTTAGGTAATAATAATTTGGCACGTTTCTTCTTTGTAAGCGCAATTTGAGTATGTTCGAGTAGGGTACGATACGACAGTTTCATATATTTTGTGGGGCTAAAATTAACTAAGGGCAGAGACGATACTAATGATCATGATTATATGTCGAGACAAGAGATAAAAAAAATGCATTTTTTTCTTAATCTGAAGACGACCCTCTATTTTAGTCTGGAAATGTAGTATCAAGTCAAACATGACTAGTAAATAAAAAAATGATAAGAGAATTATGAAGAGCAAAATTTTGAGTAAAACTAGTATATGAAATTGAAATCGAAAAATGGTTTGATATCAGGAGAACCAAGTCTTTATTTAATATGAAAGTAATTTAGTTTGAAAATTCAATAATTTAAGGAATGTTGTTTGTTTGTTGCAAGCTAAAACAAAAGATTATTATAGCTCTAATCACTAACAAGGACTGATATATGCAAGATTATGTAAAAAGAACACGGAAAGGTAGATTGAATATTGAAATATCGAAACTGTATAAGAGGAAAATGTACTACACCGAAACTAAATGTGCCATTTTGTTCCATTAGAACAAAAAATATAATAATAAACATGAATTACTAAACACAAGAAGAGAGTTTCCCTGAGGTTCCTCCCTCCTTTCCGTTTCAGGACACCGGGTCCCCACAGGCAGAGGTAAGTAACAAAAGGGGCTTAGCGCGCAACACATGCCTACTTGGCAAGCGCTAAGCTAAGGCAGGGAGGGCCCGGACAGTAACACCGATGTCCGGCGCGTCTCCGATGACGTCTCCTTCCCTCGAGTAGTGACTCAGCCGCCCGAGAGCTAGTTTGCTCGCGCGGTTTCTCTTTTGCTCGCTTTCTGTCGATTTTCTTCGGGTCCGTTGCTATTAGCGTAGATTGTAATTTATCTCTCGGGTTGGCGTTGTATTCGCGATTGTTTTTTTTCGATGCGCGCGCGAGAATGATCTTAAAGTAAAGTAGGAGGTCGAGCCTCAGAAAGTTTGATGTTTCGTTTGAAGTCCTGAGGGCTATTTTTTTTGTCGAATTTGTAAATCGGGCAATTTAGATGGCTGAATCTCTCGAAAATGAGATTCGGGACTTGGTATAGGCAACCGCACCCACGACATCACGCGCCGAACAGAGCAGGCCTGCCAGCAGCCATCGCCGTCTAACCAAGTAGGAGCCGAACCCAATTTGTCTACACGACCAACGGGTTCGTTGCCTCGTCTCAGGACTTAACGTCCAATAAGGCCAACGGGACGAGAGTCTCGTTTCCTTGCAATTTCGTCGCAATCTTGTTTGTGATTATTTTCTCATTACAAAGCTCCTTTGATTAATTTGTGGTAAGATTGTTCATTCGATCTGATAATGACGTGTTTATGATTTACTTGGTTGGTTGGACGTCATTCATTTATTCAGGATTGCCTGTGACCCACTTCTAAGTGGTTTCGATAAAATCTAACGAAATTCCGCAAAATTTGGTTGTAAGTGTTCCAAAAGCTTTTGAGTTTGGGATAGCTCGTGGGCGAGTCCATAAAAAAAGTTAGTTGCGTTTATAACTTTTATGTATCGTTTTTCCAGATTCGGTGATAATTGTTGTGTTTTTGTTTTCTCTTACTATTTCATGTCTAAATCTTGGGGTTCATTTTCAACCTAGTCTCTTATTTCTTTTGACATAAATGATGTCGCCAGCCTTATAATTTTTAAGGGGTTTCCTAGTTTTGTTATGTTATGTCAGATTCTTGTTTTGTTTGGATATTAGTTTTTCGATGTTCGATGTTGCCGGATTTGTTCGAACTCTTCGGGAGTTACTCTTGGCAAGCGGCCGAAGTAGAGTTCTACAGGTTTCTTCCCTGTAGTGGAGTGTATGGTGAAGTTATACTCATTTACCGCCTTTTGAAGTAGGTCTTCAAATGAATGATGAGGATCGTTTCGTCTGAGGCATCTCATGATCTCGATTAAAGTGAAGTGGGAGCGTTCTATTTGGCCATTTACCTCTTTTTTACAAGAAGGTCTTTTGAAGACTTTTATTTCCAGGTCATCTTACATCATGACAGGGGTATGGACCTAAGTGCACCTTCGTTGTCTACTACGACGTTTTCAGGCACACAGAAGAAGAAGAGTTGTTTTATGTCCTCGGCAGACTTTGATGGTAGAATTTTCGCTGGAAGCAATTTTGTAAATTTATCGGTCGCGAGTAGAACTAATTTTTTTTCAGTCGAAAATATATCGATGTGCACCGTGTGTCCCGGATAGTTTGGAATGGGGTAGCGTTAAGGAATGGTTTGTTCGAGTGCCTTTCGTACTTATTTACCTTGCACGTTATACAATGGGCGACAAGTTTTTTCATTTTGGAGGACATTTGTGGAAAGTAGAAGCTTTCCAATATCTGCAGCATATTCTTTTCTGCATTCCTATGGGCTCTCCTATGTGTATTTAGAATTCTTTCTTGTTGTTCAAGCTCATTTTGTAAATCTTCGACCATTTTGCGTGTGAAGTGAATTAGGTAATTTCTTAAGTGCTGTGGATAAATATTCTGAATAATCCCTAGCGTTCTTTTATCAGTCGTAAGCCCATTCACTGTATTCGGATTTAAGACGTTTAAAAATATTCGCCCTTCGTGCAATTTGGCTGAATTAAAATATGCCTAGTGTAATAATCAAAGGGATTTACTATCTGGTAGCATCTTTTGTCACCTATATTTAGGACGATTTGGTTGAGAAAAACGTTAATTGATGTTTTAACGAGGGGAATCAGGCTCTGGGATGAACTTTCATCTCTGTGTTCTGTCGGCGTTAATGAATTGGCCTCACGTGGGTTTGATGGTCTTGAAAGAGAGTCAGCAACGACATTTGCCTTGCCTGTTTTGTATAGTAGCTCGTAATTATACTCCTCGAGAATTGATTTCCAGCGTTTCATTTTGCTGTTAGTATAATTGTTACTCAATGCATATGTAAAAGGTTGGTGATTCGTATAAATTTTAATTTTCCGAGATCCGTATAGGTAGTTTCTGAATTTGTTGAATGCTCATATAATGGTCAGCATCTCTTTTTCATTTGCCGCATTATTTGCTTCTGGTTGACCCAGGGTACGCGACAAAAAAGATATTGGTTTTACCTGTTGAGAGAGAACTACGCCGATGGCATAGTTGGAAGCGTCTGTCGTTAGTTCGAATTCCTTGTCGAGATTGGAATGAGATAGTATAAGGTCTTTGGACATAAGGGTTTTCCTTAATTTTATAAATGCTTCCATGGCTACTTTGTCCAGCTTGATAGGTTTATTTTTAGATATGTGCTTGGACACTCGTCCAGCTTCCCCTTTTAAAAAAGATGTCAGGGGTTTCATGAGACTAGCGTAGTCGCGAATAAAGCGACGATAGTAGCCTGACATTCTTAGGAATGACCGAAAGTCTTTTAGGGTTTTAGGTGGTGGAAAAGAGGCAATCGCCTCAATTTTTTTCGGGTTTGTTTTACCATCGGCGCTAGCGATATATCCCGAAAATTCAACGTCTTTTTTAAGGAATTCACACTTATCTGGTTGTACTTTCATGTTAGCTCTCTCAAGTGTTCTAAGGACTTTTTCCAGATTTTCGAAGTGGTCTGCGTAATTTTTACCAAAGATGATATTATCATCAATGTAGACGTAGCATCGTGACACAATGTGTTCCCTTAGGATGTCATGTAATGCTCGGTGAAACATAGAGGGTGCGTTTTTGAGCCCAAATGGTAGTCTACGAAACTCAAATTTACCGTTGTTAATCGAAAATGCAGTTTTCTCTACGTCGTTTCCTCTAAGGGCAATTTGATGAAAGCCGCTTTTTAAAGCAATGATTGAAAAGAGTTCATTTTTCCCATGATTAGGCAAGACTTCGTTTATTTCTGGTATTGGATATTTATCAGGAATTGTAACAGAGTTCAGTTTTCGATAATCGACAACCATTCGAAATTTGTTTTTCCCTGGAGAGTCCGGTTTTTTGAGACTATCCATACTGATGAATTGTGAGGCTATCGTAATGATCTGATAATACCATTTCCTAATAGGTGCTTGACTTCCTTTTCAACTTCAGATTTGAGGGCTACTGGATAAGGGTATGACTTACTGTAGATGGGATTATTCGAAGTTGTTCGAATTTCTCCTAGTACGGTTGTTGGGTACGTGAATTTTTTGTCGGTCTCGGAGAATAGATCAGGGAATTTACCCAGAATTGACGCAAATCAATTTCTTTGCAGTGTGGATAAGTGATTTGTATTTATTTCTAGTTTATTGACGGATGCCGAATCGTGCTTTTTCAGTGGAAGTTTAATGCCAGGATGGATAGGCATAAAATTTCCTTTAGTATGAATGAGATCATTCATAGATTTTAGGGAATCATTTCCGATTATTCCTGTGAAGGTTTTGAGGCTAGGTAAAAAAAAAATTTAGTTTTCCAGCATCTGGTTGAAAAAGGTCGACAAACGCATGGTGGGCAATTTTCACTGCTCCGCCTACGGAGTTCACGCTAAATGGTTCCTCGTTCTTTATAAAAATTTTTAATGTAGCGAGGTTGAATATAGTTCTTGTTGGAACCAGTTTCAATTAGAAATTTAAGTATTTCATCACTCTTCGCAGTACTTTCAATATACGGGACGAACAATGTTCCTGGGATTTGACATTTTATATCTTCTTTTGGAACAAAACTGTAAAACATTCGACATTTCTTTTCTTCGCGATAAATCTTCTGAGGTTACAGCTATACCTCACCAAACAACAACAGCCAATAATCAAAATTAGAGGGAGAAGCCCAACGAGTATAGTAGGGGTTAAGAGCTCACTTTCGAAAATAACAGGTTAATGCACTAATTTTCACTTATGTGCTTGCTTCTAGTTATGGTAAAGATCAAATTTACTATTGATTCTCAAAAAGAAAATTATATGTATTAGATATTTAATATTTCGATGCAATATTTATAAAAACTCGAAGTTTTATTATTTCGTCTTTTTTGTCTGAATAATAATTAAGTTGTTATTGAATCTTTTTTGTGTTCTGATTTAATATATTTATATTGACGTATAGAAGCCTTATGGTTAAGACCATATTCTGCTGTTCATTTTTAGCTATTGAAGGGTTCCTTTTTCTCCTCAGGCTGCAGCTCTGGATCCTTGGGCGCAATATCTTTTTGATAGGTGTTGGTTATCTAGTGCTGGCTACTAGGGAGCCTATCCAGATCAGCTGGACTGATTGTTTTCCCTGGAACTTTTCTTTTCACATTGTTAATATTTTCGATTTGTTCGATTCGCTTAATCGAATTTTACTTTATCAAATCAAATTTTACTTTACTTCACGCCAATTTAATATACATCCGTGATTTTAACAAAAATATTTATTTAGTTCGCGTGGGACAGAGGCTTCCTGTCGCGTTCGCAGCCACAAATACAATAGTGAAGAGCTACAAATCGTTTCGGCTATTCAAGGGAATTTTTTGCTGCAGTTGAATTCCTCATGCTCGCAGAATTTTTTTGTTCGTTCAGCGACCACACCCTTTGAATGAAAATGCGAGTTATGGGTGTGCCTTGAGCGGGGGCGAAAAATAAAAAAAGAATCTGCTAAGGCGTAGCCGATGGGAATCAAAATTAAAAAACGCTATTTAATTTAGACAAACTTTTATTGGGATCTAAGCGATTGCACAAGTAGACGGCGGGAGCCATTCTTCGGCAACTGGGGCGAGAAGATCATGTGTCAATCACTTTATTAACACAAAGTGCTGACCTAGTGTCTGCACTTGTGCAGGTGTCGGATTCACCCTTTTGGTCTTGTCTGGAGTTATCTTTAAGATACTCTGTTGCGTCAGCTAAAATAGTATCTATGCCAGAAGAAGCTAATGCTGATGGATACAAAACTTGCGTTGTCAGCATCTGAATTCGGGCTATCGCGGAATTGTTTAATAACTTCAGCATTGTTTGTTAGCTTTACAAACCTTCGTGAAAAAATGCGCAGTATTAAGTCACAAAAGGTTTTGAACAGAAAATAAGACTCTAAAGCCACTGAAGAACATTGGTGGAACCGCTCCATAAATGCACCGATAAAATTGCCAAATGGATAGACTTTATGTGATGTTGTGCTAGTTACGTAAGCAGATGAACCACAACGAGCTCAAGACCAGGTACAAAACGAAAGCGTTATGGTTTTATTTTGCTTTTTGCTCATAAATTAGCAACAAAAACTATCATTTTGAACACATAGTAAATATAACACGTCTCCAAAGGCTAATTAAGAACTGTCTGTGAACCCTTGCAGCTCTACGATTTTTGTTTCAAGACTGGAGCATAGCATGTCTTCTGCCGCGATAGCCATGCACGTAGTTCAATACGCATGGCTATCATAAATCCTGGGAACGACATGCTGCTCCATCGAAACGTCATGCACTTGTGCTTAATCAGTACTTTGCCAAGTGCTGATGGAGGACGGATGCATGCCGCCGACGTTCCAATCTTCACAGTCGCTTTCGGACTCTTGCCAGGAGAGTTTACCCCAACGACATTGGCGCCCGCGGAAATCTCTTATTCTTTATTCTATTTTTGTTAATAAAGTTTTAATTAAAAAATCGCGTTTCGAACCTGAACAGCCCATAAAATTTTTTGCTTTAATTCCGACTAGAGATAACCAAGCTAGAGGGTTAAATATCTTTGCAATGCGTGAGAGTAATGATAAGATGACCTATTCAAAAATTCGGTACTGCTTCTTTGTTTACAATATGCTTCCTGAATAGTATGCCCATCTGCGTGAAAAACCTCAGCACCCCACGCAGTGGCGTACCCAAGGGGGGGGGGGGGTTTACGGGTTCAAACCCCCCCACCCCCTTGAAGAAGAATTGAATGCTGAGTTGACTCTGTGGTACAGAGAGATAGGGCATCTTGAAATTGTAAACCGCCCAAAAGCAGTCATAGATGGGTTAAGCATGTGTAATTCAAACATTTTGCCGAATATATCGAAATTGCTAGAAATATTGGCTGTTCTCCCAGTATCTACGTGTACAAACGATCGATCATTTTCAACATTACGACGACTAAAAACATACTTGCGAAATTCCACCAGCAATGAACCGCTAAATGGATTGGCACTTCTAAATATTCATAGAGATCTCACTCCATCTACAGAAGATGTGTTAAATGAGCTATGAAAAAAAATTGTCGTTTAGATATTTCACTATAATTTTATCCGGCGAAGGGTTGTGTTTCATGCTTGGACATAAAATTTAAATCCCATTTTACACTGTTTCTCGCCGTTACTGTACAAGCAGATGAGTTTTGGAAACTAAGTTTGTATCATTATCGGCATTTTAAAACTTTGATCACCTCGCGTAAATTTAAAAAATTCGAAGATTCGAATGTTATGGATTATATATCTCAAGCATATTTTTTTCAATGTTGGGAGGTGGAAATCTTCAAAAGATACCGATCAGCTCCTGCCTCTCGGCATGCCGGATTTCTACCGACTAAAACCACTTCCGTTTCCTTCAATCATTCTCTCCATCAAAATTTAGTAATTCCCCGTATTTAAAATTTTAGGACATAGTACTTCCCAGACGATAAGAATCGGTATAAGGGATAGTACCAAATGTTTAAATTTTAGTGTCCTTTTATTTAGATTAATAGTTCAGACTATATGTTTATGCATTATTTCCTGTTGATTACATGTTTGGTTTTCAGTTTAGTGGAGCTGATTGTACTTGTAACTTACTTCGAATGTTGGTCCTGAAGGAGATATTTTTTAGTGTCGTTTTAAAGGAAGTTGGGTTCGCTATGTTTTTAATTTTGTCTGGTAGTGCATTGAAAATGCTGGCTGCTTTGTTGAAGGGGTCTTCTTTTAGCCGATCAGTTCTGGCAAATGCTATAGCTTTATTATCCATGTTTCTCATTCTGTAAGTGTTTTTCCCTCAATTCTATCTAATTTCACAGTGGTGTACTCATTATGGTGTAAATTCTTATGTATGAATTTAGCTCTTTCCATGGAAATCATGCCTTGCAAATTCAATTTGGGCTGTTTTGTAAACTTCGCTCGTTGGAGTTAGCATAGGGAGATTGTAAATGATCTTATACGCCTTGGTTACTAATCTGAAGATGATCATGAGGTTACCTTTAGAAGTTTTGCTCCAATTCAAGATGCCGTAGGAAATTTTGGAAAGGAGATGCGCATACATAATTTGGATTTTTTTTCTTTGGAAAGAAGTAGAAGCGACGTAGAAGACCAATGAAGACAGCCAGTTTTTTCCTTAGATCATTTATATGTGGAGTCTATAAGGCTTCGTCATTGCCTGGGAAGAGGTTGGTAAATAAATAATCGATGGCGCAATCGCCAAAATTGGGCCTTCAGGCAATATTAGAGTTATTTCATTTACTTGACCAATTGAACATTAGGATGTGAAGTGGTCAGGAACACGCTCACCCGTGATTATTACCCTCATTTGATTCAGGTTCTCATTCACAGCTGAGTGAAATGATAGTGCGGCATCAAATCTCATTTCCGAAAACTATTTGTCGACAAGGAACCTTGAACTAGCGTTAACCACTAAGCCACCCACTTTAACAATTATTCGCCGAGACACTCTGGAACGTGGGAGTTGAGTGTGATTCAGTATCTCTACGCAATTAGATCTTTCATCTATTCCACAGTAAAACCCATATGGGCCTGATTTACGGCCTATGGTGCTTTAGAGATCTCACCTAGGGTTAATACGGGCATAATTTGCAGAAATTGGATCCGTGTGTGCCGTTATATTTTACTTATTGTATGAGCAGCAATTTTATATATAGATAAAGAGTTGGTAGGAACATTAGAATATGGTCACCTGATTGAAAGTTTTCGAAGTAAAATTCCAGAAAAGTGTAATTTATTTAATTCGCACCCATTTCTTAGTAGCAACAGTTATATTTTTGAATGTTTCTTTCTATCTTTGATCAGGACCCCCAAAAAATTGATTGTTTTCTTTTGTTATATGATTTTTAATCTGAGGATTAGGCCTATTGGGAATACCTCATTAAAAAAACGCGTACAAAAAGTCTACCTCATGCGTTACGTGGAAATGACGACAAATTTGCTTGAGAGCGCAGAGTTGCTTCCCTGCATGGGCTGCAAACAAGCTTAGCCAGCCCTGATTACGATAATATTCTGTCTGTGCTTAGTGACAGTTTAACTTTCCCACGGCATTTACTTCATTAGTTGCTTTCTTTTCTAGCCTGTAGGTATTGAAGGCGTTTCAATATATGTACTTGAAAACATGCATATACACTTTACGGTTCCAAGAAAGCCTACAAATACAGTGTAGATTCTTTCACATGTCAAGCGCATAATTTTATAATTTGAATGAAAATATCATAAATGATTCAAGTAAATGAAACCAGACATGCAATCGGGCTAAAGTCTGCCAGAATTATTTTTGGAGGACTCCAACTTTGACCGGTGAAAAAGTATGATTAAGTATGATTACATAATTATATCTTCATATCTACACCGAAGAATAAGCAAACGTTCCTAGTCAAGACTTCAAAAATATAACCCCCCCCTAATCAAAATCCTGGGTACGGTACTGACCCCACGAGTATTCAAACATAAGGTCGATAGCTAATTAATTTAATGTACGATTGGTTTGATAACAAGAAACTATTAAATCGTAAGCTACTGTGTTTGATTAGTAAATTTGGAGTGGTTCTGATGATTTGAACTTCCATAAGATATACTGATACTGATGATGATCAGGATGTATCAAGATTTGGCGATACATTTTTCCAATCTCCGCTACAAATACTTTTCCGTAATTTCACTAATTAACTTTAATATCAGCCGAAAGAGGTAATAAATTAGGACTTTAATACATCAAATCATTCAGTGCTTGTCCTGTTTTCAATTTCAACAAACCATTGAAAACTGTGCGATGTTTAGTAGTTGAACTTTTCTCCTTCCATATACATGATAAGTTATGTAAAATCGATTGAGCTTACAGTATATATTTTCAGTTGGCACCCGAATCATGTGACCGAAATCTTAAAATTCATGAAGAAAACGATAATACGCCTTTCAAAACGATTTTTTAATTTCAATGGCACTTTTTGAGAAGGCTAGTATGTTTGCCGCAAGTCTATTTCCTCTAGATCTTTTAAAAAAAATTTCATCGTTGGAAGATGGAAATATTCAAAAGATACCGATTAGTTCTTGTCACTCGGCATGCCGGATTCCTACCGACTAACACCACCTACATTACCTTCAATCAGTCTCTCCATCAAATTTAGTAATTCTCCGTATTTAAAATTTCAGTACATAGCACTTCTCAGACAATAGAATCGGTATAAGAGAAAGATAAATTTGTAAGTTTAAGTGTCCTTTTAGTTAAATTAATAGTTTCGACCAGTGGCGGCTCTATTTTTGGGGCTAGTGGGGCTCAGCTCCACCACTTATTGATGAGCCTATATTAGTGCAAATGTTATAAAATATCATTAAAGATTTCAATATAGTTTTTTTTTCGCCCATGCTGTAGGTTACTTTCACATAATCTTCTTGCTACGCACTATAGGACAATTTCTTTTTCTCTTCGACTCGCTTCGTTGTGCCTGCACCGAGTAAAAGCTAAGAGTAAAATTCAAACTTATTTTCTCTTTGACAATTTTCCACCGTTACTATGAGGAAGGGCTACATGAAATAAGCCCCGATTAAGAGAATTTCGATTTGAATGTAAGCGTGAATTCTATGGTGAAGCGGCGGGAGTGTGTGTTTGAAATAACATGTATATAGATAGCGGACGGGCTAATCATATACAGCCCGTTCAGTGCTTCGACAACGTTTAGTCTTGGCATGGTTTGGTTAATATTTTTGAGCAGGCATGAGCAACATTTTCTTACGACGGGCCGTTTAATTTATTTATTACTAGTTTTTTCGATTGTTATTGTTGTTTTTGTTGCATTTATTTTAGTAGAGAAATTATTTATTTTGAAAAGGGCGACAGGCCTAAAAGTTGTTTCGTTGCAAGAATTCAAATAATTTTAAACAATTTTTTACATTCAGAGTGCACTGAACTTTTATTAAAGCTTTAAATGTTATTCAAAACCCGATAATAGGAATATATCTTTTGGGGAAACTGATCACTTAAAATTGCTTAACGCTCCACATGTGGTACCTCTTGGGTGTAGTGGAAACTCACATAAGAACTTATATTGGTAATAGAAAAATTCGTACCAGTAGCCCCACCATACTTAACTCCCACGAGCCGCCACTGGTTTAGAATATATGTCTTCCAAACTTGGTCCTGACGGACATATTTTTTTAGTGTCGTTTTGAAGGTAGTTGGGTTCACTATTTTTTGAATTTTGAAGGGTAGTTTCAAGTTATATCGTCCTATTCAAAAGCAGCGAGATCTTTGCAAGCTTTTCTTCTTTTGTGTAAAACGAGATTTGAAAATTATCCTCTGGGATTCAAAACTTTTGTAACAGATTAACCAGATTGTCATCATTAGAAATGTGCAAGGTTGTTAAAATGTAAATTTAGGGTTATTACCATCCACGAGTATCTCTCCTGTTATTAACTGTCCTGGTTCTGAGCAAGTAGCGGTGGGCTCATCTTTTATGTTTTTATAACAGTATCCCCCATAATGCGAGAATACACTGCCGCATCTAAAAGCACATTAATATGACGATTGTCCAGGGGGTCTGTCAAAACGAGACCATTCAAATGAGGTAAGGCTTAGTTTGTTATTCACAGACGGTGAGCTGTAGTTTGATATTTTGAGTGAAAGAAACGATTTGTCTTTACTAGAAAAATCTGAACTGAAACGAGATTTTATAATGATTTGAGTCGATTTAGTTACTGTGGACACTATGTTCCTACCAGAAGCCTTAACAGGTACATTTACATTTTTTTTCAACCTTAACCGCTGTGAAAACGCAGTCGAAATAAAAGATACTTGTGAGCAATGATCAGCTAATGCACATACCTGGAGTTCAAGTCTATTGTCGCTTTGCACTTTTATATGGGCAATAACGAGAAGCACATCACCTGATGGAGAAATCGTTTTACAGCAAGAGAGTATATTAGGATGAGGGATCGTAGTGCATTGAGATGCAACTTTAATGTAGAAGCGTTGCTAACCCGCTCATTAAGCTGATTCTCCTTCATAATCAACTTTCCTTCGTCATCTGAGGATGTAAATTCAAGGTCTTGTGTCTTATATTTTTTCCTTGAGTTTTGAAATTTCGATTTCGATTAATTCAGTTTATTAACCGAGCCCCAATTAATCAATGTATGATGGTCCAAATTGAAAATAGGAGAAGTTCTCGTTGAGTCGCACCCTTTTTTTACATGTTTTTTCAAACATTTAGAACAGATTTTATCCTCCCGAAGAGCCTTAAATTTGTCACATTTTTTGAGAAAATGATTTTGTGCAGAAAATGCACCAGAATAGGATCTTTCTTTACTCCATGTTTGTTTTTCTGACTGATCAACGTTTACCCTTTTGGAAGCAGAATTAGTATTAGAAGAAAAATACCTTTGCTAGCCTCCAGTGCTTTCAAGTACAGCAGGAATGCTTCAATGAATTCCATGAGCTTTTGACTACTGGCAGGTTCCATAGAATATTTTAAAAATTTCTGTCAATCTTTTAATGTGTTCTCGTCAAAACGAGAAGAAGTGAGGTAATAAAATGATATCCGTTCACTTATCAGCATCTTTGCTTAGAGCATAAAATGCTTTTATGGAGCTAGCGATTTCTTTTCCGAGCTTTTCAAGATTCAACGAATCTTCAGACTTAATAGGTTAAATAAAGTCGTTAAATGAATGTTTGTCAACCTCCTTTTATTTTTATAATGCGCACCAAAATCATTCCAGGCTGCTGGATAATACTCATCGATTAATTTATATTTATCAACTACCTCCAATGCATCACGTTTAACATTATGTCGCAAATGATGAAACTTTTCAACGGGAGTCAGTCCTTCCACATTACGAACAAGAGTCTTGAACCAATCGCTATGAGTTTCTCATTCTATGGATGTACCAGAAAGTTCAGGATCAGTGATTGTTGGTTATTTATTACCTGATCTAGCTACATCACAAGAAGAATTCAATAAATTATTGTCTGAGCTTTTAACTTATAGTCTTTATAATCTTTTTATGATTTGAGTAAACGTGTTAAAATATTCTTTTAATCGTTGAATTTGAGCTTGAGTGCTGCCTTGCCTCAAAATTTGAAGCAACTGCATCAACTCTTGTAGCAAGATCACGTGGCACCTTAACAAGATCAGCTTGAAAACTCATTATGTAAGCCAGTTAGTCCACGTTATTCAATTTCGTAAATGTTAAATTTTGAACTTCCATCAGGTTTCAAACGACCAGTCAATTAAGCTAAACCAAGGGAATAACAAAATTCATCGAAAGAGAATAAAATATTTAATGAGAAATCTAAAATTAATTCTCATGAAATAGATAATTTTCTTTGTACTAAGTTTCTAAGTTCTTATATCTTAGTACTTGCACAGTTTCAGAATCACCCATATACACTCAGAGTCATAAATCTACAAGCAACCAAAAATGTATTTTAAATATCAATAAATTTATTTAATTCAATTTTTATTCCAAATAAGGGCCTTGTCTTCTTAGAAAATAATCACCACTGAAGAAGGGAGCAACTTACTCCCGAAATATATATATGGAAAAAATTAAAAAATATAGCGTTTTATTGGAAAGGAAAAGTAAAAATATCAAGCAATCGTTCGAAGCGCTAAACATGGGAGAAAATTCAGAATGTAATAGGACAACCGAGTCGAATCCCGATTTCCATTGTTTTCTAAAAATGAAGAAGGCCCAAGGAAGGATTAGTGAGGATATGAAGTTTCTAAAAAATTGTCTAAAGTTTAACGTAGTCCTTAAGAGCCATAGGGTAAGAACCAAGATCGCGTTACCAGGAGCGGAAAAGAGGAAAGCTGAGATGGAGAGAAATCTAATAAGGGATAGTATAAACAGGCTTCATGACAAGCTAGACGACGTAACATTAAAAGCGTACCACTTACGTCTGAAGATAGCCGGGAATTCAGAGGGAAGAAAAGGGAGTATGACAGACATAGTGGACAAAGTATACAAAGGATTTGAATGTGAGAAAATGAGAAAGAACCAAATATTAAAAAAAAAATTTGCGTCACTAGTTAAAGGGAAAAACCTAAAGAGAAATAGACCGATTCAAGTGGAGGAAATCCCGGAGTTTGTGGTGAATTTTTCGTCGGAGGTATTCACAAGGGAACAGTTGGAACTTTTAAATATGGGACTAAACTACGCAATACACGGAAAAGCGACACCGAAAGAAGACATAGTGGCGGACATTGAATCAGCGATAAAGTTTTTGCCGAAAGAAAAGAAACAGTTTATAAGGGGAAAACAGCAAAACATATGAAAAAGGAAGACCGGAAGACAAGAAATCATAAACGAGAGATGGAAACGCTGAAGCAACTCAATGAAAAACCGGTATTTTACCTAAAAGCCGATAAGGGAAACAAAGTTGTGATTATGGATAAGGAAAAATACGACAAAGCGGTATCCGAAAAATTGAGTAACGGGGAGTATCTTGAACTTAGAAAAGATCCATTACCGGATTCAATAAAAAAAGTGGAAAAAGTGCTTAAGGAGTGCAAAGCCTTAATAGGAGAAAATTTAAACTTGAGGATTAGCAGCCCGGTGTTACCAAGGATCAAGTGTCAGCCAAAAATCCATAAGAAAGACTGGGAAATGAGAGAGATTATCACAGCAACAAACGCACCAACATCCAAATTAGCTAAATGGCTTTTATTAGAGTTACAGGAAATGGGAATATCAAAAGGTAAATTTTCAGTGAAGAACCGAGAGGAACTGATTGGCATGTTGAACAAAAACATCCACATAGAAAAAGAGGAGGAGATGGTATCTTTCGACGTCAAAGCATTGTTTCCAAGCGTACCCATCAAACAAGCACTAGCAGTCTTAGAAGACCAGCTAATAGCTGAGGACACGACAATTGAAGGAAAACGGAAAGCGAGAGCGATAACAAAAATGGCAACACTATGTTTGTCGGAGAATTATTTTACCTTCCGAGGAAGATATTTTAAACAGAAGAATGGGGCACCAATGGGCAACCCTCTGTCACCGTTTTTAAGCGAAATATTTATGGGATCGATATAAGAAAATATGGTGAAACAAGGAATAATGCCAAAAGTCTGGCTCAGACACGTGGACGATATTTTCGCTATAGTTAAAAAGCAAGAAGCAGAAAACCTGCTGGCTAAACTAAACACGATCCACAAAAACATAGAATTCACAATTGAGAAAGAATTTTATAACGAGCTCCCATTCTTAGACTTAAAGATAAAGAGAATTAATGGCAACCTGGAAATGAATATCTATCGAAAACCGACGAGCACCCAGAAGACAGTACCAAATACATCAAACCATGCATACTCGCAAAAAGTATCATCGTTCGGAGCGTGGATACACAGGATGCTGTCTGTACCAATGAGTGAATGAAACCGGAAAAAAGAGGAGAAATATATTTTGGACACCGCAAGAAAAAATGGCAATGAGGAACAGATGGTTCTAAATATGAAAAAGAAAATCGAAATTAGGAAAAAACCAGATAGCTTCACGACACTATACTACCAAACGAGAAGCCAACAACAGAGCAAACAACAAAGAGCAGCCGTTACAAATTCGAACCTGACTGGAGATCTCAGCAGAATATTAAAGGAAGTCAACATTCAGCTGGTCCCAAGCAGCGTGCAGTTCCAGCTAAAAACAATTTTGAAAAGTGTTAAAGACAAGAAGACAATGGGAGAGAAGAGCGGTATCTACAAAATTAAATGCAAATCTTGTGAAAAGGCATACATAGGACAAATGAGACGAACGGTTAAGATCAGATTCGAAGAGCACACTAAAGAAGCACAGGCAGCAAGGAGACGAAGAGATACGAGTAAGCTAAAGTCATCGGTAGCCAAACATATTTGCGAAGCGCACGATATAGAATGGGCAGATGTGACAGTCGTGAAGGAGTATAAGGAAGCTAGATACCCTAGAAACATTGTGGATTATGAGGCAGCCAGCAGAAACGAGGCTCAACGAAGACATCGGAAATGGTCACTCCAATCTATTAGATTTAATTAAATAAGGTTTACACTTAATTATAGATATAAGGGATTAGTATAAGCAAACAGACTAGGGATAATTTTATAAAAGGAGATGTAATTAAAACCAGGTAGAAACCTAATGTTAACATTATAAAATTCCAAACAAGGGCCTTGTATTCTTAGAAAATAATCACCACTGAAGAAGGGAGCAGCTTACTCCCGAAATATATATATGGAAAAAATAAAAGAACATAGCGTTTTAATGGAAAGGAATAGTAAAAATATCAAGCAATCGTTCGAAGCGCGAAACATGAGAGAAAATTCAGAATGTCAATTTTTGTGTTTTTTAAACAATAATAAAAGTAAAATGTTGGCGCCAAATTTCTTTCAACGTGTTAGCAAAACAACCGAGATAACGGTACTTTTGTTCTTCTGGGTAGCAAACAAAAGAACCAAAAGTCTACAAGCAATAATTATAAAAAAGTTTTAGAACGTTAAAATTAAATTTTTCATATAGGATATTCCTAGTTGGATATTCGCGATGCTTAAGAACTTCCAATAAACGGTTTTTCATCGAAGCTACAAGTTTACTGGTCTCCTGAACTGTTTTTCCCACCCACTCCTTTAATATTATGTCTTTAAGCTGTTGTTTTCTTGAAATAGTATGTTTGCGTATTTTTCTTTCCAATACTGCCCATAAATGCTCAATGTGGTTTAAATCTGGTGATTGTGAAGGCGTGTGTAATTGTTTGGGGCCTTGTACAGTAATCAAGTGCGCACAATTTCCGCAGTGTGCTTGAGGTCGTGTTGAAAATAAAAAATTGTTTTAGCCCCAATTTGTCAGCACTGGATTGCATATTACGTTTTAAAATATCTAAATATATATGTTTATCCATCGTTGTCTCCACAAACTCCAAGTCGCCCGTACCATTGGCTGCCATACAACCCCAAATCATCACTTCACCACGTCCATGTTTTACCGTTGGGTAAAGATTGCTCTTATTGTATGCTTCTCCTCGCTTCCGCCATATTGATTTGCATCCCTTTATACCGAAAATACAGAACTTCGAATCATCGGAGAAAAGCACGTTGTTCCAGAATTCTCCAGGCATATTTAAGTAAAGAAAAGAAAGCTATGCGCTTTTTTCGATGGAATACAGAAATGAGCGGTTTCTTTCGTGCTATTCTAGCATGAAAACCAGACCGTCTCAAAATTCGTCGTGCAGTAACGACAGAAATACTTTTGGCGGATCTTTCCTGAACATCATTTGTAATTTGCAATGCAGTCAAGCGTGGGTTCTTCTTGACTGCATTCAATATTGAGCGGTTTTCACGGGACGTCAGCTTCTGTGGGCGACCAAAACGAGGTTTTGACGTGATAAATCCCGTAGTTGTAAATTTTTTTTATAACGGTATAGGCTGAGAAGTGCGACCTTCCAACCAGTTGTCCAATTTCTCGGTTTTTCTCCCTTTCCTTCCAGAGCTTAATGATGATTTACCTCTCACCGACACATATTTTTTTCCTTTTAAACTCCATTACATTTTTTTAGCTTTTTTACAAAAAAAACAAGAGACTTTATTCTAACTATCTGATCAATTAATATCTCGATAAAATGCAATCAAAATTTTAAGAAAATTACCTTCTGCCCGCTCGCAAGATCGCAACAATAATGACCGCTTGTAGACTTTTGATCGTTTGTTATGTTACACCGAAGAACAAACGTATTGTTATCTCGGCTGTTTTGCGAACACGTGCACCAGAAAAATAAAAACTGAGTTTAAAAAAATATTCTAAAAAACATTTTTTTATTGGTTGCTTGTAGACTTATGACTCTGAGTGTATGTGTATAACGGTCAATGAATAACGTTTTACTCAATTTTGGAAGTGATCTTTAGCACATCCATGAAAATAACTCATTACCTTGCATAATGGTAACTAAAATAATTAATTGTTTTAGTTTTTCGTCGTTCCTTCTTAAATTATTCGCAATGAAGCTTTACAATTTCCACATTATTTCAATTATCGTATTTAAAAGTAAGATCTAATATCTAAATAAATACAATCTTAATTTTTCCACGAGTTAACAAAAAGGTATGTAAGACACCGACGCTTCGTTATATTGATAAAGAACGAGACACCAAAATAACAGGTAGCAATTCTCCTCATCGACGTTGAGAATTGACTAGTAGGCTCGTGGGATGAAACACTGTTCGAAGAGGGTCCAAGCTCTATGAATATAATCCAATATGGCCATTTACTGGTTACTTAAATTCCAAGGTAGCCAGCACGTTTTTATATCTGTGTGGCACCATTTTGCTTCTGTTTTTTTTCCGCAAAAATGACAATATTGCGTTACGAATGAACTGTGGTATACTTATTTATATATGTATATGCAGGAACAAAACCCATTTGCATATAATGTTTAATTTTATTATAAATATTGTAGACGAGCCAAACACCTTTCTACAATATTAAGTGGACACAAAAAGAACACTTGGCCTATAATTGCTTAAAAATTTGCGTTTCAAAAAATTTCGTACTTTTAAATACCCTTATCACATGACACTTCTCAATTACGGTACACCACCCGTTGCTTAGAATCTCTTCGCTCCATCACACTTGGCTTCGTGGACAACTTTCTGAATTATTGTATTTTTTTGCTGATTGGGTTGTATAAACTTCAGGTAACATAGAGATCAACGAGGTTAAACCAAAAAAGATATGGTCTAGGTGCGATCCTTAAGGTCCACACGTCTAAATTCCCAGCGGGCTGAACCAAAAAGCTTTGGTTTGTTTCTAATAATATTTACTATTATTATGAACTATTATTATTATTAATCTAAATAATTATAATTTTTATTATTGGTTTCGCTATTTTTTTAAACTAGCCATAAAAGCTTTGATAGAGGAAGACGCCTCCACCACCTGGTCGTCTTTTGCTTAAGCCTTGACCTTCTCTTCCTCTGCTTTCTAGTCCTCCTCCTCGTCCTCTGCAATCCACCAAATCCACATCGACCATGTTTCCTGACGTGCTTATCCCCTCTCCCCACCCTCGCACCCTTCGTTTTTTTGCCTATTTTCTCCTCTTTCTTATATTCTTCCTTTTCCTTATTGACTGTATGTTTTTCCTTTATCTTCACTTTGGAGTGATGGACACCTCCATTCTCACCCCTAGCTGAAATAATAATAATAACAATATTTATAACTAATAGAAGAAATCTACGAGGGGCGTTTGAAAAGAACGTGCAAAGTCCGAGAGATGGCTCCACCGGCACGTATTGAGGTCATGTTTAGTTAGTAGCATCTCTTGAATGAACGCACACCAAGTTTCAGCCATATTGGTTTATTTATTTGTGTTTGGCATTTGTGTGAATCAAAGGAGTCGAGTGATTTTCAAGAAACGGACGAAAAAGAACTTCGTGATGTTAATAAACATTACTTTAAGAAAGGCAAAACGGCTCAGGAGATTAAAGAGAAGCTTGATAAACATTATGGTAATTTTGCGCCTTCGATTAGAATAGTTTATGAGTGGTTTCAAAATGTTTGGACTAGCCATATGGGCACAAGTGACGCTGAACGGTCTGGACGGTCTGTGGCGGTTACGACTCAAGAGATCATTGATCAAATCCATGATATGATGACGGATGACAGAAGAGTTAAGAAGCGTGAGATTGCTAGTGTTTTGGGCATCTCCACTGAAGGGCTACATAATATTTTGCATAAACACTTTGACAAGAGACAGCTATCCGCAAGAAGGGTGCCGCGATTGCTCACGCTTGACCAAAAACGGAATCGTGTGAAGTGTTGCAGCTGTTCCAGAAGAATCCGGAGGACTTTAAGCGTCGTTTCGTCACTGTGGATGCAACATGGATACAGACTATACTCCTGAGACCAAACAACAATCTAAATTATGGGTTGCCAAGGAAAAACCTGCACCAAAAAAGGCGAAGACCGTTCCTTCGGCCGGAAAGGTTATGGCGACTGTCTTTTTGGATTCGAAAGAGATAATCCTCATCGACTATCTGCAAAAGAGTAAAATTATTACAGGTGCATATTATTCATCGTTATTGGACCGTTTGAAAACCGAGCTGCAAGAAAAACGCCTGCGATTGGCCTACAAGAAAGTAATTTTCCATCACGAAAACGCACCAGCACACACCTCAGCAGTTGTGGTCGCAAAATTAATGAAAGTAGGATTCCAACTCGTTTCACATACCCCCAATTCTCCAGACTTGGCTTTCTTAGACTAATATTTGTTCCCGAATTTGAAAAAATGGCTGGCGGTGCAAAGATTTCATTCAAACAAATTTTATTCAACCGTGATTGCAGACACTCATGGATATTTTGCAGACTCGGACAAATCCTATTATTCGGAAGGGTTCAACAAACTAGAACATCGTTGGACGAAGTGTATAGGCCTAAAATAAAACTATGCCAAAAAATAAAATTTCTTTGAACCATCATTATTGAACATTATTGCAGGCACGTTTCTACATTATCAACGACATTTTTTGTTATGAAGAATATTTAATCAATATTAGCAATTATTTTTCTTTAATGCGGGTATTTAATTGTTATTAATAATGATAATTCGTTATTAAGAATGTTTGATCATTAATAAATAATTGTAATTGATTTTGTATCTACAACTTCAAATTATAACTAACAATATAAAATTAATTTTAACGATATATAATTGCAAGATGCATTAACGTCACTACCGCCATTCTCTCAAACCCAGTAACATAAGTTTGGAATTATATAAATTAATCTTGTTTTTGTTTATAACTATTTCTTAAATCACATGTTTTACAACATTGGTCAAAATTTTGCCAAATCACTCAAAATTAAAACCGGGAAGTTGAAAATATTGCTATGAAGGTATTTGAAATTTGCAAGAATGAATAGTTATTTTCATCAGTTTCAAAATGTTGCTAGATTTTGACCATTTTTAATTTTTTTTATCGTCAATAAAAAACGGCTGAGCTGATTTCGCTGAAAACTCACTAAGTTTTAGGCTACGTAATTACGCGTCAGCGGGGTGATTAGCTACGGTTTCTCGGCTATCACCCTGCGAGTATATCGCAAGGACCGTACTGGGAAGGCAGTACGGGAACCGAGCAAGGAGAGTGGAAGCGAGGGAACTGTGGAAGCATCAGTCGACCCGGCCGTGGACCTCTCTGAGTCAGATCTTCTCTCCGATGACGGAAGAAGCACCACCTCCACTGCGGGGTTGACTGGGGACCTTCTCAGATCCCTCGACCTGTTCGAGGAGGAGGAGATGTCCTTATCTGACGAGGAGGCGGATAAAACATTGTGTCGCGATGCTGAGGTTTCTGCAGATTAACCTCCAGCACTCCAAGGCGGCATCCGCCGCACTGCTCCTCCACCTGGCCCAGAAAGGAGAGGAGCTAATACTGGCCCAGGAACCTTGGGTTGTTGGAAACCGGGTTTGCGGGCTCAACTTGAAAGGATATAATACAGTATCCTTCAACACAGCAGGTAAACCGAGAGCTTGCATAATTGTAAAGGAAGGCTTGAAGTTTTTAACCTTGTATAATTTCAGTGACCAGGACACCGTTGCGATAGCAGTGGAAAGACAGTCCAAACCCCTTTGGGTTGTCTCCTGCTACATGACGCATGATGTTCTGCCACCTGCAACTAGCCTGCAGAGGATTACAAGGGAAGCCACTGCAAGAGGCATCCCTTTAATAGTCGGAGCGGACGCCAATGCTCATCATCGCATCTGGGGTAGCACCGACACTAATAAACGGGGTGAGTCACTATTTGAATTCATTTTATTGCATGACTTAGCCCTAGCTAACAAAGGTGAGGATCCTACCTTCATTACGGCAAGCCGTAGAGAGGTTCTGGATATCACTCTGACGAACGAGCACTTGAACCAAGCTATCAAGGGATGGCACGTATCACAAGAGTGCTCGTTCTCCAATCACCTATACATAAAGTTCGATCTGGCATCTGACCCTCCGACAAATCCAACCTTCATTAACAAAAGGAGGATGGATTGGGTCAAATACCAATCGGTATTTGAGTCCGCGCTAGAAGGCGGACCTCCAGAGATTGCAGACACACCCGGTCTTGAGAAAGCCGTTGGGACCCTTACATTGGCCTTCAATGACGCAGCAAGGTCTGCATGTAGTCCAACGAAACCTAGAGGGAAGTACAAGCCCCCATGGTGGAATAGTGACATTGCGGAGCTGCGGAAGGAATGTAGGAAGTCCTTCAACCGAGCTAAAGAAACTAATGACTGGTCTTCTTATAAAACAAAACTGAAAGAGTTCAAATCCTCTATCAGAAAGGCTAAACGCACCTCTTGGAGGAGCTTCTGTGCAGAAATAGAACACTCCAAAGATGTCAGTCGCCTGCGAAAAGTCATGACGAGCTCCCCCTCATTTCTAGGGTCCGTTAAGGACGCAAATGGAGTCTGGACGAAATCCAGCTCCGAGACTCTGTCTGTTCTCGTGGATACGCACTTCCCGGGCAGTGATGATGTGGCTGACAAAGCGGATCCACACACGCTCTCGGATTGCATGCCAACTACTGTGCCTGTAAATGACAGGCTCCTACGCTGGGCAATCAGCTCATTTCAACCCTTTAAATCCCCTGGCATGGATAACATCTCACCTATTGAGATCCAGCAGGGTATCAATATAGCACTGCCATGGCTGAACGCCATTTTCAAAGCATGTGTACGGATGGCTTACATTCCACAGCAGTGGAGAGAAGCAAAAATAGTTTTCATACCTAAAGCGGGTAAAACATCCCACTCCTCACCTAAGGATTACAGACCTATCAGTCTCACCTCCTTTCTGCTAAAAACTCTGGAGCGACTGATAGAGATCCATCTGAGAGCTATTCTGAAACCACTCTCTAATGCGCAGCACGCATACACAAAAGGGAGATCGGTTGAAACAGCTCTTCACTCGCTCACCAGCTATATCGAAAAATCGCTAAGCGTTAAGGAATACACGCAAGCAGTTTTTATAGACATCGAAGGGGCTTTCAACAATATCAGCCATAAGGCTATTGGCAAAGCACTCGGGGAAAGCAATGCCGATGACAACCTGATAGGGTTCATCGGTCAACTGCTTAGCAGCAGGAACATCAACTCCACGCTAGGAAACAGTACCTTACGAAGGAGGGTTTGCAGAGGCACACCACAAGGTGGGGTGCTATCACCCCTTCTATGGAACCTAGTGGTGGATGAACTCCTGTCAAAAATAGAAGCGACTGGCTGCAAAGTCGTAGCTTATGCCGACGATGTTGCAATAGCAATATCGGGAAAATTTGTTAACACCCTATCGGAAAGACTAAACTTTGCCCTAGGTATTCTTACCAAATGGAGCAAAGAGTGTGGTCTAAAGATCAACCCGCAAAAGACGGAATTTATGCTCTTCACAAGAAGGTATAAAATTCCACGATTTGTCCCACCTAAGCTTGAGGAGATAAGTCTCAACCTATCTCATCAGGTCAAATATTTAGGTCTAATTCTGGACTCTAAACTCGCATGGAAGGCGAACACAGCAGAAAGAGCACGCAAGGCTGCATGCGCAATCTACTGCTGCAAACGAGCTATTGGGAAAAGGTGGGGATTAAAACCCAAAATTGTATCATGGCTCTATACGGCGATAGTGGAACCAATCCTTCTGTATGGCGCAGTTATTTGGTGGCCTGCTATGGCGAAAGCATCAAATGTAAACCTGCTGAACAAGGTCAGAAGGAGTGCGGCTATTGCAATCACCGGGGCTCTACGGACTACCCCGACAAAGGCATTATTTATGCTACTAAATTGGCTTCCGACAGAGCTACTTACGAGACAGCAGGCCAAGTGCACTGCTGTTCGATTAAAAGCTCTGCGACTATGGCATGAGGATAACTTTGGTCACTCCACAATACTACGGAGGGATGGGCCAACGTCAGGGAAAGTGGACCTTGCATCTCCGATTCCCTGTTTTCACCATGGTTTCAGGACAGTCATCCCGAATAGGGAGGACTGGACCACAGAAAGAGATGGGATACAGGAATCGGTCGACATCTACACCGATGGATCAAAAATGGAGGGAAGAGTTGGCTGTGGCGTGTTCTCAGAACAGCTAGGCCTGAAACTATCCTTCCGATTACCAGACCACTGCAGCGTCTTTCAGGCAGAGGTCATTGCGATTTATAAAGCAGTTGACTGGCTGAGAAGTCAGAAAATTTCCACAAGAAATTTAAACATCTTTTCTGTCAGTCAAGCTGCCATCCAATCATTATCCAGCGTGCATACTTCATCTAAAATTGCGATGGAATGCCGCTCACAACTGAACGTGTTGTCGCTTCACTGTGAAGTGATTCTTTGTTGGGTACCGGGGCATAGTGATATACCTGGAAACTGCGAAGCAGATGCCTTAGCGAGAGCTGGCACCGAGCTTCAGGAATATACACTTAACCCCGAAGTCGGCCAACCTCTAGCTTCCATAAAGCTAGGATTTAAGCAGCACTACGTGGAGGCTGCGAATAGGGCCTGGCTGCTCGAAGAAACCTGTAGCACAACCAGGCAAACTTGGCACGCACTGTGCTCCAAACGCACCAAGCGGCTCCTCAACATAAGCCGCGACACCCTGAGTTCCGTCGTTTCCGTACTAACGGGACACTGTTTGATCGGCAGACACGCAGAAAGACTGGGTGTCCCTTTCAATGATTTCTGCCGAAGTTGCAGATCAGAGGAAGAGGAAGAAACCATTAAAATCTTTCTGTGTGAATGTCCGGCGCTGTCCAGGAAGCGCATGCAAACCTTGGGCACACCCTTCCTAGACAACCTCACGGAAGCAGCCGATTTGGACATTGGCTGCATAGCCGGCTTTATTCGAGAATCTGGATGGTTCTCGTCATCCCGCAGGTTCTAGTGCCGCCCTTATATTCTGTGGTATCACAATGGGCCTCTCGTGGCCTAAGTGAGCTACCTTTGGATAAAAGGGGGCTGCCACTACAACCAACCAACCAATTACGCGTCAAATGCAACTATATTACATGAGCAACGCACACATATACACTTTGACGGGACGTTTGTCGAATTTAGCATAGCTGTTAGTGACAGCAGTGGCGGCTCGTCAGATGAGGCAACTTAGGCGGCGCCTCACCTTATATTTTCGCTAATACAATAAATAATTCAATATTTTACTAAGCCGCCAAGCTAATGTGCGCTCCCATTCCATCATTAAATAATAAATTTGCACACCCAAATGTACTTATAGAGCAGTGTAACATACACGCTAGTGTTCAAACTTTCCATATGTATCATTCGCTACTTCTTGCCGATACACAAAACAGTTTCCCAGATTTAACCTTCCGATAGGCGCGGGTATGCACCAGATACGCAGCGGAAATTTTTGTTTACTGTTCTTCGGTTCTTGGCGAGCTTTCGATCTCCCTTCTTGTCTACCCTCTTCTTTCCACCACAACCTAACACAAGTAAACTATACCAATAAATATATACATGCCTTTTTAAACGCGTATATAATATAGATATGACGATTGAAAAGACAGATATGTTTATTACAAACAAGTGGTATCTGTGAGATACGCGCACTCGCCCGTGTCGGTCTAGGAGGCGCACCTATCGGAAGGTTAATGAGATTATTTTGAGAAACGGCTGCCCTACGATCCATTCGTTTCTATGGCTACAACTGAGGCGACGAAATGTTCGCCTCTGCTCAAAACAATGCTCTCAGTTTGCAACTTTTAGGCCCGTTGCTCACTTAAGCTGGCTGGCCTGGCTGACTGGATGTGAATTTTCAAGCTGCGTTTTGTCAGCTGCTCACTTTGACTGGCTACATGGATGCGAAAATTAGAAATGACATTTTAAATTTAGCTTTGGAAGAGTGTCCTCACTCACTCACTCCGTTGCTCACTTTAGCTGCCGGGCCTGGCTGGCTGGATGTGAATGTTCAAAAATGCACAGGCATAGATTGAGTGCCACTCACCTTAGCGAGGCTGTGTGCTTGAGCAGTATGAGCTGCGTAGTTGGTACAGCTCGACGCCTGGATGTACTAGCTAAGCCATCCCGTACAGCACAATGAATTCAGCAATTCAGCACACAGCCTTGATAAAGTGAGTGGGGCTCTATCTAAGCCTGTGCATTTTTGAACATTCACATCCAGCCAGCCAGGCCAGCCAGCTAAAGTGAGCAACGGGGCTTGTTACGTTCGCCACGCAACGTGGTCGACCCACAACTCATAAGGGCAGAATGGGGGTCTGCCCTGTCCTTGAAGACCTCAAACCACCGTGCGGGTAAACGCAGTCTTGTTAAAAATTGATAATGTCACGTTCGCCACTTCACGCAATGAAGCCAATTATATATTATAGTGCAGATTATTGAATTATATTATTATCACTGAATTAAATTGTTATTAATTAATTATATTGTAGGGAGTAAGTCAATTTAGGTAGAAGTTGAATTATATAAATATAGAGATGTAGGTAGGTTAAGGATATTGGAGTATATAGATAAGTAGGTAGTAAGGTTTTGATGGAGTGTTCATGACCATGCGCACGAGGCTGCGTGATTTGGGATTAAATTGGTATTAATTAATTATGTTGTAGGAATTAAGTCAATTTAGGTAGAAGTTGAATTATATAAATATGGAGATGTAGGTAGGCTAAGGATATTGGAGTATATAGATAAGTAGGTAGTAAGGTTTTGATTGAGTATTCATGACCGTGCGCGCGAGGCTGCATAATTTAAGTATTTCAACAGCAAAATGTATCACAGTCCACGTCACAGACCCTGCAAATAAGTTTACAGCAATCACGACACAAACAACGATCACCCAATCGCTGCAACAGGCTCCGCCCGGTATACAATGCGCCCAATGGAGTCCCCTATGCGCGAGTGTTACCCACAACCATTGGTATTTGCATTTCACCATGGTTAACGACTGCCACGAGTATTTAACCAGACAGGCAGCAGTCCCAGCATTTCCCCCGCATCGAGACACAACGTCTGACGCTGACCAAACCAGTTCCCCAAGCTTTTGAAAGCTGCGATGGGGTCAACTGCCCAGCTGAGTGGTCATTGACCAACGACACGGAAAAACGGGACTGGGTTCTGGCTTAAATGGGATTGCGGGAGCAGCTGACGGCGCTTTTTTACTTCGACCGCTGGTGTGGCAGCTGCGTGGCTTTTGTTTGGACGTCTTTTCTTCTTTTTCAGTGCGGAGCTTGAGTGTGGGGAGCAATTACGAGGTGTACCAGTGGTAACGACCGAAAAATTTGGTTTGGAATTGGACGGCAGCTCAAGGGTGGAATTTGCGGACAGTTGCTTGTCTTGGGATCGTTTCTGGACTTACTGTAGGAACATAAGGAGGAGGACGGTGGACGACAAGCGACGGAGATAGGCTTAAGAAGAAGAAACAAACTGTAAGTAAAATTAAGAATAGATAGGGATAGATAGGGTGTTTTGAGAAAATAAATAGTGTATTAGGAAAAAGCAGAGTGTTAATTGTGTGAAGTGGCAAAGTGAACGTCGCGTCATCTCTTGTTACGATAGGAAATTTCCTATTCCCTTGTTGGTGGTTTTGGGTCGTCGCGGACCCTATTCCCGTTTCAGGGTTCGTGGACAGGGCAGTCCCGGCGCAGAAACGGGTGGCGCCCTTTCTTTGAAATATCTTTTCCCACACCCCTCTTCGCGGTTGAAGCCGGGTGGGACTGCCCAAACCGTGGCCAGGGTCGGCTGCGGTGTAGTGAAAAGCGTTACGCGAAATCTTGCCGTAACAGCCTTATGCTTGTTGGAAATGAAAAGTTGTTGATCGATTTCCAAAATTCAACACTGACAGCACTGATTGTTATTTGGAAAGAAAATATAGTAGGTGTAAAGAAAAACACAAAAATCGGTTTGAGAGTGCGATCGATGTTCGTCTGTGATAATCGTATTTTTTAAAGTGATTAGTGTTGCGATTGAAATTTAGAACATGAATCAATTGCATGATATCGTGTTATCATTAATAGAATTGCCTTTTTCAAGGCGTTCTGCCAATGAAAAACACGAAATCATTCACACAAATAGCCCCATCTAAGATAAGTATTTTAAGTAGTGATGAAAAAGATGGTCGTCAATATAAACGCTCTTTTCAATTAAATTAGTATGAAACTCACAAATGGATTCATGGAAGTACCTTCAAATAACTTTTGTATTGATGGCCATGCTTGTTATTAGGAAAAATGAAAAGCGTCTGGACTAGCGATGGATATGCCGACTTTAAGAATTTTTCGAGAGCAATTAAAATGCATGAAGCATCTCGAGAGCATATTCAAAACTCCCCAAGTATTGTGCGGATGAGTTTAAACATGACAACAATTGAATATGCTCTAATGGAAAACGCTTGTTTATCTAAGGTAGCATACAACGAAGATATCCGCAAAAATCGGTTACTGATGACTTATGTAATCGATACAACAATTTTATTAGGGAAAGAGGAACTTGCTTTTAGAGGGCATGATGAATCTGAAACTTCTCTGAATAAAGGAAATTTCAGGGAATTATTTAACTGTTTGATCCGGTGTAACAGCGTTAAACATTTAGAAGTAAAAAATGTTTTCTCGAGGCAATCCAAAATGATTCAGAATGAATTAATTTTTTGTATTGAAGATTATTTAAAAGACTACATAAAAAAAAGAAATATCAGATGCACTGTTTTTTCAGTAATAGTAGATGACACGACAGACATTGTGGCCAAGTCACAATGTTATATAACAATAAGGTATGTAAACAGGAACGCGGAACTCAAAGAATTTTTTTTTTTGGATTTTTTGATGTTAGCTTGGGTTCAAGAGCTAGTGCACTTTACAGTTTACTAGTGAGTGTCTTGGAACCATTTGCATTCAGACAAAAATTAGTAGCACAATGGTATGATGGAGCTGCAGTTATGGCTGAAGATTTGACTGGTTTAAAAACAAGAATCAAATCTGTCACACCTCAAGCACTTTATACTTATTGTGCTGCACATCGTTTGAATTTGATTTTGCAACAAGGCACGAACTATATTAAAGAAAGAAGAGTGTTTTTCGCAACTTTAAAAGGTTTACCAGCTTTTTTCATAAATCATACAAATGTACAACTATTTTGGACAGAATACTAAAGAAAATATTACTCAATCTTGTGACATAAGATGGTATTCTAGATCTAAAATTGTACGTTCTACCGTAAATAATTGGGAGAATCTCAGATAAGTTTTTCAAGACATGATTGAGAACACAGAGTTAGATTCAGAATCAATACATCTGGCAAAGGGTTACTTAAAGGAATTTTTCCATTTCGAGTTTGCCTTCGCGACATTTGCATTCAAAGAATTTTTTTCAATAACTGATACCTTTTTTCAAATTCTTAAACTTAGTAATCTTAAAATTGCCTTTTGTGTTTTACAATTAAAAATAGTATTAGATAGATTGAAAGAGCTACGAATACTATCAACAGTGAAGTGTGTTTTTCAAAAAGCGGAAACTTTAACTGGATTGCCCCAAGATAAACATAGCTGCAAGATGAGTCCATCCGATTTTTGCGAGAAGTGGAATGTATTATTTTATGAAATTTTGGATTGCATCATGTTTCAAATTAAAGTAAGGTTTGATGACTTTCACAAATAAGAGTTTATATCACTATTAAATACCTCCAAGTATAGAGAGTTTTCAAAACAATTTCCTACTAATTTAATGAGTTCGCTACAAAAAACCTTCCCAAACATGTTTGACGTGGATCGTTTTAAAAACGAGTTAAGTATCATTTATCTGCACAATTTCATGAAATTAGTTTGTCTGAAATGCTTAAGCTTTTAAACGATTAAGGGTTGGGATCAATATTTTCCGAATAACATAGACTCGTAACATTGATTTTAACTATCCCAGTTACAACTGTGCAGGCTGAAAGAGATTTTTCATGCTTAAAGCGAGTTAAAACTCATATGCAAAATACCATATCTCAAGAGCGGCTTTCCGCTTTGTCAATTATGTCAATTGAAAAAGATCTTTTAGTAGAACAAACTGAAATGAATGGCCAATTTTATGATTTAATAATTGAAAAGTTTGCTGCCTTAAAAGATAGGCGAATTAATTTAATATATAAGAAGTAGTATACGTTTAAGAAAAAACTTACAGAATCCTTCATAAAATTGTTTGAATTGTTTTTTCAATCGATAATGATCGAAAATGATACAGATGTTGTCAGTTTATTTCTCATTTTTATTTTGGTTGATGTCGAACGTTGACCATAATTGCAAAGATTTCCGCATCTCAACGTTGAAAAAACGTATGTATAAAATTTACCTTTACCTTATATTTTTGTTAATACAATAAATAATTCAATATTTTACTAAGCAGCCATGCTACTGTGCGCTCCCATCCCATCATTAAATAATAAATTTGCACAACCACATGTACTTATATAGCAGTGTAACATACACGTTAGTGTTCTAACTTTTCATATGTATCATTCGCTACTTCTTGCCGATACACAAAACAATTTCCCAGCTTTAATGGGATTATTAACTTCACAATATATGGGAAGTTCTTGTAATCGCCTCGAAAATCGAAATTGAAATTTTCAACTTTTCTTTACGTTTTGAGGTCTATAGAGTATATATAAAGTGTTTTTAAAACGGGAGTACGTCTGTACGTTCGTGGACAGTTTTTTCTACGAGCATAACTCACGTAAACAAAGTCCGATCGACTTGGTCGAGGTGACAATCGAAGCGTCTTTGCAATATTAAGACTTGATTAGTTTTTGGAAAACTTCGGTTGGGGGGGTTTGCTGTTTTGCCCGTTTGAAGGTCATTTCTGTCATGTGCCATATCTCGCGAACCAAACATATGATTTTTTCGAACAAGGTGTCAATCGACGCGTATTGACGTTTGTGTAATTTTTTTAAACTTTTAAAAAAATTCTTGTAGCGGTTTTCAAATTTGTTTAAAAAAAGTGCAAAAAATTAGTTTTTTTTGCAAAACAATAAATTTTTAACCTAATTGTCAAGTCTAAGTAATCAATGTTTATAAAAATTCAGTACTCCAAACAATGCTCGCAAAAACTTCATCAAAACTTTTTCTCATCATTACGTAAAAAACAAAATTAAAAATAAAAAATCATTAAAAGTCATCATGATTTTCAAGGTCATTTTTATCATTCACTATATCTCACGAACCAGATATAATATTTGCATCATTAAGGTGTCAGTTGACGTGTATTAACATCTTTGTGAAGTTTTTAACATTTTAAAAATTCTTTTTAGCCGTTTTTTTAATTTAATAGAAGAAAATGCGAAAAATTGTGGTTTTTTTCATAGAAAATATTTTTTAACTTGATTTGCACAGCACAGTGATCCAGTTTATAAAATTTATACATTCTTATCAGTTTTTGGAGAGAAACCGGCAACATTTTATTCCATGATTGAGGAAAAACTAAATTAAAAATAAAAAAATCATTCAAATTTACCATGTAAAGAGGGTTCATACGAGTGCTATTACTTTATATCTTTTATTTCAAAAAATTGTTGTAAATTCAATCAAAGTTTTCAGATATTTGCATAGTTTGAGCAGATTTTTAAAAGTTTTTATAGTCTTTTAATTAAAAAAATTGCTTAAATTTTGAAAACCAACAAAAATTTTCAACACCAAAAAGGCCTCCACCGATTGATCCGCGTGAATATTCAATCTGTCCTCATCGACCAAAAACCTTACATAATCAATGGACCCTCCCGTAGACGATATGATTCATATTAACTCATTCCTGTTACTATTACCTCTCATTGTTGTAATGTTTTTGATGTTTATGTAGATATTACTGGGAAGTTGACCGTGTGGACCTCAAGGGTCGCACCTCGCGGCTTGTTTTTAGAAACAGCTGCCCTACGATTCATTCGTTTCTATGGCTAGAACTGAGGCGACGAATTGTTCGCCTCTGCTCGAAACAATGCTCTCAGTTTGCAACTTTTAGGCCCGTTGCTCACTTTAGCTGGCTAGCCTGGCTGGCTGGATGTGAATTTTCAAGCTGTGTTTTGTCAGCTGCTCACTTTGGCTGGCTAGATGGATGCGAAAATTAGAAATGACATTTTGAATTTAGCTTTGGATGAGTGTCCTCACTCACTCACTCCGTTGCTCACTTTAGCTGCCGGGCCTGGCTGGCTGGATGTGAATGTTCAAAAATGCACAGGCATAGATTGAGTGCCACTCACCTTAGCGAGGCTGTGTGCTTGAGCAGTATGAGCTGAGTAGTTGGTACAGCTCGACGCCTGGATGTACGAGCTAAGCCATCCCGTACAGCACAATGAATTCAGCAATTCAGCACACAGCCTTGATAAAGTGAGTGGGGCTCTATCTAAGCCTGTGCATTTTTGAACATTCACATCCAGCCAGCCAGGCCAGCCAGCTAAAGTGAGCAACGGGGCTTGTTACGTTCGCCACGCAACGTGGTCGACCCACAACTCATAAGGGCAGAATGGGGGTCTGCCCTGTCCTTGAAGACCTCAAACCACCGTGCGGGTAAACGCAGTCTTGTTAAAAATTGATAATGTCACGTTCGCCACTTCACGCAATGAAGCCAATTATATATTATAGTGCAGATTATTGAATTATATTATTATCACTGAATTAAATTGTTAGTAATTAATTATATTGTAGGGAGTAAGTCAATTTAGGTAGAAGTTGAATTATATAAATATAGAGATGTAGGTAGGTTAAGGATATTGGAGTATATAGATAAGTAGGTAGTAAGGTTTTGATGGAGTGTTCATGACCATGCGCACGAGGCTGCGTGATTTGGGATTAAATTGGTATTAATTAATTATGTTGTAGGAATTAAGTCAATTTAGGTAGAAGTTGAATTATATAAATATGGAGATGTAGGTAGGCTAAGGATATTGGAGTATATAGATAAGTAGGTAGTAAGGTTTTGATTGAGTATTCATGACCGTGCGCGCGAGGCTGCATAATTTAAGTATTTCAACAGCAAAATGTATCACAGTCCACGTCACAGACCCTGCAAATAAGTTTACAGCAATCACGACACAAACAACGATCACCCAATCGCTGCAACAGGCTCCGCCCGGTATACAATGCGCCCAATGGAGTCCCCTATGCGCGAGTGTTACCCACAACCATTGGTATTTGCATTTCACCATGGTTAACGACTGCCACGAGTATTTAACCAGACAGGCAGCAGTCCCAGCATTTCCCCCGCATCGAGACACAACGTCTGACGCTGACCAAACCAGTTCCCCAAGCTTTTGAAAGCTGCGATGGGGTCAACTGCCCAGCTGAGTGGTCATTGACCAACGACACGGAAAAACGGGACTGGGTTCTGGCTTAAATGGGATTGCGGGAGCAGCTGACGGCGCTTTTTTACTTCGACCGCTGGTGTGGCAGCTGCGTGGCTTTTGTTTGGACGTCTTTTCTTCTTTTTCAGTGCGGAGCTTGAGTGTGGGGAGCAATTACGAGGTGTACCAGTGGTAACGACCGAAAAATTCGGTTTGGAATTGGACGGCAGCTCGAGGGTGGAATTTGCGGACAGTTGCTTGTCTTGGGATCGTTTCTGGACTTACTGTAGGAACATAAGGAGGAGGACGGCGGACGACAAGCGGCGGAGATAGGCTTAAGAAGAAGAAACAAACTGTAAGTAAAATTAAGAATAGATAGGGATAGATAGGGTGTTTTGAGAAAATAAATAGTGTATTAGGAAAAAGCAGAGTGTTAATTGCATGAAGTAGCAAAGTGAACGTCGCGTCATCTCTTGTTACGATAGGAAATTTCCTATTCCCTTGTTGGTGGTTTTGGGTCGTCGCGGACCCTATTCCCGTTTCAGGGTTCGTGGACAGGGCAGTCCCGGCGCAGAAACGGGTGGCGCCCTTTCATTGAAATATCCCACACCCCTCATTGAAATATTCACACACCCCTCTTCGCGGTTGAAGCTGGATGGGATTGCCCAAACCGTGGCCAGGGTCGGCTGCGGTGTAGTGAAAAGCGTTACGCGAAATCTTGCCGTCACAGCCTTATGCTTGTTGGAAATGAAAAGTTGTTGATCGATTTCCAAAATTCAACACTGACAGCACTGATTGTTATTTGGAAAGAAAATATAGTAGGTGTAAAGAAAAACACAAAAAGCGGTTTGAGAGTGCGATCGATGTTCGTCTGGGATAATCGTATTTTTTAAAGTGATTAGTGTTGCGATTGAAATTTAGAACATGAATCCATTGCATGATATCGTGTTATCATTAATAGAATTGCCTTTTTCAAGGCTTTCTGCTAATGAAAAACACGAAATCATTCACACAAATAGCCCCACCTAAGATAAGTATTTTAAGTAGTGATGAAAAAGATGGTCGTCAATATAAACGCTCTTTTCAATTAAATTAGTATGAAACTCACAAATGGATTCATGGAAGTACCTTCAAATAACTTTTGTATTGATGGCCATGCTTGTTATTAGGAAAAATGAAAAGCGTCTGGACTAGCGATGGATATGCCGACTTTAAGAATTTTTCGAGAGCAATTAAAATGCATGAAGCATCTCGAGAGCATATTCAAAACTCCCCAAGTATTGTGCGGATGAGTTTAAACATGACAACAATTGAATATGCTCTAATGGAAAACGCTTGTTTATCTAAGGTAGCATACAACGAAGATATCCGCAAAAATCGGTTACTGATGACTTATGTAATCGATACAACAATTTTATTAGGGAAAGAGGAACTTGCTTTTAGAGGGCATGATGAATCTGAAACTTCTCTGAATAAAGGAAATTTCAGGGAATTATTTAACTGTTTGATCCGGTGTAACAGCGTTAAACATTTAGAAGTAAAAAATGTTTTCTCGAGGCAATCCAAAATGATTCAGAATGAATTAATTTTTTGTATTGAAGATTATTTAAAAGACTACATAAAAAAAATAAATATCAGATGCACTGTTTTTTCAGTAATAGTAGATGACACGACAGACATTGTGGCCAAGTCACAATGTTATATAACAATAAGGTATGTAAACAGGAACGCGGAACTCAAAGAATTTTTTTTTTTTGGATTTTTTGATGCTAGCTTGGGTTCAAGAGCTAGTGCACTTTACAGTTTACTAGTGAGTGTCTTGGAACCATTTGCATTCAGACAAAAATTAGTAGCACAATGGTATGATGGAGCTGCAGTTATGGCTGAAGATTTGACTGGTTTAAAAACAAGAATCAAATCTGTCACACCTCAAGCACTTTATACTTATTGTGCTGCACATCGTTTGAATTTGATTTTGCAACAAGGCTCGAACTATATTAAAGAAAGAAGAGTGTTTTTCGCAACTTTAAAAGGTTTACCAGCCTTTTTCATAAATCATACAAACGTACAACTATTTTGGACAGAATACTAAAGAAAATATTACTCAATCTTGTGACATAAGATGGTATTCTAGATCTAAAATTGTACGTTCTACCGTAAATAATTGGGAGAATCTCAGATAAGTTTTTCAAGACATGATTGAGAACAAAGAGTTAGATTCAGAATCAATACATCTGGCAAAGGGTTACTTAAAGGAATTTTTCCATTTCGAGTTTGCCTTCGCGACATTTGCATTCAAAGAATTTTTTTCAATAACTGATACCTTTTTTCAAATTCTTAAACTTAGTAATCTTAAAATTGCCTTTTGTGTTTTACAATTAAAAATAGTATTAGATAGATTGAAAGAGCTACGAATACTATCAACAGTGAAGTGTGTTTTTCAAAAAGCGGAAACTTTAACTGGATTGCCCCAAGATAAACATAGCTGCAAGATGAGTCCATCCGATTTTTGCGAGAAGTGGAATGTATTATTTTATGAAATTTTGGATTGCATCATGTTTCAAATTAAAGTAAGGTTTGATGACTTTCACAAATAAGAGTTTATATCACTATTAAATACCTCCAAGTATAGAGAGTTTTCAAAACAATTTCCTACTAATTTAATGAGTTCGCTACAAAAAACCTTCCCAAACATGTTTGACGTGGATCGTTTTAAAAACGAGTTAAGTATCATTTATCTGCACAATTTCATGAAATTAGTTTGTCTGAAATGCTTAAGCTTTTAAACGATTAAGGGTTGGGATCAATATTTTCCGAATAACATAGACTCGTAACATTGATTTTAACTATCCCAGTTACAACTGTGCAGGCTGAAAGAGATTTTTCATGCTTAAAGCGAGTTAAAACTCATATGCAAAATACCATATCTCAAGAGCGGCTTTCCGCTTTGTCAATTGAAAAAGATCTTTTAGTAGAACAAACTGAAATGAATGGCCAATTTTATGATTTAATAATTGAAAAGTTTGCTGCCTTAAAAGATAGGCGAATTAATTTAATATATAAGAAGTAGTATACGTTTAAGAAAAAACTTACAGAATCCTTCATAAAATTGTTTGAATTGTTTTTTCAATCGATAATGATCGAAAATGATACAGATGTTGTCAGTTTATTTCTCATTTTTATTTTGGTTGATGACGAACGTTGACCATAATTGCAAAGATTTCCGCATCTCAACGTTGAAAAAACGTATGTATAAAATTTACCTTTACCTTATATTTTTGTTAATACAATAAATAATTCAATATTTTACTAAGCAGCCATGCTACTGTGCGCTCCCATCCCATCATTAAATAATAAATTTGCACAACCACATGTACTTATATAGCAGTGTAACATACACGTTAGTGTTCTAACTTTTCATATGTATCATTCGCTACTTCTTGCCGATACACAAAACAATTTCCCAGCTTTAATGGGATTATTAACTTCACAATATATGGGAAGTTCTTGTAATCGCCTCGAAAATCGAAATTGAAATTTTCAACTTTTCTTTACGTTTTGAGGTCTATAGAGTATATATAAAGTGTTTTTAAAACGGGAGTACGTCTGTACGTTCGTGGACAGTTTTTTCTACGAGCATAACTCACGTAAACAAAGTCCGATCGACTTGGTCGAGGTGACAATCGAAGCGTCTTTGCAATATTAAGACTTGATTAGTTTTTGGAAAACTTCGGTTGGGGGGGTTTGCTGTTTTGCCCGTTTGAAGGTCATTTCTGTCATGTGCCATATCTCGCGAACCAAACATATGATTTTTTCGAACAAGGTGTCAATCGACGCGTATTGACGTTTGTGTAATTTTTTTAAACTTTTAAAAAAATTCTTGTAGCGGTTTTCAAATTTGTTTAAAAAAAGTGCAAAAAATTAGTTTTTTTTGCAAAACAATAAATTTTTAACCTAATTGTCAAGTCTAAGTAATCAATGTTTATAAAAATTCAGTACTCCAAACAATGCTCGCAAAAACTTCATCAAAACTTTTTCTCATCATTACGTAAAAAACAAAATTAAAAATAAAAAATCATTAAAAGTCATCATGATTTTCAAGGTCATTTTTATCATTCACTATATCTCACGAACCAGATATAATATTTGCATCATTAAGGTGTCAGTTGACGTGTATTAACATCTTTGTGAAGTTTTTAACATTTTAAAAATTCTTTTTAGCCGTTTTTTTAATTTAATAGAAGAAAATGCGAAAAATTGTGGTTTTTTTCATAGAAAATATTTTTTAACTTGATTTGCACAGCACAGTGATCCAGTTTATAAAATTTATACATTCTTATCAGTTTTTGGAGAGAAACCGGCAACATTTTATTCCATGATTGAGGAAAAACTAAATTAAAAATAAAAAAATCATTCAAATTTACCATGTAAAGAGGGTTCATACGAGTGCTATTACTTTATATCTTTTATTTCAAAAAATTGTTGTAAATTCAATCAAAGTTTTCAGATATTTGCATAGTTTGAGCAGATTTTTAAAAGTTTTTATAGTCTTTTAATTAAAAAAAATTGCTTAAATTTTGAAAACCAACAAAAATTTTCAACACCAAAAAGGCCTCCACCGATTGATCCGCGTGAATATTCAATCTGTCCTCATCGACCAAAAACCTTACATAATCAATGGACCCTCCCGTAGACGATATGATTCATATTAACTCATTCCTGTTACTATTACCTCTCATTGTTGTAATGTTTTTGATGTTTATGTAGATATTACTGGGAAGTTGACCGTGTGGACCTCAAGGGTCGCACCTCGCGGCTTGTTTTTAGAAACAGCTGCCCTACGATTCATTCGTTTCTATGGCTAGAACTGAGGCGACGAATTGTTCGCCTCTGCTCGAAACAATGCTCTCAGTTTGCAACTTTTAGGCCCGTTGCTCACTTTAGCTGGCTAGCCTGGCTGGCTGGATGTGAATTTTCAAGCTGTGTTTTGTCAGCTGCTCACTTTGGCTGGCTAGATGGATGCGAAAATTAGAAATGACATTTTGAATTTAGCTTTGGATGAGTGTCCTCACTCACTCACTCCGTTGCTCACTTTAGCTGCCGGGCCTGGCTGGCTGGATGTGAATGTTCAAAAATGCACAGGCATAGATTGAGTGCCACTCACCTTAGCGAGGCTGTGTGCTTGAGCAGTATGAGCTGAGTAGTTGGTACAGCTCGACGCCTGGATGTACGAGCTAAGCCATCCCGTACAGCACAATGAATTCAGCAATTCAGCACACAGCCTTGATAAAGTGAGTGGGGCTCTATCTAAGCCTGTGCATTTTTGAACATTCACATCCAGCCAGCCAGGCCAGCCAGCTAAAGTGAGCAACGGGGCTTGTTACGTTCGCCACGCAACGTGGTCGACCCACAACTCATAAGGGCAGAATGGGGGTCTGCCCTGTCCTTGAAGACCTCAAACCACCGTGCGGGTAAACGCAGTCTTGTTAAAAATTGATAATGTCACGTTCGCCACTTCACGCAATGAAGCCAATTATATATTATAGTGCAGATTATTGAATTATATTATTATCACTGAATTAAATTGTTATTAATTAATTATATTGTAGGGAGTAAGTCAATTTAGGTAGAAGTTGAATTATATAAATATAGAGATGTAGGTAGGTTAAGGATATTGGAGTATATAGATAAGTAGGTAGTAAGGTTTTGATGGAGTGTTCATGACCATGCGCACGAGGCTGCGTGATTTGGGATTAAATTGGTATTAATTAATTATGTTGTAGGAATTAAGTCAATTTAGGTAGAAGTTGAATTATATAAATATGGAGATGTAGGTAGGCTAAGGATATTGGAGTATATAGATAAGTAGGTAGTAAGGTTTTGATTGAGTATTCATGACCGTGCGCGCGAGGCTGCATAATTTAAGTATTTCAACAGCAAAATGTATCACAGTCCACGTCACAGACCCTGCAAATAAGTTTACAGCAATCACGACACAAACAACGATCACCCAATCGCTGCAACAGGCTCCGCCCGGTATACAATGCGCCCAATGGAGTCCCCTATGCGCGAGTGTTACCCACAACCATTGGTATTTGCATTTCACCATGGTTAACGACTGCCACGAGTATTTAACCAGACAGGCAGCAGTCCCAGCATTTCCCCCGCATCGAGACACAACGTCTGACGCTGACCAAACCAGTTCCCCAAGCTTTTGAAAGCTGCGATGGGGTCAACTGCCCAGCTGAGTGGTCATTGACCAACGACACGGAAAAACGGGACTGGGTTCTGGCTTAAATGGGATTGCGGGAGCAGCTGACGGCGCTTTTTTACTTCGACCGCTGGTGTGGCAGCTGCGTGGCTTTTGTTTGGACGTCTTTTCTTCTTTTTCAGTGCGGAGCTTGAGTGTGGGGAGCAATTACGAGGTGTACCAGTGGTAACGACCGAAAAATTTGGTTTGGAATTGGACGGCAGCTCAAGGGTGGAATTTGCGGACAGTTGCTTGTCTTGGGATCGTTTCTGGACTTACTGTAGGAACATAAGGAGGAGGACGGTGGACGACAAGCGACGGAGATAGGCTTAAGAAGAAGAAACAAACTGTAAGTAAAATTAAGAATAGATAGGGATAGATAGGGTGTTTTGAGAAAATAAATAGTGTATTAGGAAAAAGCAGAGTGTTAATTGTGTGAAGTGGCAAAGTGAACGTCGCGTCATCTCTTGTTACGATAGGAAATTTCCTATTCCCTTGTTGGTGGTTTTGGGTCGTCGCGGACCCTATTCCCGTTTCAGGGTTCGTGGACAGGGCAGTCCCGGCGCAGAAACGGGTGGCGCCCTTTCTTTGAAATATCTTTTCCCACACCCCTCTTCGCGGTTGAAGCCGGGTGGGACTGCCCAAACCGTGGCCAGGGTCGGCTGCGGTGTAGTGAAAAGCGTTACGCGAAATCTTGCCGTAACAGCCTTATGCTTGTTGGAAATGAAAAGTTGTTGATCGATTTCCAAAATTCAACACTGACAGCACTGATTGTTATTTGGAAAGAAAATATAGTAGGTGTAAAGAAAAACACAAAAATCGGTTTGAGAGTGCGATCGATGTTCGTCTGTGATAATCGTATTTTTTAAAGTGATTAGTGTTGCGATTGAAATTTAGAACATGAATCAATTGCATGATATCGTGTTATCATTAATAGAATTGCCTTTTTCAAGGCGTTCTGCCAATGAAAAACACGAAATCATTCACACAAATAGCCCCATCTAAGATAAGTATTTTAAGTAGTGATGAAAAAGATGGTCGTCAATATAAACGCTCTTTTCAATTAAATTAGTATGAAACTCACAAATGGATTCATGGAAGTACCTTCAAATAACTTTTGTATTGATGGCCATGCTTGTTATTAGGAAAAATGAAAAGCGTCTGGACTAGCGATGGATATGCCGACTTTAAGAATTTTTCGAGAGCAATTAAAATGCATGAAGCATCTCGAGAGCATATTCAAAACTCCCCAAGTATTGTGCGGATGAGTTTAAACATGACAACAATTGAATATGCTCTAATGGAAAACGCTTGTTTATCTAAGGTAGCATACAACGAAGATATCCGCAAAAATCGGTTACTGATGACTTATGTAATCGATACAACAATTTTATTAGGGAAAGAGGAACTTGCTTTTAGAGGGCATGATGAATCTGAAACTTCTCTGAATAAAGGAAATTTCAGGGAATTATTTAACTGTTTGATCCGGTGTAACAGCGTTAAACATTTAGAAGTAAAAAATGTTTTCTCGAGGCAATCCAAAATGATTCAGAATGAATTAATTTTTTGTATTGAAAATTATTTAAAAGACTACATAAAAAAAAGAAATATCAGATGCACTGTTTTTTCAGTAATAGTAGATGACACGACAGACATTGTGGCCAAGTCACAATGTTATATAACAATAAGGTATGTAAACAGGAACGCGGAACTCAAAGAATTTTTTTTTTTGGATTTTTTGATGTTAGCTTGGGTTCAAGAGCTAGTGCACTTTACAGTTTACTAGTGAGTGTCTTGGAACCATTCGCATTCAGACAAAAATTAGTAGCACAATGGTATGATGGAGCTGCAGTTATGGCTGAAGATTTGACTGGTTTAAAAACAAGAATCAAATCTGTCACACCTCAAGCACTTTATACTTATTGTGCTGCACATCGTTTGAATTTGATTTTGCAACAAGGCACGAACTATATTAAAGAAAGAAGAGTGTTTTTCGCAACTTTAAAAGGTTTACCAGCTTTTTTCATAAATCATACAAATGTACAACTATTTTGGACAGAATACTAAAGAAAATATTACTCAATCTTGTGACATAAGATGGTATTCTAGATCTAAAATTGTACGTTCTACCGTAAATAATTGGGAGAATCTCAGATAAGTTTTTCAAGACATGATTGAGAACACAGAGTTAGATTCAGAATCAATACATCTGGCAAAGGGTTACTTAAAGGAATTTTTCCATTTCGAGTTTGCCTTCGCGACATTTGCATTCAAAGAATTTTTTTCAATAACTGATACCTTTTTTCAAATTCTTAAACTTAGTAATCTTAAAATTGCCTTTTGTGTTTTACAATTAAAAATAGTATTAGATAGATTGAAAGAGCTACGAATACTATCAACAGTGAAGTGTGTTTTTCAAAAAGCGGAAACTTTAACTGGATTGCCCCAAGATAAACATAGCTGCAAGATGAGTCCATCCGATTTTTGCGAGAAGTGGAATGTATTATTTTATGAAATTTTGGATTGCATCATGTTTCAAATTAAAGTAAGGTTTGATGACTTTCACAAATAAGAGTTTATATCACTATTAAATACCTCCAAGTATAGAGAGTTTTCAAAACAATTTCCTACTAATTTAATGAGTTCGCTACAAAAAACCTTCCCAAACATGTTTGACGTGGATCGTTTTAAAAACGAGTTAAGTATCATTTATCTGCACAATTTCATGAAATTAGTTTGTCTGAAATGCTTAAGCTTTTAAACGATTAAGGGTTGGGATCAATATTTTCCGAATAACATAGACTCGTAACATTGATTTTAACTATCCCAGTTACAACTGTGCAGGCTGAAAGAGATTTTTCATGCTTAAAGCGAGTTAAAACTCATATGCAAAATACCATATCTCAAGAGCGGCTTTCCGCTTTGTCAATTATGTCAATTGAAAAAGATCTTTTAGTAGAACAAACTGAAATGAATGGCCAATTTTATGATTTAATAATTGAAAAGTTTGCTGCCTTAAAAGATAGGCGAATTAATTTAATATATAAGAAGTAGTATACGTTTAAGAAAAAACTTACAGAATCCTTCATAAAATTGTTTGAATTGTTTTTTCAATCGATAATGATCGAAAATGATACAGATGTTGTCAGTTTATTTCTCATTTTTATTTTGGTTGATGTCGAACGTTGACCATAATTGCAAAGATTTCCGCATCTAAACGTTGAAAAAACGTATTTATAAAATTTTAAATGCATGTTATGAATTTGAACGTTAAAAGGAAGTTATTGTGAATTGCATCAACATTTATAACACTTCCATAATGTTACTAGTATTAAGAAAAATTAACACCTTGTTCAAATCTTAGCCAAAAATTGAGAATATGATGCATTCGTAACAAACTATCCCTTATACCGATATAAATCGTCTGGGAAGTGTACGAAGAAAATGAAAAACCACTTAGGAAGTATATTGCACTTGAACCGTGCAACCGAAGAGTGATGGATGACTGGTTGGAGAAGACAGAGGTGGTTTTAGTCGGTAAAAATCAGACATGCCGATAAGCAGGAGCGAATCGGTATCTTTCGAAGATTGCCACCTCCAACGGCGAAAAAAAAATTAATGATAACTATACATCCTCTAAACAAACATATCGTTTTCAGATAATTTAAAAAAAAATCCAATCGTATCAAAATATAATAACAGCCTCCGTTACAGTATCATTTTGAATGGTACCTTGAGCCAGCCGCAAGCTTGATTTTTTTTTTATGATTTTCGGTTTGTATCGAAAATCATTTTACCTTATTTTTTCGCCTCACGTACTTATTCTGCCTAGAGCCACCACTGAGTGACAGCTCACAAGGAGCTTCCGCAACACACGGAGGCAGTGAAGTGGATTCGCTATTAGGGAGGATCAAAATCCCTCGCTTCCAAGGAAACTATTCCAATTTGGCATTATTTAAGATCTTTTTCCACCTTGGTACATAAAAGTGAAAGACTTACCGCAATGCAAAAGATGCATTATCCTCGTTCATGGGCGAAGCTGAACAGCTCATCAAGCACTTGAGCATTACGGACAATAATTACGAAGCAACTTGGGCTTTGATGTGGAAACGATACGACAACAAGAGCGCAACCGCAAATGCATTAATGAAGCTAATTTGGAACATTAAGCCTACAAATGCTGTAAGGACAAATGACAAATGACATTAAGCATATGCTCAACATCACCAACGAGGTGTTGAATAGTACGGAAGCCTTGGCAGGAAAGTTAAGCGATGGTGGCAAAAATACATAAGGGCGTTTACCGAGATTCTGACAACAACGCAGTTTGTTGAGTTTCTCACTCAACGCCAAGTGATTCTGCATGCCAAAACCAGAACCGAAAATCCTCCAAAATAAGGCATTCATACTGCGGAATAAGCAAGAGTGCCCAATCTGTGATGGAAGTCATGGCACGCCACAGTGCTCAAAACTTCGGGACGTTAAGACGACAAATAGGGTCGAATTAGTGAAAAAACACGTTGTGCTTCAAATAAGCTCAGCTTAACAATGGAGCATCGAGCAGTCAGACTGTGAAGCACACTTTGTACAATCCACGCGTCGAGACACAGATAGTGGGAGATATACCGTTACATTACCTGATATTCCGAAAGCCATATATAAAAAATGCAACGGAAGTATATTTACTTCAAATGCACGAGAAAATGCGTTTGAAGAATCTAATTTCAATAAGCTAGACTGGGAAAAGTTTAGTCTGGACGTAACTTGAGAAGCATTTGAATTCCATGATCTCGGAATTTCAAGTAATGGAACAATAAAGTTAGTCTTAAGACCGCCGCGAATCCGAACACTTCGTTTCGACATTTTTGTAAATCCTTAAGGTTTTAGAGGAATAAACTGTTGTATTAAAAAGCGGAATCGTTTTATTATTATTATTATTAATTTTTTGCTGGAGCAAATTGGATTTAAATTAACTGGCGCAGTCGGTAGGATTCTCCTCCGAAAAGAAGGATCCGTGAACGAACCACGGTAGTGAGTTAAGTGGAAAATAAATAAGGAAATCTATAATTGAAAATTTTGAATGAAAAGAAAGTGATATAGTGTCCCCTAAAATATCCAGTGCATCAAAAGCAAGAGATACAAGATCTTCGATAAAAACAGGATTATGGCCACTGACAATATAGGACTTCCTAATCTGGACGAAATGAATGACTTGAAGCTCGGACTGGAGCAACTTCAAATACGCTACCAGGACAACGTCAATGAAATCAGGCAGCAAATTGAGCAGCCAGCAAGGGCATTTGATTTAACTGCGGACCAAATCCTCAACAAATTTAGGACTTTCACTGGAAGAGAGGACTACAGCTTGCAGGAGTGTATTAGTGCCGTTGAAAACGTTGCAGCCTTGTGTAACAATAACCAACTCCTCCTTAAACATGGACTTGTGACGATCATCAAAGAAAAAATTCATGGCGAAGAACGGCAATGCATTCAACGACTTGGCAACAACCTCACCTGGGAATCAGTCAATGACTAGCTGAAAAGAAACTTCAGGCCCAGGAAAAGCTACACGAAATTGATGGATGAGTGTAGAAATCTAAAGGTACATAATTTAAGAGAATTATTCGATAAAGTTAGGAATATAAATTATATATGACCAATACGAGTTTGACGATAACAAACCCGTTAATTATTGTCCTGAAATCAATGACAGAAATTTAGTAGACATTGTAAAGGACATGATTGTGAGTAGCAATCGAGCAAGTATTTGTAGAAATATGTCATTAGTGAATATATTCAATGAATTTGATGACTTAGGCCTTTTAGATGATCCCGATGTAATACATTATAGTTATAAGAAGGCTAACTTTTTAAAACATGTAAAAAGTGAGAATAGGCAAAATGTTGATAAAAACATACAATTATACCCTTTGTATAATCGAAATTCAAATTTTAGAAGCAACCACCAATATAAAAACAATAATGTTGAATATTTCAACCGAAATGGTCCTTCTAAAATTAAACCGAATGAAAATTCTTTTCACACTCGAATGGCAAACAACAATTTGGGCAATTTCAGACAAAACAATAATTTTGGGCACTACAGACAAAACGGCTCAGGACATTACAGACAAAATACCTTTAACGGCTCAGGACATTACAAACAAAATAATAATAACTCAGGACAATTTAGGCAACGAAATGTTCCTTTTCAAAACAATGTCCAGCCAATGGAAATCGATAATATTCAAGCATCAGATGTAAATTTTTTCAGAGAGCCTCTGGATGCAAACTTCTGATAGTTACAGTAACTATCAATCAAACAAAAATCAGATGTTTAATTGATACAGGCTCAGAAACTAGCCTTATAAAACCTAATGTGTTATCTGAATATTTTGTGAAAACTCTGACAAACCCCTCTATTTTACCACTCTTAATGGCATAAGTGAGGTGCGTAGCAAAATCAAAACATCTTTGCCTCGAGAATTTCAAATTTCAGGTACTCTTTGTTGGAAAATAATGGATTTAGTAGGAAGAAAGTACGATGCTTTAATAGGACAAAATTTTCTAATCCCCTTAAAAGCAAAGATCGATCTTGAGCATGGTTACTTGGAAATAAATAACGCCCAAATTCCTTTCGAATTTATAGATTATCCATTTATTTTAAACGAAATTTGTAATCTGCAATCTGGTGATATGAATCAACTTAATCTCGAAAACTTGAACTCATTCGAAAATCAAAGTCTTTTAAAAGTGTTACAGGAATATAAGAAGCTGTTCTATAAGTAGGGCAAACAACTCACTTTCACTCATGATATTCAACATGAAATTATTACCACAGTCTCCAATCCTATTTACTCAAAAATTTATCGGTATCCATAGGCTCACGAAAAGGAAATTAAGAAACAAATTAAAGAAATGTTGGATCAAAATATCATTACTGCCAGCAATTCCCCATATAATAGCCCATTATGGGTTGTCCCGAAAAAGCTGGACAATTCTGGGAAGCAAAAATGGCGTATAGTCATTGACTATAGGCGACTCAATGAAGTGACGATTAGCGATCGATTTCCGATACCCAATATAGAAAGTACCTTGGATAAGCTTGGCAGGGCACAATATTTCACTACATTAGATTTGGCGAAAGGATTTCACCAAATCCTCGTGGCTCCAAACGATTGGAGTAAAACAGAATTTTCTACTCCTTTTGGCCATTACGAGTACGTAAGGATGCCATTTGGACTGAAAAATGCACCTGCCACTTTTCAGAGGTTAATGAATAACGTCTTGAAAGGATTGATTAACAAAATCTGTGTCGTGTATCTCGACGATATACTAATTTTCAGTACGTCGTTAGAAGAACATATTGACAACATAAGAAAGGTTTTCAACAGATTAAAAGAATCAAGTCTGAAAATTTAAATTGAAAAGTGTAACTTTCTTAAGAAAGAAACCGAATATTTAGGTCATATTTTAATCCCTCAAGGAGTCAAACTAAACCCGAATAAAATAAGAGTGATTCAAAATCTAAAATTACTTACTAATGCTTAGCAGATCAAACAATTTTTGGGAATGACTGGTTATTACCAGAAGCTCATTAAGGATTACTCAAAGGTTGCTCACCCAATAACAAAATATCTCAAAAAAGGTTCAAAAATAAATTTAAATGATCCAAACCATATTTCGGCGTATGAGAAATTAAAGGAAATTTTAACAAATCATTTTTTTTTAAAATATTCGGACTTTAATAAAAAGTTTAAACTTATAACCGATGCTAGCAATATTGCTCTGGGAGCAGTTATTACTCAGGAAGGTCATCCTATATGTTATGCATTTAGGACTCTGAATGACCACGAGAAAAACTATTCTGCGATTAGAAGGAGCTGTTAGCAATCGTTTGGGGAGCTAAGTATTTTCGACCCTACTTGTTTGGAAGAGAATTCAACCTTCAGACCGATCATCAACCGATCAAATGGCTTCACACAAAATATACGGGAAAAGACATCAACCCTCGATTACAGAGATAACTCATATCTTTGGGAGAATGTGATATGAAAATTGATTATAATAAAGGAAAAGAAAATAAGATTGCTGACTTTTTGAGTAGAATAAATACAGAAACTAACATAATAAACCTTTTAGAATCTGAAGATGCTAAAATGGACTTCAAACATATTTTCGGAACCGAATCAGAAAATTCATGCGAAGATGAAATCAATGCAATTAACGAATCGATAGAAGTGCAAACAATCCATTCTCAAGAAGAGGATTTTAGTGACCACATTCCTATCTTAGATACTATCGTAAATCGATTTAAATCACAGATTATTTTGAAGGTGTTTAAAGAAAATGAGGAAGAATATCCATTTAAAAATAGACGAATATTTATCGACAAACAAGATATTGAAACTGGAATCGTGAATGATATTTTACGAAGATATATTGGTAAAGGAAAAATTGATCATGAATACAATAAGCTACAACAAACTATTATTAACCTATTTCGAAATCACGAATCCCTAAAATTTGTCAAGTGTACCAACATAGCAAACGACATCGAAAATGAAGAAGAACTAAATAAACAGATATCCTTATTTCATAAAAATGAAACAGGACATTCTGGTATAATTGCAACATATAAGGGAATCAAAAGTGAAATTTACAATCTAAAATTAAAAGAGTCTGTCCACAAAATCATAAATAATTGCGATATTTGTACTGCATCAAGGTACGATCGCAATCAGATTAAAAAGAAATTTCAATTAACAGAAACACCTTCCACCATTAACGAAATTATTCACGCAGATGTTTTTTCGTAGATAAACATCATTTCATAAATTTTATTGACATCTTTTCTAAACATGTAGTAAGCTTTTATTTAGAAGACAAAAATAGCCAAACACTTATCGAAAAGATAAACCAATTCTTATCCATAAAAGGGAAAATGCGAAAACTAGTAGTTGTTAATGAATTCAATACTATCAACATTAAAGATAATTTAATCAAAGTAAACATCGAATACCATTTCACAAAACCAAATAACCACACTGGAAATGCCGACATAGAACGATTTCATAGTACGGTTTTAGAGAAATTTCGAGCAATAAATTTAGAAGAAAAATTTCCCGTGAGAATACAAATGTTAAGAGCAGTCAAATTTTATAACAATTCCTCATCAATTAAAGCAACTCCGATAGAAGTTCAGGAAGGCAAAGTTAATCACAAAATAATTAAGGATCGGATAGAAAAAACGAAACAAAAGATAATAGCCAATCGCAATTTGAATAGAGAAGACTACACTGAAGAAAGATCACAAAGGTTTATGGTTGGTTGGTTGGTTGGTTGTAGTGGCAGCCCCCTTTTATCCAAAGGTAGCTCACTTAGGCCACGAGAGGCCCATTGTGATACCACAGAATATAAGGGCGGCACTAGAACCTGCGGGATGACGAGAACCATCCAGATTCTCGAATAAAGCCGGCTATGCAGCCAATGTCCAAATCGGCTGCTTCCGTGAGGTTGTCTAGGAAGGGTGTGCCCAAGGTTTGCATGCGCTTCCTGGACAGCGCCGGAAATTCACACAGAAAGTGTTTAATGGTTTCTTCCTCTTCCTCTGATCTGCAACTTCGGCAGAAATCATTGAAAGGGACACCCAGTCTTTCTGCGTGTCTGCCGATCAAACAGTGTCCCGTTAGTACGGAAACGACGGAACTCAGGGTGTCGCGGCTTATGTTGAGGAGCCGCTTGGTGCGTTTGGAGCACAGTGCGTGCCAAGTTTGCCTGGTTGTGCTACAGGTTTCTTCGAGCAGCCAGGCCCTATTCGCAGCCTCCACGTAGTGCTGCTTAAATCCTAGCTTTATGGAAGCTAGAGGTTGGCCGACTTCGGGGTTAAGTGTATATTCCTGAAGCTCGGTGCCAGCTCTCGCTAAGGCATCTGCTTCGCAGTTTCCAGGTATATCACTATGCCCCGGTACCCAACAAAGAATCACTTCACAGTGAAGCGACAACACGTTCAGTTGTGAGCGGCATTCCATCGCAATTTTAGATGAAGTATGCACGCTGGATAATGATTGGATGGCAGCTTGACTGACAGAAAAGATGTTTAAATTTCTTGTGGAAATTTTCTGACTTCTCAGCCAGTCAACTGCCTTATAAATCGCAATGACCTCTGCCTGAAAGACGCTGCAGTGGTCTGGTAATCGGAAGGATAGTTTCAGGCCTAGCTGTTCTGAGAACACGCCACAGCCAACTCTTCCCTCCATTTTTGATCCATCGGTGTAGATGTCGACCGATTCCTGTATCCCATCTCTTTCTGTGGTCCAGTCCTCCCTATTCGGGATGACTGTCCTGAAACCATGGTGAAAACAGGGAATCGGAGATGCAAGGTCCACTTTACCTGACGTTGGCCCATCCCTCCGTAGTATTGTGGAGTGACCAAAGTTATCCTCATGCCATAGTCGCAGAGCTTTTAATCGAACAGCAGTGCACTTGGCCTGCTGTCTCGTAAGTAGCTCTGTCGGAAGCCAATTTAGTAGCATAAATAATGCCTTTGTCGGGGTAGTCCGTAGAGCCCCGGTGATTGCAATAGCCGCACTCCTTCTGACCTTGTTCAGCAGGTTTACATTTGATGCTTTCGCCATAGCAGGCCACCAAATAACTGCGCCATACAGAAGGATTGGTTCCACTATCGCCGTATAGAGCCATGATACAATTTTGGGTTTTAATCCCCACCTTTTCCCAATAGCTCGTTTGCAGCAGTAGATTGCGCATGCAGCCTTGCGTGCTCTTTCTGCTGTGTTCGCTTTCCATGCGAGTTTAGAGTCCAGAATTAGACCTAAATATTTGACCTGATGAGATAGGTTTATAAAAAATTACAAATCTGTATGGCATAAAGAACAGCCAAAATATAGGAAGCACACTTTAAACAATGCTCATGAAAGCAATATCAATAAACCTTTTAAGTATCACCAAAGTAGTGAACATTCTAAAACAAATGAAGAACCTTTTACATATGATGAGCGAAACAATTCTTCTCCAGTTCCAAAGAAAAATGAACTTCCAGAGTTTAATGAGCAGCAAAAGTCAATTATACTCGTAAATAGCACTATGGCAAAAGGCTCACCAAATGATATTTTGGCATCACAGTTTAATATCTCTATAACTAGGAGAGACATTTATACCTTAGCAGATGGAAAATGGCTCAATGATAAATCTCATTTCACAATGATCAATTAGCGAAAATCAGGCGGTGTTAACATCACTCCAGTAAAGAATGGATTTGCTGTTTAACTTATTGGAAATGCGCACTTAAACCGTGGCTCTCTGCAGATCCATGTTAAAATTCCATGGGCTGATATGCAGGAGGATAAAAGAAATGTTCAAAAGGCGGTCGATAATTTGACTCATTTATGTCACACTAGTCTCACGTACACAAATAGAGATTTCTACAATGACCTTGTGCAACATCTATCCACTATCAATCAAGATATCGTATATCAAATACATACACTGCACTTCGTCAGGAGCAAACAAAGGCGTGGACTACTGGGTAAAATGCCAACATCATTGTCCAGGGTTTATGATGAAATTTCCGAAACAAAGAAACAATGCAAGCAAACCAACAAACCTTGAAGCTTACTGTGAATACAGAACGGAGACTGTTTCTCCGAGCAACCCATCAACTAAATAGAACAAATCCAATGATATACAAGTAATTAGCCTTTTTCAATAAGGTATTTAACCAAGCAGTGCACAAATCCTCACGGAAGTAGCTGATTTAAATATCGGCTACATAGCCAGCTTCATACGAGAATCGAAATGGTTCTCGTCATCTCGCAAGGTTCTAGTGCCACCTTTATCTTTTTGTGGTATCCCAAGGGGCCTATATTGGCCTAAGTGAGCCATCTTTTGATAAAGAGGGTTTGTAAATTACTATCATATACTCATCACGGAACGCCAACGCAGCGATGATGTTCTTCAAATATTCGTCAAGCCAAAGGAAGTCCCATTGTCCATTAAGCATGAACGAGTTCCCGTACTGACAAAACTCTACGTCATCAAGTCATCCGAAGGCTACTCATCAGTCATTGACGAGGCCCAACAAAATTTTGACGAGCAACAGGAAGCGATACGGAAGTCATACTACACAACTTTAATTTTATTTAGTTCTGTATCAATTTTTATTGTTGTAACCTTATATATTGTATGGTTATATATATGTCACGTCCGAAACGAAAAATCCTACAATAAAACGATCACACGATGGTACGAACCTTTCGAAATACTATCCGCAGTATTGAATTAAGTCTAATTTTATGATGATTAAGAGCAGAGGTTCTTGGTGGTGGTTAATTTTATTTCAGGATTTTATTTTTGATAGCTTCGTGATAGGCAGTTAACCCAGCAAGATACTTGTCTGAAATTTGTTTAGTTTTAGAATAAGAAAATGACCCAATGATGGATTTTATCTCTTATCTGTAAACATTAACACTTTAAGCATTATTTTGTTGAGTTTTGGGTATTGCTTTCAAGAAGATTGGTAAGCTACTTTCATTCAAGGTGAATACAGATGAATAATTTGGATATGACATAACAAGATCACGATGCTGCTCAACATTAGTTGCATGTTGCATTAGCATTTATTTCTGCCCTGTAAAGATAATTGCTCATGCAGCACATCCTAATTAAGAATATCTTCAATTCCACTTTTCTTGATAGTTACATAAAGTACTCTTGAAATAGAGTATGTTTATTAATGTTGTTTTGCATAACACCTGGTTGATATGTTCACCTGGTATTGTGCTCATGAAATTCTACCGTTTTTTAAACCAAGCTGTGCAAAAATATTCATATATTTTCTCACCATCGTATCCGATAGTCACTGTAACATTTTTTATGTTGAATGACTTTTAGTTCCTTAAGTTCTTGTTTTTTTTACATCATCGATTTCTTGAAAAAAATTCCCCACCTTTTAAAATCCTTAATGGTTGATTTTTCATTTCGATTGTCTATTTGATAAAAAAATATATACCTTGCAAAAAAAATTCACCTTTCTTTCGTTTTTATTTTTTAATTGCCGGATGTTTGTTTGAGAAAAGTTTTTCTCAAACGGTTTTTAAGTTTAGACTTTTGAATGCCTTTTCCATAAATATTATTTTGTAAAGTACCGACAAGACTTTTCCATTTATCACCGTTTTTGTGAACTTGAACAGGTTGATATTTTCCCGATAAAGACTCATCAACTCTAACCACGTAACTGCCTATGTAACAACATCATGTCTTTACGAATTCTCTGAATCAATTTAACCAATTTCACTTACAACACTAGTATTTTCACAATTTTTGTTGTTGTGTATCGCTTTTATTTAACGTTAAAGATTATCTGGTTGCGTAAAACGTTTATTGCAGTAAGAGAACGTAAACATTATGTAATAACGCGAAGAAGGTTTCTTATTTTAAATATTCGCACAGCATTAAAGAAATCAAAGTATTGAATATTCTTGTGCTCTTTTCAAAAAATATCAAATTGGAGCCAAAGTTTTCCATTGACAATAAACTATCTCATCTTTTATATCGTCTCTATCCTGAAAAATTAACTATTTATTCTGTCGTTCCCGCCCAAAAAAATTAACTATTTATCCTCTTTTAAGCTGCAAATGAAACATTAACTGTCCTTCCTTTACCACGCCCTTCAATTGAAATGACCTTTTTCATGACAGCTAGATTCTTACCAATGAGAGCCCTGTATGGACCAAATATAAACAAAACATATCCTTTTAAGTCCAAACATATCGTTTCTCCAACTTTAATTTTTGTTTTTTTTTGTTTATTTTGCCGTCAGAATTTTAAAAGATTTGTTTAAAATCAAATTCTTCAAGCTTATATAACGTGTTATCTAGCGATTTAAAATTTTTGACCAACTAAAACAAAGAAACTGTCTATTATATGACTACTGCGACTGATTCTTAGGAAAGCAATCTTGTCAGTCTATTTTGCACCACTTTTTCCAGCAAAGCCGGTTTTCTTTCGTCAATCACGCGACAAATGATGGCTTCCAAGTCATCAAACGCTGCTGATTTATCAGCATAGATAAGTAATTAGACGTTTTCTCACAAATAGTAGTTAAATCACATGATCTGGGTGGTCAGTTCACTGATCCATTTTTTAAGATGCCAAGAGGTATATATCGGTCAGACATAGAGACTCATCAGTTCTAGGATGAAGGAACACTTGAACACTGTGAACACTGTGAAGCGAAATCTGCAAAGAAGAGAGGTATGACAGGCAGTTTCAAATCAGATGTGGCGGAGCACATCGTGACTACAGAACATGATATAACTATGGATGACGTAGCAGCAATAAGAAAAGCGAGAGATGTACGGGAACAAGATGCCTTAGAAAGCTTAGCCATTTATAAGGAAAAAGACCCCGTAATGAATCATGATAAAAGCAACGTTAATTCATGGCTCTTTAAATTAATCAGTTATTCTTAAGAACCTCCTTTTTTAATAATATTCTCTCAATTATATCCCTCATTAATTATATCCCTTGTAATGTTAGAATTTGAACATATCATCTGAATCATATCCGTATTAACTTTATCCCTCGTAAAATTAGTATATAAGTAGAGAACTTAGCACTAATAAATTTAATCGCTGAGGAAGACCAAACTATTACGGTCGAAAATCGATTACGAATCTAAACAAAGATACACAAAATTAAAAGGAAGTTTTTCTTTTTTAAAAACAAACACGTAGTATTTTGTGAAGATGAAATCAATTACAAACAAGCCGCGAGGTGCGACCCTTGAGTTCCACACGGTCAACTTCCCAGTAATATTTACATAAATATTAAAACTACTAAACAAAATAATAATTATGAAAACAAGCCGTGAGGTGCGACCCATGAGGTCCACACGGTCAACTTCCCAGTAATATCTACATAGATATTAAAAATATTAAACACAATAAAAGTTATGGAAATAATACTACTTCAAATAATAAAAATGTACCTCTCATAAAAATTATTGGAATGATTTAATATTAATCGTAACATCTACGGGAGCGTCAATTGATTACGTAAGGATTTTGGTGCATTGGTTTGATTGATTATTCACGCGGATCAATCGGAGGGGGGACAGGTTACAAAGCAGTTTTTTTCATTAAAGTTAAACATGGTGCTGTGAAGACTATTGAAAATCTGCTCAAATTTTGCAAATATTAATAAACTTTGATTGACTTTACAACAATGTCTTTAGAATGAGAGATTTAAGGTATAATGATTCGAATGAACCGTTTTTACATGGTGACTTTGAATGATTTTTTATTTTTAATTTAATTTTTTTTAATCATGAGAAAAGTTTTTGCTGGTTTCTCTACAAAAATTGATAAAAGTTTATAAGTTCTATAAATATTTATTATTACGATGTGCAAATCAGGTTAAAAGTGGAATTTTTTATGAAAAAAACACTACTTTTCTAAAAAAAAATTAATAAATCGTAAAAAACGCTTTAACAATTTTTTTAAAATATGAAATCATCATAAAGATGTTGATACGCGTCGATTGACACCTTAATGATGGAAAGATTGTATTTGGTTCTCGAGATATAATGAATGACGTAAATGACCTTGAACGTTTAATGATTTTTAATTTTTTATTTAAGTTTTTTTGTAAACATGAAAAAAAATGTTGCTGATTTTTTCACAAGAACTATTTGGAAAATAGAAATAATATAAACATTGATTACTTAGGTTTGAAAATCAGGCTAAAACTTTTGTGTTTTTGAAAAAAAAAACCTAATTTTTGGCACTTTTTTTAAAAAAATTAAAAAACGGATCCAAAAATTTTTTTAAAAATTTTAAAGATTCATAAAAATGTTAATACCCGTCGATTGACACCTTAATGATGAAAATTGCATGTTTGGTTCGTGAGATATAGCGCATAACATGGTTGACCTTCAAGGGGTGAAAACAGCAAACCCCCAGACCGAAGTGTCCCAAAAACTAATCAACTCTTAAGATTGCAAAGACGCTTCGATTGACACCTCAACGAAGTCGATACGACTTTGTTTACGTGAGTTATGCTCGTATAAAAACTGCCTGCGAACGCACGTACGTTATTACGTACGTACGTACATACACACACACACACATACATGATTCTTTCTAAAAACACTTTATATATATACTCTATATACCTCAAAACGTAAAGAAAAGTTGAAAATTTCAATTTCGATTTTCGAGGCGATTACAAGAACTTCCCATATACTGGGAAGTTAATAATACTACTTTAAATAATAAAAATGTAACTCTCATAACAGTAATTGGAATGGCTTAATATTAATCGTATTATCTACGGGAGCGTCCATTGATTACAGGTAAAGAGGATGATTGAATATTCACACAGATTAATCGGGAGAGGGGGGGGGCAGGTTACAAAGCCTTTTCTACATTATTTGTTATTTTCATTTCAATTTTTAAAGGACGAAATAGCGCTAGCAAAAATTAATGCAGTTTTTGTTATTACGCCCACTGAAGAGATTTTGTCGCGTGGTGGCCATTTTGAAGAGTTGTATCCAAAATTGCCATGACTTCGGCATAATCATTTAATTTGTATTTTTTCACGATTACTCATACTTATTTCTGATTTTCATTTGGTCTTGAAAAACATTGAATGTAAAGTCAATAATCGGTTTAATTGCATGTTAAAACTAAATAGCCTCACGAATGATGATGCAGGCAGTAATTAAAATCTTACGAACACTAAAAACCAAAACTACTAAAAATTACATTTTTTTTATTTGATGAAAGCTTTTTAAAGCATATGATCCAGCAAAGTATTGACTACAAAACATTTTACCATTCAAAGCGTTCATTACCACAAATGCAAATTTGATTAATTATTTTGCTTTTCAAAATTTAAGCAGTTTTTATATTACAATTAAAACACTGTACTCTAGAAATTCCAAAATCTGTTTCAAGTGTGCAAACATTAATAAACTTTGATTGGCTTAACAACAGTCTTTAAAATAAAAGATATAAGCTAATATCATTCATATGAAGACTTTTTACATGGCAACCTTGAATGATTTTTTTATTTTTAATTTAATTTTTTTTTGTAATCATGAGATAAAGTTTTGCATGTTTTTTTACAAAAACTGTTAGATTTTATGAAGATTGATTACTGTGCTTCGTAAATTAGGTTAAAAATTTATTGATTATGAAAAAATCCTAATTTTTTGCACTATTTTCCTTAAATTAAAAAGACGGCTCCACCATTTTTTTCAAAAACTTAATAGAATCATAAAAATTTTAATATGCGTCGACTGACACTTTAGCAAAGCATATCGTATGTTTGGTTCGTGAGATGTAGTGCATGACACAAATGACCTTAAAAATCATGATGACTTTTAATGGTTTTTTATTTTTAATTTAATTTTTTTGGAATCATCAGAAAAAATTTTGCTGGTTTTTTTACAAAAACTGTTTGAAGTGTATAAATTTTATAAACATTGAGTACTGTGTTTCGTAAATCAGGTTAAAAATTTATTGTTTATGAAAAAAACCCTAATTTTTTGCACTTTTTTTCCTTAAATTAAAAAACGCCTTCAACGATTTTTTTTTAAATTTTGAAGATTTACAAAATTGCAAATACGCGTCAATTGACACCTTAACCATGCAAATCGTATGTTTGGTTCGCGAGATATAACGCATGACAGAAATGACCTTCAAACGGGCAAAACAACAAACCCCCCTACCGAAGTATCCCAAAAACTAATTAGCTCTTAAAATTGCAAAGACGCTTCGATTGACATCTCAAAAAAGTCGATACGACTTTGTTTACGTGAGTTATGCTCTTTGAAAAAACTGTCCACGAACGTACAGACGTACGTATGTACGTACCTACATACACACACACATACATACTTCTTTCTAAAAACACTTAAAATATACTCTAAAGACCTCAAAACGTAAAGAAATGTTGAAAATTTCAATTTCGATTTTCGAGGCGATTACAAGAACTTCCCATATACTGGGAAGTTAATATGCATCATTTATCAGTAGCGTTTGCTATAAACGATGAAGCTAATTCCGTCTTCAGGTTTGCGATAAAAAGGACCATTTCTGCCGCTGTTAAGCAAACTGCACCACATAATCACTTTTTGGGATCTAATGGGGCTTTCAAAGATTGGTGAGGATTAACTTCACACCAAAGATGGCATTTGTTTCTTATTTACGATCCCATTAGGCCAGAAATGAGCCTCATCGCTGAAAATGATTTGATGGCGTCAATTGCTGAGCTAGTTGGATTTTATAGGGGTTGATTCGAAGATCTTACCTCAAAATTTGCCATGTAGTTGACGCTCGTGTTAAATGAACGTTGTTCAATAGAATATACGTGGACATATATATGACCATCGTGTTGCGACGGAGCACCATAAATTTATCGAAGTGCTCTTTAATCTTGGTGCACAGAACGTGAATTTCAGAACTAATTTTTCAATTTTTTTTTTGAAGATGTTTTTGGGTGTTAGTCTTCACATGATAATTTACAAAAGTAAATTATACTTTATGTCAAATTTGCAACAAAATTTAACAGCTTCAATGATATATATTTTAATGGTCACTTTTATAGTTCTAAAAAACACCTCATACTTACCGTATTTGCGCTTTGCTCCTTGCATTATCAATGAACCTTGAGAGACTCTTCTGTTGACAGGTTGGCATTTACAATAAGCTAGTAAGCTTTCACTTTTGATAGAAGCAGTGTAGCCAAGATAGCAGCGCGCTTTGCCCACGATCATATGATCTGTGTCCGATTTCTGTTCGCCGTTATTTTATTTTGATAAAAATGTCTCTTGTGTGTTTTATAGTAAATCAACATTGCGCAACTATGAATTCATTTTTTTTACAGAAAACAGCTGGCTGTTCCTTTATTTATATTAGTGAATTATAAGCTCCGTTCCCGCACCCTATGTTGATCGACTTGCCAAGCTTCAACTACCTAAATTGAATTCCCGTAGACTCCTCTTGAATGAATGTTTTCTGTTTCGGCTTCACCACCGTCAATTAAACTCTATCCTTTCCGAATAGTTAGAGTATCATACTTGGTTACGTCCTACTAGGTACGACAATATTTTTGTCATACCATATGCTTGGACTAAACTTTATTTCAATTCGTCAATGTTGCGTCTCCCTAGACTTCATAATGAACTGTTTTAATCGAAACAAAATTAAAGCGCATGGTGGAATCATCAATTGATTCCAGCAGACACCCTTTGTTTTTTGGTGTCGCGATGCCAATTTCACAAAAATCAACATATCAGGATATCTCTTGGGAGGTAATATCATTCATATGAAGATTTTTTACATGGCAACTTTGAATAATTTTTTATTTTTAATTTTTTTTTTGTAATCATGAGATGAAGTTTTGCATGTTTTTTTACAAAAACTGTTTGGAGTGTATAAATTTTATAAAGATTGATTACTGTGTTTCGTAAATAAGGTTAAAAATTTATTGATTATGAAAAAATCCTAATTTTTTGCACTATTTTCCTTAAATTAAAAAGACGGCTCCAACATTTTTTTCAAAAACTTAATAGAATCATAAAAATGTTAATATGCGTCGACTGACACTTTAGCAAAGCATATCGTATGTTTGGTTCGTGAGATATAGTGCATGACACAAATGACCTTAAAAATCATGATGACTTTTAATGGTTTTTTATTTTTAATTTAATTTTTTTGGAATCATCAGAAAAAACTTTGCTGGTTTTTTTACAAAAACTGTTTGAAGTGTATAAATTTTATAAACATTGAGTACTGTGTTTCGTAAATCATGTTAAAAATTTATTGTTTATGAAAAAAACCCTAATTTATTGCACTTTTTTTCCTTAAATTAAAAAACGGCACCAACGATTTTTTCTTAAAATTTTGAAGATTTACAAAATTGTTAATACGCGTCAATTGACACCTTAACCATGCAAATCGTATGTTTGGTTCGCGAGATATAACGCATGACAGAAATGACCTTCAAACGGGCAAAACAACAAATCCCCCTACCGAAGTATCCCAAAAACTAATTAGCTCTTAAAATTGCAAAGACGCTTCGATTGACATCTCAACAAAGTCGATACGACTTGTTTACGTGAGTTATGCTCTTTGAAAAAAGTGTCCACGATCGCACATACGTACGTACGTACGTACATACACACACATACACACTTCTTTCTAAAAACACTTAAAATATACTCTAAAGACCTCAAAACGTAAAGAAATGTTGAAAATTTCAATTTCACGTTGCAAGTTTTCACTTTTGATAGAAGCAGTGTAGCCAAGATAGCAGCGCGCTTTGCCCACGATCATATGATCTGTGTCCGATTTCTGTTCGCCGTTATTTTATTTTGATAAAAATGTCTCTTGTGTGTTTTATAGTAAATCAACATTGCGCAACTATGAATTCATTTTTTTTACAGAAATCAGCTAGCTGTTCCTTTATTTATATTAGTGAATTATAAGCTCCGTTCCCACACCCTATGTTGATCGACTTGCCAAGCTTCAACTACCTAAATTGAATTCCCGTAGACTCCTCTTGAATGAATGTTTTCTGTTTCGGCTTCACCACCGTCAATTAAACTCTATCCTTCCCGAATAGTTAGAGTATCATACTTCGTTACGTCCTACTAGGTACGACAATATTTTTGTCATACCATATGCTTGGACTAAACTTTATTTCAATTCGTCAATGTTGCGTCTCCCTAGACTTCATAATGAACTGTTTTAATCGAAACAAAATCATAGCGCATGGTGGAATCATCAATTGATTCCAGCAGCAACCCTGCGTTTTTTGGTGTCGCGATGCCAATTTCACAAAAACCAACATATCAGGATATCTCTTGGCTCTTGTTCTTAGAATGAAGCCTATGTTGTCTATGTTGGTCGAAGTGCAATAAAAAAAAACATTGTTACTAGTCACAAATTAAAGACTTTTGAGTATCTGGTGCAATGGAAGGTACTACGAAGTTACAACTGAGGAAAAATATGCATGTGCGATTATATAAAAGAACCGATTTCTTATTCAAACAGATCAAAGCTCTCCTGAAAATTTTGCAATTTCAGAAAAGAAGCAGCAAACACGTTCGCTTCTTTTGGTTATTAGATATCCTCTTTTCGATCTCGATCGTGGTCGCATTATTTATTAATCAAGTCATGATTGTAAAGCACGAAGCGTTATTTTCCCAAACTTTGCTAAAGGCTGAAAGCTAGCACGCATTACTTTAGTGGAAGTGGGGTAGCATACGCTTTTTGGACAGCATGGCACGGTTTTGAGGCGTGCCATGATTGCCAGAAATAAAGGTTGGAATAAAGCTTCGCAAAGTAAAGGCGCTCAAATGTCTGTCGATTTGAATATGTAAACAAAATCGGAAAAATTCGTCCAAACATGGCACATATATAAACATGGGGTCAACACAACCCTCAAAAAATCTAACAACAGTAGAGCTGAGAAACAGATAAAAATATAGAGTGTTCTTTGAGAGACATATAACTCTTTAAACAAATTAAACACAGGTAAATTATTAAAATTGCTAACTATTGGCTTCCCTAGCTTGCAAATTTTATAGTTTTAAGTATTTTAAAATAATTTCTGGAATCTGACTACCACAATTGCGTCAAAGTGAGGCTATTTTGACGGATTTTGTGCCACTTTCACCAATAACGTGTCAAATACTGGCTTCAAACTCATCAAGCTGTTGTTGGTATTCAATAACCTGAGATTGACACAAACAGGTAAGGCAACAATAAATAATCAATTTTACTGAAACATTATCAACGTTTTAATGTATTTTTACATCACCAAACCACTTTAACAAGCGAGAGGTATCACGCTCAGAGCGACATGCACGCACTCTAATTAATATATCTCCTAAACTAATCTAGATCCCATTCTACAATTCCATGGTAAATTGTATACATGTTAAGCTTTATTTTACAGTAAAAAAAATAAAATTAAAATGGTCGAAGTAATTGAAAAAAATATTTTAAATATTCACTTCCGGTTTAAAACTAGAAAAATAAATCAAATTTGGAGTCTCATTTGAAAATCAAAAAGAACAGTAAGTTTTCTATACAAAACAATACATTTATTATTTAATTATAATTTACTTCAATATGAAAATAAAATTTCAAAAAAACCCTGCGGTGAAAATTTGAATTCTTTAGAATCCCATATCTTAACAACTAAACATCAAAAAACAAAAATATTATGTATACACATTCATATACCGTAGAAGTACAAATGTGCCCAATATGAACGAATTTCAGAACCTAACTTTTTTTTCGTTGTCGGTTTCACGTGAAATGCCCCATAAGTGACTTGATGTACTTCCATAAAAAGGAGTCCATTGAGTCGACTCATATAATCCGCGTGGCCAGTTAACAGTTCCTTTTCTTGAGATGATTCGTTCACCAAAGATTCGGCCCACTAAAGTAATGATTTCACGCGAGTAACAATTGAAAAACAAGCCGTGTGGTGCGGCCCATGAGGCCCACACGGTCATTTTCCCAGTAATATCTACATAGATATTAAAAATATTAAACACAATAATAGTTATGGAAATAATACTACTTCAAATAATAAAAATGTACCTCTCATAAAAGTTATTGGAATGACTTAATATTAATCGTAACATCTACGCGAGCGTCAATTGATTACGTAAGGATTTTGGTGCGTTGGTTTGATTGATTATTCACGCGGATCAATCGGAGGGGGGGGGGCAGGTTTTAAAGCAGTTTTTTCAGTAAAGTTAAAACATGGTGCTGTGAAGACTATGGCAAATCTGCTCAAATGTTGCAAATATTATAAACTTTGATTGACTATGCAACAATGTCTTTAGAATAAGAGATTTAAGGTATAATGATTCGAATGAACCCTTTTTACATGGTGACTTTGAATGATTTTTTATTTTTAATTTAATTTTTTTTAATCATGAGAAAACTTTTTGCTGGTTTCTCTACAAAAATTGATAAAAGTTTATAAATTCTATGAACATTTATTATTACAATCAAGTTAAAAATGGAATTTTTTTATGAAAAAAAAACACATCTTTTCCAATTTTTTTTTTAATAAATTGAAAAAACCGCTTTAACGATTTTTGTAAGATATAAAAAAATCATCAAATTGTTAATACGCGTCGATTGACACCTTAATGATCGAAAGATTTTATTTGGTTCTCGAGATATAATGAATGACGTAAATGACCTTGAACGTTAAATGATTTTTTATTTTTTATTTAATTTTTTTTTGTAATCATGAAAAAAACTTTTGCTGGTTTTTTCACAAGAACTATTTGGAGTGTATAAATTATATAAACATTGATCACTTAGATTTGAAAATTAGGTAAAAAAATTTGTGTTTGTGAAAAAAAAAACCAAATTTTTTGCACTTTTTTTTTAAAAATTAAAAAACGGCTCCGAAGATTTTTTAAAAAATTTGACAGATTCATAAAATTGTTAATACGCGTTGATTGACACCTTGATAATGAAAATCGCATGTTTAGTTCGTGAGTTATAGCGCATAGCATGGTTGACTTTCAAGGGGTGAAAACAGCAAACCCCTCCGACCGAAGTTTTCCAAAAACTAATCAGCTCTTAAAATTGCAAAGACGCTTCGATTGACTCCTCAAGCAAGTCGCTACAACTTTGTTTACGTGAGTTATGCTCGTAGAAAAACTGCCCGCGAACGCACATACGTACGTACATACACACACACACACACACACACACACATACTTCTTTCTAAAAACACTTTATATATACTCTATAGACCTCAAAACGTAAAGAAAAGTTGAAAATTTCAATTTCGATTTTCGAGGCGATTACAAGAACTGCCCATATACTGGAAAGTTAACAAGCAAACAGTTTATGTTCCTTCCAAACGTTCGTCTGCTAAAGTCAGCATCATTCATTAACATAAACTCAATATCACAACTTCAATATGATTCATTTTTCCTACTAATTGTTGATACAGCTGAACACATCCCATTGTTTTTATTGATACACCTTTTCATTAAAATACTGATATACCTTTTCACATCCAATTTTATTTAACACTGATTTAAATCCAAAAACTAATCAGCTCTTAAGATTGCAAAGACGCTTCGATTGACACCTCAACCAAGTCGCTACGACTTTGTTTACGTGAGTTATGCTCGTAGAAAAACTGCCCGCGAACGCACATACGTACGTACGTACGTACATACACACACACACATACATACTTCTTTCTAGAAACACTTTCTATATACTCTATAGACCTCAAAACGTAAAGAAAAGTTGAAAATTTCAATTTCGATTTTCGAGTCGATTACAAGAACTTCCCATATACTGGGAAGTTAACAAGCAAACAGTTTATGTTCCTTCCAAACGTTCGTCTGCTAAAGTCAGCATCATTCATTAACATAAACTCAATATCGCAACTTCAATATGATTCATTTTTCCTACTAATTGTTGATACAGCTGAACACATCCCATTGTTTTTATTGATACACCTTTTCATTAAAATGCTGATATACCTTTTCACATCCAATTTTATTTAACACTGATTTAACTTTTCACATCCAATTTCATTAAACACTGACCACGTGATCTTTCAGTTACTTCAGACAAAATTGTTACTATATAATTTTTGGGTTCTTTTTTATTCAAACATATTAATACGTGTTGAACATCTAGATCATAGGTTAGTTAGATATTATTCAGTCGTCATTGTTCAGAAATTACTAAAGTCTGTTGTCAATTGTTAATCAAAGAACAAACTCAGTCGATATTGATCACAAATACTAAGTGCAGTTTTATTGTTATAAAATATTAAATTAATGAAATGCTTTTTGAATACAAATAAAACAAGCCGTGAAGTGCGACCCTTGAGGTCCACACGTTCAACTTCCCAGTAATATCTAGATAAACATTAAAAATATTAAACACAATAATAATTTTGAAAATAGTACTACTTTAAATAATACTAATGAGACGTATTCAGAGCAGTAACAGGAATGAGTTAATATTAATCATATCATCTACGGGAGCATCCATTGATTACGCAAGGCTTTTGGTGGATGGGTGATGATGATTGATTACCACAAATGCAAATTTAATTGAAATTTTGATGGTTTTCAAAATTTAAGCCACTTATTTTAACTAAGAGACTGCAAAAACTATTAAAAATCTGCTCATATTATCCAAACATTTTAAAACTTTCATTGACTTTACAACAAAGTCTTCAGAATAAAAGATATAAGGTAATATCATTCAGAAGAACCCTTTAACTTTGAATGATTTTTTAATTTTTAATTGAATTTTTTTCAGCATCATGAAAAAAGTTTTGCTGGTTTCTCTTCAAAAACTGATAGGAATGAATATATTTAATAAACATTTATTACTGTCTTGGGCAAATCAGGTAAAAGAAATATTTTTTATGAAAAAAAACCCTAAGTTTTCGTATTTTCTTCTACTAAATTAAAAACACCGCTGAACCGGATTTTTATAATCTTAAAATAATCAAAAAGATGTTAATACACGTCGATTCACCCCTAATGATGCAAATATTATATCTGGTTAGTGAGATATAGTGAATGGAGGAAATGACCCTGAATATCATGATGTCTGTTAATGATTTTTTATTTTTTATTTAATGTTTCTTGTTATCCTGAGAAACAGTTTTGATAAAGTTTTTTCAAGCATTGCTTGAAGTATATAAATTTTATAAAAATTGAATACTGTCTTCCGTAAATCAGGTAAAAAATTTATTGTCTATTAAAAAAACCTAAATGTTTGCACTTTTTTTTCCAAATTAGAAAACGGCTCCAATAATTTTTTTCAACATGTGACAGATTCACGAAACATGTTAATACGCGTCGATTGACATCTTAATGATGCAAATCGTATGTTTGCTTCGCAATATGAAACGCATGACAGAAATGACCTTCAAAGGGGCAAAACAACAAACCCCCCGACCGAAGTATCCCAAAAACTAATCAGCTCTTAAGATCGTAGAGACGCTTCGATTTACACCTCAACGAAGTCGATACAACTTTGTTTACGTGAGTTATGCTCGTGGAAGAAAGTGTCCATGAACGTACGTACGTACGTACACACACACATACATCTGCTTTTCTAAAAACACTTTATATATACTCTATAGATCTCAAAACGTAAAGAAATGTTGAAAATTTCAATTTCGATTTTCGAGGCGATTACAAGAACTTCCCATATACTGGGAAGTTAATAATCACCCTAATCAAAACAAGAATTTTAACAATGGGTAAAACAACAATTGTGACTACAATAATCAGTGGAACAACAATCGGTTTAACAATAATCCTAATTACAATAATAGAAATTTTAACAACAACCGATATTCAAATAATAGTATCCACTATAAACAAACATATAAAAATATTCGTCTAGAACAAATGAAAAATTCGTAAAATCATAATAAATAAACCAATAACAATTAAAGGATTGCATAGAGAGTTCCAAATAACTGAAAAAATAGAAACAAATATGCCTAATGAAGTTGGTTTACGCAAAAATCGCAAAATACTTTGAAACATCATTATGTTCATATTCATCAACTTCTAAAATATAAATTTAAAAGCTTTAATTGGACAAAACGTGTTACATCCGGTCAATGCAAAACTTATTCTAGGCAAAGTCAGTTTAGAAATAAACGTAAAACGTTTACTTTTTGAGAGAGAACTTAACATGGAATGCAAACTTGAACCATTCATCATTCAAGGATAAATTCTTGAAGGAATCGTTAAAATATATGAGGATTTGTCCTACAAAGAAAGAGACACTGTAACTTTTTTAACTCTTTTCGTTCTTCTCCGACCGGGTCTCCGCTGAGACCGACGACGATCGGCGTCACACCGATGTGACAATGGGCGGTGCAGTCCGTGGATTGAGGCAAAGGACTACGTATCGCGCCAAAAATTAGTCTTGCCTCTCATTTGGTGTTTGGGGTTGGTGGCTGCTGGAGGGCCAGCTAGTTCAGTGAAGCGTACGTTTGAGGGTCTTAAGGTCGAAACACCAAATGTTCGAGTTCGTTACACAAACTCAGCCACCTGAAAAGCCCTCGGGTTACGCGTTTTCAATCCACAATCATCAAAAAAAGATAAACTAAAAACTCTAACCACTCTACTTTACTCTAAGTCCGCGAGACCGTCTTACCCGAACGTGACTTCTCGTCGGCACCCAAATAGACTACCGCGATACAAGAACACTACTTTACCGGAAAAACATTCAATATAACAAAATGAAAGCTAACGCGAACACTGTGCCGCGGAAGAACCCGAATCACTGCTGAAAACTAAAAAAGAAGGGAGCAACCTGGCGAAGCCTCGCCAACCAACGATGTTATAGGCTGGGCCCAGCCTCCTTGTTCGAAACGTGTGCGAAGCTCATTATTCCGTGCTCGGAACCCCATGTCAGATCGAACTACCCGACCTACCTGTTTGGTAGGAAGTCCCGGAAGAAAATCTAGGGGTTTAAGTGCAATTTATATTTATTTATTTTTTTCTCTAAATTACTTTATATTATTAATTAAAACTCGAATTGACAGAAAAAGGAAACATAAAACAAAATAACAAAAGAAAATCAATTTAATAATATATTAACCTTTTAAATAAGCGAAATGATGTTGAGATAAAATTGTTATAAATCAATATTTTAGCATTTACAAAAAAACATCATCAATCAAATCATTATTATTGTTTCTATTGTTTTCAAATCGGGAATAATGTTGTGGTGGCAAAATTCAAGTTAACCTAACTTAACTTTTTTTTCTGCAATTGTCTTCATCCCGTTTCAGAATTTGTCTCTTCTCCTTGATTAATTTTTCCTTTGTTTTGCCCTGTAGCTTTTGATCGACGGCGTGCCTTTTTTTGTTTGTTTAATTGTTTGCTGGGTGAGTTCTTTTGTCTCTCTTGAAAAGTTTATTCTGTTGTTGATGATTTCTCATGTGGTTCATCACCATTCTCTCGCTCGCGATAATAAATGAAGATGAAAGCAATGATGGATACGATCGGCAGTTGCATGAGTATCAATTAAATTGCATACATTTTGCTGGATACTAGTGTGCGCCTTCAACAAAAGTTATTTGTATTGATAACCAAATTTATTCCGCGCGTGTGGTTAGGATTCAAATTGCTTTTCACCACTTCACAGCAATCACATGTTACTCGTATCCTTGAATGCAACATCGTTCAGAGATTAAAACTAGATTTTCTGTTGAGCTGTGAACGCGAACGAAAAACAAATGCAGAAAACTTGAAAATTTTCAAATCATAAGATTACAAAAATAGATCATACGTGTTTTAGAATGCCCCGAAGAATAATGATTCGAACGAAATTGCTTTTTCTTATGTTTGTCCTCACGTAGGACGACCGGGTTTTGCTGACGTACAAAATGTCGCACCGAGTTCACCGTGAGAGAAACTTCCTTGTGGTCGAAAGGAGCCAAGCTCATATGCGACTTGGAATGAACAACACTTCCACTGAATGAGTGCGTTTATTTGATCCTTCACTGCCGTCCTAGCTACACCTGACGTTAAGGGTTAAATGTTTTAAAAATGGGATTCACGTTTAACATCAATCGTATTTTTGCTCAATTTTTTTGGAACACACATAGCCTCCATAATATACTCGATATAAATGGAGTGCACTGCTAGTCGTTTAAATACGTTTCGCAAGTGTTCAGCTTCAACTATTGCACGTTTCTTCAAACTGATCCTACTGGAAAGTGACTGGCTTTTCAAAATAATCCATTTAAACTATCACTACCACTATGACCTCTGGTCGGTAAGATCAGCTACTACAGTAATTATAACACACGAATTTTAGATAAGCGACGAGTACCGGCAAAATTGAATATCTTTTAGCCTGTTGGTATGTTCGCTAAATCTTTTCGGGCGAGAACATCCCCGGCTGCTGCACTGATCGCACTGTGTTTTAGCAGCTTCGCGCGCGGATGACCTCTTTCTTCCACAACCGATACTCTCGAAAAGAGGTCGTCTTGTGGAGTATATCACGCTTCCATTCCACATTTTCATGTTTCTAGAACCAGAATCGCGCTGTGCATCCCTTCTGAGAACTTGGAAACTGCTTGTTGCTAACCGGGTTCCCTGTGGTGCGCAACCAGTTTTCCCAGTGGGTTGTTCCTGCACAGCGCTGGATGGCGACGTGCACGATCGAGGTGACGCGATCCAAGCCAGCCCGGATGTGCGGAAGGGCGCATTACAACACTTCAACATGTACACCAAAAACAAAGCATCAAATAGTAACTAATCAAACACAGAAATAAAGGATATGCTGAAACAGAGCATAATTCAACTTTCAATATCCTCTTACAATGCTCCAATATGAGATGGGCCGAAAAAAGGACGACTCTGGTAAAACCAAATGAAGAACCGTAATCGTTCAAAGCCAACTCAATGAAGAAACTGTTGATGAATAATTTCGTACTCTAAACATTGAAGAGATTTTTGACAAACTAGTAAAAAATCAATCTTTGGGACTTGGCGAAAGGCTTTTATCAAATTGAAGTCAGCGAATATGACCAACATGAAACCGTATTTTTAACTCTACAAGGACATAACACGTTTATTCTTTTGCACTCAAAAAACGCCCCTTTAACATTCCAGAGAAAAATGAACGAAGTACTTAGACAACACATAAAGAAAATATGTAACGTTTAATCAGACGAAATACTAATATTCGCAGGATATAGTGGATTAATTTTTTTAAAAAATACCTTATATAGTACATTGAGAAAATTTCAATTAAAAATAAAAATTTACTATGGTGATTTTTTTTTCTAAACAAATAGAATATCTTGTACATATTCTATCAACTGAAGATATAAAACCAAACCCAATCAAAATTAAAATTTAATAAAAAAATTAAGTCAATTTTAGGTATAAGCGGACACTACCAAAATTCCATCAAGGGCTATGCAAAAATTGACCTTACACTAACTGATAACCTTACAAATGGGACAAAAAATATTTAAGACCTGATTTGAATCAAAAATTCGTTTTAGCTGCCGGCGCATCTGATAAAGTAAAAGGCGCAGTTTTATTTTAAAATGCACATCTATTTGATTTGCCATTCGAACACTTAATGAAAGTGAGAGAAATTACCCAACCATGAAAAAGGAACTTTTATCAAGAGTTTGGGCAGCAAAAAAATTCAGACCCTACTTATTCGGAGTAAAATTTGACATTAAAACTGCCCATAGGCCTTTAATTTGGCTCCACAATTTAAAAGAACCTAATAGTAAACTTCAACGATGGAAGATGCAATTAAATATAATTTTAATAAAGAATACTTGCAGATATTGCCGTGAATATCTGGAGCATGTAGTAAGCATTGGATAAAATCAGTCAAAAAGAATCAAAAAAAGAACGCGACAAGAGAAAAAACTCGTTTTCTATTTAAAAACGCCAAAAATCCCTTACGAACTAAAAAGGCTCGCGGAAAAGTTACAACATTGGTGTCAGAAGTGGGATTTTTGGTGTACGAGGACATTGTGACTGTGAAAAATGCCAAAAGTGAGTGAATTGAGGGCGACCTAGCTCAAAGAGGAGCTGAGGAAACGGGACTTGCTCACAACCGGAAATAAGTCGGCACTGCTGGGAAAGCTCATGTATGCACTCAAAGCTGAAGGTAACGATCCAGATAGCTTCGAATTCGAGATTAACGAGGAGTTCGCTGGTGACGTAAGGATGCCAGGTGAGCAGAACGCAATTATGAAGCGTCTCCTGGAAATGAAGCAGCAATCTTGCGAAACACAACAGAAGATTGAAAATCATTCGCTTGAAATACAGCAGCAGATGCAAGAACAGATGCGATAACAATTTACCGAAATGGCGCAAAAGATAGAACAGCAAGCTGCTCAACAAACTATCGAAATATCTGCGAAAATAGTCGGAATCGAGCAGAAGTTCAACGGTCACCTAAAGGAATTGGACGAGAAGCTCCAGAGCATGTCCGAAGAGTAAGAGAAGCTGAAGTTAGATGTTGATCGGAGCAAAATTGTTGGATTAACTCCGGTAGAATCGGTCACATCCAGGAACTTGAAGGCTCCAATGTTCGATGGAAGTTCTTGGAACATTTACATAATTCAATTTGAGGCCGCTGCAGCAAGCAATTGATGGAGTGAACAAGAACGAGCGACTGCCTTGATTTTAGCGCTTCGAGGTCCTGCTGTTGAAATTGTACAGACTGTTCCAGTGGACCATCATGGAAATTTCTGTCTGGTCAACGCGTTGGATATGCGCTACGGTGAGGACCACATGAAGCCGATTTATCGGTCCCAGCTCAGGAGTCGCACGCAGAAGCAGTCAGAGACAATACAGCAGCTCACCCAGGATATCTAAAGGTTGACGCTGCTGTCTTATCCAACATCGGACCCAGAGCACCAAGATGAGACGGTATTCGAAATATTTATAAGGGCGTTGCATGATCCGGGATTATATTCTTCTCACGGACAAGAGAAGCCTAAAGGATGCAGTGGCCTACAGTTTAACGTTTGCAGCACCTAGGCATGCGTCCAAAAGCAAAGTGAGGCTGCGGGAAGTGCATGAAGAGTGCTTATGCCAAAAGGTAATTGTCCGACGTGAAAATGGGTCGAAGCAAGCGCCAAGGTGTTGGAACTGCGGAGAACAGGGCCACTTCAGACGCGACTGTCGCCAACGCAGTAAATTTAATTATTGTCTGGGCTGCGCAGTCAGGCAAAAACAGCGCAAAGAAGTTAGTGGACCCGAAAAAAGAGCCGTTCCCGCGGTAAACTAAAAAGCGCCAGCTTCGCGGGGCAGAGGTTGGCTGATAGAAGTGACGCCCCAGAACCATCATCGATGTCTCAAGATTAAGCAGGGAAGAAAATGACTTATGGTTGAACGGGAAGGTTGCATCAAGAAGCTGTGCGTTAACCATAGACACTGGAGCGACGAGATCTATTCTGAAGCCTGAGTTGGCTAGAAACCTTAAAGAGAATCGAGCTCCGCAATACGTTTTGTGAACAGCCACTGGTGTTTCTGCGCCAATCTATGGGGAAGTCTCCTGTGAAGTCCAACTAGGTGACCTGATATTCCCGCACCAGTTCCTGATAGAGTAAATCACTGATGAATGTATCCTAGGCGTGGATTTCCTGACAGCAAATGGATTCTCCATAAATTTAGGCAAGTGAATCCTAAAGCGGTGAAATGCGGAGATACCAATGGGAGCCAGTGATATCAAATGCACTCAGCTGCGGATATTGGTTGATGAAGACATCCGGATACCGAGGTCGTCTGAAAACGTCATGTGGGCCACACTTGATGGTGATCATGGGGACTACCGCTTCTACTTGGTAGAGGCAACCAAAACACCAGCACTTCGAAATTTTCTCGTAGCGCGCAGTCTATTAAAAGTGCATAGGCAGGGGCGAATACTCATAAGAGTGCTGTTGTCAACCAGTTGCGGAAATAACCTCTCTGAACTCGGATAAAACACGGCAAGCTCGTATCCAGCCACCAAAGACAGGAGCAGTGAACGAACTGGTGAAGAAGGTACTGGATCCTACATGATTGACTGAGAAAGAATTTGCCGAAGCAGAAGGACTGATTGCGGAATTCTTCGACGTTTTCTCCGCTAAAGAAGACGATCGTGGTCGAACTAACCTGGTGTCTCATAGGATTGACACGCAGAGCTCGAAACCTATTAGGCAGGCTCCTAGGCGTCTACCACTTGTAAAACGAGAGGAAGTCAATAGCATGATAGCTAGTATGGAGAAACAAAGGGTCATCGAATCTTCAACCAGCCCCTGACCATCCTCAGTTGTCCTTGTAAAGAAAAAGGATGGAAGCACGAGGTCCTGTGTAGACTATCGAAAACTGAACGAGGTAACGAAGAAGGACAGCTACACACTTCCGAGGATCGATGACATCATAGATACTCTGGCAGAGGCTCGTTGGTTTTCAACGCTAGATTTAAAGAGAGGCTATTGGCAAGTGGAAATGGCCAAAAATTACCGGGATAAGACAGCGTTTTTAGTGGGGTCTGCATTATGCCAATTCGTTGTGATGCCGTTTGGCCTGTGCAATGCTCCGGCCACTTTCGAGCGATAAATGGAACGTGTTTCACGGGGGCTCAGCAGTAAAACGTGCTTAGTGTACCTCAATGACATTATTGTGAGGAGTCAAAGTTTCTCGGAGCAAATTAAAAATTTACGGGAAGTGTTCACCAGACTAAGAGCGGCAAATCTGAAACTCAGACCAAAGAAATGTGTGTTGTTTGGCAAAGAAGTCAAGGATCTCGGACATGTGGTTTCATCTACAGGCGTCGAGACAGATCCGGAGAAAATAGAAGCCGTGAAGAAGTGGTCAACCTCGAAAGATCGACACGAGCTGCGAAGTTTTCTCGGGTTAGCGACGTACTACTGGCGATTCGTGAAGGATTTCGCTAAAATTGCCAATTCGTTGCATCAGTTGACCGAAAAAACCAGCGGGTTAATTGGAACAAGGGTTTGAAGCATCGTTCGAGCGGTTCCAAAACGGACTTTGTGAAGCGTCTATGTTGGCGTACCCTAGACCTGGAAAGACGTTCGTTCTGGATACAGACGCCAGCAACACCGTTATTGGAGCGGTATTATCGCAGCAGGTGGATGGCGAAGAAAAAGTAATCGCGTTTTACAGCAATGTGTTATCAAAACCGGAACGGAACTATTGCGTGACACGGAGAGAGTTACTCGCAATAGTTGAGAGTGCAAAACATTTCCATAAGTATTTGTAGGGAAGAAAGTTTGTTTTACGTACAGACCATGCAGCACTTAGGTGGTTATTCAGCTTCAAGAGTCCGGAGAGACAAGTCGCCCGTTGGCTGGAACGCCTTCAGAGCTATGACTTCGAAGTCATTCACCGTAAAGGGGCTTTGCATGGAAACGCAGATGAACTATCTCGTCGACCGTGTCCACCTAGCTGTAAGCATTGCCATCGACTGGAGGGAAAAGCTGCTAAGGCTGACATATGCTTAATTGGCATGTCACCTGATAATGGATGGACACATTCGGAGATCCAAACTGAACAGCATGCAGACGCAGATTATATCTTAACAGCGGAGTTCTGAAAAGGAAATGGGAGTCTACGGATGGAAATTCACACCGAATGCAAATCGTGATTCCACGAAAACGCATTCAGGAAGTCTTAAAAGAAATGCACGAGGGTACATCCGGAGGTCACCTTGGAGTAAATAAAACCTTGAACAAGGTACGAGAGAGGTTTTATTGGGTGAACGCGCGAGGGGATGTCGAAGATTGGTGCCGTAAGTGTGCAGTTTGTGCATTGATGAAAGGACTCAAACGTAGAACCCGAGGAGGAATGAAGGTCTACAACGTGGGAGCACCCTTCGAAAGGATCGCTGTGAATATCGCTGGACCCTTTCCGAAGTCAGATCTGGGAAACCGCTACATAGTGGCTGTGGCGGATTATTTTAGTAAGTAGTAAGTGGCCAGAGGTATATACGATACCGAATCAGGAGGCGTCGACTGTCACAGAAAAAACCATCCTGAACTGGGTGAGTCAATACGGAGTTCCATCCGAATTACACTCCGACAAAGGACAAAATTTCGAATCACGACTGTTTGCCGAGATGTGCAGCCTGCTCGGAATCCACAAGACCAGAACAACACCTCTGCATCCGCATTTCGTTGGAATGGTCGAGTGATTTAATAAAATGCTTATGGATCATCTTGCTAAGGTTGTCGACGAAAAACAAAACGACTGGGATCAGCACATTCCATTGTTTTTGATGGCGTTCAGGGCAGCAGTACATTCAACAACAAATCAGACTCCATCAAAATTGATCTTCAGGCGCATTCCACCCAACTTGAAGTTTGGACTACCACCTGAGGCTTCGATGCAGGTAACGGAGTACGTCAGCGAACTGAGACAGCGTTTGGCCAATGTGCATCAACTGGTTCGGGACAAACTCAAAATAAATTCTGCGAAGATGAAGGCCCGGTACGACTACAAATCGAATAGTGCGGGTCTCGCACCGAACGATTTAGTCTGTTTGTACAACCCCTGGAGGAAAAAGGGGCTATCACCGAAATTACAACGTAATTAGGAAGGACCGTATCAGATCACGCAACGGATCAACGATGTTGTGTACCGGATAAAGGAACCGGGGAAACCGAGAGCGAAAATGAAAGTAGTCCACTTAGACAGGTTGACGTCTTATCACTGAGTTAGTATCGTGGATTCTATTCGGAACGAATAGATCTGAGGAGGAGATAGTGTTGCAGATATTGCCATGAATATCTGGAGCAATTTTGAAAATACTACTACTTTACGTAATAATAATGAGAGGTATTCAAAGCAGTAACACGAATGAGTTAATATTAATCATATTATCTACGGGAGCATCCATTGATTACGCAAGGCTTTTGGTGGATGGGTGATGATGATTGATTACCACAAATGCAAATTTAATTGAAATTTTGATGGTTTTCAAAATTTAAGCAGCTTATTTTAACTAAAAAATTGCAAAAACTATAAAAAATCTGCTCAAATTATCCAAACATTTTAAAAGTTGATTGATTTTACAACAAAGTCTTCAGAATAAAAAAAAATAAGGTAATATCATTCAGAACCCTTTAACTTTGAATGATTTATTATTTTTAATTGAATTTTTTTCAGCATCATGAAAAAAGTTTTGCTAGTTTCTCTTCAAAAATTGATAGGAATGTATATATTTAAAAAACATTTATTACTGTGTTGTTTATTAAAAAAAATACTTTTTTATGAAAAATACCTTAAGTTTTCGCACTTTCTTCTATTAAATTAAAAAAACCGCGGAAACGGATTTCTAAAATGTTAAAATAATCAAAAAGATGTTAATGTTAAGATGTTGATTCAAGTTGTCGCTCCTCCTCTCCATATAATTATTTCTCGGCTGGCTTACTCCACATCTAAGGATGATGTTTTGAGCCACATCCACGCCAAACTTGGATTTTCTCCTGCGTTCATAAACTGCAAGAAGCTTACGAAAGACAATATTTCGAACAAGTTTATTGCCTCTTTCAAAATTACGGCTCCTCCGGAATTTAATTCCCTACTTAAACTCGACTTTTTGCCAAGCGGTACGCTGGTCAAAGCCTTCTCTACACGCCGCTCCAAGGATTTTCGCTAACCTCGTCTACACAGCTCTCAACAGTAACTTCATCATCGTTACGTGAAGTTTCGTTGTACTACCAAAACTGTCGTGGCCTTAGGACTAAACTGCATGAGTTTCTCTTATCCTCTTCCTCTGCTAATCACGATGTCGTTTGCTTATCTGAAACTTGGCTCAACGCTAGCATCTATGACAAAGAGCTTTTCGCTTATCATCGTGTCTTCCGACATGATCGTAATCCTAACTCTGCCTTGAAAAGTGACGGCGGTGGGGTTCTTATTGCGGCAAAGCCTTCTCTCAATTCTTCTCTCTGTACCTCTTTTTCCCCGGTCAACTTTCCATCCATTATTGAATGGATACTTATTAAGATCAACACACAGTCTAGTTCCCTTTTTGTTGGGTGTGTTTATATTTCTTGCAATTGCCCTGTTTCCATACTCGATAAGTGGCTAAATGAATTTTCAGCTTTCATTAATTCTTGTCCTCCATCTTCCCACTACATCATTCTCGGCGACTTTAACTTCCCTTCTATCACCTGGGATTTTACCTCATTTTCTCCTGTTACTTCTGTAGCCAGCCCTCATTTCTTGATTATATCTTCGTTTTTAGCTCCAGTATCTTTCTACCAATATAACACTATCACTAATGTTAACAATAAAACTTTAGATCTTGTCCTTTCTTCTCTGCCTATAAACATGTTGATCCTTTTGAATGTATCCATCCCTACACTAGGGTCGATCCTCATCATCCTCCACTCCTGTTGGACGTCTCCTTGAAATTTGACAAGTCCAGGACCACTCCAGTCTCTCTAAAGCCGAATTTTAGAAGAGCAAACTACCTTGCCATCGAGTCCTCCCTCAACTCATATGATTGGCATCATATACTTCACAGTCTGGATTGCGAAACTGCCTTAAATTCCTTTTACTCTGTACTTAATGACCTGATCCATCACTATGTTCCCCTAACACGTAAAGTTAAATCGAACTCGCCTCCTTGGTTCTCTCCTGCAATTGAGTCTGCTCTGCGTACCAAAAATACTTTACGAAGAAAGTGGCTTAAAAGCCAACTTGTTTCAGATCGAATTAGATACTCACAGAGTAGATCCGAGGTGAAACACCTTATCCGCTCTTCCTCGAATGATTACATTCAACGCCTCGAAGCTTCTGTGACCAGGGATGAAACTAAAATGTTCTGGTCCTATGTTCGCTCTCTACGTAAGTCCTCCTCTGCCCCTACCGAGATGACTTATAACGGCCTCATTGCTCGCTCTCCTTAGGATATGGTAAACTTATTCTCTGACTTCTTCTCTTCTGTCTTCTCATCTCCCATGGCAAGTCCTCCCTTGTATTCCTATTCTACTCCTTCTTGCTTACTACCTTCTAATTTATCTATTTCTAAATCTGAGCTAGAGATCCTAATCAATGATATTGATCCTAATGTGAACCCTGGACCAGACGATATTCCTAACTTGTTTGTGATCTGCCTCTCTTCCTCTCGTGGCCTGCCTCTATCGATCATATTTAACAAAAGTGTCTCCGAGGGCATTTTCCCTGCTTCCTGTAAACTTTCACATACAATTCCTATCCACAAGTCTGGACTCTCTTCTTTTGCACGCAATGACCGTCCCATAGCCATGTTGTCTTGTTTTTCAAAACTGCTTGAGCGTTTCGTTTACAATTCAATAATTAATTCTGTTATAACTAATGCACAACATGGTTTTGTTGCTCGTCGTTCCTCGCTTACTAGCCTCTTAGAATTCTCCGACTTCGCGGCCAAGTCTCTGGCCAATAGAGAGCAAACTGATTGCGTTTACACGGATTCGTCTAAGGCTTTTGACTCCGTTGACCATAATATTTCAGTGCGTAAGCTGAAGAGCTTTGGCTTTCAAGGGTTTTTACTCAGATGGTTCTCTTCCTATCTGGTAGCCCATGAATGCATTGTCTCCTTCTGCAATCATACATCCGCTCCTTTCTATCCATTATCAGGTGTTCCGCAAGTCTCTATCCTGAGTCCTCTTTTTTTACTTTTTGTCACCGATTTGCCTCAATTCATTCAGTCTGCCTGCCCCCTGTACGCTGACGACTTTAAAGTCTTTAGGACAATCAACTCCATTATCGATTGTCAAACTCTTGACCAGGATCCTTATGCGTTTCAATCCTGGTGTGACCTCAATAATCTAACGATAAATGATGAAAAATGTCATAAATTTACCTTTTCCCTATTATTCAACACTATTGTTTTTCTTTATTCCTTACACAGCAGTACTCTCGTTGAAGTCGATCAATTCTGTGATCTAGGTGTCATATTAGATCGCAAACTAAAATTTGATCATCATATTGCCAATATCGTGCTTAAAGCGTCAAAGCTTTGTGGACTCTTACTAAGAAATTCCACTGCATTTCGGAGATCCGAAACGAGTATAAAACTTTTCAATTCTCTCGTACGTAACTTGGTGGAATACTGCTCCCCAATCTGGTCTTCACACAACAAATGTGATGCAAACTTGATCTATTCAGCGTAAATTTACCCGCACTCTATTCTACGAATTCAATATTCCCTATGCTCCTTACGATGTTCGTCGCAAACATTTCAACCTTGCCACCTTACAACAACGTAGAATATATTTAGACGAATCTCTCCTTTGCAAACTTTTTTTGAATATCCTCGACACTCCTCTCTGCAATGAACTTCGCTTTCGTCACTCTTCTCACCCTTCTAGAAACCTTACTATCTTCGCCCCTCCCTTCACCACGTCTAACCTATATTAAAATTCTCCACTGACTCGCTTACAACGAAATCATGACCTTATGCAGTTTGGTTCCTTCGGTTACTCTTTAAATACTTATAAGATCAAACTAAGAAATCTTATATTTTCCTCTTAATTTTAGTTCTCAAATTTTCTAATTCATTCACGACTGTTCTTTATTCTTATTTACTATACTTATTTCATTAATTAATTCATTTACTCTTTAGTGTTATCTTAGCCTTAGTTTAGTTTATCGCTACTATGTAATTGGAACTCTTCTGTTTAGTAGCTTTGTCAACAATTAGCAATAAACAATAAACAATACACGTCGATTGATTTTTTTAAGATGCAAATATTATATCTGGTTCGTGAGATATAGTGAATGGAAGAAATGATCTTGAAGATCATGATGACTGTAAAGGATTATTTATTTTTTATTTAATGTTTCTTGTTATCATGAGGAAAAGTTTTGATGTTGTGTTTACAAACACTGCTTGAAGTATATAAATTTTATAAAAATTGAATACTGTCTTTCGTAAATCAGGTTAAACATTTATTGTTTATTAAAACATCCTAATTTTTTTGCACTTTTTTTTCTCTTAAATTAAAAAACGGCTCCGACAATTTTTTCTCAAAATTTGAAAGATTCACAAAAATGTTAATACGCGTTGATTCACACCATGACAATGTAAATCGTATGTTTGGTTCGCGACATATAACGCATGACAGAAATCACCTTGAAGATCATGATGCTTGTTAATGATTTGTTTATTTTTTATTTAATTTTTTACGTAATCACGAAAAAAGTTTTGTTGTTGTTTTTAAAAAAGCTTCTTGAAGTATATAAATTTTATAAAAATTGAATACTATCTTCCGTAAATCAGGTTAAAAACTTATTGTTTATTTAAAAAAACCTAATTGTTTGCACTTTTTTTTCCAAATTAGAAAACGGCTCCAATAATTTTTTTCAACATGTGACAGATTCACGAAACATGTTAATACGCGTCGATTGACACCTTAATGATGCAAATCTTATGTTTGCTTCGCAAGATGAAACACATGACAGAAATGACCTTCAAAGGGGCAAAACAACAAACCCCCCCGACCGAAGTATCCCAAAAACTAATCAGCTCTTAAGATCGTAGAGACGCTTCGATTTACACCTCAACGAAGTCGATACAACTTTGTTTACGTGAGTTATGCTCGTGGAAGAAAGTGTCCACGAACGTACGTACGTACGTTCACACACACATACATCTGCCTTTCTAAAAACACTTTATATATACTCTATAGATAGATATAGATAAAGAAATGTTGAAAATTTCAATTTCGATTTTCGAGGCGATTACAAGAACTTCCCATATACTGGGAAGTTAATATACTCGAAAGACCTCAAAATGTGAAGATATGTTAAAAATTTCAATTTTCGAGTCGATTACCAAAACTTCCCATACTGGGAACTTAATAAATATTACCACAATGGATTTCTGAGATTAAAAAAATTAATTCTCAGATAATAGTGAAGTGTGTAATCGAGTCAAATATGATAGAAATCCAGTAAAACCAGTATTTATCTTTTCCGAAACACCTAATGATATTAATAAAATCATACATATTGATCTATTCCTTATTGTCAAAAAACAATTCTTCACAGCTATCGATTGGTTTTCAAAACACCTTTAATCTAAGGGAACATTGGATCGAAAATCTATCACATTCATTAACCTTTTGAGAGAAAGAATCGCCATTCTAGGTAAACCTGACAAAATAATCGCCGTTAATGAATTGAACATGATAAACGTAAAAGATTATCTGAGAAAGGAAAACATCGAAAGTCAGTTCATCTCACCGAAAGCTACCACAGCTAGCGCAGATATGAACAGTTTGCAAAGATCCTTACTTGAATTAATAAGAAAACTAACATTACCCGAACCAGAATAAAACATCGAGGAAAAAGTATTATTTTATAATAAACCAATTCATTCTGCAACTCAATGTAATACTCTAGAAATACAACAAGGTATTAAAACAAATCTAAGGTGTTTAAACATCCCACTAATAACGAAAAAAATGGATTCTGTATCATGGTAAAAAACGAGAACTTCCCCTCAAAATACTTCAATAAGAGGTATACACAAAAAAATATGTACACGAATGACATAAGAAACAATCAAGATTCAGCGAAGTTGAAATAACCAAGAGTAAAAACAATGTATAGCATCAATAAAATATAAAAACAAACCGGAAGAAAACCTATAAATCCAGAATAAAGTAAATTTAAAAATTTACAACATCCGAACAAATAATATCATCCAATACAATCGAAAACACAGCCAAAATTCAGCAGATTCTCCAAAGACAACTAAATGAAGCCCTGATTTCCAAATTTTTATAAATATTACACAGTGGCATCCGTACATTTGATGGAAATTGTTGGTTGAATGATCAAATAATAATTTTCTACTTTAACTTAATACCAGAACGAAGTAGATTTCATCCAAATTCACCAAAAGTATTCTGTATGAATACTTCATCCAATGTCTCGAAAAAAATCGGATATAGTTCAGTCAGTCGTTGGACTAGAAAAATAGATATATTTTCATTTGACTATATTCTAATACAAATACATACAAATAAATAACATTGGAGCCTTGTAATAATAAATTTTTGCGTTAAAACCATGAAATATTACGATTCATTACAGCAAACCTATAATCATATATTAAATACACTCCTTGAATATTTGAAAATCGAATCATCTAATGAATAATTACAAAATCCTTTAAATACACCTTACACCACAGAAAATGTCAGAAAAAGTTACCACGAAGAAAATAGCTTTGATTGCACAGCCTCTACTTTTATAAAAGCAAACTATCTATCAACAAAGAAAAACTTTAATTTCACACAAAAAAATATTCCCAATTTTAGACAATACATGATAATCCAAATCACACAAAGAAAACTATCAGACTAATTAACTTTATATTAAAATACCAGAACATATGAAAATGATTGACACTAATAACCATGCAATCATGAAATCAATGAACAAACGAATACAAATCAATAATGTATTCCAAAATAACTGAATAAAATAATACATAACATTAATCAAACTATTAACAGGTTTACCAATAACACTAATAAAGCTACTAATCAAATAAATAAAGTAATAGCAAGAAAGGAACTAAATCACAATTTACATTTAATAAAAGATTAGTTTGAAAAAATAACCAATAAAATAAACTCTGCTTAAACTGCAATAATGAACAAATCCCTTCTAAGCTACGACGATATAGATTTTTATAACTTATCCTTTGACGAACTTCGAGAAATATCAATAATTGTTTTAACTAAAAATGAAATAATTGTATCCGTGGTCAATATCATAATATAACCCAATCTTTATTATAATATTATGTAGGACAAATGCTAGATATATAACAGAAATTAATATGAAATTGAAAAACATTTACACTTACTAAAAATCAATTAACATGTGAAAACAAAAACTGTACAGTTCAAAAATAAAATAAAACTTAAAATGAAGATATATAGAAAGATTTACAAACGGATAGCAAAATGAAACAAAATTATGACGAAAAAAACATATAGATTAAGCGAATATAAGATTTTTAATAAGGGTTAGTCACTGTAAAATTAAAACTGATGGGAAATTATATACAACGAAATAAAAGAATTTTAACGAATGTTGACATTAGAGCCAATTCAAAATATTTCCAATTTTAATCATCAATTGGATAATATAACCAATTTAAAACGGTTCGATGAAATAGAATTTAAGGGGAGATTTACTTTCTAAATGAAATAGAATTTAAGAGGACATTTACTCCTTAAATTTGAAAAAAAAAATGATTTTTTTCATAGATCTGTTCTAACATATCACAGAAATGTTCTCCTAAACGCGTGTTGAATAAAATCGTATATAACCAAAGTTACACACATAAATATAACGGTACCATAAAACTAGTTTTGAAGCGTGGCGCGCGGTGTGCGCAGCAGCTGCTTCGTCTCTTGTATAAGCGGCTTTTCTTTTTGTATGTAGTAAGTATACCTATTGTATTTACATATATTAAACAGTTGCGTTGTATCATTCGTGAGAGAAGCACGTGTAACACCGGTATTTTCGCACGTTTTAACTATTTTCTTAAGCTTTTAAAACTAAGTATGTAAAAAATGGAGGGGTGAACCTAAAAACTGTATTGTGACCGTTGACGAGTTCGGACGTGTTCCAAGAGCATTTAGCAGCGCCTTCACTATTATCTTGTCGCGTATTCTTGTCGCCTTCAAATATTCAAAACATTATTTCACGCTCATTTTGTCTGAATCCCTTGTTGCGAATTTCAAGTTAGGTTTCAGTGCTTTTAACTATTCGCACTCTGGTCTCAACTAGTTATAGTGGCATTGTTTCAACGTCTGTAATCCAGCTGTGCCGTTTTGTGCCAAGTAAAATTGGATATAAAAAACATAACGGTCTCTACAAACTCTGTTTCATTCAACAGTGCCTTTTAAGTAAACTTAACCTTGGTACAGCTGATAATTGACGAAACAAGTGCTTTACATGATGGTTATGGACTCGCTCCCATTCGGCTCAACATGTTCTACCTGCAAGCTGCCTGAATCCTCTCGTTCTTGCTGCGTCCATTGCGATGGTTATTGCGGAAAATCCCTCCATGCGAGGTGCATAAACGTCAACGATATACTTCTCGACATCATTGCCAAGCATCCCAACAACGTGTCATGTTATAAACATCCTACAGCAGCATACCACGTCGCTCACTGTTTTAAACCAGAGAATGGATTTAATCTCTGGCGCCACATTGTCTCCATCACTGGCTGCTGCTCCTGTGAATGTTGACCTTTCCTCCTCTTGTCAAGATATTCAAAGTGCAAATAGTGGTGCTAATGTGATGCAAACTCTCAAACCATCAGAGTTCCTTAATCTTCCTACAGTTCGTTCTGCTTGTGGCCAGCTCGACAACTTGAAACCTAATCGCGGAGCTGACAATCTAGTGGATCGAGTGGTTTCTTCCTTCAAGATTACGAATTCACCAGATACCGATGTGGTTGTCAAGTCCGACTTTTGGCCTCCTGGAGCCATAGTAAAAAGATTCACTGCTTCTCGCCGCAAAAAATTTCCGACGGACAGCCGCTCCTCAATTCAACGAAAGTGACTTGGAACCAGATCAATTTTACTCTTAACTTGAACTTAAATAACTTATCTCTCTACTATCAAAATGTTAGAGGATTCAGGACGAAGTTAAACGATCTAACTACTTCCGCTGACCTTGCGCAACACGATACTGTCTGCTTAACGGAAACTGGCTGAACTCCTCCGTTCTTAGCTCTGAAATCCTACCTCAGTACAACGTCTTCAGGTGCGATAGAAATCTCTCTATTGCTAACAAATCTACTGGTGGCGAAGCACTGATTGCTATCAAAAGCCATATCTCATCTGAACTTCTTTCTTATTCTTCCTTAAATTCGTTTGATTGCATCACAGTCAAAATTTCACCTGCAAAAAATTATCCCATAATTGTGTCCTGCGTGTGCATTTCATATGGTAGCAACATTTGTATATACGAAGATTACTTTACAATCCTTGAGGATTTAATTAATGTTGTATATCCCATGGTTACATATATTTTATGTGGCGATTTTAACATATCCTCAATTGATTGGCCAGCTTCCGCAGGCGTTCCTGAACCATCAGAGCTAATTCGCCAGCTGCTACAACGCTTATTTCTTTCATGTATTGCTGTGCGCTGCTTCAATTCAATAATGTACATAATGCAACCATCGCATACTTGACTTGATTATATCAAATCTTCCCGAGTCCACAATCTGCCTCACTTTTGCCACTAACAAATACTTAAAGGTTAATTCCCATCATCCTCCGTTAGAAGTAGATATCACCATCCCTAATATGGAAAATCCTGAATTTGTGAAATAATCTAAATTAAATTTTCATGAAGTTAATTATCCTGATCTAATTATAGCAATAAGTAACATTGACTGGGAGTGTGAACTATTACATATTTCCTGTGATGCAACACTTGAACGATTTTATGACATCCTAGATGAAATCTTACCACAATTCGTTCCTATTTCTTCTACCACATCTCACACTAGCCCAATTTGGTTTACTGCCGAAAGTCATGGCTTACTAAAGCAAAAGGAATCTTATCGCCTTATGTACAAACGTAATTGTGCTCAAGAATATTTAAATCAATATAAAGAACTTCGTGCAAAGGCTAAAGTCAAAATAAAACAGGCTCGGCTTTTATATTATGAAAGTATTGAAAACTCTGTCAGTACTGGCAACTTCAAGTTATTTTGGTTGCACGTTAAAAATATTCGAGGCTCTCGCACATACCCTACAGCCTCATTGTATCTTGGCAACACCCCCCAAACCTGCTGTAACTTACTTTCACACCACTTTCTGTCTATTTTTTCTTCACCCAAATCGGTTTTAGACCATAATACCAAATTTCGGCACAACATCACTACTGCCGTCTCACTTCTCTTAACTTCAACGTATCTGGTTGAATCACTCATTGAAACGCTTGATTCCAATGTAGGAGCTGGTCAATGATCTCTCTACTATTCTTCTAAGCCGAACTAAGAACGCTATAAGCCTTCCACTGAGCATCATCTTTGATAAAAGTCTCATCGAGGGAATATTCCCATACTTTTGGAAAGATGCCCTGCTTTTCTCCACAAACATGGCCCCACCAATATGACAGCAAAGTACCGGTCAATTTCTCTACTTTCATTTTGCTCAAAGGTATTAGAAAAACATGTTTATAACTACATTCTTTTTAATTTTGGTCACCTGATTGCGAAAGAACAGCGTGGTTTTCCCGCTTTTCATTCCACTTCATTTATTCTCGTTGGTTTTGCAAACTTTGATGCCAAGTCTTTCGAAGGTAGATTTGACGTCCATGCTATTTATACAGATTTTTCTAAGGCATTTGATACGGTTCCTCATAATGTCCTATTACGTAAATTAAGCAAGCTTGGTATTCGCAAATTTCTTTTAGACTGGCTTTATTCTTATCTTACTCACCGCAGGTCCCGTGTGGTTTTCAATAGCTGCACTTCATCTCCGTTTTCGCCTAATTCAGGTGTTCCTCAAGGTTCTATCCTCGGACCTCTTCTCTTTCTTTTCTTCATTAACGATCTACCTTCCCGCCTTTTTTGTGACTGTCTCTTATATGCCGACGATCTTAAAATATTTTTTTCCATAAAAAACTATAATGACTGCCTCAACTTACAAGCTAACATTGAAATATTGTGTAGCTGGTGTTTGGATAACGGTCTAACTTTCAACGTAAACAAATGCTTCATGGTATGTTATTCTTTGAAGAAGACTCATTTAAACCTCGTTTATCATATCAACAACAAAGTATTGATAAAAACGAGCACTATCAAGGACCTTGGAGTTACTTTTGATGAAAGACTACGTTTCAATGTTCACTACACAGATATTGCCAATCGCGCATCTCGCATGTTTAGCTTAGTTCTTTGAACCTCACATCAATTCTCCACTATAGATATTTCCCTAATACTCTATCAAAGCCTGGCCAGAAATATTCTCGAGTATGCATCGGTTGTTTGGTCCCCTTACTATGCTTGTGATCGTGCGCTGCTTGAGTTTATACAACAAAAATTTACGCGGAGCTTGTTTTTTAAACACAATCTGACGTACTCTGACTACCCGGATCGCTTACATGTTTCAAATCTTCCCACACTTTTTCATCGCAGAATCCTACTAGATCAATGTTTCCTGTTCAAGCTTCGCACCGGCCTTATCATTTGTCCCGCTTCCGATGACATTGCACTCCGCCTGCCTTGCCATAACACTAGGAGTTCCAACTTTTTTAACTTGCCCATTGCTGAACTAGGAGTTTATTTCAACTCGCCTTTGCTCAGGTTGATGAGACAGGACGACGCACTTTAGCTTGGTCCTGTGTTCTCATCCTTTCCTTATTTTTCGTTTAAAAGTAGAGTACTAGCTAGACTTGAAAATTTATGATTGTTTTTTGCCTTCTTTTTTATTGATACCTACATGTATACATGAATAATTGGATTTTATCTGTTCATTGAAATTAATAAATAAATAAATAAAAAAGGCTCTTGAGAAAGTCAATAATATAAAGCAAATTGAATTACCCTGAATTACCGAGTTGGTCTGCAAAAAAATAAAAACCAGCGATGAATTCTATGTTTCAATTTGGTTTTTACTCTTCTTGCTCAATTTATAAAGTGCAGAGAGTGCAACAGCAATATTTCTTGCTCTCAAAAGAAAAGCAGAGGTCTTGGTTTTAAAATATGTTCCGAATGCTCTTGTAGAAGACAATGTATCGAATCTTACCAACAATAGACAAAAAGTGTTATGAAATAAATCAAAGGGTTGTGTTTGCCATGCGAGTTTTTGGGGTTTCAACGTAAAAAAATGTTTTTTTGATTTGATGAATATTTCTTCAAGCTTTTCCTCGACACTTTTTTACGCTATAATTTCAAAAAGGGCTTCAAAATTTTCGTTTTGATGCGGTAGCCTAAAAAGCTGTCAAAAAAGAAAAAGAATTGAATAAAACAGCTGTAAATAAAACTGACCATTTTACAGCTTCTGGAGATGATACTTGAATGAAAGATGGATTCAAGTCCTTGCTTAGTGTTTGCTCAATTAAAGAAAATTTTCGGGTAAAATTTGTGACCTTTGCGTTAAATCATTATACTGCCAATCCTGTACAATCCAGAAAAACGGTTATGTAAGTTTGAATTTTCGATGTGCTACGAAGGCCATAAAGTAGAATGCGCGGCTAATCATGAAGCATCTTCCGGTAAAGTGGAGACTGACTCAGCCTTGGAAATTTTTAAAAGTTCCAAAGGTCTTTTATGCTATCTGCGACGGTGATAGTAAAATTTATGCCAACGTATTAAATTGGAGTGTGTTTTTCATGTAGGTAAGCGGATGTACCGACAATTGATTAAAGCAAAAAACATAACTTTCCTCGAAAAGAGAAAGATAAAAGAAAGTTCAAGAAGAAAAAGAGAAGAAGAACAAAAAAGTTGGAACCAAAAAACAGGTATAAAATCAAAAAAGTGACATTGCATATCAATTCGCGTCCCAGTCGTAAAAACTGCTAAGTTAACCGAAAACTAATAAGGCGAATTTCCTTTTTCTATGGATTAACCCTAAAAAGATATACAGACTCCATAGAGAAAATGGTGAAAGAAATTCTTGTCAGTTATTATGGCAAAATTTTCACAGATCAAGAGCCTCAAAACTAGTACTGTAATAAATAATGGTGGAAATGTTTGCAAAGTGAAGAAGAAAATAAGCCATTCCAACATAAACCCTCTCTTGATCCAAGTGTGCGAGAGCAAGTTTTAGCAGTATTTACATCGCTTAGTAGCCATGATTTACTAAGAAGATGTCTTGGTCAAAATACACAACACAGTAATGAAAGTTACAACAATTTGATATGGCAAATCGCTTCAAAAAGCTCATTTGCTAACAAAGAACTTGTGGATATTGCATCGTGGATATCTGCTTTAACGAAAGAGCAAGAATTTAATAACTTCCCAGTATATGGGATATATATGCTGTTTTGGCCCATTGAATGTCGTTTCTGTCATGCATGTACTATATCTCACGAACCAAACGTAAGATTTGCATTGCTTAGGTGTCAATCGATGCGTATCATCATTGGTGTGATTCTATCTAATTTTTAGGAAAATTGTTGCCGCCATTTTTTAATTTATTAAAAAAAGTAGCAAATTTTTTTTTCATAGACAATAAGTTTGTAACCTGATTTGTAAAACGCAGTAATAAATGCCTATAAAATTTATATACACCAAACAGTTTTTGTGAGAAAATTAAGCAAAATTTCTTGATTATGATTATGAAAACAAGCCGCGAGGTGCAACCCTTGAGGTCCACACGGTCAACTTCCCAGTAATATCTACATAAACATCAACAACATTACAACAATGAGAGGTAATAGTAACAGGAATGAGTTAATATGAATCATATCGTCTACGGGAGGGTCCATTGATTATGTAAGGTTTTTGGTCGATGAGGACAGATTGAATATTCACGCGGATCAATCGGTGGGGGCCTTTTTGGTGTTGAAATTTTTTGTTGGTTTTCAAAATTTAAGCAATTTTTTTTAATTAAAAAACTATAAAAACTATTAAAAATCTGCTCAAACTATGCAAATATCTGAAAACTTTGATTGAATTTACAACAATTTTTTGAAATAAAGGATATAAAGTAATAGCACTCGTATGAACCCTCTTTACATGGTAACTTTGAATGATTTTTTTTATTTTTAATTTAGTTTTTTCATAATCATGGAATAAAATTTTGCCGGTTTCTCTCTAAAAACTGATAAGAATGTATAAATTTTATAAACTGGATCACTGTGCTGTGCAAATCAAGTTAAAAAATATTTTCTATGAAAAAAACCATAATTAAAACGAATTTTTATAATGTTAAAAACTTCACAAAGATGTTAATACACGTCAACTGACACCTTAATGATGCAAATGTTATATCTGGTTCGTGAGATATAGTGAATGATAAAAATGACCTTGAAAATCATGATGACTTTTAATGATTTTTTATTTTTAATTTTGTTTTTTACGTAATGATGAGAAAAAGTTTTGATGACGTTTTTGCGAGCATTGTTTGGAGTACTTAATTTTTATAAATATTGATTGCTTAGACTTGACAATTAGGTTGAAAATTTATTGTTTTTGTAAAAAACCTAATTTTTTGCACTTTTATAAAAAAAAATTTGAAAACCGCTCCAAGAATTTTTTTAAAAATTTAATAGAATCACACAAACGTCAATACGCGTCGATTGACACCTTGTTCAAAAATTCGTATAATTGGTTCGCGAGATATAGCGCATGACAGAAATGACCTTCAAACGGGCAAAACAGCAAACCCTCCCGACCGAAGTTTTTCAAAAACTAATCAGCTCTTAAGATTGCAAAGGTGCTTCGATTGACACCTTAATCAAGTCGATCGGACTTTGTTTACGTGAGTTATGCTCGTAGAAAAAACTGTCCACGAACGTACAGACGTACGTACGTACGTACGTACACACACACACATACATCTCCCTTTCTAAAAACACTTTATATATACTCTATAGACCTCAAAACGTAAAGAAAAGTTGAAAATTTCAATTTCGATTTTCGAGGCGATTACAAGAACTTCCCTGGGAAGTTAATAAATTACATATAACAAATCATTTAAAGTAATCATGACATTCACGGTCAGTCATGTCATTCATTATATCTCGCGAATCGAACAAAGTATTTGCATCATTGAGGTGTCAATCGACGTGTCCTCGCATTTGCATGAGGTTTTTACGTTTTAAAAAACTCGTTTCAGCCGTTTTTAAATTTAATAAAAAAGCAAAAAAAGCGTTTCTTCATAGAAAATAAATTTTTAAGCTGACTTGCACAGCACAGTAATAAATGTTTATAAAATTTATAAATTCTTATGAGTTTTTGAAGAAAAACCTGCATTACAATTACAAAAAAAAATTAAATTAAACATAGAAAATCATTCAAAGCCGCCATGTAAAAAGTATTCAAACGAATGATATTACCTGACTACTCTTATTCTAAAAACATTGTTGATAAGCCAATCAAAGTTTATTATTATTTGCATAATTTTAGCAGATTTTCAATATTGTTTAAAGTAATGTGTTTTAATTTTAATAAAGAAACTGCTTACAGCTTTAAAACCAAAAAAAAATTATCAAATTTTCATTTGTGGTAATGAACGCTTTGAATGGTAAAATGTTTTGTAATCAAAGTAGTATTATTTTCATTATTATTTTTGTTTTTAGTATTTTTAATATTTATGTAGATATTATTGAGAAGTTGACCGTTGGTCGCACCTCGCGGCTTGTTTATTTATTTATTGCCGTTATGGACCTCATGGGCATCAAAATTGGCTACACTGTTTTGAATTTGGCAGAAACTGTCGATAATTGCCGTATATTACAAGCCAACAGAAGGAGCACCGAATGCTCAAAAGAGACTTGCATACAAAAAACAAGCTTTGGAGCAAAATATCGTAAATTTTTTCTATATAAATTATGTATATAAAATCAAAAAAAAGTTTCCAATAAATACTATAATATAAAAAAAAGTTTTAAGAGTGTGCTTTTTTCAATACAGAAAGTAAATGTCCCTTCAAACATCAACGAGATTCAATCATAACTAGATCAATCATAACGTTTATAATATCTGAAATAATCGCATTACGTTTAATATATTTTTACTCTAAATATTGTAAGAACCAAAAAAATAGTTCATATTAAGTTAAACAAATCTAACGAAATTATTAAATTACTTGTAATAAAATGGTTGAGGACAACAAAGATTTTAAGGAGGGAGAAGGTTCAATTGAAAAACAAGCAACAGCTCACGTTTCTACTTAACATCCGTTTACTAAGGTCAGAATCATGCATTGACATAAACTATCTAATGTCATAGCTGCAATATGATTTATAATTCTTACTGATTGATAACACATTTGAGTACAAACATTGTTTATGTTGATACATCTTTTCATTAAAATGCTGATAAGCCTTTGTTGCAGCCTCAGCGTATTGACACTGTGGTCACGGAACATTTATTTGACTTAGCCTTCCACCCCGTGTATAGCGCAACGATGCCGGCTAAAGCTCAGCGCGTGGGTGTGGTTCTTTAGGAGGTTAGGCTAGGCCCGTGTCGATTCAAATAACATGGACAAGGAATGGGAATCAGGATTGGCTGTTGGTACTGGGCCCGAAGAAAAAAACAAACTTAGGCCATAATACGGTTAAAAGGAATAGATATACTCAAAATAATTCGAATAAAACATAACATTATAATAAACTTATAATAATACAAAAATATAATTCAAAACAATAAGAGAAAAAATAATGTTTCAAAGAAAACTATAATAAAGATAATAATCGAAAAATAATAATTATGATTAAAAGAAAATTATGATAAAAAAATATTAATCAAAAAATAAAAATAATGATAAAAAGGAAACTATAATAACAAAGGAAGAAGAAAAAACGGAGGAGTGAAGTGGAGTCTACAGAAAAATTTAATTTTTCTCTAAATAATAAACGGAACTAAACTTACTCTGGCTGATGATGAGTGCTCTTCACAGCTGGAAATTGTCCTGAAAATTCAAAAAAAAATACACGATGGCCTCACTCCACTCAATAGGCTTTCTTTTCTTTCTCTTAAACTTGACTTCACATTTTCCCCTTTTAATCAAAATTTCACATCAGGTGTATGTAATCAAATGGTTTTTAGTGTTTCCTATCTACGATTTATTTGTTCTCAACGTTTGATTCATTAATTTCCCATATTCGCCTTTCTTACGACAAAAAAACAATAATTTATAAAAAAACATCTTTTGGTACAATCGCAGTTTTATTTTCGTAATCTGAATTAAATGGATCAGGAGCTAGTTATAAAAACTTCACAATTGAATGGTCGATAAAATTAATCACATGAACCGACTTTGTATTGCTCAACACGCTGGTTTCGTATTAGACTGCAATACATGCTTCGCGTATGCATTCCCGACATCAACACGCCGCGCACCAACGGTATTGAAAATGGCCTTCCATGGTGCCAAACACATCTCGACGAGCCACTTTTCTGTAAATCCATTCAGCTTCCCGTTTTTCTTTTCGCCCAAATCACATGACCATTACTCTTTTTTTTGACTGTTTCACTCGATCTCTTTTGTGTTTTTTTATTTTTCAACACTTCGGCACCTTTTTCTTTTCTAGTTCACGCAATCTCTTTGTTAAAAATCCAAACCTGACTCACTCCATCTTCCCTCCAAAATCAACTGACCCGCAAGTCCCTCAGTTTTTCTTCCACTCCATTGCCATCTTTTTTGGGGCCGGGTGCAAAAAGGTCCCGCTGGCTTCCAGTTGGATGCGGATTCCAGATTTTTCCTAGTTGCCAGGTCGCATCAGCCCGCTACTTGCCATTGACCTTGCATCCGCATTCCGACTGAAATTTGCAACCCGAGCAGGAAAAAAATGGAAGGAAAAAAAATCGAGGCAGCTCTGGGGATCGAACCGACCTCTTCATGGTTTTGAGGCAGTGACGCTCCCTGAAGGCTACTGAATCATGATAACTGAAAAGGTGCAGTTGTTTAAGGTAAAACTAAAGGGGCTTGTTGCAAGTTATTCGCAACATTCGTGGAGACGACCTCGACCCAGGAGATAAGTCTCAGTGCCGGGCTAATATTAGATGTTGAGCACGAATATCTTATGCGTGGTAAATGCCTAGTGAACGTCCCTGGTCGTCTTCCAACTCATATGCCGAAGTGTTATTTTCGCTGCCACGAATTTTGGAGCTAATTAGGCAGCAAAATGATTTACAGCGCTGCTTAGTGCGTGGTTTCTCACCCAGACTCTCTGCCCTAGCGAGAAGTTGCGTATTTTACAGCGCAAGTTGTACGCACGTGCCCCCTCGAAGCCTCTGCAAGTCTTTCCTGCACCCTGTCTTGAACCAGCCTCAGTCTGTCGCCATTTAAGCGGAGCAAAACCTCGCCGTCCTCAAATGCGTCGAGTCTTTGGAGCAGACCATAGTCCGAGCCTTGTTAGATAGGCTGGTTTCCGAGCATAAGGAAATGCGGTGAAAAACCCGTGGAGTCATGCTCAACGTTTCGAAACGCGGAGCAGGACTCTGCGAGATGTTCATCCCATTTCTTGTGATGGTGCCCTACATAGGCACGGATCGCCGACAGTATACTTTGGTTTGCCCGTTCTGAAGCGTTCGCTTGTGGGGTGTCAAGCGGAGTTCGACAGTGTTGCACTCCAAACTCATCTTCCATCTGAGTGAACACATGAGAAACGAACTGAACTCCATTGTCCGAATGCAGAACTTCTGGGACTCCAAAACTGAGAAAATTTTCGTTCTTTATGAATTTGGCAACAGCTTCTCCGGTGGGCTTCGGTAGTGCTTTCAACCAAATAAACTTGGTGAAGTGATCAAGCAATTCAAGTAGTTGGGTATTCCCAGACCTTGAACGTGGGAAAGTCCACAAACATTCGCTGTAAGGGTCTACAGGTTTCCCTGGGTGCTCCAAGTGGTGGTCTCATGGTGAAGTTAGGTGGCTTAGTTTGCTTGCAGGTTTCGCAGGCTCTAATATAGTTGTCAACGTCTTGCCTCAATCAAGGCCAGTAATAATACCTTTTTAAGACATCGATGGTCTTCTTTATTCCCACGTGAGAGCCTCCGGGATCATCATGAGCAGGAGCTATGAGATTCCCTTTGTAGTTTTCTGGGATCCACAATTTCGTTCTGGGAATGTCATTTTGAAGGATTATTTTCGGCCTGGTGTGAAGATATACACGATCGTCGGTGGTGGACACATTCTAGAAGCTTTCGGGCTTCTTTTTGATTTGCGCGACCAAATCTGTATACTCAGGGTCCAAAAAACTGAATCATCGATTTGGTGCTGTTTGGAGTTATTAATGGCTGGAGGCAATTCAACCGCACTAGCTGCACATGCGCGTGACAAGGCGTCGGGGACAATGTTTTGTGTTTTCTTCCGGTGCTCAATAGTAAATTCAAATCCCTGTAATTTCAAACTCCACCAAGCCAATCTGCCAGATAAATCTTGCTGGCTTATGAGCCACTTTAAACTGGCATGATCGGTGAAGATGGTGAAACACAACCACTCGATGTATGCTTGAAATCTTTTAACACTTTGCACAGCTGCTAAGCACTCTAGTTATGTGATGCTATAGTTGCGTTGGGCCGTTTTCAATTTCGCAGACATGAATGCGATGGGGTGCTCTCAATCATCATCATCCTTTTGTAACAGCACACTGCCAATGGCCGTAGTGCAAGCATCGCACTGGATAAAGAATGGCCGACTGAAATCGGGATTAGTTAGAACTCGAGCAGTAACAAGACGCTGCTTAATATCTTGGAATGCTTTATTAGCGACGTCTGTCCAATGGAACGCCCGCTTCGCCTTGAGTAAGCCTGTTAAAGGACTCGCCAAGGACGCAAAATTTGGGATAAACCGCCGATACCAGCCTGCCATGCCCATAAACCGCCGGATGTCCTTCACCGTTTTGGGTGCTGGGCAAGTTAGGACGCTCGCTTCCTTTTCAGAATCAGTTTTCAGAGTCCCGTCACTAACGACATAGCCAAGATATTTAATTTCTTTTTGCAGGAATTTACTTTTTTCCCTGTTGATTGTCAAGTTTGCCTTCCGCAATAATTTTGACATAGTGGAAAGTAATTACATGTGCTCATCAAAGGTGGAACTTGTTATAAGCAAGTCATCGAGATAAACAAATATCTTGACTTGTAGCTGGTGAGTGATAACCTTGTGCATTAATCTACTCATGGTCTGAGAAACATTACAAAGGCCAAAAGGCATGACCGTGAATTGGTATAATGGCCTGCCGGGAACGGTGAACGCTGTTTTCTCCTGAGAGCTTGTGTCCAAGGGTATCTGCCAAAATGCGTCTTTCAAGTCTAAACTCGTGATGTATCGGGTAGCTTGAAGACGTGCCAAGAGTCCTACGATTAATGGTGATGGATGGGCGTCTTTCACAGTACCTTTATTAAGTCGTCGGGCATCAAGACATAGCCTTTCCTTTCCAGGCCTCCGAACTACCGTCACCGGGGAGCTCCATGCGCTATGACTTTCTTCTATTACGCCTAAGGACAGCATTCGATCTAATTAATTGTTTAACAGAGCATGAACGACAGGAGATACGGCATAATGTCTCTGTTTTATAGGCTGGGCCATACCAGTGTCTATGTGATGTGACAACAAATTCGTATTGCCCAATCCTAAGATGTTAAAGGACGGAAAAATTTTGTTTATCAGGTCAAGTTTAGTGGATTCCTGGGGAAGCAACTCATGAAACGCACTTTGTGAGGATTCCGTCACCGCATTGATGTTAGGCAGTGATATGGGTGAAATGTTAAAGACGTCCCAAAATTCTACTCCGAGGTATAGAGAGTTTGTAAGGGCAGGTACGACTAAGAAGCGAATCATACGCGTGCGATTGTGAAAACGCACTTGGCTATTATCGTATCCTAGAACAGCAACGCCATCTCCTGATGCAGTTTTGACCGTGACTTTCAGAGGGTGCATGCGTCAGCCAAGCTCGCCAATAAGCTTCAGCCCCGTAGAAACAAAGATACTAACACTGGCCCCGCTTTCTAACAGGCCTAATAGTTTTCGCCCTGCAGGGTAATTATCGACTCAAGGCAGGATTTCTTTAAAAAAATTCGGGTTTTCAGATAGTTATACGACCGCTTGAATCGTGAAGCGTGAGGCTTGGTGGTTGGACTTGTGGTTGGGACTATGTTACTGTCCGATGTTTGGATAGCAACGTCACGGAATGAACGATCAGCACTTACTCTCGAAGCCGTAGTTCCGGGTCGTTTTTCGAGGCAGTCTCCGAGGTAGAGATTTGTTGAGCCCTGCGATGTGATGGAGTGTACAGAGTCCCCATATTCTGCACACTCCGGCCAGCGTTTCTCGCACACTTGGTGCATATTGGTTTGACCATCCCCGGAGTTCCAAATCCAAAGCAAAATTGTCTCTGCATTGACTGAGAACATTCCATAAATGAATGCCCTATATCCTGGCAATTCCAACATACCCGCAAATCCATACTCGGGCGTGCGCGAAGTGTATTTTTTGATGTTGAGAGTGATGCCATCGCTGGATGATCTTCAGTCTGTCCGTACTTACTTTATGTGGGAGCCGGATAACGATTCTGAGGCACGATTTCAGCCTGGTGTCTGACGATGGTATTTACTTCTTCTTTTTTATTTTAATGGAAAGTGTGGTTTCGGGGTGTCGGATGGCATCCTCATCAGGTACTGACATTTGCCATCCATCTCCAGACAGTACGACCACGGTTCTTCATTGGGATCGTCATAGTCACTGCAGATTTCCGCGACTGCACTAGAGCGTTTATATTGATTTCTTTCTAGGGCCTTACCATTTGGGTACCACACCGCTTCTATCGCTACACACCGACGAACCAAGGCCTGGCTTGAATGAAACTCCACACCAGCCAAATGGTTTCTTGAACGTAGATCCATGTCCCGTAGAAGGATGCATTGCATATCCATGTCAGGCAGCGTGTGCCTTAGTCGTAACGCTAACGCCTCCAAGGCATCGTGGAAATCTTGGAAGGGCTCACCTGGACGCTGTAAACAAGCATCCATAGTGCGTCTCACGTCCATGTCCGACTGTTGAGTCGCAAAACGCTCTTTTAGGGCACTAACTAAGTGGGCCCACACCAGGATTGGCGTTTGCTCTAAATACCGCCAATACCACTCTTCGGCTTGTCCTGTCAGCAACAGATGAAAATCTAGACGTTCGAGCCCAGAGTCGTCTGACCTACGTACTGTATTTGGCATTGTGCCTATGATAAGTGTCACCAAAGATTACCATATAATATAATCTACTCGATATATGCGAGGCAACCAAAAAACACTAGAAGTCGCGTATCAAATCCAAAAAATTATGCTTTTATACTACTCCAAAATTCCAATAGCCAAAATTTCCAAAATCTAAAAATTCCAATAATTGTAGAAAATGTATGATTAATGATTGTTTCCGTCAATAAATTTTTTTCAGGCTCAGCACCGACATTTACATTGGTTGGATGTAATGAAAGGGAAAGGGGTATTAAATGTAAGGAGAAAAAAACTTGGATATTTATGAAAATTAATTGAAGACAAACTCGGGTGAAGAGGAGCTCTCCTAGAACTATACTTTACTCGCAACGTCCATTCATGGGCGGACACGGCTGTATTGAAATCTGCTAAGAATCTAACAACACACCGGATAAAAGATGCTGGGAGGTTACCTAAAAACCACGAAAGGGGAGAAAAATTAAAATTATTTGAAAATTTAATGAATTTTTAAGTGAATCCGTACAGTCAAATAAAATGCAAGAAAAAATTAAATACTATAAATTAACTTTATCACTATTCAAAGCCAAAAGCCATCATAGGGCGCCATTTGTTGTGACCTCAGCGTATTGACACTGCGGTCACGGAACATTTAATTGACCTAGCCTTCCACCCTCTGTATAGCGCAACGATGCCGGCTAAAGCTCAGCGCGTGGGTGTGGTTCTTTAAGAATGTAAAAAAGTATTCAAACGAATGATATTACCTGACTACTCTTATTCTAAAAACATTGTTGATAAGCCAATCGAAGTTTATTAATATTTGCATAATTTTAGCAGATTTTGAATAGTGTTTAAAGTAATGTGTTTTAATTTTAATAAAGAAACTGCTTACATCTTTAAAACCAAAAAAAAATTATCAAATTTTCATTTGTGGTAATGAACGCTTTGAATGGTAAAATGTTTTGTAATCAAAGTAGTATTATTTTCATTATTATTTTTGTGTTTAGTATTTTTAATATTTATGTAGATATTATTGAGAAGTTGACCGTCGGTCGCACCTCGCGGCTTGTTTACTTATTTATTGCCATTATGGACCTCATGGGCATCAAAATTGGCTACACTGTTTTGAATTTGGCAGAAACTGTCGATAATTGCCGTATATTACAAGCCAACAGAAGGAGCACCGAATGCTCAAAAGAGACTTGCATACAAAAAACAAGCTTTGGAGCAAAATATCGTAAATTTTTTCTATATAAATTATGTATATAAAATCAAAAAAAAGTTTCCAATAAATACTATAATATAAAAAAAAGTTTTAAGAGTGTGCTTTTTTCAATACAGAAAGTAAATGTCCCTTCAAACATCAACGAGATTCAATCATAACTAGATCAATCATAACGTTTATAATATCTGAAATAATCGCATTACGTTTAATATATTTTTACTCTAAATATTGTAAGAACCAAAAAAATAGTTCATATTAAGTTAAACAAATCTAACGAAATTATTAAATTACTTGTAATAAAATGGTTGAGGACAACAAAGATTTTAAGGAGGGAGAAGGTTCAATTGAAAAACAAGCAACAGCTCACGTTTCTACTTAACATCCGTTTACTAAGGTCAGAATCATGCATTGACATAAACTATCTAATGTCATAGCTGCAATATGATTTATAATTCTTACTGATTGATAACACATTTGAGTACAAACATTGTTTATGTTGATACATCTTTTCATTAAAATGCTGATAAGCCTTTGTTGCAGCCTCAGCGTATTGACACTGTGGTCACGGAACATTTATTTGACTTAGCCTTCCACCCCGTGTATAGCGCAACGATGCCGGCTAAAGCTCAGCGCGTGGGTGTGGTTCTTTAGGAGGTTAGGCTAGGCCCGTGTCGATTCAAATAACATGGACAAGGAATGGGAATCAGGATTGGCTGTTGGTACTGGGCCCGAAGAAAAAAACAAACTTAGGCCATAATACGGTTAAAAGGAATAGATATACTTAAAATAATTCGAATAAAACATAACATTATAATAAACTTATAATAATACAAAAATATAATTTAAAATAATAAGAGAAATAATATTGTTTTAAAGAAAACTATAATAAAGATAATAATCGAAAAATAATAATTATGATTAAAAGAAAATTATGATAAAAAAATATTAATCAAAAAATAAAAATAATGATAAAAAGGAAACTATAATAACAAAGAAAGAAGAAAAAACGGAGGAGTGAAGTGGAGTCTACAGAAAAATTTAATTTTTCTCTAAATAACAAACGGAACTAAACTTACTCTGGCTGATGATGAGTGCTCTTCACAGCTGGAAATTGTCCTGAAAATTCAAAAATATTACACGATGGCCTCACTCCACTCATTAGGCTTTCTTTTCTTTCTCTTAAACTTGACTTCACATTTCCCCCCTCTAATCAAAATTTCCCATCAGGTGTATGTAATCAAATTGTTTTTAGTGTTTCCTATTTAAGATTTATTTGTTCTCAACGTTTGATTCATTAATTTCCCATATTTGCTTTTTTTACGACAAAAAAAAATTATAAAAAAACATCTTTTGGTAAAATCGCAGTTTTATTTTCGTAATCTGAATTAAATGGATCAGGAGCTAGTTATAAAAACTTCACAATTGAATTGTCGATAAAATTAATCACATGAACCCACTATGTATTGCTCAACACGCTGGTTTAGTATTAGGCTGCAATACATGCTTCGCGTATGCATTCCCGTCATCAACACGCCGCGCACCAACGGTATTGAACATGGCCTTCCATGGTGCCAAACATATCTCGACGAGCCACTTTTCTGTAAATCCATTCAGCTTCCCGTTTTTCTTTTCGCCCAAATCACATGATCATCACTCCTTTTTTTGGTTTTCACTGTTTCACTCGATCTCTTTTGTGTTTGTTTTTCTTTTTCAACACTTCGGCACCTTTTTCTTTTCTAGTTCACGCGATCTCTTTGTTAAAAATCCAAACCCGACTCACTCTATCTTCCTTCCAAAATCAACTGAACCGCAAGTCCTTCAGTTTTTCTTCCACTCCATTGCCATCTTTTTTGGGGCCGGGTGCAAAAAGGTCCCGCTGGCTTCCAGTTGGATGCGGATTCCATATTTTTCCTAGTTGAAAAGATGCAGTTGTTTAAGGTAAAATTTAAGGGGCTTGATACAAGTTATTCGCAACACCTTTTCGTACCGAATCTCATTAAATGCTGATATAGCTTTCTATATCCAAATTTATTAAAAGCTGATCACCTTATATATCACTTCCTTCCGACAAAATTTTAACTATAAAATATTTGAGTTTTTTGTTCTTCAAACATATAAATAAATAATGTTGATCATGTAGATCATAGATTGGTTAGTTATTATGCAGTTGTCAAGTTAGTCATTGTTCAAAAATTACTAAAGTCTGTTAATCAAATAAGAAGTTCAGTCGATATTCATTATAAATACTAAGTGCAGTTTTATTGTTATAAAATATTCAATAAATGAAATGCTTTTTGAATATAAAGAAAATAAAGTGCTTCAATAAACAAAGTGCGGTTAAAAATATTTACATTGTGAACTGAACGTAGAAGATGTATAACTCGCTTTCTATGACATATTGCGCCATCCTATTGGAAACATTTTTCTCAAACAATGGAGATTAATGTTGAGAATCTAAAAATACGAGTTTTTATTGGTAGCAATCGCCATTAACGGTAACTTTGTTTGCTCATTTGGAGTTTAAAAGGAAAGGGACAATTCTGCCGTCTACTTGCAAACCGGCTTTAATAACTGCACAAATTAGATTTTTGATAGTATTGGGCCAAAAGCTTTCGTCTACATTTTCCATTCAGTGTATGGATAGAGGCGAAGTTGTTGCGAACTGCGTCGAATCGATAAATTTTTCATCTGTCACACTACCCTTCCAAGCTGTGATAGCTGCCTCGTCACGCACTGTACGAGCTCGTCGTGGATGAACATTGTTCAATTGAGTATACGTGAATATACAATATTCTATTCAAGAATGTTGGATTATGACGTGTCAGATGATCAAAACTATCGTATCACGGAGCAATCATGACCAAAAAATAAGGTTGGCTTGAGTTTATAATTTTGCGCGGCTCTGTACTAATTATAAGGGCGGATCTTTATCCGACCTTTTGGAACATCTTCGAGGAAATTCAGATTAGCCCTGAAAGACCACAGCACCAGTCACGGATCAGCCAAAAACGTCTAAACAAAGCCGACGCCGAAAACTATCTAAAAATTTTGGCTCAAAAGGGGTTCCGCACCGCAAGAAAATATAGAATATAAAGCATTGAAAAATGTGGGGAACATCCAATAGACTCGTGCACGACTTTTCCAAAAACGTCAAAGGACTCTAACAAGTGACAATCTCTGTTTCGATGATCTATATCAATTTAAGCGTGTATTGCAGATAAAATGGATTGAATTGCACACTGCGAAGGGTTCGATTGAAGAAAATAAGTCGCATGAAACAGATGTGTGAAATTGTACTTTGTCATGAAATGAGACAACCTTTCAGATGTTAATTGAACTTTAAAATCAGAGTGAATATAGTGCAACAATATAATGGATATTTATTTTCCTGTCTTCTACACAGCGCCTTGTAAATTGATGTGGTTCTCATTCAATTATATTAATTTGGTTTAAATATGAAGTTTTCATAATAATAGAGTCATTCGCTTCGAAAAAAGAGATTATGTACCTGGAAAGTTTCCGGGAGTTTTGAAAATTTACTAATTTTATAGATTTCGATATGCTTTTCCGAAATTTCAACTTTGCCACTTCGTATCTTTGCCGCTTTTGCGGCGCTGTATAGAAGTTTTTTGACAATATGCCTTTTCGACTCATTTTACGATGAAAACATTCCAATACAAAATGAAACTAGAAGAAATTTCCTACAATTCATGTCTTAATAATATTTTTCTTAAATCAATAGTTTTGGCGTAAGAGTGCCGAAAACTATTATTCATCTACACCACCACGAATTTTTCTTAAATTTTTCCAAAATATTTTACTTATGTTGCAGGTTTAAAAAAATCGGGTATAGGAGAATGCGTTGCCTCTGTGCCTCTCTCTCTGGACTTTTTACGAAACATCTGCCGGTAGAACTCAATACAAGTATATAGTTTAGTCTGGGTCTTCAGTACACGTCTATCGTTTTACATTGTCGTTTGCGTTTATGGAGCTATGGCTTTTAATAAAATAAATTGTTTTATTTAATGGGAAGTGTGGTTTCGGCGTGTTTTATGTGTTGTTTTATTTGTGATAATCCATTACCAGAATGTGAAACAGTTGAAGTGAAGGAAAAAGGATTGGAGAGTTTTCGTTAGTAAAAAGGAAGAAAGGCAAAAAGGTTAAAATTTTGGAGGGATTAAGATGATATATGTCAAAACATTTATTTTGTTCAACTGAGTACCATAAATTAAACTGCAGCAGATTAAGTTTTATTCTTGCATGCCTTCAGTGGCTGTGATGCAACATGTGCACTCTTTAATCAAGAAAAAAATCAATTCATTAATGTACTCCGAAAAAATCCAAATTTAAACAAGGTTATTTAAAAATCCAAATGCTGACCCACAGATAATTGCTGAAGCTGGAGGACGCTTCCTTCTTGAATTATACGGTTAGAGTGATGTGAAAAGTAATAAAAGCATGTCTTTAAACTATATGTGCTTCACAAAATCAGCATATAAACGTAAATTCAATATTGCGTCGCTAACATCAACAGGAGCAGCAGCACGACAACATTCCGAACGTTTCACCAGGTTAAGCAGTGGTATGCAAATGAACAAAATGCAGAGCAATGGGGATGGAACAGAAGGAAAAAAGGATGTCAGAAAGCTTGTGGATGCTAAAAAGCTGGGATAAAATCCTACATTATATGCACAAACTGTAGTGGTGCCTGTAATAATTCGCAAGTTTCATCACCTGAAAGATTGAGGATTGAGGAAGAGGGTTGTGATGAAATGGGTGTGTGTGTGTGTGTGTGTGTTGTGAAATTTCGGTCTGTGACGTCTCAATCGATACCGAAGACGAACTCGCAACGTCTAGTCTATCAAGAACAGCAAAACGAAGAAGATTGCGCTAAATTTCCTACAGGTGGATACCACGATAGAAAAAACACGCCGCTTATTCTACCTCTAGGTGGTGTTTGAATGAGTTTAACCAAAACGCATATTGAAGTTTATTTTGCGGCGCTCGTACGCCTAAACTATTGATTTAAAGGTGCATCTCTAGTCTTTTGCACATATTTTCAAGAGTTATTTTTAAAGTAAATTTTGTTATCAAACCACTATTTTTTCACAAATGCAAAAGTACATATTAAAGTGTAAATTTTTTTTTGGAATTTATATAATCTAATATGGCCCAGCTATGGTTGCCACAACGAAGCCTGCTTCTTTCCTGGTTGACATCATTTCTCGAGTCAGGAACCTCTGAAATCATAAATTCAAAATGCATATTTAAATATAAAAAAGTCGCTATAGCCCGTACCAAAATCAAGAACTTTAAGGGAAAAATAACAAAATGGCGGACTTTTAGAGTTTTGGACCTATTTTTTGAGGTTATGTTGATTGAAAAGGTAATCAAATGACAACGGATATTCATGATTCTACTACGGTTCATAATCATATATGTGATACATTACCCCTCAAAGTTTTAGCTTGATCGGTTAAATGGTTTTTGCAAAATCGTGTCAACCAGGTCAATAAACGTTGTTTTGAGAAAAACGCGTTTAAATTTTAAGCGCCTGTTGAGCGCGCTCACACACGCTCTATTGTATCGTTGTATATATATATATATATATATATATATATATATATATATATATATATATATAGATATATATATATATATATATACTTGAATACTTATTCTACATGTATGTAGTATCTAAAATTGGTGTTTTTAGAATATGGTTTTTTTTTTAAATATACCCAGAAAATTTGACGTTATGCCCTGAGACGAAGCACCGAACTTGTCTCTCGTGATACAAATAGGGTTCCACCTCCACTTGGCTAGACGGCGAAGTCTGCTGGCAGGCCAGCTCAGTCTGGCACATAATGTAGTAGGTGCGGTTGCCTAGACCAAGTCCCGAATCCCATTCCCGAGAGATTCCCAATTTATAAGTTCGACAAAGACCCCAAGTTAAAAACCAAAAATCTTCTGAGGCAGTACCTCCTACGTTATTTTAAGGTTAATCTCACGCACGCATCAGGAAAAAATTCAAATACGACAGAAACCTGAGAGTTAAAATATCACTTACTTTACTATCGAAATGCCCGAAGAAAAATCGATGGAAAACGAAAGAAAAAGGAAACTGCGTGAGCAAATTAACTATTGGGTGGCTGAGCCACTCTTTCAGTGACGTCTCTTTTTCTGAAAAAGTGGCTTAGTCTCACTAGAGCTAGTCAGTCCACACTTGCCACGGCAGTTGATCCACACTAACCTATATCGACACAAACTTCTCAGCCGCCGCGCATACGCGTACTCACAAATTGATGCCGCACATTTGCGTACCCACAAATTGGCAAAGAACATTCATGCACCCACATATTTTAAACCTCGACGTGATCAAAAAATATTCAAATAATGGTGTGCATAGACAGTGTTAAAAGTACTTTAAGTGAACCAAACAAAGTTTCAAAATACTGGAAAACGGAGTAATCGCACCAACCGCTTACACAATATCATCACGTGATTATCAGTCTTCATGACCAACAAATTTAAGCTTTGGTTTGCTTTCGTCACAATTTCAGGCGGATGGTACGATGTTGTTCGGAGTCGATTTGAACTTGTCAATTCATTAATAGTACAGTCAAAGCGTCGTCATTTGGACGTAAACCGTGCATTTTCAAAAGGCAGAATTTTTTTTATTGCAATGCATGTGGAATGGTATAGTTAGCTTAAGTTCAATTTCCTGGGGTCCTCGATGATGGCGTTTGGGTTCCATCTTGAAAACAAAAAAAAGTGGGACACCCCCATATCTCCCAAACCATGGCTTCCACAAGAAAGTTGTGTATGACAAACTTGCGTAGAATATAATTTTTAGCAAGATACAAGATACAATCCAAAAACCAGAGTTACGAGCTCAAAACGACATCCAAAAAGGGGGGAACATCTTTCGGGCGCCACAGCTTCTTTGTTTTAACGTTAACCCCAAAACACATTCAACATAGCTTTCAGGCAATTTTGTCGCAAGTTGTTTGCGGTATTGATCGTTTTGATCGCTGTACACTGGCGGGAGCTATTGCATCCCAAAGGGGGGAAAACTCACGTGAAAAATGCATTTTTAGGCCCAAAAATCTGATTCCGGCGGTAAACTCCCCATTGCAAAACTCACGGAGCTATTTAGTGGGTAGAAATTTTTCAATTGCAATGAGTATTGTGCTTTTATGTTAATTTAAATTGAAGTTTCTGTTGTGGCAGCTCCAGTCCCCTTGGCGCCATCTTGAGAACAAAAAAAGTGGGAAGGCCCCTTATCTTGGAAAGCATCGCTCCCACAAATAAGTTTTGTACAACAAATTTGTGTAAAATTCAATTTGCAGTAAGTTGTGCGTACATCATTTTCACGTGCTGTCAATATTAAAAGAGTTACACGACAAACACGACATTGAAAAGGGGGGATCATTTTTTCGCGCGAGTTACAAGAGGTGCGCTCTTGTTTTAGAAAAAAAAATTTAATTTAAGTTAGAAAAACTTTATTCAATAACTAAACAAGCAGAGCTTCCGCTATGCGACCGATGTTACAAAAGACTCACTGTGTTTTTCTGTAAATGTGAATTTATACAAAATATATGCTGACAGTAAAACATGTGCCGGAGTCAGCGATGTAATTTAAGGCGAATTGGACTGTGAGAATTTTGAGGTGAAAAATAATGTTCAAGGTGCAAATTCGCTGACAAGGTCGGTGAACCGGTGAAGGTTATCCGATAGCTGTATGAAGGTGAGGGCTATCTAATAGCCGTAACTCCCCCCCTCTTGGTTGGAAGCAACGGCCAGATGAACTCGATTTTCGAGGGCTCGTTGTCTGGAGCTATGATGGAACGACTATCTTGGTACGTATGCGTTGTTTTTAGCTTTCAGTACATCTTCAAAGACAGGACTACTGTTATGCATACTACGATGGTAAGCATGCTGCTCATTGTGATGTGCAGGATCCTTGGCTCTGTGTCAGTCTCGGAAATTTCGGACGGGCGTCTTTCAAACTGGTACTGATTCAGCTCTTTCATTCGCAAATCGATATTTTAATTTATCTGTGATAAAATTGAAGATGTTTTAAGCTAATATCATCGTTTTTGATTTGCTTTTGGAAATTTTCTTGGATGTGCTTTAAATAGTTTAATATACTTTGTTGTTGGCCATTTATGTGCTTTGTTATATTTTCGAAACGTTTGATCATTTGCTGATTAATTTTTGATTGTTGATTAACCTCGGATTTTAATTTATTCTCGTAATGTAAAATTTTATCAATTTCGTTGTTTATTTGTGTCGCATCATGAATATCTAGGTTACCTGTGATGCTTTTGATAATGGTGCTCAGCCCATTGATAAGTTCTCCTTTGGTTCTTTTCCTCGGCATTAGAGAAATCAATTTATTATTAGCTTCCTGTAACTTGATCCTGCTTATGTCCAAAGAGTCAACTATGTCCGTATATTTCCCAAACGTCGTAAGAGTCTCGTTGATCTTTTCAATGTTCTGTTTGTATTTGTCGAGTTGGACTATGTGCAGTAAGTTGCTACGTGATTCGATTAGCTTCACGTCACCAAGTCCATCGGCAATAGTCCTTGTCTATTTTTCAAGCCCTGAACGTCCATCTTCTGGCCTTAGATTATCTGGATTAACCTGAAATTTTCGTTTTCGTTTGATTTTGGATTTATGTAACTTTTGATTTTTATTTGTTATAACGGTGAAGAAATTATTTTGCCTGACTTTATGTTTTGTAAACCTACGTGCCAATTTATTTTTTCTACACTCTTTCCTGATTGCGCCAATCGCAAAGTTACTCGCATCAGTCGTTAAGATAAAGGGCTTGCTGAAGTCCGGATGTTGAAGGATTGGGTCGTTCATTAGTATTTCTTTCCAATTATCGAAGCATTGGACATAGCGATCGTTTAAATCTATCTTCTTATCGCTTTTTAAACACTCAGTCATTGATTTGGTCAGTTTTGCAAAATCTTTGATAAATTTTCGATAGTACCCAAAGAGTACAAGGAAGGACTTGATTTCCTTCTGAGTTTTGGGAGTTGGAAAATCTCTAATTGCCTGTACTTTGTCGGGATTGGATTATACTCACAATGTGACCTAAAAATGAAATTCCCTTGCGCATGAACTCAGATTTGTTCTATTGGACTCTGAATTATGCCTCTCTAAACTTTTGGAACACCCTTTTCCGGTTTTCCGCGTGCTCTTGCAAGGAGGTGGAGAAAACAATAATATCGTCTAGATACACGAGGCAAATTGTTCCTTGGAGTTCCTTGAGAACGTTGTCCATGACCCTTTGAAACGTGGATGGTGCGTTCTTCAGTCCGAATGGCATACGGCCATATTCGTTATGTCCACCTTCTACCGTGAAAGCGGTTTTACTAATGTCTGCTGAATTCATCTCAATTTGATGGAACCCGCTTGCTAAGTCTAGCCTTGAGTAATACATTGATTTCCCGAGTTTACCTAGAATGTTGTTGATATTTTGGAGAGGGTATCTATCGGTTATCGTCTTCTCATTGAGTTTGCGATAATCGATAACCAATCTCCATTTACGTTTTCCGCTAGCATCTACTTCCTTTGGGACTATCCACACTGGAGAGCTCCATGGTGAATAACTAGGTAGAATTATCTCTTGATTAAGTAGATCAGATATTTGCCTACGTACTTCTTCTTTTCATCTATGGGTCTGATATGATGTTTAACTTGATTCGCGAAGCTAAGATTTAGTCCTTGTCTGAAAAAAATGTCGTCATATTCTCGACAGGTTTTAAGCAGTTGTTTTTGTTCTTCATCGTTTAGATGGGAAAGTCTAAACAATTCGGAAATGTCACTTGATTTTAAGGAGACCAGGTCTTGGTCCTCATATGCCATATCAAAATTGTGGATTTGTTGGTAGTGGGTGATAAGCTCTTCAACTTTTAAGGGTTGTTCGATAAAAAGGATTTCGTCTGAGTGTGACTGTTTGGTCACCTCTATGAATGCATACCAATCTTTAGCAACGTATATTCCTTCTGAGGTAATCACGTTAGGGGTTATCTGTGTTGCTTTGATATAAAATTCGCCGTTTTCAATGTCAATGGGTAATTTCACGATTGATTTATTTTTCCCTAGAACAGAATATTTTCCGGATGTAAAATTTGGTTTCAAGTTCAAAAGTAAGTTGAACTGTTGGTTACAAGGATTTTATTAGCAAGATCGACCTTTGCTCCTAAGGTGCTTAATTCATCAATTCCCAGAAGTCCATCAAAATACCCATGTAACCGGAATATAAGAAAACGCATTTCACCTGACTGGTTGAATTCAATAAAACTAGCAAGCATAACTTCCTCGTTTAGTTTTTGTTTAACCAAAACAGTTGTGATAATTTGGGTTTAATTCGTACTATATAATTGGGGCTCACAAATTCTGGATTAATAATAGAGGATGAAGCTCCCGTATCTATAAAAAAATTTAGTGGATTTGGATTTGTGGATTTAGTGGAGAGAAGATGTGTATGTATTGCAAAATGAAGCCATGTTTGTTCACATCTAAGTATCCGGTTAATCAACAATCAAAAATTTGAGTCATCTATAATTTCTTCTGCTGTAATTTCATTTTCTTAGTTTTCTTGTGGATCTAAATGAATTTCATGGTGGCGGAAACGATCATTATAAAATTGGTGTTGATAATTGAAATAATCGTCATCATCGCAAAAATAATTCAAATAGTATCGATCGATGGTATAAGGATAGTTGGTTGGGTTTTCATTCAAACCAGTAAAAGGTGACTCATTAATGTAAGAAGGGTCTCATTTAGGGTCTCTGTGTCCTTTTGACGCTTTTAACTGTATCCATCGGTTTTGGCTTCGGCGGTGCTAGATCGTTTGTACGATTCGATACAAATATTTGATTGCTAAAATATTCGCTGTATTATTGGCGATTGCCATTTTGTTAGTTACAGCGTTATCTTCAAGAATTTATATTTTAACTGGTTTATACGCTTCGGTGACGGTTATTATCCGTAATGAGCTCGTTTCCTTCTATAACGCGTTTATTTTTATTAAGTTTCTTATGATTACTTAGTTTAAATATTTTTGTTAAATTCGATAGGATAAATGACCGAGCATTGGTATCACTTATTTGCACGTAAGCACTATCACTTGTTTCACTTTGCCTGTCGGAATTATATTTTCTTAAATCTTATAAGTAATCGAAACTACAACTATCGGAATTTACCAGCCTACGCTTCGGGGGTGTAGAGTAAGGTTTCGGAAAGGAAGGCTTGGACTTTGCGGGGAACATAAAGTTCAAGGGAAAAGAGCAATTGCCGATTTACGTCAATATGGAAATTGTTGCTTGCTTTTCTTCTTGTTGTCCTCGCACCAACTTCGTTCTTTTCTTTTCTCCTTTGTTAATTTATTGCCACTGCACTTCGCAACGATGATCCTACGTTGCTGTTATATTGAACACACAGAACATATATATATTTCGCGTTATCGATAATCCGTCGATATTCGGTCATAGAAATTGGAACTTAACGAACGATGATTGCCTCGCCTTCCGCCGTTTATTCGACTGCGCCAGTTACAAGAGGTGCGCTCTTGTTTTAGAAAAAAAAAACATTTTTAATTTAAGTAAGAAAGATTTTATTCAATAACTAAACGAGCAGAGCTTCCGCTATGCGACCGATGTTACAAAAGACTCACTGTGTTTTGCTGAAAATGTGAATTTATACAAAATAAATGCTGACGGCAAAACATTTGCCGCAGTCAGCGATGTAATTTAAGGTGAATTGGACTGTAAGAATTTTGAGGTGAAAAATAATGTTCAAGGTGCAAATTCGCTGATGAGGTCTGTGAACCGGTGAGGGTTATCCGATAGCTGTATCCAGGTGAGGGCTATCCAATAGCCGTAACTCGCGCCACAACTTCTTTGTTTCCCATATAACCGCGAAATTCATCAGAAAATAACTTTTAGGCAGTTTTATCACCAAAAGATTGGAGTATTACTTCTTTCGATCACTTTTGGATGTCGTTTTGAGATTGTAACTCTTTTATTGTTGAAACCACGTAAAAGTGATTTCTGCACGACTTGCTGCAAATTAAATTTTTCACAAGTTTGCGATATTTAGCTTTCTTGTGTGACCGATGGTTTTGAAGAAATGGGATTGGAACAATCAATGCCGCAAACGTTTTGTGACAAAATTATCTTAGATAAGTATCGTGTTTCGCGTAAACGTGAAATTAAAAAAGTTGTGGCTCCCGAAAGTTGTTCTCCTCTTTTTGGGTAAGGTTTTTGGATTGTATCTTTTTTATTATTGACACCAAGTAAGAGTGATGTATGAACGACTTGCTAAAAATTATATTCTACGCAAGTTTGCCATACACAATTTTCTTGTGGAAGCCACGGTTTGGGAGATATGGGGGTGTCCCACTTTCTTTTGTTTTCACGATAGAGCCCAAATGCCATCATCAGGGGGCCCCAGGATATTGAACTTATGCTAACTTTACCATTCCACATGCATTGCAATAAAAAAAATTCTGCCTTTTGAAAATGCACGGTTTACGTCCAAATTACGACGCTTTGACTGTACTATTAATGAATTGACAAGTTCAAATCGACTCCGAACAATATCGTACCATCAGCCTGAAAGTTGAGTCGGAGAGTGTTCTGATTGTTACCCCAAGGTAGCAATCTGATGCAATCAGCTCGCACAATGTACTCGAATCCTGCCTACAGCCCTTTTTGGTACACGAGGCACTTGACGTGTGGATTTAAAAGCAACTTCTGCCGAGCTGGTCTACGGTGAATCTCTACGATTATCCGGAGAGTTAATTTAGGTAATAAACATTGTGTACAGACACTAATGAACCTGACAAAAAGTATAACTATTTACCTGTCGAGCGATGCGTGGGCAATTTCTACGCGTTAACTAATGTAAAAAGTGAAACTCAAATGCAGAAAATCCTGCCTTACTACATTCAACCCACTGAAACTACTCGAAATTTAAAATTTATAATAAAATAATGTTTTGAGGGATTTGATCAGAAAATATGGATTTTTTTTTGTGACATGAAAAAAACATTATGCATGTAAAAGTTTAAGGTGAAATGTTAGAATAAAATATTTTTTTCATAAAAAAAATCTAATATGATCTAATGATTCATATGAAATTTATTTCAAATAATAAAGTGGAGTATTCGCTATGTTGAGGAGTTTGTTGGACTGTTTAGTCAACGAAGTTTTTAAGATATGGTGTTTTAACTAACGCAAGTCAAGCAATTTTTAAGAAATATATAAATGACTGTAGCATCTAAAGAGATAAGATTTCGGCAAAATGTTACCAAATATTTTTGGTTGGAAATAACATGAGCAATTGTGTGGCACTGCTCATGTGCGCTCATTATGACACACCCTGTAGAGTCATCAATGCTGAAAATTATGCCCTGCTTATGTCGAGTAGTTGCGATTAACGAGGGTTGTTTATAACGAGCTCCTACTGTATATATACAAAATATATATATATATATATATATATATATATATATATATATATATATATATATATATATATACATATATATGTATATGTATATATATATATATATATATATATATATATTTGGGAGGTGGAAACCCTCATAGGCACTCCCCTAGAGAAGGCCGGTTACGGTTTCTCATGGGATAGTAGTGTGGGACTTTAACCGCACTGAAACCACCCCCTCTACCCCTTCCTCTCCTCCACGGGACTACCGTTAGGTATTACGTCGTGGAGGCGGCTCCGCCACAGCGGCAATCCTGATCTTAGGTGGAGCCTACCGACTTCACAAGTTGCCTCGAGAGCGCCTCAGCTCATCCTGCACGTGCGCAATTGTCGAGTTTAGCACTGCTTCGACTTCAGCATGTCTTCCACAAAATTATCCGGGTTGATGTTCGTTCCAAGCACACCCTCCAAGCATTGCCTCACCACATTAAATCTGGGGCAATGGAACACAACATTATCCGGGTCTTCGGGAGCATTAGGGCAGCTAGGGCAATATGATGACTCGTCCAACTTAAAACAGTTCAAATACTGCCGATAACCCCCATGCCCTGTGAGAAACTAATTCAGGTGGTATTTCACTTCGCCATGCTTGCGCTTCACCCAGACGACAATATGTGGGATAAATCTGCGCGGATCTCCATGATCCCTTCTCAGATCACTCCCAACGTCTTTGACATTGTCGGATCGATTCTTCCCTTTCCGGGTTTTTTATTCGTATTCGCTGCCGCATCGCGGACGGTTCCGAACGCGTTCTTCGGTACAAGCGGCTCATTTCATTCGCAAGTATGTCGATGGAGAGCATTCCTGCGACCACGTACGCGGCCTCGAAAGAAACAGTTCTAAAAGCGCTGCACACTCTCAATGCACTGAGACGATAGACTCCTCCTCTCCTTCTCCTGCTCACTTCAATTTTAAGAGTTTCCTCCCATACAGGTGCAGCACAAAGCAGAATAGAGCTCACTACTCGAGAGATTACCCTTCTACAGCTACTTTTTGGGCCCCTAACATTTGGCATCATGCTTGTCAAAGCTACGGCAGCCTGCGTAGCCTTGGAGCTTGCATAATTCATGTGGGCTTCGAAGCTAAGCTTCAAATCAATCAAAACCCCCAGGTACCTAATGAAGGGTTGAGAGTTGATGATATGCCTCCCCACCCGGACACTTAGGATATTGTTTTTGCGTCTGTTACTTATTAGAACTGCCTCCGTTTTTTGTTCCGCCAATTTGAGTCCGGACGTTTGCAGCCACGACTTTATAGCACTGATAGCTTCACTTGCGTAAACTTCTATATCTCCTAGATGTTTATCAGTTACTACCACAGCTATATCATTCGCGAACCCAATAACCGTCGCCTCCCGTGGAATGGAAAGTTCAAGCACTCCGTTGTACATCACATTCCACAGAAAAGGACCAATCACAGAGCCTTGCGGGACTCCCGCGGTCACGGTGTATTCTCTAATCCCTTCGTCCGTTTCATAGAGAAGCGTTATTTCCGATAGATATCGCACTACCAATTCTGCCAGATATTTCGGGACTCCTATTTTAATCAAGGACGCGTTGATGTTCTCGCAGTTTGCCGAATTAAATGCGTTTTTGACGTCATTGGTGATTTGTCTGCTTTTGGTAACAAAACCAATTTCTCCATCTTCCAGATGGTAGGTAAGGTTCCTTTAAGCATGCGCGCATCAAATGTGTTGCCCAATATGTCCAGTCTTGTCTTCATCGATATTTTCAGCGCTTTGTTAGGGATACCGTCCGGGCTTGGTGTCTTGTTGTCATCCAACCTACTGCACGCTTTGATCAGTTTCTCTTCAGTTACCGGTGGAATGAATGCCGGATACACTGGGAGATCTGATAGCATTTTCGTGCTCTCCCGTTGAGGGAAGAGTACCTGCACGATGTGCTCAACCATTTTTGGGCATGTCATTTAAGTTGACTTATAGCCTTTCAGCTTCGTCACCACTGCTTTATATGCACCACCCTAAGGGTTCACGTCCGCTTCTTCGTAAAGTTGCTTGAAACATTCCCTTTTGTTCGGAGAGATGGGCCAACGTCAGGAAAAGTGGACCTTGCATCTCCGATTCCCTGTTTTTACCATGGTTTCAGGTCATTCATCCCGAGTAGGGAGGACTGGACCACAGAAAGAGATGGGACACAGGAATCGGTCGACATCTACACTGATGGATCAAAAATGGATGGAAGAATTGGCTGTGGCGTGTTCTCAGAACAGCTAGGCCTGCAACTATCCTTCCAATTAGCAGACCACTGCAGCGTCTTTCAGGCAGAGGTCATTGCGATTTATAAAGCAGTTGACTGGCTGAGAAGTCAGAAAATTTCCACAAGAAATTTAAACATCTTTTCTGTCAGTCAAGCTGCTATCCAATCATTATCCAGCATGCATACCTCATCTAAAATTGCTTTGGAATGCCGTTCACAACTGAACATGATATCATTTCATTGTGAAGTGATTCTTTGTTGGGTACCGGAGCTTAGTGATATACCTGGAAACTGCGAAGCAAATGCCTTAGCGAGAGCTGGCACCGAGCTTCAGGAATATACACTTAACGCCGAAGTCGGCCAACCTCTAGCTTCCATCAAGCTAGAATTTAAGCAGCACTACGTGGAGCCTGCGAATAGAACCTAGCTGCTCGAAGAAACTTGCAGCACAACCAGGCAAACTTGGCACGCACTGTGCTCCAAATGCACCAAGCGGCTCCTCAATATAAGCCGCGAAACCCTGAGTTCCGTAGTTTGCGTATTGACGGGACACTGTCTGATTGGCAGACACGCAGAAAAATTGGGTGTCCCTTTCAATGATTTCTGCCGAAGTTGCAGATCAGAGGAAGAGGAAGAAACTATAAAACACTTTCTGTGCGAATGTCCGGCGCTGTCCAGGAAGTGCATGCAAACCTTGGGCACACCCTTGCTAGACAACCTCATGGAAGTAGCTGATTTGGACATTGGCTACATAGCCGGCTTTATTCGAGAATCTGGATGGTTCTCGTCATCTCGCAGGTTCTAGTGCCACCCTTATATTCTGCGGTATCAAAATGGGCCTCTCGTGGCCTAAGTGAGCTACCTTTGGATAAAAAGGGGCCACTACAACCAACCAACCAACCATTCCCTTTCGCTTTTTTTTATGGCGTGTTTAAGTCTACTTCGTAGCTCCCTAAACGAATGCTCCCATTCTTCGTGATCAAGCCTTCCCCGCGCTCGTTGGCATCGTCTCCTGCTCTTGAGGCACTCAGCTCTTAGCTCTGCGATCTCAGTACTCCAACAATTATTTGGCTTCCTACCTGAAATGCATCTTCTTCTCGGCATCGCCGTGTCACATGCCCGTGTCAAATGTGCTACAACTTGCGAGACTTTTTCGGTAGCTGTTGCCCTTACGATACAGTTTGCGCTCATTGTTACAACAAACGCATTCTGATCAAAAGCCCTCGTAGACCATCCCACTTGCATCTTTCGTCAAAAAGTTTGACCCTTGTTAGCTCCGCAATCCAGCCTTAAGAATATTGCCTGGTGGTCGCTGTGGGTGTATTTTTCGCTAACGTACCAGTCCATGTTATTTGCCAGTGCGGGACTCACGAAGGTCAAATCAATTACTGAGCCGGTACCCCTTTTGCGGAATGTGTTGACTCCACCCGCGTTGGCGAGCACCAGATCCATTTGCGCAAAAGATTCTAAAATAACTTGCCCCGTAGCATTTGTCAATTTACTACCCCATTCCACTGCCCGTGCATTAAAGTCACCAGCGATAACTTTAGGGTTAAACTTTCTTGCATCTAAGACAAGATCGTCCATCATGCACTGAAATTCCGCTAGTGTTGCGCTAGGAGCAGAATAGCAGCTGTAGACATACCCCATTTATTTTGACCCTCGTAAACCCAGCTTTTTCATTACCCATGGTGCCTTGTAAAGCTTTGTTGCCACATTCACATATTGCAGCTTTCTTGGTGGAGTCCGTGACCCAGATGGCGTTGAGAAGGCTCCGGTACGGTTCGCTAACTATTGCTACATCCACCCTGGGTTCGAATATAGTCTGTGCAAGAAGGTCCTGAGCAGCCTCACAAAGATTGAGATTGATCTGGATCAGTCTCATTTTGTCATTGTATTGAGTGCACTCCAAAACAACGGGCATCTGCTACTTCCCGCGTTATGTTTACAGTCTATACCCTCTCTTTACTTGCAGAACATGCAGCTGGGGTCCTTGCTGCATTCCTTGGCAATGTGTCCCTCTTCTCCACATCTTCTGCAACGCTTGGAGCGGTCTTCGCTTTTACAGGACCATGACATGTGTCCATACTCCAAGCACTTGAAACACCTTTTGATTGGTACTTGCTCTCTAATGCGACATCTCACCCACCCTATGCATACCTTGCCTATCTCGATCAGTTTCTTTGCTGGTTCGATTGGGAGGCTAATGACAGCTGTTTGTGTGCCCCCGTACGCCTTTCTCAGGTGTTTAACTGCCGATGTGGGGATCACATTCAGCCCTAGCTCACTTGCCAAAGCATAGCATATCTCCTCCCTGGTTGTTATCTCATCCAGATCTTTGCATTAGACCGTGGTCTCATGCTTCCTAGCTCTAATTTCAGCCATCTCTCCAATCGATTTTTCAATCTGATTGTGAAGGCTTTGAACCGGTAAGTTGTCCCCTTTTTCGAGCTCGAGCAGCAAGTCTCCTTTTTGGGTTCGCCTTATGCGAGTGACATTGTCGCCCACGAGCTTCAACTCAGGATCAGTTCTGACTTTCCTGAGAAAGTCCGCGTATGTTGTCTCCCCTTTTGTTGTTATAACCAATGCGTCCGGGAGCACGCGTTGCTTAGGCTTTACCTTCTTTCCCCTAGGTTGAACCTTAGTCCAAGCATCCGGATTGGAACTGCTTCCCTCCGGAGTATGGCCCTGTTTTGGAGCTGAAGTGGCCTTGCCAGTCCGTCCATCGAGTACTTCTTGCGGTTTTTGTTTGCCCTCTTTTTGTGGCAAAAGCGCCTTTCGTTTTGGTGTCTGCTCAGAGCCACACGGCTCGTTCTCAGCATCCCTAGTCCGCT
>OZ012661.1:64467140-65047880 GCA_963942545.1 Oxycera nigricornis | reverse complement strand
ACATCGGATTCTAGGAAGCGATGGGTTGGTTACTTTCAATTCGGGCATATCAACGAGTATAGTCTTAGCTTCTTTTATAGCTTTGTCAACTCTCTTAACCGAGTTTGGCAAGGGATCCATCCTTAGCTGAAAATAGTTACCACCGTTTAGCTTTTCAATCACTAGTTCGTCGTATTTCACTTTGTCCATGAACTTAACCTTGTTACTTTTTTCGGCTTTGATGAAATATACAGGTTTTTATTAAGATTTTGAGCTATCTGGGTGTAACTATCCAGTGTGTTTTTTTTTGTAATTTTGCTTAATTATGTGGTCAACTTTACACCTTATTTCTTCTTTCGTCTCGTGATTTAATCGGGCAATACCAGCCTCTATATCTATTATGATTTCTTCTCTAGGATTTCTTGGTGTTACAGCGAATTTTAGACCTTTATTTAGAAGGGAAATCTCTTCTACAGTGAATTCGCACTCTGATTTGTTAATTATAAAGTTCGGTATGAAACTTACTTCCGATATTTCTTTTTGTTGATTTTTGCCACGTAACTGTTCTCGTTTCTTACCCAGGGTTTCTTGTTTGCGAAGGCTCTCACATTTGTATGCACGTCTTATTTTGAAGAAAACCGGATCTATTGGAGTACACTCTTCCGTCACTACTTTGGCTAATTTTAAATGAGAGTGATATGCTTTTAATGTTATTTTAGCTAATTTAGAGTAAAAGATTTTAATGCTACGTATAATCAAATTTTTTTCTACTATTTTCTTTCGATCTTTAATGTTAAGAACTTCCGCGCTTATTTTAACTCGGTGTGATTTTGGGATGAGATTTTCTTTTTTACAGGTTTTGAGGAACTTAATATTTTCGCTAATGCTCACCATACTTATTTTTAACTTTAATAGGTTTTTATATTCTTCTTTAGACTTGGTTGTCATCTTAAACAACAGTTACGTGGCAAAAATCAACAAAAAGAAATATCGGAAGTAAGTTTCATACCAAACTTTGTAATTATCAAATCAGAGTGCGAAATCACTGTAAAAGAGATTTCCCTTCTAAATAAAGGTGTAAAATTTGCTGTAACACCAAGAAATCCTAGAGAAGAAATCATAATAGATATAGAGGCTAGTATTGCCCGATTAAATCACGAGACGAAAGAAGAAATAAGGTGTAAAGTTGACCACATAATTAAGCAAAATTACAAAAAAAACACACTGGATAGTTACACCCAGATAGCTCAAAATCTTAATAAAAACCTGTATATTTCATCAAAGCCGAAAAAAGTAACAAGGTTAAGTTCATGGACAAAGTGAAATACGACGAACTAGTGATTGAAAAGCTAAACGGTGGTAACTATTTTCAGCTAAGGATGGATCCCTTGCCAAACTCGGTTAAGAGAGTTGACAAAGCTATAAAAGAAGCTAAGACTATACTCGTTGATATGCCCAACTTGAAAGTAACCAACCCATCGCTTCCTAGAATCCGATGTCAGCCTAAAACACACAAAGAAGACAACCAATCTCGAGAAATAATTGCAGATGGATATTCACCAACTTATAAACTGGCGAAGTGGCTCATAGTAGAAAGTAAAAAAGTCGGGGATATATACGGAAAAAGATCTGTCAAGAACTCAGGGGAATTAATAGATAAAATCAAAAACATTGAACTCAGTGAGGAAGAGACTCTAGTATCCTTCGAAGTAGTTGGCCTATTCCCTAGTACTCCAGTAAAACAAGCCATTTTTCAATATGAGTTATGGCTAAAGCAATGGGGCACGACAGCTTTATGGAGGAAAAAAGTCAGACAACTTACAAATTTAGCGTTTTTGTGTATGAATGAAAACTACTTTTCATTTCGGGGAAAAATTTTACAAAACAACAAAAGAAGTAGCTATGGGAAACCCATTATCCCCAATGCTCACTGATATATTCATGACGTATATAGAAAAGAAGCGGGAATAAAAGGTATCATGCCGAGAGTCTGGTATCGATATGTAGATGACGTCATCGCAGTAGTCCAGACAGATAAAATAAACGAGACCCTCGATGCAATTAACAAACTAAACAATAACATTAATTTTACAGCCGAAACTGAAAAGAACGGATCGATACATTTCCTCGACATAATGATTAATCGAGTGAGCAGTCACCTAGAATTCGCAGTATATAGAAAACCAACAGCGTCACAAAGGACCATAACATTCGACTCAAATCACACTTACCCCCAAAAAATGGCTGCATATTATAGTATGGTCCATAGACTACTTAGCATACCGATGTCACAACGAAACTTCAACAAAGAGCTAGCGTATATAATGGATACGGCAACAAAAAGAAGGAAATTGCAAGGATCATCGACAAAAAACATAAGAAACTCCAGCAGGACAGCCTCTCTACACTCTTCAAATAAGAAGCGGTGTCAAAAAAGTTGGCTACCAAAAGAATCAGCATACCAAATTCGGATACATACAAGAAGGATCCAGAAAGAGTTGGGAAAATATGAATTTGAAGTATGCGGGAACAGAAGTAACAGTATGCTAAGAAAATGGCTGAGCAAAGAAAAAGATGCGAAAACGAATGATGAAGTCAACGGAGTATACAAAATTACCTGCCCGGAGTGCAAGAAAGTGTATGTTGGCCAAACTAGGAGATTAGTGGGAACCAGATTCTCCGAGCATAAGAAAGAAGCTGAGTGTTTGGTAAAAAATGGGAGTTACCTCAAATACCATAGTTTTAAGTCATCAGTGGCAGAGCATATTGTTAAAGAAAAACATAAAATCAACTTTAATGACTTAGATTTAATTAAAGTAGTCCCCAAATTGCACAAATAAGATGCAATAGAAAGCCTAGAAATTAAGAAAATACCCTCTGTACTAAGGTTAAACAGTGATACAGGCAACTGTAACAGTATCCTCTTTAAACACGCTAATTGATATCTAGGTTTGAAATTAGTCAGTATATAAACCTGTAAGCCATCAAAATCTGTTAGTAATTGTACTGAAGAAGAAGTTGTGTTAACTTCGAAATACGTATATATATTATTGTTATTAAAAAATTTTATACGGTCAAGAAAACTGTTTTATTTTAAACTTGTTAAAGTGCCGTTAATAAACAAAACACAGTGAATTATATCTTTCATTTAACCCATTCGAGAATGAGGAATTAACCGCCGTAAAGATCATTGCCATATGTTTATTTTCTGCGAACTTTTTGAAGTCTTTTGAATTTATGATTGGGTATTGTTCTGTTAATAGTATTTGGATATTATGATCTTTCGGAACATTTTCTGTGAATTTAATGAAGTCTTTTATGCTTTCTGTTTTGAATATTAATATGTATGCGAATCTGATAAAATGATCTACTAGAAGATGCGAGTATTTTTTAGTGGATCGTGAACTGCCGAATCGACCGATTGTATCTATGGAAACAATTTGAAACGGTTTTGCTGCGGGACCGAGATGTGACATCAGACCAATTTTAATATGTTTTCTCGTTTTATTCGCTATGCAGGTTACGCAATTTTTACAAGCTTTCTCCATATTCTTCGATATGTTTTTTGCGGTATAGTAAGGCAGTATTTTGCTCTGCATTTGTCTTATCCCCATGTGGCAAAATTTTCTATATATATTCTCGATTAATTTCTGACAAAACAATTCTTTTCTTTTTTCTTTCATTTCTATAATATAGATCATTCTCGAATATTAAATAATTTTTGTTATTTTCTAAATTCTTGTTATATTTTTGGTCTTGTATGATGTCGTCTAGTTGTATTAGATGAACAATTTTTAATATTTCTTCTTCGCCTTCTTGAGCCTCTAGTCCTGCGTTTCTGCTTAAACAATCTGCTTACAGGTTCTCTTTTCCCGGACGGTATATTATTTCAAAGTCGTATGAGATAAATAATAAATAAGATCTCCTTACTCCTCGTCTGTTCTGGCTGTAATATTCATTCTCTATGGTGGCTTATGATCCGAAAATAATTTGAAGAGTTTTCCCATGAGGAAGTGTTGCCAATACTTCACTGCTTCTTTTATTGCTAGGCATTCGAGGTAAATAGCTTTTTTTCTTTTTTGGGATTCATTCAGTTTCTTTGAAAACTATACTATTGGTTTTTCTATTTTTTTGTGTCATTCAGTTGTGGTTGTCTGTTGACCAAGTAAATTGTTGACCTTTTCTTAATGAATTATGTAGTGGTTCCAGAAGAGTGGAAATATTTGGTACATATTCATTATGAAAATTGATCTTCTCTAAAAATTGTTGGACATTTTTCTGACTTTTTGGTACCGGAAAATTTCGTATTATGTTATCATTTAGTGGTGAAATCGAGTTATACCCTATTTCATGTCCTATATATTGTATGTATACCAACGCAAAAGTACATTTAGCTAGTTTCAATCGAAATCCTTCATTTATTATTGCTTCTAGTAATCGCGATATATGATCAATATGTTTTTCGAAGTTGACTGCGAAATCTGATAATCTATGTTTTCTCATTATGTTGCTCAATATTCTTTGAAATATCGCTGGTGCTGTTTTTAGTCCAAATGGCAAACAAGTCCACTGGAAGTGGCCTTCCTGGGTTACAAATGCCACTTTGCTTATATCTTCTATTCTGAGTGGAATGGACCAAAACGCTGAATTTATATCAAGTTTTGAAGAAAAAAAATGCAATTTCTTGTTTTTGTTACTAGGTTTCCGATTAATGGAAAGAAATGATTGAGGAACTATTATCTTATTCAAATCCCTAAAATCTACACATAACCTCGATTTTTGTTTTCATCCTTCTTATAGACTAAGGTTACTGGAGCCGCAAAAAGGCTGTATGATTCTTCGATTAGGTTTCTTTGTAATATTCTAGAAACTCGTTCCTCTATTTCCTTTTTATCGCCTATTGTACATTTATAGGGTTTTTGGCTCCAATATTTATCTACCACGAGATCTATTCTGGCTTCGTAATCTTTTACCCTTCCTATATCATATTTGTCTTTTGCAAATATATTTTTATATTTCTCTATAAGTTTTTCTATTATTTTTTGTTCATAAGAACTTAAGTAATTTGTTAAGATTTCAAAATTTCCTTGATCTATATGTTCGTTGAAGTTTATTTCATATCTTTCTTGGTTTTCTGTGACATTACCCGTTTTTTGTTCTATTTCTTCTTTTGTATCAGTTTAAATTTTTTATGCAATCCAGCCCTATTAAGAAGTCGTGTTTGAAATTTTCATTATTGACTATGAATACATTCATATTTTCTTCTGTATTGAATATTTTCACTTTTAATGTTACCATACCATCAGACTTGTGTACACCATTAATTGTCCTCAAGTTTATCATTTTTGTAGCGTTTTTTTTTCAAGTGTATTAATTTAGAATTTATCCATGAGACATTTGCGCCTGCATCATAAATGGCGAACACTTCTAAAATGTCATTGAGTTTCCCCTTCAGTCTAATTAATGGTGGCATTAGTAGTTTTTTGGATCACTATCACTCAACTCTACTTCAAATGTGGAGTTGTTTTTCTGTCTTGTTTTTACTTCATTGCTTTCCTTATCCTTGAACCAGCATTCGGTTTCCGGGTTGAATCCAGTGCCTTTGTTTTTATTCTTACAGATTTCGCAAGGTTTTTTTTTCAATTTTGTCTTTTGTGGCTTTATACTTTTTTGTATCTATTTTTTTCTTAAATGATAAATGTTCTAGTTTATTTATTTATTTAAGAAGAATGTGTCTTACAGACTAACATAATCCAATTACAAGACAATTAAAGTAAAAAAAAACCTATTTCAATATATAGGTCTTCAGTTTTCTTTAAATTTTTTCTGTCAATTCTATCAGCAATGACAATTGGCAAGCCAGTTGCGATCAAATCTATTAATGTTCCATTATCAATGGATTTGCGTACTTCTAATAAAAGTTTTTCTTTTCTTAGTACATAATCAAGCAAAGAGCCTGATTGATATTTAAATGACATTGCATATCCTATTAAAGACCAGCCTTTGCTTGAAAATGTATAGCAAAAATTTGTTCTCCAGTCTTCCCATTTTTCTTCGATAGTGAGTTTTAAAAATGTGCGGCTATACCAATCCGTAGCCCCTTTATCCACGAATGACTTTAAAATCTCCATTTTTTGTCATTTTCTGTTATATTGAATCTTTCGCATTTCTTTTCAAAGCTATCTATCCATTGATTCGCATTTGAACTTTTTCCATTAAATTTGTCGATTGTAAATTCTTTAGATATTTTGCATATATTCTTAACTGCTGATTGTTCATTACTTTTTTTTAGCAGTTGTTCTAATAATTGGATCAGCGATTGTTCTGAAGAACTTCTTTCCTTAGTGCCGTCTTTTTCTTCAATTTCTTCTTCTAAACATACATCATTAATTTGTAAGTTGTACCTTCTTCTAAATACGTTTGTTTCAAATCTTCGCTGAGAGGAATCCAAATATTCCTCATTTCCTTGTGAGCATAATGATAATTAAGAGGTCATTAAAATGCAATGAAATTCTATCTAGGATAGATATGATATAATCCTACGCAGGCCACACAAAAACAACTTAGGTATTAAGCATTCTACATTAAAACTAATGTACCTAATAAAAAGTATAACTTTTTGCCTATCGAGCGAAGTGTGAAAATTTTTTACCCGTTATTTAATGTAAAAAGTGAAATTTCGATGCAGAAAAAAACCTGCGTTGCAACATTCAAACTACTGTAACTATTCAAAATTTGAAATTTATAATGAGATAATTTTCACGAGATTTGATCATTAGAGAATATGAAAACTTTTTATGTGACAGGACAAAACATTATGCATGTAAAAATTTCAGATAAAGTGGTAAGAATAAAAAAAAAATCAAATAAAAAAAAATCTAATTGTAAAAGACTATAACAATTCCAATGTTAATTTGATTCGGATGAAATTTATTTGAAATAATAGAATGGAGTACTTGCTATGTTGAGAAGTTTTTTTTGACTTTTTAGCCGACGTAGTTTTTGAGATATGGTGGTTTTAGTAACGCAAGTCGAGCAATTTTTAAGAAAAATGTAAATGACTGTAGCAGCTAAAGGGTTAAGATTTCGGCAAAATGTTACAAAACAATTTTTGTTGGAAATAGTATGAAAAATTGTGGGGTACTGTCCGTGTGCGGTCATTACGGGACACCCTTTATATATTGTATACATACACTTGCTAGAAAAAGTCTGCGTTCACCTGGTGTCAATCAGTTTTTAACTATAAAAAATCAAAAGCAAACAAATATTTTCCAGATTTTGTCTCACGTATTTATTGAGTATTTTTTACGTATTCGACACAAGGAAGTTCATTTATTTTGCTTCTACAGTTTTTGAGATAACGGCTCTTTCCGAAAAAATCACACAAAAGCGAGTCAGAAAAATTTTGCGTTCACTTCTAATAAAAATAATAAAATAGAAAATAATAAAACATATTTAATCTTGTTAGCAACTGTGAGGGTATTCCTGTTTTTTTATTACCTCTCGGGGCCTGTTCTGTATCGAATTGACGAGCTTTGTTGTCTCTCCAGCACGTGTTTTCTCCCACTCTTCTGTAAGAACAGTTTTCAACATTTCCTTACTTGTTATGAAGTGTTGTCGAATTTTCTTCTCTAGCGAATCCCCTAAGTGTTTGATGGAGTTTAGACCTGGTGATTGTGGGGGTGTATGTAGCTGCTTTGGGACATGATAGAGTAACCAAAGCCTCAATATCTCGGCTTGATGCTTCAAATCATTATCATGTTGGAAGCAAAAATCTGAATCTAAGCCGAGTTTAATGGCACTCTGCCTCAAATTATTTTTGAAAATGTTGAGATATGCAAATCTATCTATCGTCGATTCGATAAACTCCAACTTCCCAACGCCAGTACTCGCCATACATCCCACACCATTACGCCACCACCATCATGTTTTACAGTGGGTAGGAGGTTTTCGTTTTGTAGTGCTGTTCCAGACTTTCTCCACATTATCTTGCGTCCTTTTATGCCAAAAATGCAATACCTGAAAATATTACATTATAAAAATTTTCACCTGAAAATATTACATTCCTTCAAATTTCTATTGGCTCATTTATGTCCTGCTTGGAAAATGCAAGACGCTTTTGTCGGTTGACCGGACATATGTACGGTTTCTTCTGAGCCGTCCGTGGTATCCAGCGTTTTTGAGGGTTTTTATTGTAGTATCCGGACGAATATTTTTGTTGAATTTTTCCTTGATTTCTGTTGCTGTTTGAAATGCAGTCAGCCGTGGGTTTTTTCTTACTAGTGACACGATATGCCATTTTTCCCTGCAGAACACTTTTAATGGACGACCGGAACGAGGTTTGAATGTGAGTTCTCCTGTCGATTTAAAATTATTTGTTACTCTTTGGACTGACGAATATTGCTTTTCCACTATTTTTTGCTGTATCTCTGTGGCTGTTCCCTTCTTTCCATAATTTTATGATAAGTTTTCTTTCACTCACACCGATTTCTTTCCTTTTATCTTCCATTGCGAAAAAAAATTATTCACATCACAAACTTTGCAGGAAACTGTTAAACCACTTGCCAGAATATCTACAAATGAATGATAAATGCAATAAAACAAAATATTTGAAACGAATTATGCCGGGGAATCCCATAATTCATCAAGTGAACGCAGACTTTTTCTGCGTCGCTTTCGTTTGTTTTTTTTTCAGAAAAGGGCCGGTTTCTCAAAAACTGTACAAAATAAATGAACTTATATGTGTCGACTATTTAAGAAATAATTAATAAATACGTGAAACAAAATCTGGAAAATATTTGTTTGTTTTGGATTTTTTAAAGTCACAAACTGGTTCACACCAGGCGAATGTAGACTTTTTCTAGTATATATACATATAACTATATATATTTATTAATATAAAAAGCCGAAGCTAGGAAATCAATATAAATTCTTTTTTTTATCAAACATATGAATTGTTTGTTTGTTGTTCTCGTGAGTAGCGCTTCATCAGATGCTTACTCACTACCACTTAATGAATAAATGCTAGTATTAGCAGCGGAAAATCAAGAAGATGGTCATACGGAATCAAATTCTCGGCCTATTTTTCTTCAAAATGCGTTATTTGTGTCATAAATGGAATAAATTTGATAATTTATATATTAATTTCAAACCAATTTGTTTCGCTATCTCTGAAAGAGTAAGATACATCCAACTTTGGATTAAATAGTTTTCATAAAGATGTTACAAAATGTAGACCGAGATTTCCAGCAAGATAACTTCCAATACTTTTTCATGACAAAAATCTGCATCGCCCAATGATGTTTTAATCTGAATTTTTAAAATGTGGCCATTATTCAGGAAATAAGTCGAATGAGCAATATTAAAAATTCATAAATTAGCCTTTGTAGTGAAGTCCATCCTCATTTCTCTGTAAATTCAGTTATTATCCAAGTTTTACCTGATATTTGTGACAATAGTTATTAGAATCGCTCTAATCAGGATACTTTTTCTGTTATTAAAGAAAGCTTTAAGTCGTAGAAACTTTGCTTAACATATTAATGAAAATTACCATTATTTTACATTCACTCTAGAATGGATACAAAGCAAAAATTAAAAAATTGAAAAACTGTGCATCTGATAACATTGTTCAAATAGACGAAGGATTCACAGTTAAGCTATCAAAAAAATGTGAGTTAATCCCAAATGGATGTTTTACTGTCAAAGGTTTCAATACGGCTAAGGTAAGATTATTTTCTAAATTACAGCATCAATTTTCTGCATAAATTTTTTAAAACTTAAATCAAAATCATCTTCTTCAAGTTTTCAAACCATTTGAAACCTAACGCAGTGTTACACAACTTTCAAGAAATCAACTTTTAGGTTACATACACTCTCATCAAAGATAGTGCTTTAATAAAGGACGGATCCATTGACCTTTGCGAAGCTGCTCATGATGCAACTGCTGAAGGAAAAAATTTGATGAAGGTGTTTGCCATTCCTGATCAGTGCCCGGTTGCAGAGGTATGACGACACAAAGTTGAATGAATAACTGATTTCAAAATGAACCTATTTTAGGGCAAAATTTGTGCTAATGAGAATACCAAAGCTGACTTGAGTAAATATAAGCACATTATTGGTATGGCGAAAGGTGACATCATTATCAGTATATCTATTAGGCATGATACTGTGAGTATTTTTTACGCAAAAAATAAATAACAGTATCATTGTAACGTTTTCAGGGTATAACGTGTCTCTCGCTCGAATTGGAAGTAACCAAATGAACACTTGTTGGAAAATTTCAATTCATCAAAATGTTTATAATTTTTTTAATGAAATTCATGCACCGTTAATTACTTTTGTTTTAATAAATAAACTTTAATCACAAAAGTGCTATCATTTCACATGGTTTCAAATTTTCTGATGAAAATTGGCCGTACACTTTATCAGTAAAAGTTTCATACTACGAAATATCATACATTTGGCAAAGCATTTGGTAGCTGCGGTGCCTGTAGCATACGATTGGAATCTAAATGGAATGGAATTGCTAAGGGACTTTAATTTATACTTTCTCCGAAAATTTTATAAAAATTATCAATTATTCCGTAATAGTGTGTGCTACTGTGGTCCATTGGGATGGGAAGCCCTTGGACTAAGTCGATAAATTGACATTGCTGACGGTGAAAACAAGCTATTTTCTTCTCTTTCTGCATGTGAAAATGGAACTGGTTTGGCACAAGGAAGCACTTTGAAGAAGGTAAATCAATTTTGGAAAAGGTTTTATATATATATATATATATATATAAGGCTCGAATTTGCCTTAATTTTTGCATTCTTCTGGGAGTCAAATATTGTTTGACGGGGTCGGTGATATTTTTTTTTCAGTTATCATATTTTGTTGCAGTTATCACAATTTGATCTGATTATATGAGATTGAAATTGATATCGACGTTTTTTTACAAAAAAACATGTTAAATTTTACTCAGATTTAAAAGTCCTCGTTATCCATAACAGCCATAAATCACGATAAGAATAACTACAAACTTGGCCCGAATCACGGTGTAACGATACACAAAGATGAATTTTTAGAGACGATCTGTTTCACTTGGTTTACAGATACCATATTCTCAAAATAGTTCTACGTAAAGTCTTCAATGCGCTTACGCTTCCTAATAGGACCTTCCATTTTTCTATTTAAGAGGTTTGAAAATAATTGGCAAAATGTTGGTAAACAAACGTTTCAATTTAGAATAAAAGGTGAAGATGTGATATTATGAATCCACATTGAACCGTTGATAAATTTATAAAAGATTGGATTAACATGCACAACTACGTTAAAAATTGAAATGGACAAAACAATACACTTTATGAAAATCTTCATGAATCAAAGAAGATATTATTGCAAGTCCGAAACAAGATAATTAACTGGTATTTGCATTTTTATTGTTCTAGTCCACATTAGAGAGTGGTTCACGACTTCACGTCCTCAGGCTGCTTCCTATCATGCTTACTTGCTCATGTTGCTTCGTATCATGATTTGAATTTTCTCAAATATTCATTCTGTTAAAACTCTGACACTTAAATTACATCTGAAGTTGCTTTGAAAAAATTACAGTTTAGGTATTTGAATCCTAAATGAGCTGCAATGCAGTTGATAGCGTTGACACATTGACCCATCATCAGTACGAAAAGTATCATCAGCACAAAAAATTCCATCATAATGACAGTGAGATAAGCACGAAAAAAGACAATACGTATCTCGATAAGTACGTAAAACTGCCATCTATGTTTGGGTAGAATAATTAGCCGTTAATAGAATTTGACATTATTCACATCAGCTGTTTAATATTTTCGAACCAAATCTGACGTGCCATCGCGAAAAGTTGACGTTTGTGCGTGCTTAACCGAATGATAATGACGGCACCAACGACGAAAGCATGTGTGTCACCCCGTCATTTGAAGTTTCGTGCTGATGACACTTTTCGTACTGATGATGGTTCAATGTGTCAACGCTATTATTAACTTTGCAGCTGTCATCAATATTTAAAACAAGAATGGTTGAAAGTTTGCGAAATAGCAAAAGGTGGTGTTAAATCAATTGGAAAACCCACACGATGCAAGCATTTGTGATATCCCTGCAAAATACTGAATTGACAGTTGGAGCAACTTGGCCCTGCAATTGCTTAGTTAAATGTAAAGTATGTATATGTTTGTAGCGTTGTTCAATAAAACATAACGACTCACTTAGAGTCTAACCTCAGCCCGAGACACACGTGTTTTTATTGAATACGTACACAGTTTCCAGCTCTCTTAACGCCAGCAGATATATTGGTGACTCCGACGCACAGTCTGCCATTTTCCAGAGCTAGCTGGACAAAATTCAAAATTTTTACATTGTCAAAAGTCACAAAATCCGTTTAATCCTAATGACATATCCCTTCGGGCATTGCGCGAAAGGTCTTTCAGGTTAATAGCATCCTTAGTTATGTGGAAAAGTGACTCTTAATTGGCCTCTTCCGATATGAAAGCAGACACGCTGGTAATTAAGTATTATTTTCCGTTTGACTTTCAAAGGATACAGTGTGCGCTAGGAACTTCGACATCATGTTCGGTGTTTTCGATGCTGCCAATACAAGTAAGTACTTTTGATATCGATGCTAAATCACTGTATTCTACCACAGTTTCTGTCATGCTGTAAAAATTGTGCCGACAAACTCTAGGATCGTGAAATATTTTTTACGGAGCCAATTTTAAGGATGGTTTAAAAAAAGTCCCTTCGAGTCCCGACAGTAACTAAATGCTCATGTTTTGCATTGACTTGCATACTTTCGGGAACAGTTCAATTTCTTTGCGTTGCAGTGCGGTTTTTTAATTTTTTTTTGAATTTCAGGCGGCAGATACACTCTTTCGAGAGAATTAATTTTTGATATTTGGAGTACATCATGACATGAGATGACCCACAATTTTGAAACTGTTTGATTTTTATTAAGTTAGAATGTATACATATGTAATGATTCTTCATTTATTTAGAGTGAAATAAATTTATTTCTCGATGATAAACAAAATACATATAGATCTTACATGCATTTTTTGTCATTTTCATTAGTTAAGCAAAATAAATTCTTTAAGAAAGGGCAAACTACAGCTTTTTATTAAACATTAAAATGTTTGACGTCTTTCATCTTTTCAACAGCAAATAAAAGTTTTTCGCACAAACAAATATTTTTGTCCAGCTAGATTCGCAAAATGACACACGTCGCGACGTGATCCTGACGACCACCTGACCATTAAACACAATAACTTTGCTATTTGCCGAAGTCAAACAATAAAAATCTACAATATCGAAGCGCGACAATCAATACCTGGATGCAGACAGTGGAAAAATGGTCGACAACGCGCATCACAGCGCAGAGAATACGGCTATCAACAACATTGCCCACTTCAAAGTTCCACCATTTGTGAAATTTCGACCATCCCTAGAGTTTGCACGTGTTGAGGCACAATTTTGTCTGTGCAAAACACGCTCTGACGCTGCAAAGTTTTGCAAAGTCACTGACAAACTTAATTGTATGATAAAAGAAGTTGTGGCGGATTTAGTGGAGAGTCCGCCCACTGAAAAGAAATACGACTCCCTAAAATCACGGCTCACTGCAATTTTTTCTGTCAGACGAGACTCAAATAAGAAGTCTGCTACCCCGCCTAGAGCTCGGCGATAACATACATAGCAACTATCACGTAGCATAGCGCAAGCAATAGGAACTAGAGTCAGTGACAATATTTTAAAAGCGCTATGGCTGCACGCATTCAATCGATCATTGCGGTGTCAGACACGTTAAACCTTAAAAATTAGGCAGAAATGACGATCGCATAGCCGAGATCAAGGACTCTAGTGAAAAAGCTAAAACTTCAATCAGTCTAGTATCAGCGCAGTCACACCGAAAGCTTAAATAGAAAAGCAAAAATTGACTTGAAAATAAAACGAGACACTTCACGACGATACAGGCCACAAAGTAGTCGTTCCAAAACTCTAACACCCATGTTTGCTTTTATCATAAAAAGTTTGGAGCATCTGCTTGGAAGTGCACACCACCTTGAGATTTTTATCGTTCTCAAATATAGGGAAACGAATAAAATTACTGTTTGAAAATACGTCAAACAGTGATACTAACCACAGCCGCCTTTTTACCCAAAACAAAACAACAAACATACGATTCCTCGTGGACACTGGCGTTGATATTTCTTTGATCCCTCAACTTTAATCTGGGATGTAAGGTAGATCGCATCCTCGTGGTGCATCCCGGATAACGCTAAATGATCTACCATGGCATGACGTCAAATGTTCTCGGACTACTCTTTCGTCTAAACGACTCTTTCTTACGCTTTTGGCTGGTAGTGGTGGAAGAGTGCCATCTTGCGGAAATGGCTTTCAGGTGTATGCCACTGCTGCTTTCGTCCCGGTAAAACCCTGGCAGGCCTCACGGTACGTTCGAAATTCGTCGCCCGTTGAGTTGAGACTATTGATTAGTTCCTGGCCTGGCTCTGAGCACATATCCTCATAAGGGAATGTGCCAACCCTCGCATGGCCCCTGTTTCGGCATAGACAACCATGGGGTCTCAGAGAAGCTGCACAACGAGTGTAGATAGTGGCGGTGAGGGGGGCAATTGCAATGAACTCAAGTAAAGAAAAAAAAGAACAATCCACTCTGCCTTGACGGAAAGTGGACAAAAGTAACGCGTCCTTCTGGTGGAAAGAAGACTGTGATGTCCAATCGGACAACAACCAGCCTACCCCCCACTTCTTCGAGGGGTGCTTACATCAAGGCAGCTATGCCAGGGACAAGCACCTCCTCGGATAAGACAATTGGAGCTAGCGGCAACACCAAGGCAACAGCGAATAAGCCGGCCCGTACGGTTGCCGCTGCGCCCTCCAGCACTGCCTCTTCTTCAGGTGTCAAAGCAAAAATCTTCTGTCATGGCTTACAGCAACAGAAGGTCTGCCTTCAAAGTCCTGAAAAGGCTGAAAGATTCACCCCCTGTGGGGCTATCCCACAACGATAAAATCTCCCTTGAATAGACAACAACAACAGTAGAGGCTCATAAAGACCCTCTGGCGCAAATCAAGGGGCTATTCACAAAAGATGCAGGTCTAATGAGGCAGCCCCGAATCAACCGAGTGCCCAATTGCAGGTCACCAAAAGATCAAGATTGGTCGTGCCCAATCTTGTCAAAGGTTGGATTTAAAGCGAAGTGGCTACGTGCAGCCTGGTATCGGCTGATGTTTCTACAGATAAACCTCCATCATTCTAAGGCGGCATCCACCGCACTGCTCCTCCATCTGGCCCAAAAGGAGAGGAGCTAATACTGGCCCAGGGACTTTGGGTTGTAGGCAACCAGGTTTGCGGGCTCAATACGAAGAGATACAAAACAGTATCCCTCTACACAGCAGGTTAACCGAGAGCTTGCATAATAATAAAGAAAGGCTTGAAGTTTCTAACCTTGTACAATTTCAGTGACCAGGACACCATTGCCATAGCAGTGGAAAGGCAGTCCAAACCACTCTGGGCTGTCTCCTGCACATGATGTTCTACCACCTCCAACTATCCTGCAGAGGATCACAAGGGAAGCCAATGCAAGAGGTATCCCTCTACTAGTCAAGGCGGACGCCAATGCACATCAACGCATTTGGGGTAGCACCGACACGAATAAACGGAGTGAGTCACTATTCAAATTTATTCTATTGCATGACTTATCCCTAGCTAACAAAGGTGAGGATCCTACCTTCATTACGGCAATCCGTAGGGAGGTTCTGGATATCACTCTGACGAACGAGCACTTGAACCATGGTGTCAAGGGATGGCACGTATCACAAGAGTGCTCGTTCTCCGGCCACCTATACATAAGGTTTGATTTGGCATCTGACCCTCCGACAAATCAAAACCTTCATTAACAAACGGAGGATGGATTGGGTCAAATACCAATCGGTATTCGAGTCTGCGCTTGAAGGTGGACCTCTAGAGACTGTAGACATATCCGATCTTCAGGAAGCCGTTGGGCCCCTTACATTGACCTTCGACGACGCTGCAAGGCCTGCATTTAGTCCAACGAAGCCTAGAGGGAAGTACAAGCCCCCATGGTGGAATAGTGCTGGGCTGCGGAAGGAATGTAGGAAGTCCTTTAATCGGGCTAAAGAATCTAATGACTGGTTTTCTTATAAAATTCAACTGAAGGAGTTCAAATCTGCTATCAAAAAGGCTAAACGCACCTCATGGAGAAGTTTCTGTGCAGAAATGGAACACTCCAAGGATGTCAGTCACCTGCGAAAAATCATGACGAGCTTCCTCTCTATTCTGGGTCCGTTAAGGACGCAAATGAATTCTGGATGAACTCCAGCTCCGAGACGTTGTCCGTTCTCGTGGATACGCACTTCCCGGGCATGGAAAGCAAACATAGCAGAAAAAGCGCGTAAAGCGGCTTGCGCAGTCTACTGCTGCAAAAGAGCTTTTGGGAAAAGATGGGGACTGAAACCCAAAACTGTATCCCGGCTCTATACAGCGATAGTGGAACCAATTCTTCTGTATGGCGTGGTTGTTTGTTGGTCAGCGATGGCGAAAACATGAAACGCAAACCTGATTAACAGGGTAAGGAGGACTACAGCTATTGCAATCACTGGGGCCATACGCACTTCCCCGACAAAGGCATTGGTTATGCTATTAAATTGGCTCCCGACGAAGCTCCTAACGAGACAGTAGGCCAAGTGCTCTGCAATTCGATTGGAAGCTCTTAATCTCTTGCGTGATGGGAATGTCGGCCACTCCACCATATCACGGAGGGATGGACCAACGCCAGAGAAAGTAGACCTCACTCCTCCGATTCCCTGCTTCCACCACAGCTTCAAGTCCGTCATCCTTAGCAGAAATGACTGGATCATGGAAGAAAAAAGGACGCAGGAATCGGTCGACGTCTACACTGATGGATCCAAAATGGATGGGAAAGTTGGCTGTGGCATTTTCTACGAGCAGCTAGGCCTGAGACTATCCTTCCGGCTACCATATCACTGCAGTGCTTTTCAGGCAGAGGTCATCGCAATACATAAGGCAGTGGACTTACTGAGAAATCAGAAAATTTCCACAAGAAATCTCAACATTTTCTCTGACAGTCAAGCTGCTGGCCAATCATTATCCAATGTGTATATCTCATCCAAAATTGTAATGGAATGTCGCACACTACTAAACGCGATGTCGCTTCCCTGTGAAGTGATTCTTTGCTGGGTGCCGGGTCACAGTGATATACCTGGGAACTGCGAAGCTGATGCTCCAGGATTATACACTAACACCCTAAGTCGACCATCCAGTGGCCTTCATCAAGCTAAATGTCCAGCAGTATTATATAAAGGCTGCAAACAGGGTATGGCTGCTGGAATAAACCTGCAGGACAACCAGGCAAACTTGGCACACACTAAGCTCAAAGCGCACCAAGCAGCATCTCAACACGAGCCGTGAAACATTAAGTTTCATCGTATCCACACTGATGGGGCGTTGTTTCATTGGCAGACACGTAGAAAGACTGGGTGCCCCTTTCAACGATTTCTGCCGCAGCTGAAGATCGGAGGAGGAGGAGGCTCACATTTCCTGGACAGCCTCACGAAAGTAGCCAGTTTAAATATTAGCTGCGTAGCCGGCTTCATACGATTATCAAAATGGTTCGTCACCCAACAGGTTATAGTGCCGCATCCTATTTAAATGTGTTCTTGGCCTAAGTGAGCCGCCTTTTGACAAAGGGGGCTGCTACTGCAACCAACTACCAACTTTAATCTGATAAAATTCGTACGTCGAATTTTCAGTTATACGCTGTCAACCATTCAAAAATCAGTACGTATGACGAAAAACTGATCACACTGAATTTAGGACTATGCAGATCCTTCACGTGGAGATTCCGTATAGCAGATTTTACGCAATCAATTATTGGTACCGACTTTCTAACAAACTTCAAATTGTTTATAGACTTTACGAACAAGAAACTAATGGATTTAAGCACGTATGGCGCAAGGAAACGTGGCAAAACTTTCAAATCCGTCCATTTCCAGGAGTTACAAACCCGTGGCGGTAGCAACTAGTACACATCATTCTTTTAGTCATTTCTTACACAGCAATGAACCAACGAATGGCACCGGAGAAACTTGCTATAGCAAATATCGAATTTGAATACCTCCTAGATAAAGGTTACTGCCTGTGCATGCGCCCAAGAAAGATACTTATTGGTGCCCCTGCTTCGACTATCAAAGGCTTAACCAAATAACGAAGCCAAACAGATATCCGGTCAATCACATCGAAAACATATTCTCAAATGATTTTTTAAATAGTCCTAATTAGGGCATTTTATCAAATCCATATCGTAGACATTAATATTCCAAAGACAGCCATTACAACTCCGTTTGATCTTTTCAAGTTCACTATAATGACTTTTGGGTTCCGAAACACCACACAAACGTTCCAACGTTTTATGGAGCAGATACTTCGGGAGCTCAATTTCTGCGTATGTTACTTCGACGACATACTTGTTGCTTCCAAAACCACAGAAGAGTACATGCAGCAGGTGTCGTAATAAACGTCGATAAACTTGTTTTATCGCCGTTTCATCAAAAATGCCGCCAACCTTCATGCTCCTCTTCAAAAACTCAAAGGTGCAGTTCTCGAGCAACTGCAATCACAATGGCTGCCACTGGCACATTTTCAGCGGAAACTGAAAGTGGTAGAAACACGCTACAGCACGTATAATAAATAGCTGTTAGCAATTTGTTCAAATAGAAGACATTTTCGCCACTAGCTAGAAGGTTCCGAGTTCATGATTCTCACGGATCATAAACCTCTTGTCTACCCATTTAACACTAAGAAGGTCGCGCCTGATCTGTGTGTATGTGTGTTTTTATCTGTGAGTTGCAAGCACTTCAATCCTGTGGCTCGTCATTCTCAGTATCCTACTAAATTGCGTATCTACATTTTTCGGTTGGGTCTTGGACATATTTCCACGAATTCGGCATTGGATCTCACTGATGCGACGCGACCTAGTAAGTAAGTTTTGCTGATTTGTCTGTTTATTTTTCTTCGTGTAATATTGTGCACCTACATAATGCAATTCTTTTGTACCATTATTATTGAACTTGTGTTATTTACTTATAAAATTTGGCTATTGGATCCCATAGATCCGATGCGACCCTTTATGATATATACATGTTGGTTTTCCAATATTAGCAAAGACTTATCTGCCTGAAGTTCGCCGAAAGAAATATGATTTTATTGGGGTGTGTTTTTCTGATCCGGATCCTTTAGCACAAATGTTTCGACTAATGTAGAATACATTTTAAATTGATTTGAGTGAAAAAAATAATTTTGCATGTACCCGGGATCACCAATATTCGTTAATATATAAAATACAATAAATGTATGTATATAGTTTAGTTATTTTCATATCAAGCTTAGTATGGCATAAAAATTTTTGCTGTCGTTGATTCTAAAATGTTTCATACAAGTTAGCCACGCGCATCCGGCCAAACACGCGAAATCAGCAAGAAATCTCATCAAAGTCTTAATGTCACGCACATCCGGCCCAACACGCGCATCAGCAAGAAAAACAACATCACAACGGGGAAATGCAATCTGCTGATGCAGCGAATTAGGTTACGAAAAATTAATTTTTTGGCATTGAAGTCAGTCGAGAATTAGAACTTTACAAATAAAGACGGAAAAAATCTGATCTAAATTATTTGGTATTATTTGGCTTTTTGTCGCTAACAAAACTTTAACTGGCGCCCAAGCAGGGACTGTTTGCAACGTTCGTAAAACGGGAGTGTTGTTTTTCGGGAGTTACGTGACTAACCAAAACGTGTCGTCACAATTAGCACAAGTGATTAAACAATTCACCAGCCCGACAACGGAAGAAGGAAGTGACCTCCGAGTAGTTCAGGAATAACAAAAAGTAAACCGAGGAACAACCAACCTCTAGCCGCCGCTTCGATACGAATGGTCCAGAACTGAACATGCTAGCGACGCCAAACATTTTTACCCTAATGTAAGTAAGCCATTTCTTTATTTTTCCCCAAATTTTTTTTTCGTATATTAAAACTAAAGCGTTTAGTGCTCGTGATTTTGTTATTCCGTGTTTTGACTCAAATAAAAATGTAGTGATAAAATACTCGTTCTGTTGAAATCCACGAAAAATTCAGTTGTTTGGCTATCGATTCATTTCCATATCCATTCCGATCATTATCAAACATTCAAACTTTGTGAACACCTAATTTTCTTTTATCTTCAAATTTCGCGCATATTTTGAACATTTAAATTGAATCTATCTCGTGTTAAACGATGTCGAACCCATAGAATCTCGTCAGACCTGCCAGATTGAGCGATGCTGCCGCCAGTGCCTCTGCGTCTAACGCAAGCAATGAAGGCCCAACCACGCATTCAAATAACGAACTCGTCTCGATGATTACCAACATCGTGCGAGACGCGTTAAGGGTCCAAGGACAAGAGCTGTTTAATTCACTAATGAAGCCTGCTTCGGATAGCAGCGAAGACTACGACGTGCCAATAAACATTGGAGACATGGACAAAATCCCGGATGTTGTAAAGAGTCTCAGGGAGTTCTCAGGACATGCCGGCGAATTTAATTCATGGAAGAAAAGTGAAGACCGTATCTTGAGGATCTACCAACACCTCAAAGGAACGCCCAAGTATTATGGAATATTTTCTGTAATACGAAATAGAATCATCGGCCAAGCATACGTGGCTCTTGAGTCATACAATACTCCCCTCAACTGGGAGCGTATCTCAAAATCTCTGTCATTGCATTATGCCGCCAAAAGGGACATCGGTCCTCTAGGGTACCAGATGACTATCCTCATTCAAGGTCGGGACACTATACACGAATTTTATCAGGCGGTTTACCATCAGTTGTCTCTGATACTCAATAAATTAGGTTCTATGGACATGAGCCAAGATGCTCTAAACGTCATGACTCAGTTCTACAAGGCAAAAGCCCTAGATACATTTGTTAGAGGACTTTAAGGTGACCTGCCAAAACTTTTGAGCATGCGTGATCCCGCTGATTTGCCACAGGCCCTTCATTATTGCTTAAAATTACAAAACGTCAACTATCGCACGCAGCACGCCAATTCCTCTCACATCCCGGTGACAAATCAACATTACCAACTACCTCCTATTCCTCCCAGAAAAGTGAACTTGCCTCTTAGAGCGAATCCCACGCCATTACCAAGAACGCACCCCAATCCTATTCCAGCTCCAAGAGGTTCGTTCTTCCCGAAACTAGTCCACAATCCTCGTGCTCCGCAAATACCACGATTCAGTCGGCAGCCCTGGCAAAATAATTATCACCAACACGGAGTTGCACCAATATCTCCTCCTAAGCCTCAAAGACGACCGGAACCAATGGATGTCGACGAATCCATAAGAACTCGCATGGTCAATTACGCCAACAGACCACGACCTAACGACAGATCCCAGAAACGCACGCAACCCCAGCAATTCCATACAGAACATAAATTCCAACGTATCTTTAACACCGGGTTAAACAACGACGGCGAACCGACCCAAGACGAATACGAACAGACATACAAAGACGAATACGAACAGACATACTCGTATAAAGACGAAGACAACCAACCTCTAACAGACTATCTCGAACAAAAACAACCGATACAATTGGAAGACATATATTTTTTAGACTGAAGCGCTCTTCGCTACCATACTTTGAATATGCTGCGAGGAGTGGAGAAACCTTAAAGTTTTTGGTGGATACTGGTTCCAACAGGAACAACCGCGACATATAAGACGCCCGATTCCCAATGAAAAACCATTTCTTGCAAACTCCGTCGGTAGTAACGTTAGCATCACTCATCGCAGTTACGTACAATTAGTCGGACCCGACATACCTAAACTGAAATTTTTCATTTTCCCGTCTATTATATCCTTTGATGGGATAATTGGTAACGACACTCTTAAGTGTTTGAATGCCATGATTCACACTAGCAAAGGTCACATGATCTTAGGTTCCAATCTAAAAATTCCCCTGAAAGAACACCTATCCGAAACAGTTAACTCTATAAACCTTAGAACGGACCATCTCAACGAAGACAAGACTCGTAACATTAAACACATAATTCACAGACACCGTAACCTTTTATTAGAACCAGAGGAGAAGTTAACCTATTCTACACTGATTAAAGGCGAAATTAGGACAACAACGGACGACCCAATATACAGTAAATCCTATCCGTATCCGAGAGCTTTAAAACTCGAAGTGGAAATGCAAATTAACAAGATGCTCGAAGATGGCATCATCAGACCTTCCAAATCGTCCTACAATTCTCAAGTCTAGATTTTCGGCAAAAAACCTGACGCTTCGGGTGAAAGGAAATATCGGCTAGTTATAGACTACCGAAAACTCAACACAGCTACAATTGCAGATACCTACCCAATACCGGAAATGAATGAAGTCCTTGCCAACCTCGGTGTAAATAGCCTTTTCTCAGTACTTGATCTCAAGAGCTGTTTTCATCAGATCCCACTAAAGGAATCCGATGTTGAAAAAACTGCGTTCTCAGTCAAAAACGGGAAGTATGAGTTCACTCGACTCCCCTTTGGCCTGAAAAACGCGCCCTCAATATTTCAGAGGATTCTTGACGACGTGCTCCGAGAGCATATCGGCACACGTTGTTACGTCTCTATTGACGATATTATCGTCTTTGGTAAGGATGAAAAACAACATCTTGAGAACTTAGACAAAATTTTCAGTACTTTAGAGGCTGCAAACTTCAAAATTCAACTAGACAAGTGCGAATTTCTTCGGAAGGATGTAGAGTTCCTAGGATACGTCATCAGCGAAGAGGGAATTAATACCAACCCCAAAAAGGGACTGGCAATTGCTCACATGCCGCCACCTTAAACCCTCGAGGAGCTAAGATCATTCCTGAGAATGTCCGGCTACTATCGCCGCTTCATCCAAAATTACGCGAAGATAGCAAAGCCACTGACCACACTCCTACAAGGCGAAGACGGACGTATATCTACCAACCACTCTAAAAATAAGCTGATTCATTTGGACTCACAAACTTTAATGGCTTTCAATAAACTAAAAAACTGTCTTAACTCAAAAGATGTCTTTCTGGCACATCCTTGTTTTTAAGAAAAGTTCGAGCTCACGACCGACGCTTCCGAATACGCAATCTCACAAGGCAAGCGGCCAATAACCTTTCTTTCTCGCACGTTGACGAAAACAGAAGAAAGTTACGCAACGAACGCGAAGGAAATGCTTGCTATTGTGTGGACTCTAACTTCTCTTAGGAACTATCTTTATGGCCTCAACGGGTTACCATCTTCACAGATCACCAGCCTTTGACTTTGGCTCTTAGCAATAAAAACACGAATAGTAAACTCAAAAGGTGTAAATCCTTCTAATAAGAATTCAATTATGAGCTCAAGTACAAACCAGGCAGGACAAATTTAGTTGCAGATTCATTTTCAAGACCACCGCAAAAGACTCTTGTAAATTCGCTAACACCCACCGAACACAGTCACGATATTTCACCACAAGAACTGATACCTACTGTTGAAACACCAATCAACGCTTTTCGCAATCAACTCCTATTGAAAGTAGGTGTAGAAGATAGTTACCAGATCATTAACCCTTCGATAATCACTACCGCCACATTAAAATAAAACCTACTTACACTGAGGAACAGCTCACAGGTATTCTAAAAAGATATCTGAGTCGAACCACACTAAATGGAATTTACCCCTCTGAAGAAGTAATGGGGAAAATTCAGGAGATTTATCCTCATCACTTTAGGAATTATCGAACCAGATTTTTCCCGAAAGCTCGTTGAGGATATTCCCAGCGAAGCCCTGCAAAACGAAAGAGCCCTACAAGTACACCGGAGAGCACACCGCAATGCCGAGGAAAATAGGATGCAGCTCTTAGAAAACTTCTATTTTACGAGAATGTCATCCAAAATTAAAGCCATTGTGAAACGGTGCCAAACTTGTAAAGAGAACAAGTACGATAGGCATCCTAACAAGCCTTTCTTGTGTCCAACACCAATACCTTCTTACCCAGGTCATACGGTTCACCTTGATCTATTCTCAACGGAAAAATACCGTGTATTGACAGCTGTGGACAAATTTACGAAATTTGACCAGGCTACAATAATCGCGTCGAAGTCCGTTGAAGATATAAGACAGCCGTTACTCGACTTATTATTCTTGTTCTGCGTCCTCGAGAGAATTGTCATCGACAACGAGGGTTCTTTTAGGGCAACTTCGATAAGATCTCTTATGAAAGATGAACTAAATATCTCTGTCTACACTAACCCACCGTACGAAAGCGAGGTTAACGGACAGGTCGAACGATGGCAGTCCACACTCAGAGAGATCATGAGATGCCTTAAAAGGGACGACCCCGCGCGTTATTTCGAGGAGCCTTTACAACGAGCTGTAAATGAGTATAATTTTACCGTTCACTCGACCATGGGTAAAAAGCCAGTAGAACTTTACTTCGGTCGAATCCCCGGAATTAATCCCGAACAATTCGAGAAGATCCGATTGACCAACATCGAACGACTAAAGAAAAAACAAGAGGCAGATTATAGGACACACAATAAGACTAGACAAACGACAAAGACTTACGACATAGGAGAAATAATTTATGTCAAACTGAACAAACGAAAAGGTTCCAAACTAACACCTAGGTACAGAGTACAAGAGTAACATCCGCAACTAATTTTCCATATTATATTAGATCCACCTTCCATATTATATTAGATCCACCTTCACGTCTATCTACGCTAACGTTCTGATATTGGACTACTTCAACGCTCATATAGTAGCTTTTCACATATGACAAACTCGGCTACAGAACGGCAGCTTTAAGATCACACATGTGACCAAACTTGACCAGTACGAATATAACAAATTGAACCAATCCCTAACCTGCCTACATTTCAACACAATTCTCTTCCTTCATACCCGATAAACGAGGTCCAGCCAGTTCACCAACTTTTCCAATATTTGAAACCGAGATAAATTCGAAAATCGCTAAATTTCATTGAATCGGCATGGAAATGGATCGCAGGAAATTCTGACCATGGAGATTTTCTTACCATTAAGGTAAAAATTACAAGCGTCCTGCAAAACAACAACAAACAGGTCGTCATTTACAACGAGCGGATTAATAAAATCACGAGAATCACAAACGACATTCAAAGTTTATTGAGAGAAAATAGCCAAATGAGTCTTACCACAGTATTAGATATAGAATTCAAACTTAAAATAATCAGGAAAGAGTTAAAAATATTAGTCATTCCACTGGGCCAAATTCGGGATAGTAAATTCGCTAATTTTGCCAACAATCTGAAATTAAAATTACTAAACAAATTGCATGTTACCATATTCAACAATAAAAGAGGCCCTAAATTTTTCCATAATTAAAATCATGGCAAACTTATCTTCAATTCTGAAAATTATAAATATTCCATTAGCGACGCCAGATATTTATCAAACACTGTTAATAAAACCAATTAAAAGAAAAAACTTTGTCAATGAAATTCATTACAATACAATACAATTGCTAAATCAGGTACAAAGATTTTTGGCATCGAAATAGAATGTAAATCCGTAAATTTCATATCCATTTGTGTACAAAATAACTCAAAAGACATTAGCAAGACTCCTTGTATTCCAAACCTTTTTGAAACCTGTAAGCGCTTCATGTTCGAGGGTCAGCAGTCAACATATTTAGACCGTCGACCAAATATACTTCGGCACAATACTCCTCAATCAATTTTCCGCCAATCCAACTACGCAAGAGGCGACCTTCTTGCTGAACGGCACATTCCTAATCAAATTTCAAAATATCTTCATCTAAGAGCTCGTCAGCAAAACCACCACTTAAGTTCAACGACGTCCCATTTTTCTAACGATCGAGGACGATCGAATCTGAAGATGGAAGAGTTAGCTACGCGCATCCGGCCAAACACGTGAAATCAGCAAGAAATCCCATCAAAGTCTTAATGCCACGCACACCCGGCCCAACACGCGCATCAGCAAGAAATACGACATCACAACGAGAAAATGCAATCTGCTGATGCAGCGAATTAGGTTAAGAAAAATTAATTATTTGGTATTGTAGTCAGTCGAGAATTAGAACTTTACAAATAAAGACGGAAAAAATCTGATCTAAATTATTTGGTATTATTTGGCTTTTTGGTTTGTCGCTAACAAAAATTTAACTGTTAAACATTTATTACTGTGCTGTGCAAATCAGGTTAAAAAATATTTTTTTATGAAAAAACCCTAATTTTTCGCATATTGTTTTATTAAATTGAAAAGCGGCTGAAACAATTTTTCTATAATCATCATCACAAAAATGTTGATACACGTCTATTGACACCTTAATGATGCAATTGTTATATGTGGTTCGTGAGATATAGTGAATACCAGAAAAGACCTTGAAGGTCATGATGATAATTAAGAATTTTTTATTTTTTAATTAGTTTTTTTCGTAATCATGAGAAAAAGTTTTTATGGTGTTTTCACAAACACTGTTTGGAGGTTAACAATTTTATAAACATTGATGACTATATTTTGCAAATCAGTTTAAAAATTTATTGCTTTTGAAAAAAACCTAATTTTTTGCACTTTTTTTCTTAAATTACAAAACGGCTCCAATATTTTTTTAAAAAATTTGATAGATTCACGAAAATGTCAATACGCGTCGATTGACTTTTTAACGATGCAAATCGTATGTTTGGTTCGCGAGATATAACGCATGACAGACATGACCTTCAAAGGGGCAAAACAACAAACCCCTCGACCGAAGTTTCCCAAAAACTAGCCAACTCTTGAAATTACAAAGCCACACACACATACATCTGCCTTTCTAGAAACACTTCATATGTACTCTATAGACCTCAAAACGTAAAGAAAAGTTGAAAATTTCAGTTTCGATTTTCGAGGCGATTACAAGAACTTCCCATATACTGGGAAGTTAATAACGCAACATCACTAACGCTAAAGCCGGTGAAGTTTGGTGATGTCTTACTACAGTCTGACGTTTAAACAATGGATACCAGTCCAGTCATTCCTAAGTCATTGCGAACTCGAATTTACACCATGTTTCATCGCCTACCACACCCTTGTGCGCGAGAAACAAGTTGCGCGATAAGAAGAAAGTATGTTTGGCCAAACATGAATGGAGGCATTACCGAAATGGCGGGAACGTGCATCCCTTGCCAAAAGTCAAAAATCAACAGGCATACTACAAACCCTGTAAAAACCTTTCCAATCATAGACAAAAGGTTTCAGCATGTCCACATAGACATAATCGGACCAATAAAGTTGGCACAAGGATACAGATATTATCTTACTGCCATTGACCGGTTCTCTGCTGGCCTGAAGCAATCTCAATGACCGACCAAACAGCCGAGTCGGTAGCGAAGACATTTTCTTCGAATTGAGTTAGCAGATTTGAAACTCTGCAGACAATCACTATCGACCAAGGCACCCTGTTCGAGTCATTATTCGAATCAATGAGTAAACTTATGGGAATAGAGCGCATCAGAACATCTTCTTCTCATCCAGAATCTAACGGGATGGTGAGACGGTGTCACCGCACTCTTAAGGGGACATTCGGCTTTTGAAATTGAAAAGAAAAACACTTTTTAAAAATTTTATTATGAAAAAACTATTATATTTATTGACAAAGTTTCTTTTGAACATTGTTAAACAGTCTCTAAAGAATATAAAAAAAATTTAGTTTTTCATTTTTAGTTTCCCTTGGCTGCTGGGCGTCATCCAAAAATTACTTTTCAAACGGTAGGATATATTGTGGACCTCCTGTAACAGATTTTTGAAAACTTGAAAATTAATTCTATTCTTGAGACTCAAAATTATACGAAAAGCCTCTAAAGCTCATACTTTTTCATATTTTGAAGTTTTTGTATGTATATTTCTGAAAAATGCGAAAAAACGGCATTTTTTAGGGGTAAGTCACCCCCGTTAAAAAAAGGGAGGGGGCATTTTTTTTTAAATTTTAGAGGCTTATTGTTTACTATTTCCAATAAGTAATCGAATGCTGTTTGGTTTTTTAAAATCGGTCGAACAGATTCGGAGAAAAATGTCCTACCAGTTTGAAAAAGGTAGTTTCGAGAAAAACGCGTTTAAAGTTTTTTTACTATAATTTTATTGAATAAAAGGTCGAAAACTGTTTTTTACCTTTAATCGGCCATTCCTGGTGAATAATAAGGACCCTCATAATCTAGTAATTGCTTTTTTAACTTCCCAGTATATGGGAAGTTCTTGTAATCGCCTCGAAAATCGAAATTGAAATTTTCAACATTTCTTTACGTTTTGAGGTCTATAGAGTATATATAAAGTGTTTTTAGAAAGGGAGATGTATGTGTGTGTGTGTATGTACGTTCGGGACACTTTTTTCTACGAGCATAACTCACGTAAACAAAGTCATATCGAGTTCGTTAAGGTGTCAATCGAAGCGTCTTTGCAATCTTAAGAGCTAATTAGTTTTTGGGAGACTTCGGTCGGGGGGGTTTGCTGTTTTCGCCCCTTGAAGGTCAACCATGTTATGCGCTATATCTCACGAACCAAACATGCGATTTTCATGATTAAGGTGTCAATCGACGCGTTTTAACATTGATATGATTCTATCAAATTTTTAACAAAATTCTTGGAGCCGTTTTTTAATTTTTTAAAAAAAGTGCAAAAAATTAAGTTTTTTTCAAAAACATCAAATTTTTAACCTAATTTTCAAACCTAAGTAATCAATGTTTATATAATTTATATACTCCAAATAGTTTTTGTGAAAAAACCAGCAAAAGTTTTTTTCATGATTATGAAAAAAATTAAATAAAAAATAAAAAATCATTAAACGTTCAAGGTCATTTACGTCATTCATTATATCTCGAGAACTAAATATAATATTTCCATCATTAAGGTGTCAATCGACGCGTTTTATCATTTTAATGATGTTTTTATATGTTAAAAAAATCTTTAAAGTGGTTTTTTAAATTTATTGAAAAAAATTGGAAAAGTAGTGTTTTTTTTCATAGAAAAATTCATTTTTCACCTGATTTGCACATCGTAATAATAAATGTTTATAGAATTTATAAAATTGTATCAATTTTTGTAGAGAAACCAGCAATAACTTTTCTCATGATTACAAAAAAAATTAAATTAATCATAAAAAATCATTCAAAGTCACCATGTAAAAAGGGTTCATTCGAATTATAATACCTTAAATCTCTTATTCTAAAGACATTGTTGTAAAGTCAATCAAAGTTTATTAATATTTGCAAAATTTAAGCAGATTTTCAATAGTCTTCACATCACCATGTTTTAACTTTAATGAAAAAACTGCTTTGTAACCTGTCCCCACTCCGATGAATACTCAATCAATGGACGCTCCCGTAGATGAAACGATTAATATTAAGTCATTCCAATAACTTTTACGAGAAGTACATTTTTATTATTTGAAGTAGTATTATTTCCATAATTATTATTGTGTTTAATATTTTCAATATCTTTTTAGATATATCTGAGAAGTTGACCGTGTGGACCTCATGGGTCGCACCTCACGGCTTGTTATTCTTAATTCGAGCTTCTTTTGACTGCTCACTGCTCGTCTTATTGGCATGAGAGATACGGTCTTCGTTAACATTTTTGCGCAAAAGCCGTTGCAGTTTCGCCAATTTTGATGCCCATGAGATCCATAATAGCTTGGTAAGTTCTCGAGTCTTCATTGAAAATGCATGCTGCGATCCACACTGCAATTTCAGGCACATCTTTGCCAGAAAACTTGCTTTTCGGAGAAATGTTCCAAATCAAATTGTTGTAACTTTCGTTACTATTTTGAGTATTTTTGCCAAGACATCTTTTCAGCAACTCATCACTTCTAAGTGGCTCGTAAACTAGCAAAATATAGCCACAAATGCTTGAATCTACTGGTGGCTTATGTATAATACCACATATATGTATACCAAAGATGTTTACACCAGGAGAAGGAGCAGCTGGCGCGCCGCGCTATACGCATGAATAGAAATTGGTGTTTACTCATGGGCATACTCTGTTACAAATAAAGCTGTATCTTTTTCTCTATTACGAATTTCTTGACGAAATTTTAGGAGGCAACTTTTGAACGTATATAAAATCGAAATATGTAAAAATCTCAAAATTGATTTTATGAAAATTTCAAAGGCGAATATCCGGTCTTTGCACTTGCTGCCAAGAGGATTTACAAAGTTCATGCGCTAAAATGTTGTATGGTACCACATTGAAAATTCCAGGCGACATTTTCAGCAACAGTCAGTCAGACTGCAACACACGGCTTTTCGTTCAACATTTAAAAAACGAAATGAATTTACTGCAACCACATTCTACAATCCATCATGATGCCATAATTGGTTTCATGCACAAAGATTCAAAATCGTGCTCACACGGCTTTCTGAGGAGAAAAACAATCAATAAATCTTTAACACAGCCGTACTCTGGTCAATATTAGATTATGCATCGAATTTTCAACTGCCACTACACGATTGATGTCAGAACAGAACAGAAAACGCTCCGTTTAAAAAATTGTGAGTATTTGTGGTGAAAATGGGGTACTTAACGATGGATGGCACTACAAAACCTTTAAGTCAACGAGAGTGTAGCTTCATTGACGTGCAGTCCCAACGACAACTCAGCGTCGTGCAGATAACTTCACAATTATTTTGTGATACTCCTAATAGGTTTGAGTTGGAATTCTACTGAATTTCTTTGATAATATAGATTATTTTCACTCAATAGCGAATGATAAATATTTTTATAAAAATTTCAACTAGAAGTGCAATTGTATGCAATTTCAAGATTCAGAATTGTTGCTGGCACTATTTCTCCACTATTTTCAAAAATATATTTTATTTGATTCTGCAGATGAGAACGTTTTTCATTAATCATTTAATCATTCATTATAGAACGATGGTTTCAAAATTCTTACCTCAAAATAATATAAATGTACCAAGTTGTTTTTATTTGACGTTTTTCATTTGTTTCCACGATTAGAGTCCAGTTTCAGCTTCGTAGCGTTTTTTTACAATCATGTTTTCATCTTCTACTATTTGGATTCGAGTAACATTGTTATAAATTAACTTAAAATGTTTATTCAAAATGCAACTTTTACTCAATTAAACATCGCTTGTGGCTGGTAACTAAATGTATTGTTTTCAATTTCTACAGTTAATTCATCTTTGCTGCTGATTTGTAACATTTCTTCGCTTGTACATGTGTTTTTAATTTTACATCGGTTGTTATATAGCTTTTAGGAACTTTCATTGCTATAAAAATGAATTTCTGCTTATATTCCAGAATTGCCTAATTTAACCAATTTCAATTTGTTGAAGTCAAATTTGTATTCTTCTATTTCCTTTGCTATTTCATTGTTTCATTTTGATGCAACAAATCAAATTTTGCTGATACTATGTTATCCTGTATTTAGCTTTTTTTGTTTTGCAAAAACTTGAAACAAAAGCATTTGATCCAAATAAAGTTGTTGATGTACCATTTTCCATCATTTTCTTCCCGCGAATGAATTTAAAAAAAAAATTTCGATCGTTTTTACAATTTCCTTGAGTGTTGAAATTAATTTATAAAAGTACTCGTTGATTGCCATTTGTTGATTTATTGCTGCAATCGAATTGTGACTATTAGTTTTTGCTATTTCTTAATGTTCCAAAATATCTTTCTATCATTGTTTTCCATTGTTCAAAATATTTTTTTTTGTGTATTTCCTACAATATTGAAAATTCCTCCTTTTGGATAAAGCATATTTGATTTTGTCTTGTACGCTAGCCAAATTTTTAATCTTGATTCTAGTCTTATCTATATGTCTAACATCCCTATAGCTTCTAATCGGTCCTTCTGGTATATTGTGATGTATCCCGTTGAGAACATCTCTCAAACATTAAAGTGATATGTTTATCCTCAATAAATACATCACTTCAATTCTTTAAAAAGCTATCCTTCCAACATTAAAGTGATGTATTTATCACAAATAAATACATCACTTCAATTTTATGAAAGGCTATCCTTCCAAAATTAAAGTAGTGTATTTATCATCAATAAATGCATCGCTTGATGAATGGATAGATAGCGCTTATCAGCTCGTGATCATTTCTTGCGAGCATGGCCATCGCCTTTTTGGTTGCGAATGCCATGTGGAACGAGTAGTGATGAAATATTGAATTTATGAATGCCTGACAATGTTAAATGCATAATTTAGGATTAGGTCATAAGTGTTTGATTTAGTGTTAAGAAATTGTATAAATAGCAAGTAAGCGTTAAAGAAAATATGGTCTTTTGAGATCACGCGAACGTGTTTTACTTGTGCCTTTCATTCAAGGCCTCCAAAAGACTTTCCCTGGACTGTGCCAATAATTCGGCACTACAAGTAATGCCTATAATTGGCATATATATTTCTTGGCCAGTGGCATAAAAATTGTTTCGGCTGTTTCAAAATTTAACTTTCCTTCTACCATTTTTTTTTTACTTACATATCCTCAACGTGGGAATCTTTAGTCGAAATGGAGAGGACCAAGACAACAAAGGACCACAAACATCACGAGGCTATCCTACCATATCACATGGTGATCTTAAATCATCACATGGCGATCCTGCCTTCTAACCTGCTTTCTGGGAAGCGGCATCAAGCCAAAATTCAAATCGACGTCGACGGCAAATACACCGAAATATATCCCTACGAAAATCGGACCAAAAATGATTAATTTGGAAGATTACCGTTCAAGGCCTGCATCAAGATAGAATTGTTGTTTATTGTTTATTGTTTTGCAACCACAACATACCAACGAATTTCGGAACTAGAACAACAAATATACAAGAAAAGAGAAGAAAAACGGACAAGCATGCATCAATAACTATAGTAATAATAATATAAAAATGTATATACAATAACGCCAATATAAAAAAATATTTCCAAAAATTCTCGGAATTTTCAATTGAATTTCAATTAGATTCTTCGCTACTTAAACGCATAGGTGCATTAATGCAAGCAATAGTAGATGAGCTCAACAAAATTCTTTCGAGTATAACTAAACCCCCAACTGAATTTATACCAAAGAAACAAGTCTTCTAAAATTAGAAATTTTAGCAAATTCAAGAACAAACTTTCAGAACTTTAAGAAAACTGAGGAGACACCCATCTCGAACTTGAATCAAAGAAAAAAATACTTAAAGCCTATTATCTTTTGAACAACCAGCTAGATTCGTACAAAATGGCAAATTTTAATATCGATACTGCTCCTAAAGCTATTCCGATATTTTCAGGTAACTATAAAGAACTGGACTGATTTCTGGAAATAGTAGAAATCCTTAAGCCTAGTACACAGTTCGATTCAGGACAGAAAATTCTGCATGTCTCCACATTTGATAAATAATTTGCTGCTGGAAATCTGACAATGGAGACTAGTGGAGATTATTCACGAAACACTTATCTTTTCACAAATGCCGGCTGCTGTTGATGTTGGACGCAACTTCAATGACAGTTTTAATGACAGCTATTGCCAAACGTCAACTTTCTGCATCAAAGGAAATGTCGAAACAATTAAAATTCAAGTCATAAAAGTGTGGAGAGTACTTGGTGTAGTGAAACGAAAGGTTTCTTACTACTAACCGGTTTATTAAGAGATATAAATATAATTACAAAGTATAATAATATTAGTTAAAGGACGCGTGCGTAGCCGATGGTGTCGAAGGACGAACTGGACTAGCTTGAAGTTGGCCGCTGCTTCCTGTTGACGTGTAGAGATCACTCCGAATAGTTGAATTGTCCTACAGTAGTCCTCCCCAAGTGACAGCGATGACAGATATTTAACTCCCTGTCTTAAATGTCACTTGAAGTTTCTTAGTTTTCGGGTCAGTTGAGTATTTTCCAAATGTGCTGGCTTGAGTCGCTCCACATTTACCGTTGAAGTTTTGTCGGTGGCTATTCGAATTTTAAACGTTCGATCGTTGAGCCGTTCAATCACTTCGTATGGTCCGGAATATGGTTGCTGCAAAGCTTTCTTGCTGATACCTTGTTTCAAGAAAACATGACTGCATTTATCCAATTCTTTGTAGACGAAAACACTTCGTTGGTTGTGGTGAGAAGCGGGAGCTGGTTTAAGCTGCTGCATCTTCGACCGAAATTTTTCAATAAAGATGTGTTGATTATCAGGCAGCGAGTCGTCGAAAAACTCTCCTGGTAGTCGCAGCTGCATCACATAAACCATCTCCGCAGCTGAGCACTTGATGTCTTCTTTATATGCCATTCTTAGGCCTAAAACGACTGCAGGTAAAACGTCGATCCAGTCTGGAGATTCGTTGCACTTGATGGCAGTTTTTAAAGAACGGTGGAATCGTTCCACCATGCCGTTGGAAGCTGGATGATAGGCGGTCGTTCGTATTCTATTAGTTCTTACAAATCGAAGCATGGCTTGAAACAACGTCGATTCAAATTGGGATCCCTGATCCGTTGTTATTATTTCAGGCGTTCCGAATCTTGCTACCCAGTTGGTGAAAAATGTGGATGCGCTCGTATCAGCACTAATGCCATCCACGGGAAATGTTTCAGGCCAACGGGAGAAGTGATCTACTGCTGTTAGGATGTATAAATATCCTTTCGAGATGGTAGCGGGCAGACTATGTCTAAATGGATATGCTGGAATCGTTGGTCTTTCGTCGGAAACTCCTGAGGTGCCAAAGTCACGTGCCTATGAATCTGGGATCGTTGGCACGCTTCGAAATTCCTCACCCATTTGATAACGTCTTTCCTCATTCTAGGCCAAACGTATATGCTCGCGATGAGTTTGCATGTTGCTTTACTGCTTGGATGCGATAGTGCATGAATTTGGTCGCATAGTAATTTTCGCAACGCGATTGGAATATATGTGCGAATGGAACCTAGTGAAGTATCGCAATATAAAACATTTCCTCCTTCTAATGGAAACTGTTTCAGCTTTAGCGAAGTTGATGTTTGTAGCAGATGTTTTAGTTCTGAATCATTTATCTGCGCTTTAGCGATGTCGTCAGCAGTTAAACTTGAAATCCTTGCTAATGCGTCAACATTCGATCGCGAAAGTGCATCAGCGACTGTGTTTTTCGATCCATTAATATGTTTTATGTCTGTTGAAAATTGGCTGATGAATTGGAGGTGTCTCATCTGACGAGGTAATGCTTTATCTGCACGCTGGTTGAACGCAAAAATTATGATCTGTCTCGAACGAAAAAGTTCTTCCTTCGAGCATATGTCTGAAGTGCTTAATTGCTTCATATATTGCTAGAAGTTCTCTGTCGTATGTGCTGTAGCTGGTTTGCGCTGGGTTCAGTTTTCAGGAAAATAATCCCAGCGGTTTTCGAATTTCGTCTTGTAATTGCTCTAAGACAGCACCGAAGCGTCTGTTTTGAGTAGTAAATGTGCATCATCTTTGGGATGTGCCAGCAATGCTGCGTAAGCAATCAATTTCATGCTGTTCCCAAAAGCCTGAGATGCTTCTATTGTCCAATCGATTACCACTTTACTGTTTTTGCTATCGTTTGAAAGATAAGCATTGAGTGGTGCAAGGACATCAGCAGCTTTATGCAAGAAACGTCTATAAAAATTAATAATCATCAAGTATCTTTGCAGCTCTAGTAGATTTTGGGGTCTTTCAAATGTGATTATTGCACTCACCCGTTCTGGTAATGGTCTCGATCCTTTTCCAGATATTTCATATCCCAAATACTTGACCGTTTGTGCTCCAAAAGCACATTTGGAAACATTTATTTTTATCCCGTACGAGTTTAGTCGTTCCATAACTTTTTCTAGGTGATGATGATGCTCGTCGCTGTTCTGTGATGCTATAAGTATGTCGTCAAGATATACATAGCAGAAGTCGAGGCCGCGCAAAACCAAGTTGATAAATCGTTGAAAGGTTTGCGCTGCATTTCGCAAACCAAAAGTCATTCGGCAAAACTCAAACGAACCGAACGGAGTCACAACAGCGCTTTTTGAAATGTCATCTGGATGGATTGATATTTGATGGTATGCACGTTCCAAATCCAACGAAGTGAAAATCGATTTGCCGTGTAATTTGTTCACATAATCTTCAATGTGTGCTATCGGGTAACGATCATAAATCGTTACAGCATTCAATCTGCGATAGTCACCACATGGCCTCCACTGCCCAGATTTCTTCATTACAAGATGCAAAGGGCTAGCCCAAGGACTGTCAGATGGACGACAAATTCCTTGTGAAACCATGTACTCGAATTCAGAACGAGCAACTGAATATTTCTCTGGGGCGAGTCGTCTGGGTCTTTCGGCTATTGGTGGTCCTTTTGTGACAATTCTATGGCATATGGTATGTGGCACAGACGAAATGAAATTTGATGAGTTCGATATCTTTGGATACTTTTCCAACAAGTATCGAAACTCATTGTTTTTAGCCAAAACCGTAATCGTGGTTGAGGCGCCCTTACAAATCTTTGCTTGCGTATATAGTTCGGTGTTCCCATCCACTAAGCGTTTGTTACGCAAATCAACCAAAAGAATAAAAGATCTAAGGAAATCAGCGCCCAGAATCGGTCTACTTACATCCCCCACATGAAAATACCATTTCATATCCGCCTTAACCCGAAATCGAGGTCCATGAGCCGTTCTCCGTACGTGTCTATTGTAGAGTTGTTGGCTGCGTGGAGTTTTAGATATGTGGGGGTCCCTCGCAAGGTGTGGTCATCCAATGGAATCACGGAGACGTCAGCGCCCGTGTCGACAAGAAAGAGGATGCCACTTTGCTGGTCCCCGACGAGAAGGCGGTTTTGTTTACGGCTGTCGTCATTAACCGCGCATTACGACGAGCGTTCTAGTTTTCCGCGAGGTATTCACAGGGTTTTGGCATTTTCTTGCCTTTTGTCCATATTGTTTATGGTAGAAACAAATCGGTGGTTCTCGAGAACGCGATTTGTCAACGCCGCGGCGGTTACGCGAACGCGAGCGCGATCGTCCTCGATATGGACGTTGCAATTCAAATGCTTCTAGTTTCGTCGATAAAATTGCAAGTTCATCGAAATTTTCACTCGGAGAAGGGGACGCGACGGATGCTATTGAAGTCATCCCACATTCTTCCAAAAAAATTTCTGCCATTTTTAGAAGGGAATCAATTCTAATGTCCGTCGTTACTGTCAATATCGCACGCACTCGCGATGGTAATCGTCTTAGCCATAATGCGCGCATAGCATCATCACCGAGTTGGTCCGCGGCAAGTGATTTCATTTCTCGCCATAATTGGGACGGCTTTTTGTCACCCAGTTCTAGGCCCGATAACATTTTAGTCAAGGCTTTCTCAGGGGAATCGGCGAATCGCGACACTGAAGCATTTTTCAGCACATCGTATTTCAATTTTGGCGGGGGTGGCTTGACTATGTCGGCTACTTGCTCCAAAATGGCGGAGTCTAATGATGCCACAATGGCATTAAAGCAGCTAGCGTCACTCGAAATTCTGTGCGTGGCAAATTGAGCCTCCACTTGGACGAACCATAAACTTGGCAGTCGTTGCCACAATGGTGGTAACCGCAACGTTTGCAGTGATTCGACACCGGCTGCACTGTCGAACGTGCGACGCGGAATAATTGGCGTCGCGGCGTCGGTCTTATTGTCCGGTGAATTCGCCATGGCGTCACTAAATCACTCTAAAGGAATGTTTTCGCTGTGAATTCACGCGCGAGGTCACCAATGTAGTGAAACGAAAGGCTTCTTACTACTAACCGGTTTATTAAGAGATATAAATATAATTACAAAGTATAATAATATTAGTTAAAGGACGCGTGCGTAGCCGATGGTGTCGAAGGACGAACTGGACTAGTTTGAAGTTGGCCGCTGCTTCCTGTTGACGTGTAGAGGTCACTTCGAACAGTTGAATTGTCCTACACTTGGTGCTGCGGTGCTGCCATCTACCGAGTTCATTGATTCTGCGCAGAAAACTGTGTACTGCTTCTGCAGAATCGAGTCTGAAATTCGGTGCGGAATTTCTACAACTGCAAAATTTTCATACAAATTTCTGCTCAGAAACGAACTGTGTACTAGGCTTTAGCCTAGGTTTAGAGCCAATTGAGCACAGAAAATTAATTGAATTTACTTATCCTGTCAAATTAAACTCTTCTGTAAACACATCAACCGGATCAGAAAGCAAAATCAAATTTCTTGCTTAACTTTCAAAAGCATTGAATGAGAAATACAAAAGCACATCAACAATCCCGAAAATGTACAATATCCTATTGAGTATAATGCAAAAACATTTGCCCGTAAACGTTTATAAAGAAAAAATCTTATCACTTGCTTCGGAACTAGATAATCTTCAAATAACTGCATTAGGGAATACAACCACGGAAGCTGAGACAGTCGGACAGTCGTTACAAAAATGAACGACACATACGCTCTAAATATATTCAAAAACGGGCTAAACGAACGACTAAAGAACACAGTTTTTGCTGCATAACCAATATCGATCACTGAAGCCTCTAATCTTGCAACAGAACTGGAGAAAAACGAAACAAACAGCAAAATGGTGTATTTTAACAAAAATAAGAATAATTACCAAAATAGTTCCTGAAGACCAAATTATAGCAATAGGATTCCACACGGTAACAACAATAACAAGCCGCGAAGTGCGACCCTTGTGGTCCACACGGTCAACTTCCCAGTAATATCTAGATAAACATTAAAAATATTAAACACAATAATAATTTTGAAAATAGTACTACTTTAAAGGGTTATTCTACTGTTAAAATTGTTCACTTTTTTTCTGTTTTTTATTTCGATAGATTACCATCTCAAAAATGCATGTACAAAATTTCAAACCGATTCATCGCTTCGTTTTCCTTCTATGACTATATTTCGGTGCGCGCGTCGAACGGTATTTTTCTCCCTCATACGCTTTCACCCCGCGAGCAATAACTGCTTTGTATAACAATGATCTCACTCTCTGAAAAAGAGAAGCTGGTGATAGCAAAAGGGACCTATTATATGCCTGGATTCGCCGATTGAGGGTAAGATTATTTATTTTCACGATATAACAAAAAAAATCTATTAAAAAACTTTAAACGCGATTTACTCAAAACGTGTTTTTTTGGTGCGCGGCACATCGTAGAGAAAAAACTAATTAAGCGATTTAGCTCAAAAAAAAAATTGCATACTTATGTATCAATTTTACACAAAGTGAACCTAAATTGAGCCATAAAAATTGAAATTTGGTTATTTGGGACCACTTTTTTCATCGAAAAAACGTCCAAACTCGAGCATGCTATTTTTCAACACTTGTCAAATCACGAAAATTTAATATTTATGGCTCAATTTAGGTTCACTTTGTTTGTTTTTAGCTAAACTAATAGAATTTCATCATTAAATTGATTGCGGATTACTTGGACGACCTGGGCAATATGACAATGTGGCCGTCAGCGCGCTATCCATCAATTGCATACAGAAGCCGCCAATTCATTTTTTGAACAATTCAACTATGCGATTTTATACTTTTTTTGTTAATAAAGATGCATGCAAAATTTCAAATTGATATCTTCAATAGTTATTTTTTTACAACACTTTTAAAATGATACTGCTTTTTACCCGTTTAACAGTAGAATAACCCCTTAAATAATAATAATGAAAGGTATTTATATCAGTAACAGGAATGAGTTAATATGATTCATATCATCTACGGGAGCATTCACTGATTACGTAAGGCTTTTGGTGAATGGGTGATGATGATTGATTACCAAAAATGCAAATTTGATTGAAATTTTGATGGTTTTCAAAATTTAAGCCGCTTATTTTAATTAAAAGACTGCAAAAACCATATAAAAATTCTGTTCAAATTATCCTAACATTTTAAAACATTGATTGACTTTACAACAAAGTCTTCAGAATAAAAGAAATAAGGTAATATCAATCGGTAGAACCCCTTTCATATGGTAACTTTGAATGTTTTTTTTATTTTTAATTGAATTTTTTTCAGAATCATGAAAGAAGTTTTGCTGGTTTCTCTTCAAAAACTGATAGGAATGTACAAATTTTATAAACATTTATTACTGTGTTGTGCAAATCAGGTTAAAAAAATATTGTTTATGAAAAAAAACCTAAGTTTTCTCATTTTTTCTATTAAATAAAAAAAACGCTGAAACGGATCTTTATAATGTTAAAATAATCAAAGAGATTTAAAAACACGTCGATTAACACCTTAATCATGCAAATATTATATCTGGTTCGTCAGATATAGTGAATGGAAAAAATCACCTTGAAGATCATGATGACTGTTAATGATTTTTTATTTTTTATTTAATGTTTCTTCTTATCATGAGAAAAAGTTTTCATGTTTCTTTTACAAGTACTGCTTGAAGTGCATAAATTTTATAAAAATTGAATACTGTCTTTCGTAAGGTTAACAATTTATTGTTTATAAAAAAACCTAATTTTTTGCACTTTTTTTCCTAAATTAAAAAACGGCTGCAACGATTTTTTCCAAAATTTGGAAGATTTACATAAATGCTAATACGCGTCGATTGACATCTTAATCATACAAATCGTATGTTTGGTTCGCGAGATATAACGCATGACAGAAATGACCTTCAAAGGGGCAAAACAACAAACCCCCGACCGAAGTATCCCAAAAACCATCAGCTCTTAAGAATGAAAACACGCTTCGATTGACACCTCAACGAAGTCGATACGACTTTGTTTACGAGAGTTAAGCTTATGGAAGAAAGTGTCCACGAACGTACGTACGCACGTACACACACACACACACACATACATCTGCCTTACTAAAAACACTTTTCTTTTTTTTATTATTTCAAATTCGATTTTCGAGGCGATTACAAGAACTTCCCATATAGTGGGAAGTTAACAATCATAACGGACACTACAGTCATCATAAAAACAATCGTAGAGTACAATATAATGACAATTACAGAGTTCAATATAACAACAGCAATGACAATTACAGAGGATGTCATAACGATAACAGACGAAATAACAATTATAGGAAGCAAAACAACAATAGAAATAATAATCGGTAGAAACATCAAGCTTGGAATAGAAGTTGGAACAACAACCTGGGAAATAATATAAATATAATTTACGACCAGGGAAACGAAATAGCCCCGGAGGTCGAAACATAAGTGAAAATAAACCGTTTCACTCCGGATTAAAAGACAATTTAAGATACACAATATTACCAAAAACCTAACGAATTATATCACATTTAAAGGAAGAAACACGAACAATGTATTCACATTTTTAATTGACACTGAAGCAGAAATATCTATACGAAAAGAAATAATACCGTTAGAAAACAACGAGGATAATAGATGCAACCTATCAGCAACTACTACGGAAAAAACCTTCTCTTAAGGAACTGCTGATATGAATTTTGCAATACAGAACTACAAACTGAAAAATAGATTTCATATCGTAGATCCTGACTTTCCCAGAATTACAGATATTTGTGCACAATTGATTCTGAAACATTTACAATACCAATTATCATCAACGATAATGAGTTCACATTACCACAAGAGACAAAATCTTTAAATATTCATCAAATAAAATTATCACCGAGATCCAAGATCATACATCCGATAAATTTTAAACTCGTAGAGGATAGCGTCCTTCTAAACGAACAAATCCAATATGGAGTTTATATAGCTAATTCAATAGAGCTTTCTGAAGGCAATTGTCACATTAAGATTCTGAATACAAACAATACGGAAGTAACTATATCCACCATAAAGATAAGCACAAAACCACATAAAAATAATTGCGTTGCTAAAACTTTGCAACAATATTCAAATGACAACTCTAGATCTAAAAATACTTCTCAATTTATAAATAAAAGACGAACAAGTGAAAAATTCGCGCATTCAAATATTCGGAGATTATCTAGAAATATTTCACATAGAAGATCCACGATTCGACAAACAATTTTAATACACAAAATCTTTCTGTCACAGACTCCAATCCAATACACATAAAAAACTATATACTTGCACAAACTCAACAGGAAGAAATTAATAAACATGTTCAAAAACAACTTAATGATGATATCATAGAACATTCAATTAGCCCATACAATTCACCTTTATAGTAATAAACTAGTAAGTTTCCAAAAAATGATCGAATGATACAAAAAAATGGCGACTAGTTGTTGATTATAGAAAGTTAAATATAAAAATTATTAATGAAAAATTTCCTTAAGCTTGCACTCGAGACGTATTAGACAAATAGGGTAGAGCTAAGTACTTTTCGACACTAGATATGACTAGTTGCTTTCATCAGATAAACATTAACAAAAAATCAAGACTTCTTACAGCATTTTCAACTTCAAATGAACATTTTCAATTTCAAAGGCTACTCTCTGGTCTAAAAATATCATCCAATACTTTCCGGCGCCTGCTAAGAATAGCACTTTGTGGTTTAGATAGCAACGCATTCCTATATGTTGATGACATAATAGTGTCTTGCTGGAGCCTATAAAATCATAATGAGGATTTAATCAAGCGATAACAACAATACAACCTTAAATTAAATCCAAACAAATGTTTTCTAAGATCAGAAGTAGTACATCTAAGACATCTAAAAACCGAAGATGGAATTAAAACAAATCCATCGAAATTACATACCATTAGTTTTTATCCACCACCACGAAATGCAGATTAAGTTAGACGATTTATTACATTCTGCAACTACTATCGCTGATTCATACATAACTTCGCGCAAATTGAAAAATATTTGGACAACTTGTTAAAAAAGAACCAACCTTTCATCTGATCAGAAGAATGTAACACAGCATTCGGAACTCTAAACCAAAAACTAATGAAACCACCCATTTTACAATATCCAGATTTTGATAAAACATTCATTGTAACTACAGACGCATCTGATCAAGTACTAGGAGCTAAACTCTCACAAGGTGAGATAGGTTTCGATCTACCAATTGCATATGCGAGTAAATCGCTGAACAAACATGAGATCAACAAACCCGTAATTGAAAAATAACTTTCAACCATACATTGGGCAATAAATTTTTTTAAACCCTACATATTTGGTTGCAAATTTATAGTCTTCACAAACCACAGACCATTAGTGTCGCTCTTTACCCACAAAAACCCTTCCTCTAAATTGACGAGAATAAGATTGGAACTAGCTGATTATGATTTCAAGATCGTATAAAAACAAGGAAAAAGTAATACTAACGATTCTTACATATTGAAAGAAATGACTCCCACATCGATAGACAATACAACTCCAAAATCACTTGACATATTGGCAACTACACGAAATATGTCCAAAAAACGTACATAATCTAAAGGTCCTGACGGAGACCTTAACCAAACGAAGCGTCATGAACGTCATACTTGGGAATGTACGTCCCTCACGAACATAAGAAATATTAATAAACTTAACATTTTACTCGAACGCAATGGCCAAATTAAAGATAATCACCCCTATTAGGTATGTCGTGTCGTTGTCGATTGTCGACCGTTTCTGTGAAATCCTATTATGTATGTCGATATCGATCAACAGCTCTCGACCGCAGTATAGGTAGAACCCAGTATGCAATCGAAGCCTTCAAACATAAAATTTCCATTCAAGAAATGGCGCCAGGTGCTTGCAAAAATTGACGGATTCTAAGCCCTGCCAGATTTGCAGAGGATAAAGCACTTTCAAGGACTTCATCTTTCACTTCAACATATGATACATTTTTTCGGTCTAAATCAATTTGTCAAAAGTGAATGAAATTTGTGTCAGCGAAGACGTTTCAATGAACCGAAGTCTCTAACGGCGTTTTTCACGCCTAGAATGAAACGTGCATATACGAGTTCTTGCAGTGAACAATTTAAGTTGCAGAAAATGTAAGTATAGGAAATTCTTCTATGATAAATGTTTGTAATACAGGAATTATTGAAATGATTCTGTGCATCGTAATGAGTGCCATCCTATTAATTATAAAATTTTTCAGTGTGAAAATCACAAATCGAAAACAATTCGACAAAATGGTCGAAATAATGGAGGCGAACGAAGATGTCGCGAGAGGTGTCACAAAATTTAAGGTTAAAGTGACAAAACATTGGGATGTCGTTATCGTGAATTTAAATAGTTTGGGCCGGCCAATACGAGACGGAAGTGGATGGAAAAAGGTAAATTTTCTTTTTTGATGATTATGAAGTTGCGGTTAACATAAACTTCTCATATAAGTGTGCACCGATCTTAAATTCAATACAAGAAAACAGATGGTCCGCATAAACGCAGAGCGAAAAATAACAGAAGGTGGACCAAACTCGACGATTGCGTTGTCTGCCATCAATTTAAAGTTACGCTAAACCCTAGCGGAAATGTGTTCGACCTAGATGGCAACAATATTTGCATCACTCCAACAACATCCACGTCACAAGCTGCTTCCGGATCATTTGCACAAGGTGATACAGAAGCATTAAGACCAAGAGATGATCCTGTAGTTGCGTTGACATCGAGGGCACCATGCAGAAGGTTCTGAAATCGGCAGGATGCAGGTGGAATACGGATGCAGCTGCTGAAAAAGCAAACCAGTATTCAGAAATCAACGTTTTATTACATAAGTAACATGTTACGCATCCAAACAAAAACAGTTTCTACTAAAGCAAGATAAATAAAACTAAAAAAAGAGGCACTCTGCCTAAAGAACAGAAAATTGAAATATTAGAAGCTGAATTGGCCGATAAAAAGCAACACCGTCTAGATAAGCTGCGGATAAAACAGCAGCTCCTGTAGCTTCAGCTGGAGCTAGTGCAGCTGCAAAGGCCATAATTTAGAAATTTATTATGTATATACAGTAAAAATTAATGTGTTAAGGTTGTGACTAAAGCTAACATAATATAAGGTGACATGTATGCGAATATATGCCTTTCTTTTAATTTATCGGTGACTCCATTATTAACTACCCAGTATATGGGAAGTTGTTGTAATCGCCTCGAGAATTGAAATTGAAATTTTCAACATTTCTTTACGTTTTGAGGTCTTTACCTTATAAAGCACTTCAAGAGCTTTATAAGAACCAAATCAAGCTTTGGCTAGGAGTATACCTTTTTGACATTGTTCTTATAGCTTTCTTGAAGAATGTTAGTAGCGAGAAAGTGGCGTATGAAATTAGCCTTATAACGCTCTATAAACATATTTGAACAAGCCGTGAGGTGCGACCCATGAGGTCCACACGGTCAACTTCTCAGTAATATCTAAAAAGATATTGAAAATATTAAACACAATAATAATTATGGAAATAATACTACTTCAAATAATAAAAATGTACTTCTCGTAAAAGTTATTGGAATGACTTAATATTAATCGTTTCATCTACGGGAGCGTCCATTGATTGAGTATTCATCGGAGTGGGGACAGGTTACAAAGCAGTTTTTTCATTAAAGTTAAAGCATGGTGATGTGAAGACTATTGAAAATCTGCTTAAATTTTGCAAATATTAATAAACTTTGATTGACTTTACAACAATGTCTTTAGAATAAGAGATTTAAGGTATTATAATTCGAATGAACCCTTTTTACATGGTGACTTTGAATGATTTTTTATGTTTAATTTAATTTTTTTTGTAATCATGAGAAAAGTTATTGCTGGTTTCTCTACAAAAATTGATACAATTTTATAAATTCTATAAACATTTATTATTACGATGTGCAAATCAGGTGAAAAATGAATTTTTCTATGAAAAAAACACTACTTTTCCAATTTTTTTCAAAAAATTTAAAAAACCACTTTAAAGATTTTTTTAACATATAAAAGCATCATTAAAATGATAATACGCGTCGATTGACACCTTAATGATGGAAATATTATATTTAGTTCTCGAGATATAATGAATGACGTAAATGACCTTGAACGTTTAATGATTTTTTATTTTTTATTTAATTTTTTTCATAATCATGAAAAAAACTTTTGCTGGTTTTTTCACAAAAACTATTTGGAGTATATAAATTATATAAACATTGATTACTTAGGTTTGAAAATTAGGTTAAAAATTTGATGTTTTTGAAAAAAACTTAATTTTTTGCACTTTTTTTAAAAAATTAAAAAACGGCTCCAAGAATTTTGTTAAAAATTTGATAGAATCATATCAATGTTAAAACGCGTCGATTGACACCTTAATCATGAAAATCGCATGTTTGGTTCGTGAGATATAGCGCATAACATGGTTGACCTTCAAGGGGCGAAAACAGCAAACCCCCCCGACCGAAGTATCCCAAAAACTAATTAGCTCTTAAGATTGCAAAGACGCTTCGATTGACACCTCAACAAACTCGATATGACTTTGTTTACGTGAGTTATGCTCGTAGAAAAAAGTGTCCCGAACGTACATACACACACACACATACATCTCCCTTTCTAAAAACACTTTATATATACTCTATAGACCTCAAAACGTAAAGAAATGTTGAAAATTTCAATTTCGATTTTCGAGGCGATTACAAGAACTTCCCACATACTGGGAAGTTAATAACTCTTGAAATCTTTTGTAAGACTATCTTTAAAGAAGTTATAAGAACTAATTCCCATAACAACTTAGAGGAAGCTGGTATAAGACTTTATATACTTACTATGCTCTTGATTAAGATGACGTTCGGCGGAAATAATAGAAAGTAAAGCTGTTTGTGTGGTTTTTGTATGAAATGCTATTGTGTTGATTAGTTTAGGTGAAAGCGTTGGAAAAGATTGCAAAAGTGAAGCAATATGGTGTCTCATATTTGCAATCTAGTAAAGCGAGTTAAATAATGACTATACGAACGTGAAATTTTTCCACGAAAGGAATTTCACTGATAAAGTATATTGTTCTACCCCTTAAATAATTGAAGCGCCTTTGAAATTAGACTTGTATATAATTTTCAATACTTCATACAAGAAATCTTTTTGTAATTTACTTGCTCAAAATAGTTCATAATAAGAAATAAATCGTCCGTTTGACAAAATGTGTGCAAGCAATACCAATTAAATAGTATGAAAATTATGAAAATATCTTTAGATTGGCTTATTCAACCTGGTTGCATTTCACTTCATTTTTTACAAAAGAGGAAAATATGGCCGATGATTGTTATCAGTTCTAAAGCTTTTATATACCCATTATAGGATAGTTACTTCATTGTGACTTTAATAAGTAAGTTATAAGCCCTTATACTTATAAAGCTCTTGTTCAAGATTGTTGCAAATATAAAGTGAGACAAATGTCAAAACTGAGCACAAATTAATCTTGGGAAAAGCTATTATAAGATTATTATTAGAACTGTAATCAGTAGGTTCTATTCGAGAGCATTATTAGAGCATTATACAACCTTGCTTTCGGCTAAATCATGTTGAAGTAACAATAGGAACCAAGTCTTAAAATTATCAAATTAGAAGACATTATAAGCCTCTACTCTTAGAAATAACCTTTATAATCATTTTATACGAAATGTTTCTTATTCGAAGCTGTAATACGAGCTTTATAAGAATAACTATATCCACCATAAAGATAAGCACAAAACCACATAAAAATAATTACGTTGCTAAAACTTTGCAACAATATTCAAATGACAACTCTAGATCTAAAAATACTTCTCAATTTATAAATAAAAGACGAACAAGTGAAAAATTCGCGCATTCAAATATTCGGAGATTATCTAGAAATATTTCACATAGAAGATCCACGATTCGACAAACAATTTTAATACACAAAATCTTTCTGTCACAGACTCCAATCCAATACACATAAAAAACTATATACTTGCACAAACTCAACAGGAAGAAATTAATAAACATGTTCAAAAACAACTTAATGATGATATCATAGAACATTCAATTAGCCCATACAATTCACCTTTATAGTAATAAACTAGTAAGTTTCCAAAAAATGATCGAATGATACAAAAAAATGGCGACTAGTTGTTGATTATAGAAAGTTAAATATAAAAATTATTAATGAAAAATTTCCTTAAGCTTGCATTCGAGACGTATTAGACAAATAGGGTAGAGCTAAGTACTTTTCGACACTAGATATGACTAGTTGCTTTCATCAGATAAACATTAACAAAAAAATTAAGACTTCTTACAGCATTTTCAACTTCAAATGGACATTTTCAATTTCAAAGGCTACTCTCTGGTCTAAAAATATCATCCAATACTTTCCGGCGCCTGCTAAGAATAGCATTTTGTGGTTTAGATAGCAACGCATTCCTATATGTCGATGACATAATAGTGTTTTGCTGGAGCCTATAAAATCATAATGAGGATTTAATCAAGCGATAACAACAATACAACCTTAAATTAAATCCAAACAAATGTTTTCTAAGATCAGAAGTAGTACATCTAAGACATCTAAAAACCGAAGATGGAATTAAAACAAATCCATCGAAATTACATACCATTAGTTTTTATCCACCACCACGAAATGCAGATTAAGTTAGACGATTTATTACATTCTGCAACTACTATCGCTGATTCATACATAACTTCGCGCAAATTGAAAAATATTTGGACAACTTGTTAAAAAAGAACCAACCTTTCATCTGATCAGAAGAATGTAACACAGCATTCGGAACTCTAAACCAAAAACTAATGAAACCACCCATTTTACAATATCCAGATTTTGATAAAACATTCATTGTAACTACAGACGCATCTGATCAAGTACTAGGAGCTAAACTCTCACAAGGTGAGATAGGTTTCGATCTACCAATTGCATATGCGAGTAAATCGCTGAACAAACATGAGATCAACAAACCCGTAATTGAAAAAGAACTTTCAACCATACATTGGGCAATAAATTTTTTTAAACCCTACATATTTGGTTGCAAATTTATAGTCTTCACAAACCACAGACCATTAGTGTCGCTCTTTACCCACAAAAACCCTTCCTCTAAATTGACGAGAATAAGATTGGAACTAGCTGATTATGATTTCAAGATCGTATAAAAACAAGGAAAAAGTAATACTAACGATTCTTACATATTGAAAGAAATGACTCCCACATCGATAGACAATACAACTCCAAAATCACTTGACATATTGGCAACTACACGAAATATGTCCAAAAAACGTACATAATCTAAAGGTCCTGACGGAGACCTTAACCAAACGAAGCGTCATGAACGTCATACTTGGGAATGTACGTCCCTCACGAACATAAGAAATATTAATAAACTTAACATTTTACTCGAACGCAATGGCCAAATTAAAGATAATCACCCCTATTGGGTATGTCGTGTCGTTGTCGATTGTCGACCGTTTCTGTGAAATCCTATTATGTATGTCGATATCGATCAACAGCTCTCGACCGCAGTATAGGTAGAACCCAGTATGCAATCGAAGCCTTCAAACATAAAATTTCCATTCAAGAAATGGCGCCAGGTGCTTGCAAAAATTGACGGATTCTAAGCCCTGCCAGATTTGCAGAGGATAAAGCACTTTCAAGGACTTCATCTTTCACTTCAACATATGATACATTTTTTCGGTCTAAATCAATTTGTCAAAAGTGAATGAAATTTGTGTCAGCGAAGACGTTTCAATGAACCGAAGTCTCTAACGGCGTTTTTCACGCCTAGAATGAAACGTGCATATACGAGTTCTTGCAGTGAACAATTTAAGTTGCAGAAAATGTAAGTATAGGAAATTCTTCTATGATAAATGTTTGTAATACAGGAATTATTGAAATGATTCTGTGCATCGTAATGAGTGCCATCCTATTAATTATAAAATTTTTCAGTGTGAAAATCACAAATCGAAAACAATTCGACAAAATGGTCGAAATAATGGAGGCGAACGAAGATGTCGCGAGAGGTGTCACAAAATTTAAGGTTAAAGTGACAAAACATTGGGATGTCGTTATCGTGAATTTAAATAGTTTGGGCCGGCCAATACGAGACGGAAGTGGATGGAAAAAGGTAAATTTTCTTTTTTGATGATTATGAAGTTGCGGTTAACATAAACTTCTCATATAAGTGTGCACCGATCTTAAATTCAATACAAGAAAACAGATGGTCCGCATAAACGCAGAGCGAAAAATAACAGAAGGTGGACCAAACTCGACGATTGCGTTGTCTGCCATCAATTTAAAAGCTACGCTAAACCCTAGCGGAAATGTGTTCGACCTAGATGGCAACAATATTTGCATCACTCCAACAACATCCACGTCACAAGCTGCTTCCGGATCATTTGCACAAGGTGATACAGAAGCATTAAGACCAAGAGATGATCCTGTAGTTGCGTTGACATCGAGGGCACCATGCAGAAGGTTCTGAAATCGGCAGGATGCAGGTGGAATACGGATGCAGCTGCTGAAAAAGCAAACCAGTATTCAGAAATCAACGTTTTATTACATAAGTAACATGTTACGCATCCAAACAAAAACAGTTTCTACTAAAGCAAGATAAATAAAACTAAAAAAAGAGGCACTCTGCCTAAAGAACAGAAAATTGAAATATTAGAAGCTGAATTGGCCGATAAAAAGCAACACCGTCTAGATAAGCTGCGGATAAAACAGCAGCTCCTGTAGCTTCAGCTGGAGCTAGTGCAGCTGCAAAGGCCATAATTTAGAAATTTATTATGTATATACAGTAAAAATTAATGTGTTAAGGTTGTGACTAAAGCTAACATAATATAAGGTGACATGTATGCGAATATATGCCTTTCTTTTAATTTATCGGTGACTCCATTATTAACTACCCAGTATATGGGAAGTTGTTGTAATCGCCTCGAGAATTGAAATTGAAATTTTCAACATTTCTTTACGTTTTGAGGTCTTTACCTTATAAAGCACTTTAAGAGCTTTATAAGAACCAAATCAAGCTTTGGCTAGGAGTATACCTTTTTGACATTGTTCTTATAGCTTTCTTGAAGAATGTTAGTAGCGAGAAAGTGGCGTATGAAATTAGCCTTATAACGCTCTATAAACATATTTGAACAAGCCGTGAGGTGCGACCCATGAGGTCCACACGGTCAACTTCTCAGTAATATCTAAAAAGATATTGAAAATATTAAACACAATAATAATTATGGAAATAATACTACTTCAAATAATAAAAATGTACTTCTCGTAAAAGTTATTGGAATGACTTAATATTAATCGTTTCATCTACGGGAGCGTCCATTGATTGAGTATTCATCGGAGTGGGGACAGGTTACAAAGCAGTTTTTTCATTAAAGTTAAAACATGGTGATGTGAAGACTATTGAAAATCTGCTTAAATTTTGCAAATATTAATAAACTTTGATTGACTTTACAACAATGTCTTTAGAATAAGAGATTTAAGGTATTATAATTCGAATGAACCCTTTTTACATGGTGACTTTGAATGATTTTTTATGATTAATTTAATTTTTTTTGTAATCATGAGAAAAGTTATTGCTGGTTTCTCTACAAAAATTGATACAATTTTATAAATTCTATAAACATTTATTATTACGATGTGCAAATCAGGTGAAAAATGAATTTTTCTATGAAAAAAACACTACTTTTCCAATTTTTTTCAATAAATTTAACAAACCACTTTAAAGATTTTTTTAACATATAAAAGCATCATTAAAATGATAATACGCGTCGATTGACACCTTAATGATGGAAATATTATATTTAGTTCTCGAGATATAATGAATGACGTAAATGACCTTGAACGTTTAATGATTTTTTATTTTTTATTTAATTTTTTTCATAATCATGAAAAAAACTTTTGCTGGTTTTTTTACAAAAACTATTTGGAGTATATAAATTATATAAACATTGATTACTTAGGTTTGAAAATTAGGTTAAAAATTTGATGTTTTTGAAAAAAACTTAATTTTTTGCACTTTTTTTAAAAAATTAAAAAACGGCTCCAAGAATTTTGTTAAAAATTTGATAGAATCATATCAATGTTATAACGCGTCGATTGACACCTTAATCATGAAAATCGCATGTTTGGTTCGTGAGATATAGCGCATAACATGGTTGACCTTCAAGGGGCGAAAACAGCAAACCCCCCCGACCGAAGTATCCCAAAAACTAATCAGCTCTTAAGATTGCAAAGACGCTTCGATTGACACCTCAACAAACTCGATATGACTTTGTTTACGTGAGTTATGCTCGTAGAAAAAAGTGTCCCGAACGTACATACACACACACACATACATCTCCCTTTCTAAAAACACTTTATATATACTCTATAGACCTCAAAACGTAAAGAAATGTTGAAAATTTCAATTTCGATTTTCGAGGCGATTACAAGAACTTCCCATATACTGGGAAGTTAATAACTCTTGAAATCTTTTGTAAGACTATCTTTAAAGAAGTTATAAGAACTAATTCCCATAACAACTTAGAGGAAGCTGGTATAAGACTTTATATACTTACTATGCTCTTGATTAAGATGACGTTCGGCGGAAATAATAGAAAGTAAAGCTGTTTGTGTGGTTTTTGTATGAAATGCTATTGTGTTGATTAGTTTAGGTGAAAGCGTTGGAAAAGATTGCAAAAGTGAAGCAATATGGTGTCTCATATTTGCAATCTAGTAAAGCGAGTTAAATAATGACTATACGAACGTGAAATTTTTCCACGAAAGGAATTTCACTGATAAAGTATATTGTTCTACCCCTTAAATAATTGAAGCGCCTTTGAAATTAGACTTGTATATAATTTTCAATACTTCATACAAGAAATCTTTTTGTAATTTACTTGTTCAAAATAGTTCATAATAAGAAATAAATCGTCCGTTTGACAAAATGTGTGCAAGCAATACCAATTAAATAGTATGAAAATTATGAAAATATCTTTAGATTTGCTTATTCAACCTGGTTGCATTTCACTTCATTTTTTACAAAAGAGGAAAATATGGCCGATGATTTTTATCTGTTCTAAAGCTTTTATAAACCCATTATAGGATAGTTACTTCATTGTGACTTTAATAAGTAAGTTATAAGCCCTTATACTTATAAAGCTCTAGTTCAAGATTGTTGCAAATATAAAGTGAGACAAATGTCAAAACTGAGCACAAATTAATCTTGGGAAAAGCTATTATAAGATTATTATTAGAACTACAATCAGTAGGTTCTATTCGAGAGCATTATTAGAGCATTATACAACCTTGCTTTCGGCTAAATCATGTTGAAGTAACAATAGGAACCAAGTCTTAAAATTATCAAATTAGAAGACATTATAAGCCTCTACTCTTAGAAATAACCTTTATAATCATTTTATACGAAATGTTTCTTATTCGAAGCTGTAATACGAGCTTTATAAGAATAACTATATCCACCATAAAGATAAGCACAAAACCACATAAAAATAATTACGTTGCTAAAACTTTGCAACAATATTCAAATGACAACTCTAGATCTAAAAATACTTCTCAATTTATAAATAAAAGACGAACAAGTGAAAAATTCGCGCATTCAAATATTCGGAGATTATCTAGAAATATTTCACATAGAAGATCCACGATTCGACAAACAATTTTAATACACAAAATCTTTCTGTCACAGACTCCAATCCAATACACATAAAAAACTATATACTTGCACAAACTCAACAGGAAGAAATTAATAAACATGTTCAAAAACAACTTAATGATGATATCATAGAACATTCAATTAGCCCATACAATTCACCTTTATTACTAGTTTCCAAAAAATGATCGAATGATACAAAAAAATGGCGACTAGTTGTTGATTATAGAAAGTTAAATATAAAAATTATTAATGAAAAATTTCCTTAAGCTTGCATTCGAGACGTATTAGACAAATAGGGTAGAGCTAAGTACTTTTCGACACTAGATATGACTAGTTGCTTTCATCAGATAAACATTAACAAAAAATTAAGACTTCTTACAGTATTTTCAACTTCAAATGGACATTTTCAATTTCAAAGGCTACTCTCTGGTCTAAAAATATCATCCAATACTTTCCGGCGCCTGCTAAGAATAGCATTTTGTGGTTTAGATAGCAACGCATTCCTATATGTCGATGACATAATAGTGTTTTGCTGGAGCCTACAAAATCATAATGAGGATTTAATCAAGCGAAAACAACAATACAACCTTAAATTAAATCCAAACAAATGTTTTCTAAGATCAGAAGTAGTACATCTAAGACATCTAAAAACCAAAGATGGAATTAAAACAAATCCATCGAAATTACATACCATTAGTTTTTATCCAACACCACGAAATGCAGATTAAGTTAGGCGATTTATTACATTCTGCAACTACTATCGCTGATTCATACATAACTTCGCGCAAATTGAAAAATATTTGGACAACTTGTTAAAAAAGAACCAACCTTTCATCTGATCAGAAGAATGTAACACAGCATTCGGAACTCTAAACCAAAAACTAATGAAACCACCGATTTTACAATATCCAGATTTTGATAAAACATTCATTGTAACTACAGACGCATCTGATCAAGTACTAGGAGCTAAACTCTCACAAGGTGAGATAGGTTTCGATCTACCAATTGCATATGCGAGTAAATCGCTGAACAAACATGAGATCAACAAACCCGTAATTGAAAAAGAACTTTCAACCATACATTGGGCAATAAATTTTTTTAAGCCCTACATATTTGGTCGCAAATTTATAGTCTTCACAGACCACAGACCATTAGTGTCGCTCTTTACCCACAAAAAACGTTCCTCTAAATTGACGAGAATAAGATTGGAACTAGCTGATTATGATTTCAAGATCGTATAAAAACAAGGAAAAAGTAATACTAACGATTCTTACATATTGAAAGAAATGACTCCCACATCGATAGACAATACAACTCCAAAATCACTTGACATATTGGCAACTACACGAAATATGTCCAAAAAACGTACATAATCTAAAGGTCCTGACGGAGACCTTAACCAAACGAAGCGTCATGAACGTCATACTTGGGAATGTACGTCCCTCACGAACATAAGAAATATTAATAAACTTAACATTTTACTCGAACGCAATGGCCAAATTAAAGATAATCACCCCTATTGGGTATGTCGTGTCGTTGTCGATTGTCGACCGTTTCTGTGAAATCCTATTATGTATGTCGATATCGATCAACAGCTCTCGACCGCAGTATAGGTAGAACCCAGTATGCAATCGAAGCCTTCAAACATAAAATTTCCATTCAAGAAATGGCGCCAGGTGCTTGCAAAAATTGACGGATTCTAAGCCCTGCCAGATTTGCAGAGGATAAAGCACTTTCAAGGACTTCATCTTTCACTTCAACATATGATACATTTTTTCGGTCTAAATCAATTTGTCAAAAGTGAATGAAATTTGTGTCAGCGAAGACGTTTCAATGAACCGAAGTCTCTAACGGCGTTTTTCACGCCTAGAATGAAACGTGCATATACGAGTTCTTGCAGTGAACAATTTAAGTTGCAGAAAATGTAAGTATAGGAAATTCTTCTATGATAAATGTTTGTAATACAGGAATTATTGAAATGATTCTGTGCATCGTAATGAGTGCCATCCTATTAATTATAAAATTTTTCAGTGTGAAAATCACAAATCGAAAACAATTCGACAAAATGGTCGAAATAATGGAGGCGAACGAAGATGTCGCGAGAGGTGTCACAAAATTTAAGGTTAAAGTGACAAAACATTGGGATGTCGTTATCGTGAATTTAAATAGTTTGGGCCGGCCAATACGAGACGGAAGTGGATGGAAAAAGGTAAATTTTCTTTTTTGATGATTATGAAGTTGCGGTTAACATAAACTTCTCATATAAGTGTGCACCGATCTTAAATTCAATACAAGAAAACAGATGGTCCGCATAAACGAAGAGCGAAAAATAACAGAAGGTGGACCAAACTCGACGATTGCGTTGTCTGCCATCAATTTAAAAGCTACGCTAAACCCTAGCGGAAATGTGTTCGACCTAGATGGCAACAATATTTGCATCACTCCAACAACATCCACGTCACAAGCTGCTTCCGGATCATTTGCACAAGGTGATACAGAAGCATTAAGACCAAGAGATGATCCTGTAGTTGCGTTGACATCGAGGGCACCATGCAGAAGGTTCTGAAATCGGCAGGATGCAGGTGGAATACGGATGCAGCTGCTGAAAAAGCAAACCAGTATTCAGAAATCAACGTTTTATTACATAAGTAACATGTTACGCATCCAAACAAAAACAGTTTCTACTAAAGCAAGATAAATAAAACTAAAAAAAGAGGCACTCTGCCTAAAGAACAGAAAATTGAAATATTAGAAGCTGAATTGGCCGATAAAAAGCAACACCGTCTAGATAAGCTGCGGATAAAACAGCAGCTCCTGTAGCTTCAGCTGGAGCTAGTGCAGCTGCAAAGGCCATAATTTAGAAATTTATTATGTATATACAGTAAAAATTAATGTGTTAAGGTTGTGACTAAAGCTAACATAATATAAGGTGACATGTATGCGAATATATGCCTTTCTTTTAATTTATCGGTGACTCCATTATTAACTACCCAGTATATGGGAAGTTGTTGTAATCGCCTCGAGAATTGAAATTGAAATTTTCAACATTTCTTTACGTTTTGAGGTCTTTACCCAACAAACATTATAGTTCTTATAAAGCACTTCAAGAGCTTTATAAGAACCAAATCAAGCTTTGGCTATGAGTATACCTTTTTGACATTGTTCTTATAGCTTTCTTGAAGAATGTTAGTAGCGAGAAAGTGGCGTATGAAATTAGCCTTATAACGCTCTATAAACATATTTGAATAACTCTTGAAATCTTTTGTAAGACTATCTTTAAAGAAGTTATAAGAACTAATTCCCATAACAACTTAGAGGAAGCTGGTATAAGACTTTATATACTTACTATGCTCTTGATTAAGATGACGTTCGGCGGAAATAATAGAAAGTAAAGCTGTTTGTGTGGTTTTTGTATGAAATGCTATTGTGTTGATTAGTTTAGGTGAAAGCGTTGGAAAAGATTGCAAAAGTGAAGCAATATGGTGTCTCATATTTGCAATCTAGTAAAGCGAGTCAAATAATGACTATACGAACGTGAATTTTTTCCACGAAAGGAATTTCACTGATAAAGTATATTGTTCTACCCCTTAAATAATTGAAGCGCCTTTGAAATTAGACTTGTATATAATTTTCAATACTTCATACAAGAAATCTTTTTGTAATTTACTTGCTCAAAATAGTTCATAATAAGAAATAAATCGTCCGTTTGACAAAATGTGTGCAAGCAATACCAATTAAATAGTATGAAAATTATGAAAATATCTTTAGATTGGCTTATTCAACCTGGTTGCATTTCACTTCATTTTTTACAAAAGAGGAAAATATGGCCGATGATTGTTATCAGTTCTAAAGCTTTTATATACCCATTATAGGATAGTTACTTCATTGTGACTTTAATAAGTAAGTTATAAGCCCTTATACTTATAAAGCTCTTGTTCAAGATTGTTGCAAATATAAAGTGAGACAAATGTCAAAACTGAGCACAAATTAATCTTGGGAAAAGCTATTATAAGATTATTATTAGAACTACAATCAGTAGGTTCTATTCAAGAGCATTATTAGAGCATTATACAACCTTGCTTTCGGCTAAATCATGTTGAAGTAACAATAGGAACCAAGTCTTAAAATTATCAAATTAGAAGACATTATAAGCCTCTATTCTTAGAAATAACCTTTATAATCATTTTATACGAAATGTTTCTTATTCGAAGCTGTAATACGAGCTTTATAAGAATATTGCTTCTTTATCCAAGACTAAAATGTTTGTTGGGTAGACTATATTTTAAATGTTTTAAGAAAGAAGTATGTATGTGTGTGTGTGTATGTACGTACGTACGTGCGTTCGCAGACAGTTTTGCAATTTTAAGAGCTGTTCAGTTTTTGGGAAACTTCGGTCGGGGGGGTTTACTGTTTTGACCACTGAAGGTCATTTACATCATGCGTTATATCTCGCGAACCAAACATACGATTTGGATCTTTGAAGGTATCAATCTACGCGTAATAATATTTTCTGTCATTCACAATATCTCACGAACGACATATAATTTTTGCATCGTAAAGGTGTCAATAGACGTTTATTAACATTTTTGTGATGTTTTTAACATTATGTTGTTTGGTTCAGCAGCAGAAAATGCAAAAAATTAGGGTTTTTTCATAAAAAAATGTTTTTAACTTGATTTGCACAGCTCAGTGGTAAATGTTTATAAAATTTATACATTGTTATCAGTTTTTGAAGAGAATCCAGCAAAACTATTTTCCATGATTATGAAAAAACTAAATTAAAAATAAAAAATCTTTCAAAGTTATCATGTATTGAGGGTTCATGCGAATGATATTACTTTATATCTTTTATTCAAAGGTAATTGTTGTAAATTCAATCAAAGTTTTATCATATTTGCAAAATTTGAGCAAATTTATAAAAGTTTTACAGTATTTTAGTTTTAATAAAAAAAAAAATGCTTAAATTTTGAAAACCAACAAAATTTCAATCAAATTTGCATTTGTGGTAATCAGCGCTTTGAATGGTAAAATGTTTTGTAGTCGATACTTTGCAAGATCATATGCTTTAAATTGTAGTCTTCAGAAGATTTATTCTTTAGTAATCGTAAGATTTCAATTACTTCCTCCATCATCATGTGTAATACATTTTACTTTTTACATGCAATTGAACCTATTTGTGAAATTCAAAATTGATTATTAATCTCATTGATGTAAAATCGTGAAAAAAATTAATTCAGTGATTATGCCGAAGTGGTGGCAATTTTGAACGCAACTATTCAAAATGGCCATCACGCGATAAAATCTTTTCAGTGGGCGTAACAACAACAACTGCATTCATTTTTGGTAGTGTTCTCTTGTCCTTCAAGCATCGATATGAAAATAACAAATAACGTAGAAAAGGTTCCCACCGATTGATCCGCGTGAATACTCAATCAAATCAATCTGTCCCCATCGACCAGAAACCTTACTTAATCAATGGACCCTCCGTAGATGATATGATTAATATTAACTCATTCCTGTTACTGCGATGAATTTCTATCATAATTATTATTTTAAGTAGTATTATTTTCAAAATTATTATTGTTTTTAATGTTTTTGATGTTTATGTAGATATTATATTGTGAAGTTGACCGTGTAGACCTCAATGGTCGCACCTTGCGGCTTGTTACGTTTCTGATTTGGCAGGCCTCTGGTGAATCCTTTATATCGGGAACATTATCGTCTTCTTCCATAATATCGTTGTCGCGCACGAAATCGACATATGTTATGCAAGGCTAGACACACGTTAACTATTTGTTTGGCCTTCTCCGGGACATAATGTAGTGTGCGTTCGCCCAACAGGCAGCGAAACCGGTTCTTCGATAATGTTGCGCCCTATAGAATGCAGCTCGTTATATAGGCCTCCGCTACTTCCCGGAGTTGACTGTCAAAAAAGCGTCATCATTCTCGAGCGTGTACCCAGTATCACCTTACAAAGTACATAGTTTAAAAACACAATGTAGATGCACGCCAATTCATAATTTACCTAGTAGTCTAGTATTTTTGTCCCCATTCTCATAATTGTTTCTTAGCAAAGTGTGCAAAGCGGACATTTTAAAAATCAAGTAGTTGTGAGTTGCTCCAGGGTATCTCCCGTCGACAAACCGAATCCTCATCCAATGATCGCATACCTGCAATTTTAATTTTATCATAATCATCAACTGATGGTACCTTTATAGTACTTATGTTGTAATATAAATGTTGCACGTCTTCGCAAGGTTTTACAATGCGAATGTGTGTCCCATCAACACATCCTATGATGCCGAGCAATCTGCACCTATCATAAAAATACAGTTTTGCTTCGTCGTTTTCTGCTGCAGTGGAATTAAATGTAATCCAATTTGGACGGATGTGAGATGCAATGGCATTACAGACTTCTTGTAGGACCACACTAATTGTCGGCTGAGCAAGGGCTACAAGAAAGTCGTTTCCAGTCCCGCGTTGATAGTCTGCTTCAGAGAAATAGCGAAGCGCGGCTGCCAATTTCACAATTTCTGAAACTGCTGTCGATCGGCTTGACATCTTGAATTTTCCTTCAAGTGACTCCAGGTGCATTACGAATGCTTCTTTTGTCAATCTGAAACACCGTAAAAAATTACATTCTATTATTTTTCGTCCCAAAAAACTCAAAAATTCACACTTACTCCGAGTTATTCATTTCCAGGGGGTTTGAGACATCCCTTTCAAACCTCATTTTCCTTCGTTGCATTTGGATTGAGTCCTCGCGTTCTTCTTCTGACTCATCAAAAAATAGCTCCATTGATGTGATTGTCGTTCACTGCACTTCGCAAGTTTTCAACTACAAAGCCATTTTCGAATTTCAAACACAACTATGACATACGTTAACAGCGAATCTCATTCACCATAGCATTTCCATTCACAATATTAACATGAAAATTCTTTTCTTACGACATGCATATGGTATTACTGAAAAGCGTTCTCGATCTACTAACACAACAGGCAGATACACAATGCTCACTCTATGAATTAGTTTTTGGAAAACCCAACTTTACCCAATGATATAATATCAAATAGAGAACCGAAATATAATTAAGATAACTATATAAATGAACCTAAGATAAGATTGCAACGCTCTGTAAAAATAGCCAGAAATTTATTGAATATCGCTAAAGAAACTAGAAAAGCAATATATGATACGAAGTTCAATGAATCGAAAACCAAAATTGGAGATTTCATATATGTCAAAAATCACCATAGAACCTACAAAAGTCCATACAAAGTAGTAGAATGATAAGGAGTAAATACTAAAATAAGAATGAAGGATAAAGATAAAATTTATCAAAACAATATGTTAAAGACCTTGAATAAGGATAGTTATGTCAAACAATTTAATTTTTAAAAATTTATTTCCACAAGAAAAGAAATTTCTTAAAGGGTTAGCGTGTAATGTGTCTCTTTGTGAGCATTTTTCAAACATTAAAACATTATAAAAACATTAAATTCTATGGAAGGCTATCCTTCCAACATTTAAGGTGTGTATTTATCACCAATAAATACATCGCTTCATGAATGGGTATATAGCGCTCATTATCTCGTGATCTTTTCTTCTTCTTCTTGGTTGCGAGTGCCATGTGGAACGAGTAGTGATAAGATATTGAATTTATGAATGCCTGATAATGTTAAATGCATAATTTAGGATTAGGTCATAAGTGTTTGATTTAGTGTTAAGAAATTGTATAAATAGCAAGTAAACGTTAAAGAAAACATAGTCTTTTGAGATCACGCGAACATGTTTTACTTGTGCCTTTCATTCAAGGCCTCCGAAAGACTTTCCCTGTATTGTGCCAATAATTCGGCACTTCAGGTAATGATATATATTCTATGGTCAGTGGCATAAAAATTGTGCCGGCCTTTTCAAAATTTAAGTCTTCTTCTTATATTTTTTTAAACTCACATATCCTCAACTTGCGAGCCTTTAGTCGAAATGGAGAGAACCAAGACAACAAAGGACCACAAACATCACAAGCCTATCCTACCATATCACATGGTGATCCTTAATCATCACCTTTTGAATTCACTTTTTTATTTTTTTATCTTTAACTGAGTTGTGTAATTTCTTTACAAAAATCTCATCTCTAGGTTTTCTGGGTGCTGTCCTAGAAGTAGAATGGTAACTATCGTTATAATTTTCTCACTCCATCTGCATCTTCTGACTATTGGGCGTTGTCTAATGTACCTTTACATTGCTTTTAAGTAAAATTTCCTTACTTTGTTGTCATTATCTATAATAAGTAATCTAGGTTTACTAAAATTTGTTGATTGCTCTACTAAAAAAGCTTTCTTATTTATCCAGTTCCCATCGGTAGTGGTATATGCTACAGCATATGTCGTCAGTTTGTCTATAACTGTGATAAATGCTTCCTTTTATATATGAAACATATCAATATATACTATATCATTTTTCTCAGCTGGAGCTTCAGTCAAATTAAACTTCGGTTTTATTGATCGTCTATCATACTTGATTTATTGGCATTTCCTACAGTTATTGATAAATAGCTGTATTTGTTGCTGAAGTTTAAGAAAATATATTTTATGTTTCAGAGTGTAATACGTCTCATTAATACCACTTTGCATTGATTCTTTCGTATGATGAATACAAATTTGTCTTTGAAGTTCTTTCTTGGTTGCAATTTCACTTGCTCCATGTGTACACCTAATGAACCTTATAAATTTATCATGAGAAAATAACTTTATGGTAGACTTTCGGTTTGCAGCTTGGCTGCAACACTTTATGATGGCTCGCGGATCCGGAGCGACCTCTGACATCATTGAACGGAGGCATGATGACAGATGTCAAAAAAAACGTGTAAGAATATATGAGGTGGAGTTATTCGGTTAGTCGCAGTCATCGAGATCAGTCGCACTTAAGTTGCAGTCAAAGTTAGAAGTCAGTCGAAGTTAGAAGCTAGTCGTAGGAGTGAGTAGCAGTTAGTTGGTGAATAAAGAGAGGAAAAATAGAAAATCCGAAGTCTACAATATCATTCTCTACTAAGAATAGTGTAATCTCTATTTTCAACCTCCAAGTAGACACCTACCATCCTTTTTTAATAAATACTCTTACTGTTTGCTTGATTAGCTTTATTTTTAATATAAAATTCTACAACCCTGTAATATTTCTGTTTAAATCTTACTCTTAAATGATAGAATAATTTGTAATTTAAATCAATTAACTAAATTCTGTATTATTCTTTTGATTGATTCTTGGAGTTATCTTTCCTGTTTAAAAAACCCGCGACATAATTCTCTCTAAACTGAGTGCATTATCAGTTACGATCTTGAACTTGTGTCCCCATAGGCATCTTCGAAAATAAGTGACCACATAAACGATGGCTAAGAACACCTTGTCGGCTTCGCTATGATTTTTTCGAGATAATTCAATGTTGATGCAATATTGCAGCCGGTGGTGACGGACGTGTAATTGTGGTGCTCCGATAAAAGTGAAAGTGTAAAAGCCCATTCTCGAATATCTGAGCAAAGTTGAGCGAAAACATAACTGTAACGCAGTCCATAGTGCGTTGAACAATGCGCGTAACGTTGGAGACAGTGACTGTTACATGAAACAATTTAGTGTGAATAGCAAAAAAAGCACAGTAGTGCATAGTGGTGCAGTGCAATTGGTGAGTGATAATGAAGACAATAATCCCACACCAGTGGTAAACTCAAGCACAATATTGGGTTCTGTGCTGGGCAAGCATAAACCAGCTAACGTAGTCGATAGCAATATGACGGAATCTATGTCAATTGATGAGGTTAATGAAAAGACCGGTATTGCCTCTACAACTGTTAATACCCAAACCGGCAATAACTCTCCTGCCATAAAATGCATTCAAACCGTCATTGAAAGATATATAAAAATATCTGAGAAATGAAAACTTAGCCCACAGGCAATTAACGCGGAACGAGCTCCAAAAATGGTCAAGGAAACTAGAACAATTGATCGAAACTATTATGCGATACTCGCTGTTGAAACCAATACAGACAACGCTAACACAGTACAGGAAGATAAACCGAAAGCGAAACCTCCTCCTATTTATATCAGGGGATCTACTAGCACATACTTAATAGAAAATATACACACGCTAATTGGCGACAAGAATTTCTATGCTGTAGACTTAAAAAAGGCAGTTTGAAAGAAATAAAATTGCAAGTCCTGACCGAACTAAACTACACCCAGGTAGTCTCATGGCTGGAAAAGCAAAAAATCATTTTTTATACATATCAGCTGAAAAGCTCTAAAGGATTGAACGTCATTATTAAAGGCATAGACTCCGAAGTAAAACCTGAAGACATAAAACAAGAGCTTAAACAGTCCGGTTTTGAGGCTATATCGGTACATAATGTCATAAATAAACTTAAGGTTCCACAACCAATGTTCAAGATGGAACTTACACCGGAAGCTAGCAAAATCCCTAAAGGAAAAGTACACCCTATATACAATCTACAATATCTGCTGCATAGAAAAATAACTATTGAAGAACCATATAAAAGGTACGCTGTTGCCCAGTGCCTTAATTGCCAAGAGTTTGGCCATTCCAAAAATTACTGTAAGCTGACCAGTATTTGTGTTGCCTGCGGAGAAATGCATCAGACTAAAAACTGCAACAAGAACAAAACGAATGCAAACAGCAGAAAATGTGGTAACTGCAACGGGGCTCACACCGCTAATTACAGGGGCTGCCCTGTGTTTCTAACAATTAATAGACGTAACAAGCAGGGAAAAATAACGAATGCGTTCATAAATAACTATTCTAATGCACAACCAGTGCAACCAACTCCTACCTCACAACCCACGGATCAGACTAAAGCAGAAATGTCATACGCCGACGTAGTCAGAAACCCACAATATGGTAATCCAACAGCTTCAAACCCAGCAGTAAACAGCAATACACAGGAAGGAATAATCCAGGTTCTAATTACTCTAGTTCATAACATACAACAACTAACAAATATCATGAATAACATTCAGACAACCTTATACAAACAAACAGACCTACTAACATATTTAATGAACAAATGAATAATCTAAGAATTGCACAATGGAATGCAAACGGACTATTGTCCCGTAAAATTGAATTAGAATCTTTCTTGCACACCAATAATGTTGACATAATGTTGATCGCTGAACCTCACCTATGCAGTAAGAATAATAACTTAAAAATTCATGGCTACACAGTCTATAACAACAATCACCCTGATGACAAGCCACACGGTGGTACTGCCATACTAATCAGAAACAGAATCAAGCATCACCCCATCCCATGTAAACAAATGTGTAACATTCACAGTACCGCTTTGTGTATCTCTTCCAGAAACGTAGACACGTGTATTGCGGCTACTTATTGTCCCCCAAACCACAGAATCACCTCAACAGATTTCAATGATTTCTTTAAGTCACTTGGGCCCTGCTTCTTTGCCGCGGGCGATTACAATGCTAAGTCGCCACACTGGGGTGCACGGTTAACCTCGCCACGAGGTAAACAATTACTTAAATCTATTTACAAGTACAACCTTAATTGCATAACAGGTGGCACACCGATGTCATTGATTTCAGTATTACTAAGAAATTAGATCCGTGTCTCATCAAGGCCTGGACCACGAAAGATCTGTCATCGGACCATTCACCAACTATCTATGAGCTTAGCAGCAAACCTATAGTAGGAAACTTTGATTCCAGACTAACAAATAGTAGAACCAACTGGAACAAGTTTTGCAGGAGATTTCAATCCTCATTTTGTCCTAATATTAAATTAAAATCTGCTGAAAATATTGAAAATGCTATAAAATACTTGACGAATACTGTTAATGACTGTGCTGTATTTGCTACCCCGTCCGCCGAATCTACGGAAGCTAGAACTCCTCAGTATTACAACATTAAAATACTTTCACTCCTAAGAGCTAAAGGTAGTGCCAAAGCCGAATGGCAAAGGGTACGCTCTCCGAAAGCAAAAGTCACCTTAAACGAAGCCACCAAAGCACTAAAAAAGCGCTATATATAGATAAGCAAGAAAAAATAGATCACTTTGTTAGCAATCTATCTAATAAAGCGGATACTAATTATTCATTGTGGAAAACGATTAAAATGGTCAAGAAACCTGTAGGTAAAATGATTAAAACTCTACCTATATCAGGCAAAATCGCAATATTGCACATATTCAATGCAATACTGCGTATTAATTATTTTTCGCACGCCTGGAAACATGCCAGGATCATAGTCATTCCTAATCCAGGCAAAGATAGCACAAAAGTTGAGTCTTAAAGGCCCATTAGCCTGCTTTCCACCCTTTCTAAGCTGTTCGAGAGGCTACTTCTTGACAAAATGTTCCCCACACTCCATCGCTCCACTGTTATCCCTGAACATCAGTTTGAGTTTAGAAACAACCATAGTACCATAGAACAGGTACATAAGCTAGTAAATTATATCAAAAATTCATTCGAAGATAATAAATATTGTGTTGGACTATTTTTAGATGTATCACACGCCTTTGATAAAATCTGGCATCCTGAACTCATCCAAAAAATTAAGACTACTCTACCTCCAAATTTTCATGGCATACTAACCAGTTACTTACTTGAACGGTCCTTTAAAGTCAAATACAAAGATACCATTAGCCAGGAACATCCTATAAAAGCAGGAGTGTTAGGACCAGTCCTTTACCTCCTGTACACTGCAGACATCCCGACCTCAAAAGAGGTGCTTACCACTACATTTGCTGACGACACAGCGATACTATTTGCACACAAAAACCCATCAACTGCAAAAAGAGTAATACAGCAACAAACAGACATAATATTAAATTGGGCTAGAAAGTGGCATATTTCAATTAACGAAGCAAAAACGCAGCAAATCACGTTCACATTAAAAAAACGATCCTGCTGTCCCATTAAAATTAACGGTACAGATGCTCAAATAACAAATTCTGTAAAGTACCTAGGGGTTCATTTAGACAGAAGACTCACTTGGAAAAGTCATATACACAAAATGAGATCAAGTGAAATTACAGTTCCGGAGACTATACTGGTTAATGCACAGTAAATCCAGACTAAGCTTAGAAACAAAAATCTTGATATACAAGACAATTCTCAAACCAATATGGACGTATGCCCTGCAGCTCTGAGGTTCAGCAAAAAAGACAAATTTGGAAATAATTCAAAGAACGCAAACAAAAATCTTGCGGGCGATTCTGGGTGCTCCCAAATACGTCAATAACATAATTATACAAAGAGACACCAATGTCAGCACAGTCATGGAAGAAGCAGAAAAGCTGAGTTTGAACTACAAGAAGCGATTGCGACACCACCCAAACAAAACAGCAAGAAAAATATTGCTGACTAGACCATACGTACGGCTCAAAAGAACTGACCCACTGCGACTAACAGCCAATCGGCGGTAGGGGACCCTAAAAGTACAGAGATAATACATGCCGCAAAAAATAACACTGCCTGAGTCTACCCCGTTACTTACTGCAGAAGGAGAGTAGCAGCGATACACTATAGTTTTCTTTTTTTTCTTATTAGTTTTATTGAACAAAGACAACATAATATAAACTAATTGAATGAAATGTTATAAAATATTGTAAATTCTTATAAACTATTATAAACAGTGGCACCACAAACCACCAGAGTATTGTCAATGGAGATCGTATTTTTCCAGCTAGACTTAAGAGTTGCAATGTAGTAAGCTAGAGATCTCCAATGATCTAATCCTTACTTTGTAAATTTAAAGATGAAATAAAAAAAAATTCAATGTTCGTGATGCAGAAAAAACCGAATGCCCGTTCTGTGTCCCAATTGCAAAGTTGCTTGCATCAGTCGTCAGAACAAATTATATGCGAAACTCTGGAAATTTTAAGATTGAATGTGCGCTTATAAAAATTCTGAAATTTTCGAATGCTTAAATGTATTGTGGATCTTCCTGATGCTCCCTTTTCAAGTATTAATTCATAGGCTATGCTACCTTAGCTTAATCCTTTATGAATTTTCTATAGAACTCTGTCATACGAAGGAGACCCCTCAACTCTCTATAAGTTTTTGGCTGAGATTTGTTTCCTCAAGGTATCATTCACTAGTCTTTGAAACGTCTTGGGAGCGTTTTCAACCTAAATGACATCCTTAAAAATTCGTAAAGTCCCATTGGAGTTGCGAATGCTGTTTTTTCAATATCTGATTCAGCAATGAGTATCTTTCGCTAGGTCTTTCGTACTTAAATACTGTGCTACCACGAGTTTATCTCATATACTCTCAATATACAGTAATGGATGCTGATAATCCACCGTAATCTCATTCAATTTTCTGTAGTCAACCGCAATCCTATACTCCTTCATACCTGACTTATCTATCTTCATTGGAAATATAATAAAAGGAGAACTATACCCACTATTGCTCTTCCTAATAATCCCTTGCTTTTCTATTTCCTCAATCTGTCGCTGCATTTCTGTCTCGTGTTGTGACAGCGATATAGTTTCGAGTTTACCGGCTGGTAGAAATATATATATGATGTAATATTTCATTTGTAATTGTGAGTTGATCGTCTTCTATAAACACAAATTTTTCATATATTTTGATTAATCTTTAGAGATCCTTTCTTTCCTTATAATTTAAATGACCTGCTTCAATGCTATTTATATGTTTTTTCTGATACATTTACTTTTTTAACTTCCCAGTTCCCTATGGGAAGTTATTGTAATGGGGTCGACTTTGCGAATCCCAAATTTTGACATATCTCCACGTTTTAAGGTCTCTAGAATCCAAATCCATCGTCTTTAGAGAGATGACTGTGTGTATGTATGTACGTATCTACGGATGTGCGTATGTGCGTATGTATGAATGTGCGGATGTACGTATGTGCGTTCGGAATTATTTTTCGTCTCGATTATCTCAAGAACCAAGGTTTGCATTGACGTGGGACTAGTAACATTCGACGCGTAATTACATAACTTAGAACTGAATGACTTTTCAACAAAATCAGTTAAGCCGTTTTTTATTGAGAATGAAAAAACTGAAAAAAGACAAACAATAGCCTAATTTTGAAATTGATGAAATGCACTCTTCATATGTGCAGATCCCAAATACCTTTATAGAAATATTTTTATTAATGTGTGTTTTAGCAAAATTTTGATCAATTTTGTAAAACAAGATTAAATTATAAAACTCCAAACTTGTATTATCAAGTTTTGAAGAATGACAGTGGTGACGCTAGTGCAGTAATAATTAGATGATGTTAGAAATAATTTGGTATTGTTAAATATAATAAAATATTGTTAGTTATAATTTTATTTTGTATAGACAGTATCGATTATAATTATTTATTAATGAAGAAACATCCTTAATGAGGAATGATTATTATTAATAATAATTAATTTTTCTCAATAACTAATAATAGTTGCTATTGATGGTTCAATACTCTTTATTATAAAAAAATGTCGTTGATAATAATGAAACGTGCCTGCAACCATGTAAACTAAAAGATGGATGTGAGAATATTGTTCGATAGGATAAAATCAACATTCTTTTTGGAATTTGAAGTTGGTTTATTATTATGCAAGTAATACAAAAATATTGTATTAAAAAAAACGTTCGCAAGCAATAGTATAATGTACATTTAACATTTGAAAAATAAACATTGACGTAGGGTCTGATTTTAAGTAAAAGTTGTTAAACGTAAATATGACTTTTGATGAAGCTACGTTTTTTTCAGTTTTGTAGGCATATATAAAAAGTATTTATGAAAAATATTGCTATTCTATTTTTAGAGTTTAGAATTTATCTTTTGCTATGTTGATTCTTTACAAAATTGAAAACCAATTCAATAGTAGCTGATTTGAATAGAATGATTGATGTTATAAGAGCTTCTTGATTCTTTCTATTTATAACAATTATTTTTATTAATATAATTTCAGTAAGGGGCATGATTGGCGGCGCCTATCACAAGGAAATGAAAAATATACAGCGGAAAAGGAAGCAGTTGAGAAAGCGGCGAAACAAAATAGATAAGGGGAAAGAAAAGGAAGGGCGCAAGGGAGAGGAAGGGGAAATCGGGGAGGTGATGGGCATGTCAGAAAACATGGACGATGTTGATTCCGTTGCCAAAGATAAGGACGAGGGAGAGGAAGACAAGGATGTCAAGGCTTTGGTAGAGGAGGCGGGGGCACTTTCTCTACTAAATGATTTTTATGGCTAAAAAATTTAAAAGAAAATAATTATAATAAATCAAAACAATAATAATAAAAACTGTAAACATAAATAATAATTACAAATCATTGTTCCTTTATTCATCCCACTAGGAAGTTAGTCGTATGGACCATAAGCGTCGCACCTGGACCACATTTTTTTTTTAATTTTCACGTGGATGAAATTTTCTAATTACTTTTTTTAAAAGTATCTCCTGATTTTCCAAATCTATCAATTTATTATTCTTTTCTACCTAGTCCATACCTTGGAGAGATTCATACTTTTTATCTTATGCTTTTTTGTCCATCTCATTCGAACATCACTTGGTTGGCCTTTCGGCTGTTCTTTGTCGATAAGGTGATATGTTCACATAATTTAAGGGATTTTTACTTGATTGATTATTATTGCAAATTGAAATTATCATGCCCTACATACTTATATAATATTTTCCGAACTTTTGATATGTCATATTCTTTATGTAATTGACGAGCGAAAGTACCTGCACTCAACTCCTCTACTCCAATAACTAATATACAAACTAATCCACTTTTGAAATTCACACCATTATCATTAAATGTCGCACATTATCATCTTTATTTTCATTTGTTTCTGTAATAATTGATTAACTTATCTTCAACATATAAATTTCATAAGCGATGATTTCTCGCTGCTTTCACAGTTAATAATGTAGATTGAGTTTTTTTTGCATTCTACTCATCATCGCTTAGTTGATAACGAATTTTTCGCAGCTTCATTGTTTTTAAACTTCACAGTATACGGGAACTTCTTGTAATCACGTCGAAAATCAAAACTGAAATTTTCAACATATCATTTGAGGTCTTAAGAGTATATTTACAGTGTTTTTAAAAAGATAGATGTATGTGTATATGTGTTTGTACCTCCCCACAATCGTGAACGGTTTTTCTTACGAGCATAGCTAACGTGAACAAAGTTATATCGACTTAGTTGTGGTGTCAATTGAAGCGTCTTTCCAATTTTAAGAGCTGATTAGTTTTTAGGACACTTCGGTAGGCAGGTTCCCTTGTTTTGACCCTTTGAAGGTAGTTTCTGTCATGCGCTATATTTCGCAAACCAAACATAGGATTTGCATCGCTTGGATGTTAATCGACGTGTATTGGCATTTTTGTGATTCTTCCAAATCTTACATCAACAATAAATTTTTAGACTGATTTTCATAACACAGTGATCAATGTTTGTAAAATTTATATACTTAAAACATTTTTAAACAAAACAGTAAAACTTTTTACTTTAGATTACAAACAAAACAAGCCGCGAGGTGCGACCTTTAAGGTCCACATTGTCAACTTCCCAGTAATATTTACATGAATATTAAAATATCTAAACAAAACAAAATGTAAAATGTATTACACATGATGATGGAGGAAGTAATTGAAATCTTACGATTACTAAAGAATAAATCTTCTAAAAAATACAATTTTTTCTTTGATGACAGCTTTTTAAGGCATATGATGTTGCAAGTATTGACTACAGAATATTTTACATTCAAAGCGTTGATTACCACAAATGCAAATTTGATTGAAATTTTGATGGTTTTCAAAATTTAAGCAGTTTTTCAATTAAAAGACTGTCAAAACTACTAAAAATCTGCTCAAGTTATACAAATATTTGAAAACTTTGTTTGAATTCACAACAATTTATTTAAAATAAAAGATATAAAGTAAGCTCATTCGTAGGAACCCTCTATACATGGTAACTTTGAATGATTTATTATTTTTAATTTAGTTTTTCCATAATCATGGAAAAAATTGTTGCTAGTTTCTTTTCAAAACCTGAAGAAATGTGTAAATTTTATAAACATTTATTACTGTGTTGGGCAAATCAGGTTAGAAAAATATGTTTCATGAAAAAACCCTAATTTTTCGCATTATCTTCTTTTAAATTAGAAAAAACGGCTGAAACGGATTTTTATAATGTTAAAAAAATCACAAATATGTTAATACACGTCGAATAACACCTTAATGATGCAAATATTATATCTGCTTCGTGAGATATACCGAATGACAGAAATGACCTTGAAGATCAATCTTTGAAGAGAAACCGGCATAACTTTTTTTCCATGATTATAAAAAAATCTAAATTAAACATAAAAAATCATTCAAAGTTACCATGTAAAGATGGTTCATTCGAATGATATTACTTTATGTCTTTTATTCTGATGAAATTGTAGTAAATTCAATCAAAGTTTTGAAATATTTGCAAAATTTGAGCATATTTTTAAAAGTTTTTACAGTCTTTCAATTAAACAAACTGCTTAAATTTTGAGTACCATCAAAATTTCAATCAAATTTGCATTTGTGGTAATCAACGCTTTGAATGTAAAATGTTTTATAGTCAATACTTTGCAAGATTATATGCTTTAAAAAGCTTTCATCAAATAAAAAATTGTAGTTTTTGGAAGATTAATTCTTTAGTAGTCGTAAGATTTCAATTACTTCCTCCTTCATCATTCGTAAAACATTTTACTTTTTACATGCAATTGAACCTATTTTTGACAGCATATTCAAAATTTACCAATAGAATGTATATATTAATTATTAGTCTCATTCATGTAAAATAGTGAAAATATATAAATTCAGTGATTATGCTGAAGTCATGGCATTTTCGAACACAATTATTCAAAATGGTCATCACGCGACAAAATCTCTTCAATGAGAATAATAACAAAAACTGCATTAATTTTTGCCAGCGTTCTTTTGTCTTTCAATCGTCGATGTGAAAATAACAAATACCGTAGAAAAGGTCCCCACCAATTGATTGATCAAATCAATCTACCCGCATCTACCAAAAGCCTTACGTAATTAATGGATGCTCCCGTAGATGATATGATTAATATTAACTCATTCCTGTTACTGCTATGAATACATCTCATTATTATTATTTAAAGTAGTATTATTTTCAAAATTATTATTGTGTTTAACCTAAAATGATTATCTAGATATTACTGGGAAGTTGACTGTGTGGACCTCAAGGGTCGCACTTCGCGGCTTTTTGTTTTTGTTTTTGTAATCATGGAAATAAGTTTTGCAGGTTTCTCCTCAAAAATTGCTTAGAATTGATAAATTTAATTTTATAGACATTTATTGCTGTGCTGTGCAATTCAAGTTAAAACTTTATTTTTTTTTATGAAAAAACGATAATTTTTTCTTTTATTTTTATTGAATTAAAAAACGACTGGAACGATTTTTTTCATAAACGTGAAACAATCATGGAAATGTAAAGATGCGTCGATTGACACCTCAATGATGCAAATTCTATATTTGATTAGCGAGATATAGTGAATGAAATGAATTACCTTGAGGGTCATGATTACTTTTAATGATTTGTTATTTTTAATTTAATTTTTTCATCATCATGAGAAAAAATGTTATTTTTATTTCACAAAAACTGTTTCGAGTATATAAGTTTAATAGACATTGAGTACTGCGTTTTACAAATCAGATTAAAAATTTATTGTCTATGAAAAAAACTTTAATTTTTTGCACTTTTTTTTAATAAATTATAAAATGTGCAACAATTTTCCTAAAAAAAAGGAGTCACACCAATATCCTCAGAAACTAATCATCACTTAAAATTGCAAAGACGCTTCGATTGACTCCTCAAAAAAGTCGATACGACTTTGTTTACGTGAGTTATGCTCGTAGAAAAAACTGTCCAGGAACGCACGTACGTACGTATGTAGATACACACAAATACATACTTCTTACCAAAATACTTTAAATATACTCTAAAGACCACAAAGCGTGAAGATATGTTGAAAATTTTAATTTCGATTTTCGAAGCGATTACAAGAACTTCCCATATACTGGGAAGTTAATAAGAATATTGGTTCATTTGGATGATACTGAAGAACAATTCAATATATAACATAAATAAATTTTATATATGCATTCAGCAAAATTCATATCATTTAGAACATTTACTTTTCGACCTTAATGAATGTTCCAATCTCGGCAACTTGACTAAGTACATATTGCATTAAAGCTGTTGTTTCTTCACAGGAAACACTTTATCTTTTCATTTTGTCCGCTTCCATACGCGATCACATCGACCCAAAGAAGGCCCCCGGTCACGACCGCATTACTGGGAAAATGATAAAGGAACTGCCTAGAGCTGCGATTATACTCCTAACGCACATTTTCAACAGCCTCCTGCGTCTTGGATATTTTCCCTCAGCATGGAAGCTATCCCAAGTTCTGATGATCCCGAAGGATGGAAAAGACCCAACACTCGCCTCGTCATACAGACCCATAAGCCTACTACCCCTGTTATCAAAACTATTCGAAAAACTGTTACTCTCCAAGCTGTCTCCCCACATAAATGATTCAGAAGTAATACCTTCGCACCAATTTGGATTTAGGGAAAAGCATGGAACTATCGAGCAAGTCCATCGTCTAGTTTCTGTAATCAACAATGCTTTCGAAAGGAGACAATACTGCGCAGCCGTGTTCTTGGATGTTGCGCAAGCGTTCGATAAGGTGTGGCATGAAGGGCTTATTTATAAAATCAAGTGCAAACTTCCAGCAATCACGCATCAAGTTATGGAGTCTTACCTGACTGGCAGGAAGTTCTTCGTCAAGCAAAACTGCTTTATTTCTCGCTCCTTCAATATCAGAGCTGACGTGCCCCAAGGAAGTGTTCTCGGCCCATTGCTTTATTTGATATATACGGCAGACTTACCAACATGCGATAAACTATTTACTTCCACTTTTGCTGACGACACCGCAATTCTTTGTGCTCACGCTAACCCCAATATGGCTTCTCAAATCTTGGACAACCACCTAAGAAATGTGGAACGTTGGCTGGCACAATGGAGAATAAAAATTAACGAAACCAAGAGTAACCATATAACCTTCACGCTTAACAGGGAAACTTGCCCTGAATTATCACTCAACGGAGTGCCTGTCCCGCAAGCGTCTTCAGTTAAATACCTTGGGATTCACCTAGATAGAAGGTTAACCTGGAAGAAGCACATTGAATCCAAAAAGGCTCCAATCAATCTTAAATTCCGAAATCTATACTGGTTGCTGAATAACTCCAATCTAAACCTGGACTATAAGGTTCTGCTCTACAAAGCAATTATCAAACCTATCTGGACTTACGGTATTCCACTTTGGGCTCAGCAAGCATCTCTAACATAGAACTCCTACAGAGAGCGCAATCTAAAATTCTAAGGACGATAACTTCTGCACCTTGGTACGTTAAAAACGCCTGTATACACAGATATCTGGACATCCCAACGATCCATGAAGAAATAATAAAACAAAAACAAAAATACGTCAACAAGTTATCCATCCACCCTAATAACTTGGCTAGGAGCCTTTTGTTTGAACAAAAATTTTCTCGTCTCAAAAAATCTTACATCTCATGCTAAAGGTTTATTTCAACGCGCAGCAGTAAAAAAAAATTATGAATTCATAACATAACAAAATAACTTGTTCAGAAGCATTGGCAACGAACAAGACTCACCTTAGCTATAAGATTTGAAAACTTAATGTTATTTTCTTGTACTTAAGAAAGATACATTAATTAAAAAAGCGACAAAAAAATTGTCCGCTTCAGTACCACTTTTTGATTGGGTGTAAATACATCCTCATGCCGTTTTCTAGATTGCAACATCATTTTCAAACTTACAGCTAGTTTAAATTCTAAATTATCTATTGTTTTTTGATTCAGTAAGCCAGCTGCTTCAATATTTTGATGATATTCGATGAGTTGGTTAGGAAAAGTCAACGATATGAAATATTGTTCAAACTATTTGATTTTTTGTAAGGTATCTCATCTCTCAACACTATCCTGATTATATATTTCACCCATTGTTTCTTGTAGTTCTTGACTGTTGTGTGTTATTTTATGTAAGCATATTTGTTTCGCGCTTTTAACCATGCTCTGGGGATTTTACCCGCTTTAACGCCTCAAAATGAGGATGGAAGACGCCTAGCTTTACAAGCAAATCACTTTACTAAATTTACTGCGCCGTCTTCCCTCATAAGTTGATAATGCGATCCTCTGCCAATAATTTTCAAGTTGTCGTATTTTTAAAAAAATGCTACTTTTGGTGGTCTTTCGTACATTTTTGTTTCTACCAAGCAAATGGTTTGTGAAAAACATAATTGCTGGATGGTATGGATGTAGAATATCCATTTATAGGATTTAAAGATCTCAGTTAAATTGTGATGTACTTTAATCTATAATAACACAGATATTACAATATACACAATATATACAGTAAGTCGTTCGTGTGGATCGCGACGGCGTTGTGGCTAGTCTGACGACGAAACCAAAACCGGTTCGTATGTCATCAACGATGTTTTCACTCATTTACCTTCGGCGCCACGAGTGGTGTAATTTGCAACAATATCGTGCTGCCACAATACTCCCCTTGGAGTGACTTATATGTTAAATGTCACTTTTAATCGTTTGTTTTCTGGTCCGGAATATGAACGGTGTGTTGAAGTAGATAAATCCAATGTTCTTTTGCTTGCCGTGTTTCGAATTTGCTTGCTGATGTCATCAGGTAGATATGGATTTTCCAGATGACCAGGCTTAAAACGCTCAGTAGATTTTGCTGTATTTTTAACCGTCAATGAGAGTTTATTCTTTCTAAAACTCGATATGGTCCGCTGTATGGCTGGTCTACCAATTTCATTGAGGCGTCTCTTCTAAAAAATACGTGACTGCAACCAGGAAGATCCTTGAAGACGAATAGAGACGTAGTGTTGTGGCGTTGCACAGGTTTTGGGCGTAATTTGTACATGTGACTACGAAATGTTTCGTTGAAAATGTTTGGACCCGTTGGGAGATCTTCGTCAATGAAAAATTCACGAGGCAAACGTAGCGGTATCCCAAAAAGCATTTCATCAGCTAACATCTTCGTTGTATGTTCTTCGCAGAATAAAACGCAAGTAAGAGTCTCTGTCCAATTTTCAAACGCATGGCATTTTCTATCATGCAATTCGAAGACGGGTGGTGGGTGGCAGTCGTTCGGATTCTGCGTGTGCCGATGAAACGTGTCAAAGCACGGAGTAAAGCAGATTCAAACTGCAAACAATGGTCGGTGGTGATGAGTTCTGGTGCGTCGAATTTCGTTACCCAATAAATAAAGAAGGTAGAGGCTATAGTGTCAGCAGTGATGTCTGAAATTGGTATAGCCTCTGGCCATCTAGAAAAACGATCGATCATTGTCAGCAGATACATTTGTCCTGTCAATGGTGAAAGCGGTCCAACAATGTCGATATGTACATGTTGAAAACCTTTGTCAACTTTCGGAAAATACTGTGGAACATTGATGACGTGACGATTGTCTTCTGATCGCTGGCATGGTAGACAATTACCCGCCCAAGTTGAAACATCTTTGTTCATCCTTGGCCATATGTATCGAATTATTTTTTCAGACAATTTCCCGCTCGGATGTGACATTCCGTGAATTTGGTCGAATATCAATTTTCGCAGTTTTGCAGGAACATACGGGCGGATAACACCTGTAGATGTGTCACAGTGTATTGGCTGCTCGTTGGTTGTTGAGAATTTTATCATTATCAAGAACAACTTAAGTTGATGAGTTGCTGCAGTTCCTTGTCATTGCATTGCTTCTTCACAATATCATTGGGGTCAATGATATCTGCAAAAGTTAATGGTTCTACCGTGATAGGGCGGGACATCGCATCGGCAATAAAATTATAAGCTCCTTGGATAAAGATTATATTCGTTGTAAATTGCCCAATATAATCTAGCTGTTTGGCTTGCTTTGGCGACGGTCTTTCCGATCGTTGTTGAAAGGCGAATAACAACGGTTTGTGATCGGTTCGTACTGTAAAAGATTTGCATTTAAATGATAGTTCGTCGCAGTAGATGCCTTCTCGGTGTAGGACGCCGAACGCCGGATCTTGTATTCCTCAAGTGTGATCCGGGATTTAGCGCTGTATAGGAATAGCGCACTTTTAGTGAGGGAACAGGGTTAAATTGAAGTACCTACCGGCAAGTTAATTGCCACATATCTGGCGCAGGATTCAAGATCCAAGCTAGCCGATATTTTTATTCTGTTTTACTTTTAGCGACTGCTTACGCTTTAATTGTAGCGCTTCTAAAGCCAAGTTACGGCTCGAGCGTATTGCCAAACTACGGCAATAGTAGATAATTAAAAACGAGTCAAAAGTAAGACTATGACTATATTTTCTTTTGTACACTTTCCTTTTATACACTTTTTACAACTTAACATATAATCCCTACTCTAATATTTTATTCTACTTAATACATAATCCCTACTCTAAAACTGGAAGAATTGAATATGGTAAATTCATTCTACCAATCAAAATATCGATCAGCACTTTTCCATATGACCCAATTTAAAAATGCAACACTCATAATAGTCCATGAGTGAAATGTAACACTCATAATAGTCCATGAGTAATATGCAACACTCATAATAGTCCATGAGTAATGACTACTCAGGTTTCGTACTTTGTGTGTACATTACACATGCCAATGCTAGGCGCCGCTTCGTCTAGAGCGATCGCAATGGGTTAGTATAAACATTCGTTCATATGTCTATTTTTAGTGACAACATGAATTGACTTTCGTGTGAGTGAAATGCGAAACGAGTATGCAAAGTGAGCATTACAAAGTGATCGTAAGTTATGCATTTGTATATTCTACGATTGCTCATTGATTATTAATTTGTGGGTTTAGTTTATAGTAAAATGCTGATTGATTGTGTAGATATGTGTAGATCCACTACACCCTTAACCTTTTGAGGTGAGAGTTTGGGTACAAACTCGAGACTTATTTTAGGTATTTTTACATGTCTTATATTATATTTTTATTCATGTTATTCCCCTTTTTTTTTTTGAAAATCTTAAGTCTATTATTGTGTATCCATTTTTTCTTATTATCTATTTCCAATAGTGTATTTACATTATTTTTACTTAGTACTTTAAATGGACCTTTATACGGTTTCTCATGTTTTCTTCTGTTCTCTACTTTTAATAAAACAAGATCGTCTATTTCTATGTTTAATGGTTTTGAATAACATTCTTTATTTGTTCTAATCATTTTAGCTTTTTCAATTAAGTCCTTTGCTTTTGTTAGAGACATTTTTAATCTAATTTTTAATTCATTTCTGTAATTCTCTAAATTGTATATTTCTTCTGAATCGCTTAAAATGTCATTTGGTAAATAGGATAGTTTGCCGAATACTAGTTCGTAAGGTGTATAATTTGTGTCAATGTGTGGAGTTGTATTGTATGAAAATGTATAGAAAGGTATCCATTCGTCCCAGTTGTTGTTATCAACGAAGGACAGTAAGTATTCGTTTAATACGCGGTGGTTCCTTTCTATTACACCTAACGACTCATGATGGTAAGGGGTTGAAAATATTTGTTTTATATGTAGTAACTCGCATACTTCTTTCATTAGACTGTTTGTAAATTCTGTCCCTAAGTCCGTTTTTAGAATCTTGAAATGACCGTATAATAAGATAAATTTATTTACTATAGCTTTTGCTACTGTGGTAGCATCCTTAGTCTCTATGGGTATGGCAGTTATAAATTTCGTTAATTCGCACTGAATAGTGAGAATGTATCTGTAGTTGTTGGAAATTCTCAACGGGCCAACAATGTCTGCGCTTACGATCTCGAAGCTAGTAGATGGAGTCTCGGTTTTTATCATTTTCTCTTTGGTGTGCTTAGTTATTTTATTCATTTTGCACTTTTCACATTGGTTTATATGTTTTTTGACCATTTTCTTCATATCCTTCCAACAGTATCTCTGTTTCAATTTTAGCAATGTTTTATGTACTCCTATGTGTCCTCCATGTGGCGAATTGTGGTACTCAATAATTAATTCATTTTGCTTTTTGACGTCTTGAATTCTTATGGGCGGTCTGTATATTAATATTTTTAACTTATAAATTTCTTCTCGTTGCAACGCATTAAATAATTTCTTGAATTCATTTCTCGGTACGTACCTGAATATATCATCATTAGAGGATAAAGATAGTGCATTTATGCTATTGTTCTTTGAATATATTAACAACTTCTTCATGACAGAAACTAATTTCGTGTATGAATTATCGTTGTTGTTATCATGAACTTTCAGCTTATCGTTGAAGGAAACTGGTTTCTCAACAACTTTATCACTGTAGCGCACTACTATAAAATCTTTCTCTTTAGTTATAGATATATCATCTCTCTTGTATTTCTTGCTAGCTAGCATATAAAATTTCAGTTTCATCGCCCCTTTAATATCTGACAAAGAAGTGCAATCAAACGCATGGAGGTGATCAATCTCTTCGTTTTGGTTGCCACTTTGCTTGTCGATTTCTGTATTTTTATTTTCACTTTGTACCTTTTTCGTTTTACTTCTTGTTATCGCCAATAATTTTTTGCTAATATTTTCATCGTTTGTCGGAGGTATCATGGATTTTAGCATTTCAGTGTTCATTTGTATTCTTGACAGCGCATCCGCATTTGTATTTATATTACCCTTTTTGTATATGATCTCGAAATCGTAGTCCGATAAATCTAGACGTATTCTAGTAAGTTTTGAAGATGGATTTTTATGTGTAAACAATGATACCAAAGGTCTGTGGTCTGATACGACTATAAACTTCCGTCCATATAAATATGGCCTAAAAAAGTTTATGCCCCAATGTATCGCCAATAGTTCCTTTTCTATGATAGGTTTATTCAATTCGTGCTTATTTAAGGATTTGCTCGCGTACGAGATTGGTAGATCTGAACCAATTTCTCCTTGCGATAGTATAGCACCTAGTGCGAAATTTGACGCATCTGTAGTAAGTATGAAGGGTCTTTCAAAATCTGGGTATTGTAGTATAGGAGGTGAAATCAGTTTGCGTTTTAAAAGTTCGTATGCTTTTTGCTGTTCTTCTTCCCAAACAAACGGTGCTTTTTTCTTTAAAAGAGAGTTCAAACTCTTTGCCGTTTCTGCAAAGTTTGGTATGAAGCGTCGATAATAGTTGCAGAAAGCTACGAATCTTCGCACGTCATCCGCGGTCTTTGGGATGGGATAATTTTTAATTACTTCATGCTTAGCAGGGTCTGTTCTTATACCATCTGCTGTAATAAGGTGTCCTAAATACACTACTTCTGATTTTAAAAATTTGCATTTATTTGCATTTAACTTCAAATTGTACTTACGAAGTCTCTGTAAAACTGTTCTTAAATTTTCATTATGATGTTTCATGCTACATCCGAAAACCATGACGTCGTCTACGTATAAGAATGCTGAGTCACTTAGACCAGTTAAGGCAATAGTGAGCATCCTTTGGAAGCTGTTTGATGATATTTTCAATCCAAAAGGTAATCTTTTGAATTGATAGTGTCCATCATTGGTGGAAAAAGCGGTTAAATGTCTTGATTCTTTTTCCAGTTCAATCTGGTGGAACGAACTAGTCATATCTAAGGTTGAAAAGTACTTTGCCCTACCTAGTTTGTCTAGGACGTCTTCTAACCTTGTCAAAGGAAATTTATCGTTCACCAGTTTGTCGTTCAGTTTTCTGAAATCAACGACTAATCTCCACTTCTTGGTGTCATCCGAGCTTTTCTTAGGTACCACTAATAATGGAGAGTTGTACGGGCTTGTGGATTGTTCGATAATATCATTATCTTTTAGTTCCCGTACTTGCCTAAGAATTTCTTCATTCTGAGTTTGTGGTAATCTATAATTTTTTATGTAGACTGGGTTTTCGTCGCAAGTGTTCAGTTTTTGTTGGTAGAAATTATTTTTTGTGAGGTATTCACCTTCCAGATGGAAAACGTCTTGGTATTCCATTATAATTTCTTGCAAACTCTTGTTTGCTTGTTCATCGAGACTGTTGGTATTAATTACGTTTAATAGTTCGTCTAATCGTTTTTTGTCAAATTTCCGAGTTGTCTTTAATACGTCATAATTCCTCAGTGGTTCTACCTCTGTTTGAAAGTTTTTCAGAGTTATGTCATGTTCGTTAGTATTGAGTATTTTCACATGACATATACCTTTCGCTGGAATTATGCAATTGCTTAAGAATATCCCTTTTTCGATTTCTTTGTTTAGTATTATGCTGTCTTCCGATCTGTCTACGTCTATGGGTATTATCGCTTCTGTTCTTGCGGGAATAGTTATGTGTGCCATGTTAGCTTTTGTAGTGTACATTGGTAACACTATATCTCTGTCTTGTGTACTGAAGGATATGGTATACGTTTCGTAGTCAATTTTGCACATATACTTGATTAGCATGTCTCGTCCTATAATGCCATCAGTTTCGATAGGGAATTTCTCATCTACCGCATGAAATGTATTTGATATAATGATATCTTCAATGTTGAAATTTAGTTTGATAGTTCCGAGTGACATTGTAGTTTCGTTTGTTATGCCCGTGAGTTTGCACCTGTTTTGTGCTTGTATATCATATGAACTTAAATTATTACTTTTGTATATGGAGATGTCGGCTCCAGTATCTATTAATAGTTGTAGATATCTATGTTCATTTTTGTTAAATATTTTTATATAGTTTGTGCTCATACCCGTTATTCTGTATACCTTATTCTCTAGAGTGTATTTATTACTGTTTTTTGTTTCGGCTTCAAAAACTATGCTTCTTCCGGGAGGTTGCCTAATTCCTCTCGGGAACTTGTCACGTTTCCCTGGTTGTTTATCAATTTTACCCTTCTAGTGTTGTATCTGTTATTATTGTTATTATATCTTCCTGTATTATTATCAAATTTATTTCTATTAAAATTTCTGGTAGGATTAGAATTCCTATCATTGTATCTATTATATGTCCTATACGAGTTATTATTAAAATTATTGCGTGGGTGATTGGAACTTCCACGATTGTCATTTCTATTATAATAACCATTGTGGTTATTATGTCTTCTGGCATTAAAATTATTGTACTTGTTATTTTTATTTACATACATAATTGTTGAAGGTTGAGATTCATTGTTCTCAATTTCAGTGGCCAATGTGATAGCTTCACTGAAAGTCTGTGGTCGTGCTGCGAACACAGTGTCCCTAATTTGATCGTTTAGACCATTCTTGAATATAGTAAGAGCATATGTGTCGTTTATGCTCTGTATTGCTTGTTTAGCAGCTTGGTTTACATCTGCACCTAACGTGCCAATTTGTAATTGGTTTAAATCACTTATTAAAGATAATATTTTGTCTTTGTATGCCGTTATGGGCATGCGTTTCTGGGTTATGCCTGCGAGCTGTGTATGTATTTGGGGTACTGTTTTATTATTTTTGTACCTGAGTCGTAGCTCTGTTTCTAAATTATTGATACTAGTAATTGATGAAATGTTTATTGCTGTTCTCACATTTGTGTTGAGTTTAATGTGTAGAACTAGATTCAGCAACTCTATTTTACCTTCTGCCGATAATTTTTTTTCTATTAATTTGATTATAGTTAAAAATGTCTCTAGTTCAGCGAACTTCCCATCAAATGTGGGTATAATTTTGATTGCACTTTCTATGTTAAATTCTGCCATCTCTGTGTAGATGATATTGTCTTCAATTTTTACCAATATGTTTGCAGCGTTCAGCCGTTGTATCAGGTTTGTAATTAGGTTTCTACAAACTGATGAAAATGTCGATTTTAGTTCTATCTCATTGCCTTCCTTAATGTCGTTAAAAAGGTTTTTACCTACAGTTTCTGCATCGATTGCGTATTCTAATTTCTCTTTAAGAGTTTTGACCGTATAGGTCTTTGTTTTCTTTAAATTTATTAAATTATTTTGTAATTCAGACAATATCTGTTTTATCTTCTCCACCGACATCTGTGAGGACAATTAGAATTTCTTTCAGCTATACATTGTTTCGTCCTAATCCGATATTCCTATCTACTATCTTCCTTGCATACCTTTTTTGACTATTATTATAAAGATATAGGCACGCCATTATTATTAAGAAAACAATTGTTGTACTTATTGTTTGTTTGTATTCAATAAAAATATTAGCCTGAGTACTGCAATTATTTCCCATAGTTTAAAGAAGTTAATATATATATGATACAATTTAATTATTTATACAATTTTTTTTTTCTTTAAGTTTGTTTAGCCGCTCCGTAAATTGCCTCCTTTGTTCCTTGGCCGAAATATGTATTAGCCTGTGAAGTATAGCTTTTTCACGCCTTCCTTTGTATCTGCGTCCTCCGCGTTGTCGACGTTTTATTTTATTTATACGTGGCTCATCTATTCCACTTCGTTTCACGAAGTCCTCTATTTTCCTTGGACGTGGACCAGGTAGCGATGATGGCTTATATGGTGGAGCTCGTAGATTTGGACTAAGCTCATACTCCTCGTGTAAGGTTGCCGCTGGTGTTTTTTGTGCTCGTATCAGACATCTTTCAAATGCCTTGTGGAACTCTTCATCTGTTGTTATATTGGCTATTTCACCGTCTTCAAGGTCTTCCGTATGCTGTGGTATATCATCCTTCAGATGTTCGAAGTTTACTGGATCGTCGGTTGCAGGATCGTCGGTTGCAGGATCGCCATGTAAAAGATTTGCATTTAAATGATAGTTCGTCGCAGTAGATGCCTTCTCGGTGTAGGACGCCGAACGCCGGATCTTGTATTCCTCAAGTGTGATCCGGGATTTAGCGCTGTATAGGAATAGCGCACTTTTAGTGAGGGAACAGGGTTAAATTGAAGTACCTACCGGCAAGTTAATTGCCACATATCTGGCGCAGGATTCAAGATCCAAGCTAGCCGATATTTTTATTCTGTTTTACTTTTAGCGACTGCTTACGCTTTAATTGTAGCGCTTCTAAAGCCAAGTTACGGCTCGAGCGTATTGCCAAACTACGGCAATAGTAGATAATTAAAAACGAGTCAAAAGTAAGACTATGACTATATTTTCTTTTGTACACTTTCCTTTTATACACTTTTTACAACTTAACATATAATCCCTACTCTAATATTTTATTCTACTTAATACATAATCCCTACTCTAAAACTGGAAGAATTGAATATGGTAAATTCATTCTACCAATCAAAATATCGATCAGCACTTTTCCATATGACCCAATTTAAAAATGCAACACTCATAATAGTCCATGAGTGAAATGTAACACTCATAATAGTCCATGAGTAATATGCAACACTCATAATAGTCCATGAGTAATGACTACTCAGGTTTCGTACTTTGTGTGTACATTACACATGCCAATGCTAGGCGCCGCTTCGTCTAGAGCGATCGCAATGGGTTAGTATAAACATTCGTTCATATGTCTATTTTTAGTGACAACATGAATTGACTTTCGTGTGAGTGAAATGCGAAACGAGTATGCAAAGTGAGCATTACAAAGTGATCGTAAGTTATGCATTTGTATATTCTACGATTGCTCATTGATTATTAATTTGTGGGTTTAGTTTATAGTAAAATGCTGATTGATTGTGTAGATATGTGTAGATCCACTACAGTACTTCGATTGGATGTAAAAGAAGAGATGCGTTGACGACTAGTTCTTTGCTTTGATCAAACGCAGTTATTGCAGCATCCTCCCATTTAATAGGGTGTTTATCATTCTTTTTGCCATCCGCGAGGTACGCATTTAAAGGCATTAATAGCTCAGCCGCATTTCTGAGAAATATTAAATAGTAATTTACGATACCAAGGTATCGTCTCAGTTCTTCTACGTTTCTCGGCTTCGAATAATCTTGGATAGCCTTTATTCGAAAAGCCATGGGCTTGATAACATCACTGGTTAATAAATAACCCGAAAACTTCATTTCGGAAGCGACAAAAACGCATTTAGATGGATTGATCTTCAGTCCATAGGTTTTCAAACGCTCAAGTACTTGTCGGACGGTATTCATGCTTTCTCATGTTCTATGATGCTATGAGAATGTCATCGAGATATGCATAACAGAATGATAGTCCACGCAAAACTGTGTCCAGGAAACGTTGAAATGTTTGAGCGGCATTACACAACCCAAATGTGATTCTTAAAAATTCGAATGATCCAAACGATGTTGTAACTGCGGTATTCAGTACATCATCAGGATGAATAGGTGACTGATGATACGCTCTTTCTAGATTTACCGATGTGAATATTTTTCTACCGTGCAGACAGTACGTGAGGTCCTGCATATGGGCGATTGAGTAGCGTTCGGACGTTGTTACCGTGTTCAATCGTCGGTAATCTCCACATGGACGTCATGCTCCCGTTTTTTTCCGTGCCAGATGAAGCGGACTAGCCCATGGGCTTGAAGATGGTCTACAAATACCCTGAACTAGCATATATTCCAATTCGGCTTTTGCTGAGGTATATTTATCGGCTGGTAGCCGACGTGGTCTCTCAGATATCGGTGGGCTGGCGGTAATGATTCTATGAAGAACGTAATGTGGCAGGACTTCAATATATTTTGAAGAATCGGTAAATCCGGGGAATTCGGATAGAAATTTACTTGAATACAGGTAGTCCTCGACTTACGTCGAAGCCGGCGGGGCGCGGTGTCGGCGAGCGGGGATTACCCCGCACATGGTGCTGATTTTGTTTAGTTAGTTCAGGGACAACGGACAATCAAGACGTAATACATTATTTTTTTTGCATTTTTGTCAGTTTTTGTTTTTGCATACATGTGAGTTTTAAGCAAACTATGCCACCTAAACAAGACAGTAATAGTAAAGTGAAGAAGAGAGTAAGAAAGACAATTACAATGGAGGTTAAATCTAAGATTTTAAAACTCAAAGATCGTGGTTGTTCGACTTCATCTATGGGACAAGAACTTAATTTATCACGCAAGATCGTACAAACAATATTGAAAAATAAAGAAAAACTTCTAACACCTCCACCTTCCGTCTCTTTAAACAGCATTATTCTACGAAAAAGGAATGCTTTTATTTGTGAAATGGAATAATTCTTGTACACTTGGATTCAAAATCAAACTCAGCGACGGTATCCTCCAAGTTTAGCTATTATTTAAAATAAGAAGCTGAGTATCATCAACACACTGCAAAATAAACGTGGCGAGAATAATAGTGAAGAAAAAAAAATCTTTTTCTGCCAGTCGCGGATGGTTCATGCGCTTTAAAACGAGATATTCGTTACATAACATTCGAGCAAAAGAAGAAGCTGCTAGTTCCGATCATGTGGCTGCTCAGAGTTTTACTGGAATATTAAAGGAAATTATCGAAAGTGGAGATCATTCACCTAAACAAATTTTTAACATGGACGAAACTGGTTTATTTGGGAAGAAAATGCCTTCCCGTACTTTTATATCGCAGGAAGAAAAGTCTATGCCTGGGTTTGAAGCGGCTCAAGATCGTTTGACGTTTTTAATGGGTTCGAATGTTAAAGGTGATCTTAAATTGACACCCCTTTTGGTTTATAGGTCTGAAAATCCTTGGGCTCTCAAGAGTACTCTTTCAGTTATATGAAAGGCTAATCCAAAGGCATGGGTTACATCAATACTTTTTGAAGAATGGTTTACATTTTATACCTGAAGTGAAACAATACTGTTTATACAATAATTTGGCTTATAAAGCTTTACTTATTTTGGACAATGCTCCCGGCCATCCTGTGCTTATTTCTGATATCGATCCTCAAATCAAAGTTTTGTTCCTGCCTCCAAACACCACTTCGTTGTTACAGCCAATGGATCGAGGAGTTAAAGCGTCTTTTAAGGCCTATTACCTCAGGAGAACTTTTTCACAGGTTGTAACGACTAATGAAAAAGATGGCATGGAGCTGAGAGATTTTTGGAAAAGTTATAATATTTTGCAATGCGTATAAAATATTGCTGCTTCATAGGATGAGTTGACACCCACCAATTTAAAAGGAGTTTGGAAAAAGTTATGCGCAGTACTTCTTCTACAAATCAACCAAATATTGATGAGATCACAACTGACATTGTTCATTTGGCTAACCGTTTGCCTGACATTGCAGTTACTGCTGATGATATTGATGATCTGTTATGTTCACATTCGCAAGAACTCACTGATGAACATCTTATTGAATTAGAGGCACAAGTACAAGAGGTAGCAATCGAGTCACAAGAAAAAGCTTCTTCTATTAGTAACTCTGAAAAAGAACTTACACTTAAAACACTTTCTGTAGCCTTTGAGAATTTGGAGAATGCCATGAAAACTTTTGAAGAAAATAATCCTAATTTTGAGAGACGTTTTGATGTTAATAACAAAATATGTGCAGCCTATCAGTGTTACCAAGACCTGTACGATAGTAAGAAGAAAGAAGCGAAGCAATCTACAATTGATAGTTTCTTTAAGCCAAAAGTTTAATTTATTATTTCTCATTACATATTTTGATTATTAAAGTTTTATCATTATCATTAAAATCAATAACACACAAATACCAAAAATAACTAGCAATTTCATAAGCACATATATAAATATTTAAAGAACGTACTTTTGATAATAAAGTATGTTTGTATATCCTTTTTTATAAATGCGGTTTTTTTAATTTTAAGTCCGTGTGGATCCTAACCCTTGAGTATTACATGTGAACATATGAAAAAATTTGTCTCGACTTACGTCGTTTCGATTTACGTCGTTTCGATTTACGTCGCGTATTTCGAGAACCTAACATGCCGTAAGTACGAGGACTGCCTGTACTTTATTTCCTACTATCTCATTTAGGACTGGCGTGGTACTGCGGGATACTTGCGCGATAGTATACAAATGAGTACTCCCATCTACTAGCTTTTTATTTTTCAAATATACTAGGGGATTAAAGTACCGTAAAAAATCAGCACCTAAGATAGGTTGAGCTATATCTGCCACATGGAAGTATCACCTAAAACTTTTACGCAGCCCAAGATCAATTTGTAGTAACCGTTCCCGGTATGTATTTATTGCCGAACTATTTGCGGCGAACAACTGACGACCTGATCGCGATTTAGATTTATCCCGAGGAATCGACCGCTTGAGAGTTTCGTACATATTTTCTGTGGAGTAGCTTCAACAATGTCTTCGATTCGGTCGAGTATGTCCTGTTCCATCGACGCAAGTACGACGTTATATTTTGACTTATCACGCACGACGCGATGTACATGGAACTGTGTTTCGATTTGCACGAACCATAATGCCGGCCTTCGTCACTAAAATGACGGAACCTTCACGTTTTGAAGCGATTCAACATACGGCGCGGGAGGTTGCGGCACCAGAGGTTGCGGTCGACTAGCTTTCATCTCCGGATTTTCGTTATCCATTGTATTCAGACGCTTTCAATAAGCGGAGGACAATGTTATGGCTTAATTCCATCACGGTTTCACGGTCACAGCTTCACGATCACGTCAGGGTCACCATTATAGGATTAAAAGGTCTCAGTTTAATTGCGATGTACTTTAATCTATAATAACAAAGATATGCCAATATCCACAATATATACAGTAAGTCGTTCGTGTGGTTCGCGACGGCGTTGTGGCTAGTCTGACGACGAAACTAAAACCGGTTCGTGTGTCATCAACGATGTTTTCACTCATTCACCTTCAGCGCCACGAGTGATGAAATATGCAACAATATCGTGCTGCCACACATTTGTAAAAACAGGGGCATCTAGTGGAAGCATGTTGAGAAGTTTCAAAAAGATTCATACCCCAACGTCTTATTTTGCTGAATTTGTCATTATCGCTATTTCAAAATTATTCTTTTGCTTCCTTGCATACAAAATACCGAAGATATTTTGGTTGGAGAAGCCATGACCCTCTTTGAGCAGTGTTAAAACGGGTTATTTTCAATATTTTTTAGATTTTAATAAATTATATAGATTTTAATTATAAATATTGATGATTTCTTTTTTTCATTTATGTGATTTTTTATCAATGAAAATGCTGATTTAAAAAATGTCGAAAAAAACGAGAGGGGTGTGCGCTGTTGATGAAAGTTTCGAGTTCATTGGTCTGAAACAAACAAAAATCAAATAGCTTCAGGTTCAATATGTTAATAGCTCGAGCAAGAATAAAGCGATTTTTGAGTATTGTAAAATTGACGAAACATAAACATATTTCGAAAAAATGCGAAAAAACAAGGTTTTTTTCATCGTTTTTGCCCAAAAAAATATTTCAAATCAAAATTTTGCAAAACCCCCTATTTGCGCTATATTTGTAGTTATAAAGAATGTCTGGTAAAAATTTGGTGAGAATCGGTTCAGTAGTTCCCGAGATTTCATCAACGTGGCGTTGTTTCGAGAAAAACGCAGTTAAAGTTTTGTTTAATAAAGAATCGTGCTTGGATGACAAAGTGAAAGTTGCCCAAATATACAGTTAGACTGGGATGTAGGGTAGATCGCCTCCTCGTGGTGAATCCTGGATAACGCTTGATGATCTACCACGATTGTTTTTTGGACAACTCTCTCGTCTGACCGACAATATCTGATGCTTTGGGCTGGTAGCAGTGGTACTCTGTCACCTGAGTACGCAAGAGTGACATCTTGCGGAATTGGCTTTCAGGCTAATGCCACTGCTGTCTTCGTCCCGTTAAAACCCTGGCAGGCCTCATGGTACGTTCAAAACTCGTCACCACCAGTCTGGCCGTGTAGGTTCAGTTGAGTTTGGACTCCTGATTAATCCATGGCCCGGCTCTGAGCATACATCCTCATAAGGGAATGTGGCAACCCTCGCATGGCCTCCCAGCTTTGGCATAGATAACCATGGGGTCTAAGAGGAACTGCACAACGAGTGGAGATAGAGGCTGTGAGGGTGGACCCAAATTGCAATGAATAAGGAATTTAACAAGGAAGATCCACTCAGCCCGGAAGGGAAGTGGACGAAGGTGACGCGTCCTTCAAGTGGGAAGAAGACCGCGATGCTCAGCCAACCCGACACTTCTTCGAGGGGTGCATGCACCAAGGAAACTTTGCCAGGAGCAAGTACTCCCTCAGTTAAGCCTATTGGCGCTAGCGGTAGCACCAAGGTGAACAAGCCGGCCAGCAATGTTGCCGATGCGCCCTCCAACACCGCATCTTCTTCAGGTGTTAAAAAGCAACAATCACCCTCTATTGCGGCTTACAGGGACAGAAGTTCTGCCTTCAAAGTCCTGAAAAGGCTGAAAGATTTACCTCCGGATGTTCCTTCCCTGAAAGATAAAATTACCTTGAAATGAGCAACCACCACAGTAGAGGCTTACAAAGCCTCTATTCCAAAGAAAGAGACAACTCATAAAAGATGTAGATCTAATGTGTCTGCCCTAAGTCAACCGAGCGTCCAACTGCCGGTTATTAAAAGGCCAAAATTGGTCACACCCAATCCTGTGTAGGGCGGGAGTTTCGTTGAAGCTGCCAAGGACAGCCTGGTATGGGCTGTTATAGACAGAAGCAGCAGTAATGGTACCAACTCACCCTCAAATTGTAAGATGGTGGAAATCGCATTTTGTCGGGTGTACAAACCAATACTTGAGGCAAATGCTGGCCCTCCACCAAGTTTTCATGACGCTGGCTGATACCAGGGTCACGTTAAATTGATAGCCTGCATAGATCAACGTTCAACGGATCTATACAAGCAGGCCATTGGTAGATTGGGAGAAGTCTGGCCTGGAGCAAAACTGGATGCTGTCTCCAGAGAAGAAATCCCGAATAGGCCTCGTTCCAAGGCGTGGATACCAGCGGAGTCATCCACACTGGAGGAAATTGTTGAGCTAATTCAGCTCAGCAATGCTGACCTCCCGGTAGAAAACTGGAAGGTATTTAATGTTAGCGAGCCCAGCAATGGACATCGAGAGGCCCTAATAATCCTGAACGAGAAGTCGCTAGCTTCATTGGAGTCGAAGGACGGGGTGATAAGCTACTTTTTCCCGGCTATCAACCTGCAAGTATATCACATTAACCGTACTGGGAAGGCAGTACGGAAACCGAGCAAGGAGAGTGGGAGTGAGGTAACTGTGGAAGCATCAGTAGACTCGACCGTGGACCTCTCTGAGTCAGATTTTCTCTCCGATGACGCAAGAAGTACCACCTCCACTGCGGAGTTGGCTGGGGACCTCCTCAAATCCCTCGACCTGGTTGAGGAGGAGAAGATGTCCTTATCTGTCGAGGAGGCGGACAAAACCCTGTGTCTCGATGCTGAGGTTTCTACAGATTAACCTTCAGAACTCTAAGGTGGCATCCGCCGCACTGCTCTTCCACCTGGCCCAAAAAGGAGTGGAGCTAATACTGACCCAGGAACATTGGGTTGTAGGCAACCAGGTTTGCGGGCTCAATACGAAGAGATACAAAACAGTATCCCTCTACACAGCAGGTTAACCGAGAGCTTGCATAATAATAAAGGAAGACTTAAAGTTTCTAGCTGTTCGCGCATTTCAAGTGCAATCAACCCGCGCATGCTAAGACAGGTGATGACGCAATTTGAACGCATGCACAGGTTGATCGCACTCATGGGCAGTGTAATGTGGCCCAAATAAATTTGTATTTTGCTGACCCACCAATATTCCTGGCATAAGCATTAAGATAGTCAATCGATTGTAAACTTTAGAACTACGGTTGCTGACCTGAAAGCTGCATTGTGCTGACAGGTCACCTTTAAAGTATATAAAGATGAAAGAATGACCAGACTCACTGTCAGTCATAATAATAAAGCGCATAGGTTAAATCTGTGTCGTTTGATTTGACTGATATCAGCTCAATAATTTGAGGATTATTGAGGTTTAGAATAATCGCTATAATTTTAGGATTATAGTGCAGGCAGAGTAATTGCTAATTGAAGACGCTCCTCAAAGGATATGATTTTAGGATTTTATCTTTGAGAGCTGCGTGCTAGGCAATTACTCCAACACTAACCTTGTACAATTTCAGTGACCAGGACACCATTGCCATAGCAGTGGAAAGGCAGTCCAAACCACTCTGGGCTGTCTCCTGCTATATGGCACATGATGTTCTACCACCTCCAACTAGCCTGCAGAGGATCACAAGGGAAGCCAATGCAAGAGGTATCCCTTTACTAGTCAAGGCGGACGCCAATGCACATCATCGCATTTAAAGTAGCACCGACAAGAATAAACGGGGTGAGTCACGATTCGAATTTATTCTATTGCATGACTTATCCCTAGCTAACAAAGGTGAGGATCCTACCTTCATTACGGCAATCCGTAGGGAGGTTCTGGATATCACTCTGACGAACGAGCACTTGAACCATGCTATCAAGGGATGGTACGTATCACAAGAGTGCTCGTTCTCCGGCCACCTATACATAAGGTTTCATTTGGCATCTGACCCTCCGACAAATCAAAACCTTCATTAACAAACGGAGGATGGATTGGGTCAAATACCAATCGGTATTCGAGTCTGCGCTTGAAGGTGGACCTCCAGAGACTGTAGACATATCCGGTCTTCAGGAAGCCGTTGGAACCCTTACATTGACCTTCAACGACGCTTCAAGGCCTGCATTTAGTCCAACGAAGCCTAGAGGGAAGTACAAGCCCCCATGGTAGAATAGTGCTGGGCTGCGGAAGGAATGTAGGAAGTCCTTTAATCGGGCTAAAGAATCTAATGACCGGTTTTCTTATAAAATTAAACTGAAGGAGTTCAAATTCTTTTTCAGAAAGGTTAAACGCACCTCTTGGAGAAGTTTCTGTGCAGAAATAGAACACTCCAAGGATGTCAGTCACCTGCGAATAATCATGACGAGCTCCCTCTCATTTTCAGGGCCCGTTAAGGACGCAAATGGAGTCTGGACGAACTCCAGCTCCGTGACGTTGTCCGTTCTCGTGGATACGCACTTCCCGGGCAGTGAGGGTGTGGCTTAGAAAGCGGATCCACACACGCTTACGGACTGTATGCTTACCCTTGTGCCTGTAAATGACAGGCTCCTACGGTGGGCAATCAGCTCATTCCAACCCTTTAAATCCCCTGGTATGTACAGCATCTCACCTGTTGAGATCCCGCAGGGTATCAATGTGTACGGATGCCTTACATTCCACAGCGGTGGAAAGAAACAAAAATAGTCTTCATACCTAAAACGGGTAAAACATCCCACTCCGTACCTAAGGATTACAGACCTATCAGTCTCACCTCTTTTCTGCTAAAAACTCTGGAGCGACTGATAGAGATCCATCTGAGAGCTATTGTGAAACCACTCTCTAATGCGCAGCACGCATACCCAAAAGGAAGATCGGTTGAATGAGCCCTTCACTCGCTCTACATCGAAAAATCGAAAAACGCTATTAATAAAGCACTCGGGTAAAGCAATACCGACGACAACCTGATAGGGTTCATCGGTCAACTGATTAGCAGCAGGATCATCAACTCCACACTAGGAAATAGTACCTTAAGAAGGATGGTTTGCAGAGGCACACCACAAGGTGGGGTGCTATCACCCCTTCTATGGAACCTAGTGGTGGATGAACTCCTGTCAAAAATGGATGCGACTGGCTGCAAAGTCGTAGCTTATGCCGACGATGTTGCAATAGCAATATCGGGAAAATTTGTTAACACCCTATCGGAAAGACTAAACTTTGCCCTAGGTATTCTTACCAAATGAAGCAAAGAGTGTGGTCTAAATATTCCCAAGAAGATAAAAAATTCCACGATTTGTTCCACCTAAACTGGATGAGATAAGTCTCAACCCATCTCATCAGGTCGAATATTTAGGTCTAATTCTGGACTCTAAACTCGCATGAAAAGCGAACACAGCAGAAAGAGCACGCAAAGCTGCATGCGCAATCTACTGCTGCAAAAGAGCTATTGGGAAAAGGTAGGGATTGAAAACCAAAGTTGTATCATGGCTGTATATGGCGACAGTGGAACCGATCCTTCTGTATGGCGCAGTTATTTGGTGGCCTGCTATGGTGAAAGCATAAAATGTAAACCTGCTTAACAAGGTCAGAAGTATTGCGGCTTTTGCAATCACCGGGGCTCTACGGACTACCCGGACAAAGGAATTATTTATGCTTCTAAATTGGCCTCCGACAGAGCTACAGAGACAGCAAGCCAAGTGCACTGCTGTTCGATTGAAAGCTCTGCGACTCTGGTATGAGGAGAACATTGGTCACTCCACAATACTACGCAGAGATAGACCAACTACAGGGAAAGTGGACCTTGCATCTCCGATTCCCTGTTTTCACCATGGCTCTTCAATATAAGCCGCGAAACCCTTAATTCCGTCGTTTCCGTACTGACGGGACACTGTCTGATCGGTAGACACGCAGAAAGATTGGGTGTCCCTTTCAATGATTTCTACCGAAGTTTCCGATCAGAGGAAGTTGAAGAAACAATCAAACACTTTCTGTGTGAGTGGAAGCGCATGTAAACCTTGGGCACGCCCTTCCTGGACTACCTCACGGAAGTAGCTGAGTTATACATTGGCTGCATAGCCGGCTTTATTCAAGAATCTAGATAGTTCTCGTCGTATCGCAGGTTCTGGTGCCGCGCTTATTTTCTGTGATATCACAATGGGCCTCTCGTAACCTAAGTAAGTCCTTGCATAAAAGGGGCTGCCACTACAACCAACGAACAACCAACCAACAGTAAGACTGCTTCGATCTTCAAAAAAAATTGATTTTTCTTCAAAAACAAATGATTTTTTGAAAATGATAAAGAGGGTAGACCCGTTCATTTTTTACTCCTACCGAACTAGGGTTTTCACGTAAATAATGTTGCAATAGAACATGGCTATAAAAAGAAACCAATTGCTCATAAATATATACGACTATTACACTAGATCTCTCGTTTGAAAAGATTTCCCCTTCTAAAAAGCTTCTAAAAAAATTAGCTCCCACTGAAATTAATAAGTTGTCAACTATTTTCAGCCAGGAGTGCAATTGGGAAAAGCGGTTCTCTGTCACACTATCGGCAATAAATGGCACTCTAGTATCAGGAGCCCAGAAAAGCATGAACTATTTCAGTGCGTATATGCCTGTTACCATTGTACAGCCGAATAATTTGCGAATTTCCATTGAAGAAGTTTCCTAACCACGACCGGCTTTGCTAACCTCTCTCATATTGTGAAGCTTGAATGACGTTTTTCAAGAAATTCGCATTCATATATTTCAGAATGACGATGATCATAAATTATTTTAAACGAATTTTTCGATGATTCAAAAAAATGCGCATCCGTCTATAGATCCTTTATATATGCATTTGCAGTAAAGCGAAACTTTGATTGAGTATTTTTCTGTCAGAATACCTTCTTATTTAAAGTCATTGTTATTCTCAAATATGTCGTCGTTGATGTCTGAATTATGCCAACTAATATTTTCAAGAAGATCTTTGAGTTATCTATGTAACAAAATGCCTGAATACCGTGAGTATGTACGAATCTAATTAATTTAAAATCTCAAAACAATTTTTTACTATATCCGAGATTCATGGTACCACCGATGATATAAGTCAAAAAAAATTCGATTTAATGAAAATTCAATTTTTAAAGTAGTAGTTTACTATTATATAGATTATATAGATATTATAGATATGAAAAAGTTTGGTCTGTTACTATTAAGTCACTTCCTATACTAGTTGAATTTTTGTAAGAAGGCAATTACTTCCCCTTAGTGTGGCCCTAAATAACTCATCGATTTAATGAATAAATTTATGTTGATACCCATTGGTCTTAAGTAGTGTCACAAAATTAGAATGATATGTAAGGTGTTGGAAAAAACTGATTCAAAGTTGGACCAAGAGGATGGCCCTACTGAGATGCACGTCACGTGCCAAAAAAAATATTGTATAACACTAAAAACCATAAAATTTACAAGCTAATTTAGCCACTTGAATAATTTATCTGTATTTACTTTATCTTAAGAAGTTTTGTGCCTTTAGAAAACACCATGTAGATACTTCTTGAAAATAGACGTACATTGTCCGCTTCAGCGTATGTTGGTGTGCTGAAAGATCTTTCCGTTTGCATACTATTCGGTTTCCTTCCGTTTATTTGAAGATTGTGGAATATTGTCAACCAATCATATTCCCGCTTTAATGTCGCCATTTTTACTGAAAATAAGACTGCTATAGTATGTCTTCTATACTTTTCTAGTTATTATTTGGTTTCAGAAAGCCAAGTTGTTACACGAACACTTGATTTCTCTTTTGACGCAGTATATTTCGTCGGGGTATTTAACAGTATATTTTTCTGACTCTTAAAAGCTTCCCTGAGATTTAAAGCCCCAGAAAATACATTTAAAGGTTGCATTTTCACCAACTCTTTGTTTTATCGCGTTATATATTTGTACCAGTTTTTCTAGTATGCTAGCCTGCGTTCATACTTAACTATTGCGACGTAACATTTTTTGGGTTTTTTTTTAACTAACCCACAAAAGCCTTCATAGAACTTTAAGTTGAATAGTGATTGATGTGAAGCTACTTCTTTGCCTAACTGCAAATATAAAGTTGTTTTCAATAACCACTGGGAATAGCAAGTTTCATCATCTGGCTAACCAGATGTACCGTGAAAATAGAGGTGGTAATTTATTTTGCTTCAAATAAAATCCTGATACTTTCGCCCGAAGTATACTTGAACTTAAAAGAGACAAAAGAAGAATCAAACAAACAGATTCAATTCGATAGGGCAGTAAATGATATGTTGAGAAATTGAACGTTTACTGATTAAGATAAGTGGTACAGCTTTAGAAACAAACTTTTGAATTTCCTAAATGCATAACGTAGAAGCATGCGTATTTCTCCTCTTGGGATGATAAACGGCATGGTAAAACATCTGCGTGGCAATCCTAGTCAAATAAATGTATTTTATGGAAGATACATCAACACAAATTTCACCGGAACACATACTCGTAACTAGAATGTATGAGGATATTTTTTAAGAGAACCTCGAAGCATCACCCATCGACTTTCCATTGCCTGACTCAAAATGACGTAACCCAGAAAATTTTTATCGCCTGCAGTGTAAAGAAAGCTGTTTGCCAGGTTTGCGGCTACAAATCTAAACCTCCGGCCAAACACACGAATCCTTATACCCAACAAAAAAGCTGTTGGTTAATAACTGGCGACGCATCGACGATATGACTGCTGTAATCAATGAAATGATGCAAAACAAATGTCAAGCAGCTGAAGTGATCACAATAAGACCATCAGACATTCTCTATTCAAGTCCCCACGTCTAAGAACTTTTCAAAGTGAGGCATAATCGTTAAGAGTTCTCAAGAGCCGGACAATACTGACTCTCGCCTTGAATAATCCACACCTCCAGCGTGAATTGTTCATGGAATTTTTTTTTCGATCAACAACGCAGCGTGGCAAACGTAACTCAACAAAAAGAACTGTAGATTTAAGTGAATGTTCGAAAAAACGAGCGACGAGTATTACAGATTTCTGTTGGGAATGAATTTTAAAAATATGTGAGTGAACATGATACATAACGAATTTTACGTATGCCCTTTGAGTGTCATTACTTTGAAAATTCATCCTGTTAAGTCTTTGTCGAATTATGTAATTGTATTTATGAGGTTATGTCAATTGAACAAAGACTGATGTGTGGGGATATAGAGGTTAATATAACAAAAGAGCAGATGACAGAGAAGTACATTGAATTTATTGGCGACGAAGAACATTCTGCAAAGTAATTAAAGTGAACCGAAAAGGATACTCACAATAAGAGTAATCTGTCCTGCAGACGTAAAGGCTGCCTTTATGAAACTGGATGTATGAAAGGCTACTTAAAATAAACATGATTTGAATTTTTTTGGCATTCTTATAATCATTTGCTAAGATAATCTCTCTCAGGTGGTGTGTTTACTGTGTAATGGCTCATTAAATTGAAATTTATCAGATAATTTAAGTGGATTCAACTTAACAGACCATCAACGCCCTTAGTTAATTGGATTAGCAGCCAACTTCAGTTGACTACAGATTACATATTTAGTTTCGTTCCCTAAATCCAAGATATCAAACTAATAAAATCAAATACAAAAAAAAAACACATTCGTGCTAGGGTCGGAAGAGAAACGAAAGCACAGGGTCCTATTGAAGATGGTAAATTCTTACATTTCTTCAAATATTAGCATAAAAAAGTCGTTAGATGATAACAACAAGAATAAAGTCTAGAAAAATTTCACTTTTTTGAATATATGAAATATATGGGGCTGAATATCGATACACTATATCCAATTTCAACATCCCTGAATCTTCATGATCTTGTTGCAATCAATTGTAGACTATGAATATTTAAAGAGTACTAGGATATCCTAGATTCTTTGCTCCACCGTTTATGTGAGTTTTTACATTTAAATAGTCTTCACGGGTAAAATATGTAAATTGGTATTCTTCAACAACCAGTTTATTGGTCAGGTTGTCCTTTTACATAGGCCTTCTCTTGTTTCTTCCACTCATCTCTGTCATGAACCATCCTTCTCCATCCTTTTGGTAGGTCATCTTCCCATCTTTTAATTTGTCGTCCTCCATTACATATTTCGTCCATTTTTTCCTTAATTGTTCTCATGATGTGCTCAGTCCAGTTTCATTTGATTTTTTTGATTTTTTGTAAAATGTCGTTTACTTTTGTCCTTTTCCTTATTTTTGAATATTTTCCATCTAAGGTGGTTTAGGTTCACTCCATTTATATTTATTCCGAAATCTTGCCAGTGTGTGTTGCGGAAAATATTTTCCAACACTGCTGTGAAAAGTTTTGCACAAGTTGGATCTCCCTGCCTGACGCCTCTCTGGATTTTAAACTCTTCTTGCTGTTCGATAAATTTATTACTTTGGTTCGGTTTTATATTTGGGTATGAGATAGACTTTGGTCTCATCATTTCGAATGCATTTTTTCTGTTATCTTTTGTTGTAGATGTGTTTTTCTTTGGTGCCGTATTCCTCTTTTAAGTTCCTCTTTATTTTCAGTATCTCACTCTATTTCAAGATGTTTTTGTAAAAACACTAAGAATAGGTCTTACTTTATTTTCTTTGTTAATGCCAATACGGTGAATCTTTGATACATCACTTTGTTCCAATGTAATTTTTAAATTTTCTTTCAAAATTTCCGCACTGTGTGAAATAGTTCCAAAGAGGATTTTCTTCTTCTTCCAAAAAAGCAAAAAAAAAAGCAAAATGTTACTTTTCTTCTTTTCTTTGTCTAGATATTCTATATTTTGTTCCAACTTTCCTATTTTAATTTTTATATTTTTATTATCTTCTATGAGCGGTTCTAGTTTTTAATTCATTTTTTCAAATACTATACTCGTTTGTTTTTCCATCTCCATTTTAGTTTTGTCGAAAAGCATTTGAAATTGTACTCCATTCCAGCACTTATGTTTCTCGAGTGGTAGTAGCACCGCAGCGTGGTGGCGATTACTGCTTAGTTGGCATGCGCTTGACGTTTCCTCACTAACACTCAGCAGCCACTGTAACTCACTAACTTTTCAAATAACGTTCAAATAACCTTAGTTATGACGTTGCAAATTATTATTGTTTTGTTTAAATGTTTTAATGTTTGCTTTTCACTATTTATTTTTGTTCCCCACAGTGTTTTGTATCACTAAATATTCTTGTTTGAAACGTCAGTTATCACAATAGCGTTGAAAAAGCAGCGTTTCACAATTATTCTCGGTGGACAGGTTACAAGCTGATGTTTACCGTTTGACAACCACAGACTGACTCTGACTCCTGTAGTGATCCGCAATGATTTTTATGTTGAGGAAATACTTTTGGAGGCAAGTAGTAAACCCTTCAAGGCTTTTCTAAAGAAACAAGATAAAACACCTACTCAAATACTAATATAAACAAAGTCTTTGATAATATGGAATTTGCGGGACTTAACCAGCCAATGACTACGAAAAACGCCAACCCACTTAAAACAATACATGCTGAAGAGCAGCAATGAGCAACTAAAGGCTTTGATTACCTTAAAAGATGAATCACTTCTTCCATTGGAGGCCAGTAGCAGTGTGATTTGTATAGTTTTTCGCCGGTCACCCTGCCAAATAACAAAAAGACCCAGCTGGGACGGTAGCAAAGCCAGCCGAAAAAGGAATCAGCGGGGGGACACAAAAGAGGCCTGACCGTGAATCCCTACAAAACAGATCTTCTCACCCATGACTGAAAAAACATTATCTCCACTACAGAGCTGGTGAGGGATTCTCTTATCATTGACCCAGCTAAAGAATAGGGAATGGCCATAAACAAAAAAAAAAAGAGTTTTAGTAGGAAGTGTGGTTTCGGCGTGTCGGATGGCATCCTCTTCAGTTAAAAAATAGAGACCATCAGTGTCTATACGATCTAATACGATTTATTAAGATACCCAGCAATATGTTGGTAAAAAGAATTTCACAAACTTGGTTCCTTACAGGCTTTTCTTACTATTTTATACCATCTAACTTCTAAATATATGCTAGCCACCATTGGTGGCGTTTTTCTGTATTGTAATAAACTTTCTAATCCATAAGTGCAAATCATGCGATATGCTTTCACGCCGCAGGCTGACATGAAGGTGTTATGAAAATTATTGCTGTAGCACTGGATATACAACTCAAACCTGTTGGGGTGGTCTCCAGTTACATGCAACATGGTGTCCTGCCAAAGCAGCATGCAGTGAATCTCGTCGAAAACCGCTGCACATTGTCGTATCTGGGGTAGCACTGACACGAAAAAACGGGGTAAGTCACATTTTGAGAGCATTTCAATGGTCTATCTCTATATTGGTAAAAAACCTATATTGGCAAGAAACCAACCCTTATTACTAAAAACTTTAAAAAGGTACTGGATATTACCTTAATAAGCGAGCATTAGTAGTGAGACATGCACTTTCAAACAAGATTGCACTATATCCGACAGGGACAATCCAAGGTGCAATAGTTCTAAAAGCTAGAATATGTCGAAAGTTTAATACCGAATCGGGTCTCTTTTGTACGGAGAACGGGTGTTTCGATTGGATGCCGGCTTGTTAGCTAGTGTGGGTGTGTATGTATTTAGAATGGAGGCTTAGATCAGGCTTTTTGGGGCACTGATTGATCGGGAACTGTTTTATGATATGAGATGAGATTGTATTGTACTAGTAAAATATAAAAATACATGTTTACGTGCAAGTTGGTGTACCTGTAAAATGGTATATCTGTTTCGAAACCAGATCAAAACGAGTATACTGTTGTTTTCTTTGGCTTTACAGTATTAGTAGTGAACGTGTTTTAAATTGTTTCAATGAGTCTATGTTTGGCAAGTATGTGTTATGTAGAAACTGCTTGTTTTGAAACTAAAATTGTGTTTATGATTTAAAAATATTGCCTGCAATATCAGGCAGTAAGTAAAATGAACGTGACCGATAACTTTAATAGTAATTACAGTTAATTAGTTAAAGCTAGTACACATTATTTTTATTATAAAATTTGGTATAACAGAATGTCAATCACCATGAATTCGTGTAATTTATACAATATTTAATACACGACATGTATGATATGTATTTTAATTAAGAAAGAAGTAACAAGTGTAGGGCAGACTATCCAATCGTGTAATATACATGAAATTATGCCACCTTCATTATGACGTTTTATAGTTCTTGTGTAAGGTCAGATGACCTGAAAGGAAGGCTAGCCAGAAGACTAGGTAAAATACCCTGCTAATGGATATAATAGGGTAGGTTGAGAAGAAGGATGAGCAAAAGAGGAGGAGAGGAAAAGGGTAACATTATCAAATTAATTAAAAAAATGATCCCTCCTTAAAATATCGTCTTTCATAGAGATATGTGTAGAACCAACTCTTATTTCAAAGGTGCTGAATGTGTAACAGAAAAAAGACAGTACCGAAAAGAATCAGTATCAACTGACTTAACTGTACACCACTAAAACTTTATCTACGTTAAAAAAGTGAATCGCGAGAGCTCGTACAGATGTTTTAAAAATACAACACGTAAAATTTTTGGTCACAGGCAAAACATTTGGTTACAAGCAAGTTTACGCTATAAAGCAGGTGTCAGAAAGCTTTCCACGAGTCTTAAAAAAGCAAGAGCTCAAGTTTTTCGAAAGTCATCAGCTCTGCACACTAGAGGTGGCAAAAACATATCTTTGTTGTGAATGGATCATTTGAATCTGGCTCAGTAAAAAGATCCAGATCAGTGATATGTATCATTTGGATCATCTACATCATTTGGATCACTGAGTCAGAAGAGATATGGTACGCTGTACACTCTACAGAGTTACCATACAATTAGGTAAATCTGTAAATGTTGTTTAATTGATTTTTGAGTTCTTAAAACTCCATTCGGAATACTTACGATCGTAGCTTTCCGAATCTTTAAGCCCATATTTGATTGAAAAAAACCTTAATAAAGTTACATTTTTATATGGAAAATATATTAAGATATAATATCCACACAAAATATATAAAAGCACAATTGCGCCTTTACTGCCTGACAATGACAAAAATCTGTACTGTCAACTACGATCATATTGAATAATTACACATTTTAAATTACTACAACCGAAACTTTAAATTACATCTTAATATATGCATCTACTTGTAAACTACTGCTGGCAGCCCTGCACATTATTTACAAACATATCATCTCATGTGCACATTCATCGTTATGCCCATCCAAATGCGAGCTGCACCGTCTCTTCGCGTGGAAAGTGTATTTCTCTTTACCTCTCTTACAGGAGGAACTTGTGAGAGATTACTGAATGGAACATGATCGCGTTTGTGTCATGAGATATGAATGATCCATGATATATGAAAGATCCATGAGATATGAAAGATCCATGAGATATGAAAGATACATGAGATATGAAAGATCCATGAGATATGAAAGATCCATGAAATATGAAAGATCCACTGATCCAAATGAACCGATTTCACTGATTCGAATCATTTGGATCTCTAAGATAATTCGGATCACTGAATCATATCCGTGATGAGCTACACATGCCTAAGCATTTGTTTCTCGAAAAATTTATTATATATTGGCATATTTTTTTATAGTATATTTCATGTTTGAATTATACAAAAAAATACAATTTTTATTTAAGATTCTCTTTTATAAAGGGCACTTAAATTAAGCTCTGGAAAAATCTTCACTCCACGGCGGATAGATGATCTATGAATTGATAGATTTGAAACAAAAAATGTATACGACACTTCAAAAACCAAGGTCTCTTACACCGTAACTCACCAAAATTTTCCAAAAAATGAGTTTAAACATTTACCGATTTGTGCAAAAAAAATGTCAAAAATCGACCGTTTTTTCATTGTTTTTCAACGTAAATTTTTTTTAAAGCTTTTGCCAATATTCTGGTGGATTACGGTGTAATAATCTTGCAAATAAAACGCATCCAAATTTTCGGAAATCGGTTCCATACATCCGGAGATTGTCTGTCATATTAAATAACGTTGTTTTGCGTAAAACGTGTTTAAGGTTTTTGTTCCATTTCCCTGACAAACATTTTGTGGAAAATGAAAAATTAACACATTTTTCAAAAACAGGCAATTGTTATGTAGAAGTGTAAATAAACACTAAACACATGCCATAAAGTCGTAAATTTATATAGGAGAAACCGGTTTTTTAGAGAAGGGGAATGAAAGAGACGCTGCGCGGCCGACAGCTGATCGAACACCTCAAAAGAGGTGTTCCATGATGCATACACTAAAATTTTACAGGAAGTATTGCAGGATGCGGATGTAGTTCAGACTGGTGGTGAAGTGGGCAAAGAGTTTGAAGTTTGGTCAAAACAAGAATTCAATCTTAAAGGGACTAAGATAGCTTTCCGACTAACAGAGTTCACAGCGGATACTGAAAACCCTAGAGCATGTTCGACAAGGTGATATAGGAGACAGTTTCTAATTTGATGCAGGGGAGTCAAATCGGCTTGTCTTTTAAACTTCCAGATTCAGTTGATTTTAGGCCCATTTGGTCCAGCTTAAGATCTGTAAGTGAGCTGAGTTGAGGCTCTATTATTGGACTTATTTCAAATGTTAGCAAGCCAAGTGGTCTGAATTTCGGTTGTAAACTGTACGTTTCTGGTATGAGAGGAACAAAGGCCACTCGAAAATACTACGAAGAGATTTACCAATGCCAGGGAAAGTAGACCACGTTTCTTCAATTTCCTGTTTTCACCATGGTTTCAATCCCGAATAGAGATGATTGGATCATAGAGAGAAGTGAAATACAGAAATCGATCGACATCTACACTGGTAGATAAAAAACGGATGGAAGAGTTGCCTGTGGCGTTTTTTTCTAAGAACAGCTAGGCTTGAAACTATCCTTCCGTTTATAAGTCTACTGCAGTGTTTTACAGGCAGACATCATTGCGATAAACAAGACAGAAGACTGCCTGAGGAACCAGAAAATTTCCATAAAAAAAATTCCATTCACTATCCAGCGTGCATATCTTATCCAAAATTGCAATTGAATACCACTCACAACTGAACGTGGTATCGCTTCACAGTGAAATAATTCTTTGCTGGGTACCAAGGCATAGTGATATGCCAGGAAATTGCAATGCAGATGCCCTAGAAAGAGCTGGCACTGAGCTCCAGGAGTATACACTCACACTTTAAATTGGTCAACCTCTAGCCTCCATAAAGCCTGGATTGGAAAATATTACACGGAGGCTGCAAATAGGGCCTGGCTACTGTTATGGCGCAATTTTTCGTAACGTTGCTAATGCATCGCAGCCGACCCTGGCCACGATTTGGACAATTCCACCCAGCTTCACCCGCGAAGAGGGGTGTGAGAATAAGTATTTCAAAGAAAAGGGCGCCACCCGTTTCTGCGCCGGGACTGCCCTGTCCGCAAACCCTAAAACGGGAATAAGGTCCGCGACGACCAAACCACCGAGCGGAGAAGGATTTTCCGTAAGAAAACAAAAGGGTTGAAAGCAAGAAACCGACGCGATTGTTCACTCTGCCACTTCACCGAGCCAAGCCAAATTTAACTCACACAAACTCTTATTTAATTTCAATGCACTCTATTACTTCAACAACCTGACTCGCCCTAACTATAACTAACGCCACTAACGATTTTGTGTTTGTTTTTAGTCCTATTTCAACTGCCCGAAAACTTTGTTGAATAAAGAAACGACCTCCAATGACGCTCCAACTGTGTCCGTCCGCGCTTCGTCACCTGACTCGATCCGCACCCCAAAATTAAGAAGTCAAACCTCGATAAATAATCCAACGGCCTCCACAGCACCCCCAAGGTAAGAAGTCAAACCTCGATGAATAATCCAATGGCTTCCACACCACACCAAAAGTAAAAAGTCAGACTTCGAAAAACCATCAAACGGCTTCCACTCGGCGCTCCCACTGTCCACGTCCGCACTTCGTCACCAGATTCGATCCGCTCCAACAAGCAAAAAGGTTCCCGTCAGCTGTACCTTCGGTCCTATATATAGGGGATCTTCCGGTCCCGTTTTTTACCGCGTCCGATGGTCAATACCCACTCAGCTGGGTAGCTGACCTCATCGCAGCTTTCAAAAGCTTTGAGAACTGGTTTGGTCAGGGTCAGACGTTGTGTCTCGATGCGAGGGGAAATGCTGTGATTGCCGCCTGTCCGGCGAAACACTCGCGGCAGCCGCCAGCCATGGCGAATTGCCAGTGCCAATGGTTGTGGGTATAATTGGCGCATAGGGAGCTCCATTGGGCGCATCGTAGACCAGGTGGGGCCTGGACTTGGATCCGCTGCGCGATTGGGTGATCGGTGTTTGTTGCCGTCATTGCTGGCAGCTTATCTGCAGGGTCTGTGATGGTGTCCGGAACACTCTCCATAACAAACTTACTACCTACTTAGTTATCTAATCTAATATCTTTACATCCTACATCTCCTCTACATTTATATAATTTAGCTTCTTCTCCTTACCATATAATTCAAATCTTTACTTCCCACAATATAATTCATTAACAACAATATAATTCAATACTTACACTATAATTCATTAATAACCAAATTTTTCAATAATTGGCTGGCTTGGGTGAAGTGGCGAACGTAGCATCATCGATTTTCTTTAAGAACGGCGTTTACCCGCACGGTGGTTTGGGATCTTCGAAGACAGGGCAGACCCCCATTTTGCCCTTATGAGTTGTAGGTCGACCACGTTGCGTGGCGAACGTAACACTACTTGGAGAAACCTGAAGGACAGGCAAACTTCGCACACACTGTGCTCCGAACCCACTAAGTAGTCCCTAACACGAGCTGCGAAACCGTGAGTTACATCGTATCCGTACTGACGGGGCACTGTCTGATTGGCAAACACGCAGAAAGGTTGGGTGTTCATTTCAACGATTTCTGCCGAAATTGCAGATCGGAAGACGAAACAATCCAACCCTTTCTGTGTGAGTGCCCATCACTATCCAGGAAACGCATTCAAAGCCTTCCTGGACAGTCTCACGGAAGTAGCTAATTTGAAAATTAGCTGCATAGCCAACTTCATATGATCTATGATATCTTAATGGTTCTCGTAGTCCCGTAGATATTAGTGCCGCCCCAAACTTTTATGGTATCACCATCGGCCTATAGGGGCTTAGATGTGCCATTTTTGATAAAGGAAATTGCCACTACAGCCAACTAACCAACCAAATGAAAATCAGTCCAGCTCTCCAGCGATCTAGATGATATCAGAGAGATTCAATCGTAGACTCAGGTGTCGATTGTAAAAGCTCTAGACAATTTGTCGAGGAAGGTTTTTTATCACGGTGGGCGAAAAAGGTTGTCCTCTACAAATTTTGCAAATTCTTAAAGGAATATCTGGTAGTTGTTTTTAATGATCCGTAGAACCCAGAAGTTTTTATATTTAGACCTCCGTCTAAAAATAGCTCTATGAAAAATTTATACTATTACAAAAAATTGAAACACTTCAATGTGGTAAAGTCGTACGCCAGCTCTTTTAGCAGGTCATTTGCCGCTTCTCTGTACAATGAAATGCTGCATGTAAGGCAGAACAACTGTGATCATAAAATTTCGTACTATTTATCATTCCCACCATGTCAATTTGTGAAAAAGTTGCGAAATATAGTAACTGCAATCATAAGTGCAGAGGTGGCATTTGCATTGAGAACCATTTAAAACACAAATATGAAAAAGAACGTTTCTGAAAGCGTATAATCAAGGTGGTGGCCTCAAAACCTTAGCTAAAATAAATGAAACCACACTTCGGAGAATGGAAGCGATCAGGCGCAATGGATGTAATTCGACACATTATGTAGAAGTGTGAGTTCATTAATTTTTTAATGTCACATTTCAAAGAAAAATTCAATTGAGAAATGCTTTCTAAAAATATCGCAATACCAGTTCTAGAAATAACGCAATACCCTCGTTAACCCTCTTTAGGTGGCCATACTGACGTTTATAGATTATCACATATATGTATGGAGAATGAATTAAAAAGACATCTGGTTTTTACAAGTCTGTATCGTTTTATTAAATATTATTGCATGATTTTATCACCTACATCCTACTTCCTACAAATAATTTATTTCTGCCCGTATTACTTTTCAAGAAAAATCTATAACCGTATTTTGCACTATGCAGAATCTTTGCTTTGCATTTTACAGTAACAAGTTGCACAAATAAATACAGTGAGCAGAAAATTACTGGTAGATGGGTAATACCTGAGTTAGTTGCGCTCTGAAGAAAGATTATGAATTTAATATGAGGTGTTAGAAAAGGTTTCTAAGAGGATACTTTATTGTGACACTGAGAGTTTAATTTTTGTAAATGACAAGACAGCTTCTATTCTCTTCACAATTTCTAATTTTCCAGCTGATTTGACTAACGAATTCGAAAGTTAAAGTCCATACGAATTTGTTTTAGATTTTTTGAGCGTTACAACTAAAATGATTTCGAGTAGTAAGGCGTTTGGTAGAGACAAGCCTGTACCCCTACACATGCTCAAAGTTTGTCAGTTCCGAGAGCTAGAAAACACAAGGTATGTGAGCTGGGTTTTTGAGAGCGCTAGTTGGCTGAGAGCGCTGGTTGCCTGAGAGCTGGTTTGAATACGTGGAAAGTGACTTTTATACGGTGTTTCGTGAGAGAGTGGAAGCCCAAGTGTTGTGTTTGAATAGAGATGATTACAGTTCAAGCAAGATCAAAAATCAATTGTTTTGAATGAAAGTGTCTTGGAACAAATTAAGACACATTGATCGGGAATTGTCTGTAAAATGCATTACCTGCGTGAATATCAACCTTGTTTGCTTATGCCAATTATGATGATTAAAAGACCGGGATTCGTGAAAATAATTTATTTTTATTAATGAAAAAATGTACATTTGTCTATTTCTATTGTCTGAAATGAACATAACAGTAAAGATCTGATTGTAACGTTGAGCTGTCAGGTGCATCAAATTGTCAATTACCGTTTTAACTACTCCTATAAACATATTCGCAGATGTAAACAAGCACATTTATAATATGGAGACGACATTGTAGAGGTTGACGAATTTGATAACCAAGAGTGATATCAGAAATGTCAGCATAACAATTTTCAGTATGGTAGATTTGTATGACTTGTTAAGTGGCTTATTATATGGGCCCAAATATATTTACCGCTAGCAAACACACAATCTGGTGATAGGAGTAAATATTCTGCTTTAACATCAGATAGTGAAGTAAAAGCACTCATTACTAATGAGCTGAAGAAACAATTGACGTAGTCCTTCAAGTTGGTGAAAAAGAAACCGCTGAGGCATTATAAATTTTCATTCGTGCTAAACTCTTTATACATTTTACTTTTCAGAATGGGATTTAATATATCTTTAATTAATGATTTTCATGCACTGAATGTAAAATATTGGTTTATTTGAAAAATTTTCATCATGTAACCAAATAATTAAATATGCTCTATAAGAATATAAAAAATATGCGCTTATTCCTAATGAATTTTCAAACAGTATGAATCAAACAATGCTAATTATACTGGACTACATGGTTTGAAATGCATTTTCAACGCAGGTATGTGAGTTGTTTGCAAAAGTATCTCATTACCGTAACCTTTCTGTCATTCTGATGACTCAGAATGTTTTCCATCAAAGAAAATTTTGCAGAGATATTTCGCTAAATTGTAAATATCTGATATGCTTCAAGAACCCACGAGACAAGAGTAAATTCCATCATCAGATGTACACTGAAAACAGTCCGGAGCCCAGAAGAATAGATGAAAAGTAACTCAACAATTTCATAGCTTTTTGTTAAAAGACCTTACACAGGGTATAAATGATACCTGACGTTTTCGCACTGACATATTTAATACACAGTTTTTGACGTCCCCAAATAGTCTGAAGGAAGACAATGGTGTCACGAATGAAACGATAGAAGGACAACAAATATGCCCTGTATGTTATTAGAAATGCACGCCCGTGTTTAAGAAAGTTTATACTAAAAACAGCCGATCCTGAAGTAGTCAAAACTCTTTGTGAAATCACATACAACGCAATGAACGGTAACCATACACCCTCTAGAAAAGTTTTCACACGGCTGTGTAAATACAAAAAGAGCATGCGTAAACTTGCTGATGCAAACAAAACTGTATCGCGACTGCGTAAATTATTACTTCAACAAGGCATGTTGATGCGTTTCTTAAAACATCCGTTGACAAACAGGATCCGGGATTTATTAACGCTACAATAAAGGATTCGTTTAATATGTCAATGAATCTGGAAAATAGAAAACAACAGGAAGAATCCGTTAATGCGTTGAAGAATAAGGCACTAAGTGAAAAAGAGACGGGAAATCTTGAGGAATTTACCAAAACTACTTCAATACACATTTACACAGATATTATCAATCCAAAAATAATGAGCGAGAAATTGATTAGGAATCTCCGAATAATACCATTAAACACTTATGACAATGTATTCAGATTTCATCACCTGGAGTACTGTACTGGGTAGGAAAAAAACCTTTACCGAAAGCATCTCCATCAAGATTACAGACCAGCATGGGGAGCTGTTTAATTTCGAACCAAGCTTTACATCCACCTTTGCTGTATTTTAAACGGGAATGAAAAGTTATTGCTATACACTAACTGATTATGTCTTAATAGCATTGATATGAGTCAAAGGCGACTTTTTCTGTCAAGGCAATGAATAAACATTATACACGGTATTATCTTAGTCAAAGTGAAGTAAAACTTTCAGATATTGGAGAGCTGTATCGATTACCACCAGTGTACTGCGAAGTAGGAATCGGTAGATTTTTTAGTGATTTCATTCGTTAACGACAGTAACTGTTTGTATCTGGTGTTGACAAAAAAAAGCGGTGAAAACAAAGAAATCAATACTTAAAGAAGTTGGAAATAAACCTATCAGGGAGGTGTTAAAATAGCAACGGAAATCATCAGTGAGTTAATTAGCTAAAAAGGAATAAAAAAGCTATTTGACAAAATGTCAGATGGAAACTAAACAAAACGAACGACAATACAAAGAGCCAACCCCTTCACATACTTACAAAAAAACCGTCGCTTAATCATAAAAGGCGTTCTGCAACGCAAAAATTATCGTCAGTTGAAAATAAGAAAACCATAAAAAGTAAAGCTATTAAAAAACGTAAAAAATTCCAAAAACCCGTGGTCGACATATTCGACAAATAACATGTTACTTCTGAAATATTACATAAATCCTGAATTGCATTTATTCACCACAACCACCAACAGTTCAGAGTAATTATCTTGAAACAAAGAAAGTCATTTAGAAGTCAATAGCGTCATTGGATAATTCTTCAGTTTTGGAATTTGTATCTCTTGGTTATGGAGATACATATATGGATGTATTAAGCGTTTGTTTTCGCCTTAAAGTGCAGCTAGTAAAGTTTGAGAATGGTAAAGAAGAAAATGTTACATGTGGCGAGACAATCAAGACGGCTGATGGAACTGATGTTGAAGCTGATCCAATAGGTTTTGCTGTCTGACAATCTGATGCATTCACTCTTAAGACAATGTAAGGTCCAATTAAATGATAAAAATATCGCACAGACATACACTACCTGTTATTGCATTGCATATACTGAGATTTTGCTGTATTATGGCAAAGATGCAGCTTCAACGCATCTCGCAGCTGTTGGCTAGTATTTGAACCAGAATGAAACGGAGATGATTGAAAATCAAATGGCTATCAGTGAAGATCAAAGTAAATTGAATGAATGGTACATCAAAAGATCTACAGTGTTGGGGCCAAGCAATGTGGTTGGGCTAGTGAGAACAATCCCCTGGGACATGCTTAATCAAGATAAACTGTTGTTAAATGGTGTCGACTTGCGCTTAATAGTCTCGTTGGGAAAACCAGAATTTGATCCGTATTTGAAGGAGGATAAATTAAAACCCAGCATCAACATTTTTTAGGCATAGATGCAAAAGAACTATGTAGCAGTCAACCCATCTATATTTCTGGCACATGTGATTTTTTCAACGTTCAAATGGCGTATACTCTTGACGCGTTTTGAAGTAAAAACCTACATGCCACCCGCAAACACATTCACACTTTCACTAGACAATGTGGTTATGGAGTAATTGCGATTGCAACATCATAACGAATTTAAAAAATCAGCCAACAGAATACGATTTTTCTAAGCACTAAAGGCTATCTTACCCATTTCGCGGGCACTGATAACAACTATTTCAATAAAGTACATCAGATATCCAAAAAGTTCTTCGATGATGGCTGCTGCTTGTTAGCATTTGCCTTGACTGCATATTACTCATACAACTCGGGATGTAAGGTAGATTGCCTCCTCGCGGTGCATCCCGGATAACGCTAAATGATCTACCATGGCACGACCTCAAATGTTTTCGGACTACTCTTCCGGCTAAACGACTCTATCTGATTCTTTGGGCTGGTGATGGTGCTATTCTGTCATCTGAGTACGCAAAAGTGACATCTTGCGGAAATGTCTTTCAAGCTTATGTCACTGCTACCTCCGTTTCGATAAAACCATGGCAAGCCTCGCGGTGCGCTCGAAACTCGTCGCCACTAGTCTGGCCGTGTAGGTTCAGTTGAGTTCAGACTCCTGATTAGTTCCTGGCCTGGCTCTGAGCACATATCCTCATAAGAGAATATGGCAACCCTCGCATGGCCTCCCTGCTTAGGCATAAACAACCATGGGGCCTCAGGGAAACTGCGGCACACACTCCACCAGGTCCTATGCGGTTGCAGGAAACACTTCCACAACAAAGACGCTATCGTCATGTGTTGGATGATTTTATCGACCGGCAAATTCACCTCAACCCACTCTTCACCGAACGGGCCGTAACCATTATCCAAGGGTGGAACCTGAAGTTCAGCGGCAGACAGGGATCTCTCCCAGTGGATAAATTTTTGTTTCAGGTCCGTACACTACCTCGAAACACCATTCGAGGGAATATCAGCCTGCTTTATCAGTTTCTGCACGTTTTTCTGGTAGTAGAAGCAGTGAACTGGCGCTGAAGGTACTTACGTGGAATATATGGAATGGCATGCATTTTGCCAGCCGTTGTGGGATCGTTTCGGAGACAGTATGTCTGAATAAGAAATTCGAGAGTTAATTCGCAGCCAAAGCAGAACTAAAGGATCCACGTCATTGTTGGAACTGTCAGAAAGCAGGACCCTTTTACGATGAGTGCGAAGCTGAGCGCACCATTATCTCATAGGCGTCACAACAATATTACAGCTCGACGTGCAGTCCGTGGATCGAGGCAAACGACTACGTATCGCGCCGAGAATTAGTCCTGCCTCCCACTTGGTGTTTGGGGTTGGTGACTGCTGGCGGGCTAGCTAGTTCGGTGAGGCGTACGGTCGAGGGTCTTAAGGTCCAAATACCAAGTGTCCGAGTTCGTTACACAAACTCAGCCACCTGAAAAGTCCTTGGATTACGCGTTTTCAATCCACAGTCATCAAAAAAAAGATACACAAACCAAAAACTCAAACCACTCTATTCTCTACTTTACTCTACGTACGCGAAACCGTCTTACCTTAACGAGATTTCTCGTCGGCACACAAATAGACTACCGCGATACAAGAATACTACTTTACAGGAAAAACATTCAATTTTACAAAATCAAAGCTAACGCGAACACTGTGCCGCGAGTTACAATTGATCAACAAGCTCCTAAGCTTGACGACCAAACTATAAACAACGTACTTTTCCTTTTCTTAACATCCGTAGTATCAAGTCAGCAGTTTTTAATTATTTTAACATATCCAATTTCATAAACATCATGACTTCAATATGCTGATGCATGATTCGTATTATAAACTATTAACACTAACGTATCAACTCATTGTTTACACAGCTGCATCATCTCATATTTATGCTGATGTATCTTATAATATAATACTTTATAAAACGCTGATCTTATCTTTTTATTCCTTTGATCAAAATTCCAACTATGCAATTTTAGGTTCTTTGTTTCCCATCTGTATAAATACCACTTGGTCATCCAGATCAAAGTTAGTTACTAGTTATTATTCAATCGAGTTATTATTCAGCTATTGTTCCATCATCAATCGTGTTAGTTATCAGTTGAAGTTCAAACGTGTAAACTACTTGTCAAGTTAATAAAGTGGTTTTAAATTATAATAAAGTGTTTTAATTAGTTATACCAAGTTTGGTATTTTTGTAGTAATAAAAGTGTAAAAACATAACTGGCGCAGTCGCTATTCTAAGTTGGGAGGAACCTCTTAGATTATAAACGAACCTTATTGATTCGGAAAATAATTCATACACAGTCGAAGAAAATTCGATGAGTTTAAAAGTGATTAGTGAAAAAAAAACTAACTTTAATCATACGAAGAAAATTCGTATGATCTAAAAACAACTGCTTTAAAGTGTAAATAATTCAAATAAGTAAATTGAAAAAAATTCAATTGAAAAACTGAATTCAAAAACACCAAACCATAATAACTCAATAACAAAACAATTATAATAAATAACAAATAATATAAAATATTATAAAAATTTGCGATAAAATAAAATCTAAAATCATCAAAACATATCCTGACAAAACATATCCTGTAAACAGCACAGTAAGTCACATTATACGTATATATCTACAAAATGGAAAACGATCAAAACCAACATCCACCGAATCCTTTGGAACTGTCTTTTGAGGAGCTTATTAAGGAAGCTCGACGTCTTCCAATTTATACTGGAAATAATTGTGAATAAGATCTCAACACATGAATCGAGGAAGCAGACACTCTCCTCACCTTAACACAGAGAAATCAACAATCCCACATATACAGACTTATTCTTCATATACTTCAAGGTCCTGCAAGAGCTGCCGTTCAAAAACTCACCGATCCTAATTGGGCTACTGTTAAATCTCTTCTTATTTTTACTTTTGGAATAACTGATAGTTATAACAATATTGTTACTAACATACATAAATTAAAAAGTCATAATAAAAATATTAATGACATATATAATTCATTAAATAACCTTTTGAATAAATTAAATACTATATATATTCAGGATTCTCAAAAACATTTACATACTTAATTTTCCCCTATTAGAAATGAAAAATTTTTCTTAATAAATTTAAATCTACATTGCATGTATACAGGGTGTTCGGCACATGAACCGTCAAATTTTTTTTGTGAATTGGTGGGGTCATTTACAAGTTTTAACCCTAAGTGACCTAGGTTCTAACTGTTGTTGTAACTAAGAAATATTTTTTTTAGATTTTACTCAAAATTTCCCGAAATTCCCCACTAAAACCCCTACAACTTTTTTATTAATAAGTGTATTAGCGTATTTTTTTATTTGATTTTGTAATGTATTCTTGTTCAAAATAAATCATTCTTTATGGCAACGATCATCAAGAAATTTAGCTACAAGGCTCCGAATTCCCAAAAGTAAATGAAAAAAATAAAAATTCTGAACTTCTAAATTCATTAGAAAAAAAAACTAATAGCAACCAAGAGCTTTGTTTTCAATTGAAAAGTTTCACAGTTAATGTCCCTTCTCACGGTATGAAACATGTGCTTAAATCATGTTGTAGCAGCGTTGTAGACTTTTATTTCATTCGAGTATCTCTGCTATTCGAAGTGATCGTGTTTCCGCATTATTCTGCTCTCTGTTTTATTAATTTTGTTATTATCGTGTTGTTGGTTGTGAACCCACCAATTCACAAAAAAAAATTTGACGGTTTATGTGCCGAACACCCTGTATAAATCATATCTTTTGGAGATGAAAAATTGCAACACATTAGGTGAAGCTTACAAATTATTAACAGAAATAAAACAAACATACGATGATCGAGAACATTTTACCATTAAACATAATAACTCATTCCAACATAATAAAAATAATTATGTACCAAAAAATACAGAACATAGATTTCAAAATAAAAAATATATTAATAATCCTAATCCTAATCGGTATAACAACAGTCGATACAACAATTATCCTAATAATAATTACAGTAACAAAAACTTCAGAAATTTTAACAACAACAGATTTTCAAATAATAATAATAATCGCTATAATCAACAATATAACAATAATCGTCCAGAACCAATGCAAATTGAAAATTCAGATCGATTCCAACAACGATTTAATAACCAAAACCAAAAACCAGAAGCAATGGATATAAATTTTCATCAAATTGCCTCGGAAGATGTCCTTTACCAATAGTAAATCTAACAATCAATAATAAAACTATTCCTGCCTCAATCGACACTGGTGCATCCGTCTCCAGCATTGATAAAAACTGTTTCCCTGAAATTCCTAAAATTATATTAAATAAAACAATAACAATTGAGGACTAGGTAGAGAATATCAAATAACTGAAAAAATAAAAACAAATATGCCTAATAAATTTGAGTTACCCGAAAATCATAAAATACTTTGGAACATAATGAACTTTCAAAATAAAAATTTCAAAGCTTTAATTGGACAAAACTTGTGACATCCGCTAAATGCAAAACTTAATCTAGGTGAAGATAGTATGGAAATAAACGGAAAAAGTTTACTTTTTTCATTTGCCGTTCCTGAAGAAATTAACCTTCAATACAAACAAGAACCATTAAGTGATGCTAAGGATAAAATCTTCAAGGGATTGAACCAAGAAGAAGTTTCCGCTTTAAGAAACATCATCAGAGAAAATGATGATATGTTTTATAAAGAAGGAGACAACCTAACATGTACAACACAAACTAAGCACGAAATAATAACTTCATCTAACAAACCATTATATTCGAAAATTTATCGATTTCCTCACATTCACGAAAACGAAGTTAATACGCAAATTAACGATATGCTGAAACAGGGCATAATTCAACCATCAACATCCCCTTACAATGCTCCAATATGGGTTGTGCCGAAAAAAATAGACAACTCTGGTAAAACCAAATGGAGAATCGTAATCGATTATAGGAAACTCAATGAAGAAACCATTGATGATAAATTTCCTATTCCTAATATTGAAGGAATTTTCGACAAACTTGGAAAGTCTCAGTATTTCACAACTTTGAACTTGGCGAAAGGCTTTCATCAAATTGAAGTCAGCGAACATGACCGAAATAAAACAGCCTTTTCAACTCCACAAGGACACTATGAGTTCATTCGCCTGCCCTTTGGATTGAAAAATGCCCCATCAACATTCTAAAGAATGATGAATGAAGTACTTGTAGAACATATTAATAAAATATGTGTCGTATATCTAGACGGTATACTATTTTCGCAACTTCACTCCAAGAAATGAAGAATACTATTAAAAAATATTAAATACTTTGAGAAAATTTCAATTGAAAATACAAATTGACAAATGCAATTTCTTTTCGAAACAAACAGAATATCTTGGACATATTATTTCAACCGAAGGTATTAAACCAAACCCAAATAAAATCGAAGTCATAAAAATCTTAAAATACCAGACACCACAAAAAAATAAAATCATTTTTAGGTATAACCAGATATCACAGAGAATTCATAAAAAACTATGCAAAAATCGCCCTTCCATTAACTGACAACCTGAAAAAAGATAGAAAAATTAAAACGAAAGATCCTAAATACAATGCAGCTTTTGAAAAATTAAAAAACATCATAATTAATTACCCAATACTTCACTACCCTGATTTTAAACAAAAATTTGTGCTAACAACCGACGCATCTGATAAAGCCATAGGCACAGTTTTATCCCAAAGTGGACATCTTATTTCATTTGCAAGTCGAACGCTTAATGAACATGAGCGAAATTATTCAATTATTGAAAAGGAACTTTTATCAATCGTCTGGGCAACAAAATATTTCAGACCATAGACCCTTAGTTTGGCTTAATAATCTAAAGGAACCTAAAAGTAAACTTCAACGATGGAAGATACAACTGAATGAATACAACTTTAACATAGAATACGTTAAAGGTAAAGACAATAAAGTCGCAGATTTTCTAAGTCGCATAGATGCAGATAATTATCAAATAAATGCATTAACTACAAATATGGAATATGAAAACATAAGTGAGAATGCAACAATTCATTCGGGAGAAGAAGATCCGAAAGATCTTATACCTATTAAAGAAGGTATCGTAAATATTTACAAAACTCAAATAATAATTGTCAGAAAAAAACAAAAGGAAATTAAAATATTAAACAAAAAAAAGAAAAATATACATCGACGAAACTGACTTAAATAGTGAAAACATAATCATTGACATATTAAGGAGATACATTCCAGAAAACGGAATTGTAGGTATATTTTGCGAACTAAATGATACTAATACTAAATGGAACAAAGTCGAATTAATGATTGTCAGCCTGTATTCGAATAATAATAATTTATGTTTCATAAAATGTAGCAATCATGCCTTTGATCTATTAAGTGAAGATCAATGTTTTGAAAAAATAAAGGAAATACATACAAAAAAAATCACCATGGTATGCTTGAAAACTATGAAGAAATCAAAAATAAATATTACTACAATGGATTAATGAAATTAATAAATCAATTATTAAATAATTGTGTTGCAACCGAGCTAAATATGACAGAAATCCTGTAAAAATAGAATTCAAACTTTCCGAAACACCCAGCGATATTAATAAAATCATACATATCGATATATTCCTTATTGGCAAAAAACAATTCTTCTCAGCTATCGATAATTTTTCTAAACACTTTTACACTAAAGAAAAGCAATTCTAGGTAAACCTTACAAAATAATCGCCGACAATGAATTCAATATGATTAACGTGAAAGATTACTTGAAAAAAGAAAATATCGAACCACATTTCACCTCACCAAAAGCTCATACAGGAAATGCAGACATGAATAGTTGTCATAGATCTTTACTTGAACAAATAAGAATATTAACATTAACCGAACCAGAATTAAACATCGAAGAAAAAGTGCTTAAAGCAACCGAGTATTATAATAACACAATTCATTCTGTAACTCAATGTAAACCTTTAGAAATACAACAAGGTATGAAAAATAAATCTGACATATTTAAACATCTACATAAGTAAAAACAAAAACGGATATACTATCATAATAAAAAACGCGAACTACCACAACAAATTACACAAAAAGAAGTATACATAAAAAACTATAAACATGAACCACACAAAGAAAAACCTAAATATCGTAAAATTGAAATAACTACAAATAAAAACGATATAATATTAATAAAATATAACAAACCCAAAAATAAAATCCATCAATCGAGAATAAAACGAATAAAGAAATTTACAACACCCGAACAAATAATACCATACAATACAATTGAAGAAACAGCTAAAATTCAACAAATTCGTGAAGGACAATCAAACGAAGTCCTTATCTCAAAATTTAATTTAAATATCACACGAAGTGACATCCGTACATTAAATGGAAACTCTTGGATAAATGATAAAATAATAAACTTTTACTTTAACTTAATTTCAGAACGTAGTAAACTTCAATTAAATTCACCAAAGGTGTACTGTATGAACACTTTCTTTACCCAATGACTTGAAAAAACCGGATATAATTCAGTCAGCCGTTGGACAAGGAAAATAGACATATTTTCATTCGACTACGTACTTATACCAATACATGTAAATAAATCACATTGGACCCTTGCAATAATAAACTTTCGCGATAAAACAATAAAATATACGATTCATTACATCAACCTAACAATCATATATGAAATATACTTCTTGAATATTTGAAAAAAGAATCATTGGATAAATTAAATCAACCATTAAAAACCCCCGTTACTACAGAAAAAATCAAAACAAATCCCCTACAAGAGAATATTTTTAATTGCGGAATCTTTACTTGTATAACTGCTAAATATCTATCAACAAATAAAAATTTAAATTTCACACAAACCGATACTCCCAATTTTAGACAAGACATGATAATCGAAATAACGAATGGAAAACTATTGGACTAATGAACTTCATATTAAAATTACAGACAATGTCATCCATAATTCAAATACTCATACCCCTTATCCTGTTACTAACTATACAAACAACACAATCCGAAATAGCAATAGAAAAATTTGTCAAATTTCAAGGCCACAAATCAAAAAAGATAAAAGTCACTTCGGGTGTACCTCAGGGTAGTTATCTCGGCCCTCTCCTTTTCTACATTTTCGTGGCTGATTTGTCTGAAGAATTGTCGGACATACCTCATCTATTTTACGCAGATGATTTGAAAATTTATCACACCATAGATTCGCAAAAAAAAGTGTTGTTCCTTCAATCGAAGCTATTATCGCTTCAACAATGGTGCAAACGTAACAAACTTCACCTTAACACTAGCAAATGTCAAGTCATTAGCTTTTCGCGGAAAAAAATTCCTTTGAACAGCACATACCTTCTTAATGACAAACAACTAGCAAAAGTGGATAGGGTCGTTGATCTCGGGGTTATTCTGGACCAAAAATTGCGCTTCACTATTCATTACGACACTATACTAGCTAAAGCTACAAAGCAGCTCGGCTTTATTAAGAGACGCGCTAAAGAGTTTAAGAATGTTTGGGTAACTAAATCCTTGTACACTTCCCTTGTCCGACCGCTATTAGAATACGCATGTATTGTCTGGAATCCGATATTTGAGATACATAGCGACAGATTTGAATCAGTGCAAAAGCAATTTCTTCTCTTTGCCTTAAGGGATATGTACAACCCAAAATCCTTTAACCAATTGCCACCGTACATGCACAGGCTCGGTATTCTTAATCTAACCACTCTGTCATCCAGAAGAATGATCGCGTGCTGCTGCTTCGCCTTAGATGTAATTCAGGGTAGGATTCATGCAGAGTTTCTATCAAGGCAATTTATAATTAACGATATAGTCAGACAAACGAGACACACCCGTTTGCTCAAAGAAACTCAGCACAGCACTACCTATGCAGAAAATGAGCCCATCAACAGATGCTGCAAGTTATTTAACAGTATGGGTAGACAGTACACATCCAACATCACTAAGGCCTCTTACAAATTAAACCTGATAAGGGCCCTTTCGAAGCTCCCTCCACTTTCCAACTCTTTTTCCTTAGTTTTATAATTACTTTTAACTATATTTTGACTGTACGTATTAAATTGTACTATATTTATGCCTTGCTTTGGCTTTAAATAAATAAATAAATAAAAACTTAACACTGAATCAGGAATCATTCTTATTAAAAAGGATACCATCAGATTAATTAAAAACCATCATAGAATTTATCATGAAATAGATTTAAAACAATATGAATCAGCGTTAAACGAAATAACAAAACAACAATACCCTGATCAATATACAATTGAAAGTATAAAAACCATCAAAGGAGAACTTAAAATATTACATTTTGATCATGAAATATCCAAAAATATTCCTTTACAAATTAATTTACCCCAAGCTACTAGCAAACCAATAATACCATCTGTTAATTTTAATCAAACTTCTGAAAATAACAAATTGGAAATATTAAATCGAAATAAAAGAGGTCTTATAAATCCAATTGGTAATGTTTATAAATTTATGTTTGGACTTATGAAGACACTAATAACCATGCAATTATAAAATCAATGAATAAACAAATATAAATCAAAAATGTATTCCAAAATAACCTTAATGAAATAATACAAAACATTAATCAAACTAATAACATGTTTGCTGATAACATTAATACTACTACTAATCAAATAAATAAAATCATTGCAAAAATAAAACTTAATCATAACTTAGATCTGATAAAAGATGAGTTAGAAAAAATAATCGATAATATAAATTCTGCTTAAACTGGAATAATGACCAGATCCCTTTTAACTTACGATGAAATAGATTTTTATAACTTATCCTTCGACGAACTTAGAGAAATGTTCTAACAAAAAATGGAATAATTATATTTGTGATCAATATCCCAATACTAACCCAACCTTTATTATCATATCATGTCAGACAAATACCAGATGTAAAGTCAGAAATTTTAAATATAAAAATTAAAATTGTTGTATTATATAATGGAAACTATTATGAAACTGTAAAATATGTAAATTTACTAAAAAATCAATAAACATGTAAAACAAAAAATTGTATAATTCAAATAGAAAATAAAACTAAACCGAAGAAATCGAAAAAGGATTATTACTTTTAACAAATGTACAAAATAAAGTAAAGCAAAATTGTGACGAAAAAACCTATAAATTAAGTGGAACATATATAATTAGATTTAGTAACTGTAAAATGAAAATTAACGGGAAATTATATACTAACGAAATAAAAGAATTTCAACAAGTATTAACATTGGAACCAATTAAAAATATTTCCAATTATAATTACCAATTCAAAAAGTTTTCAATTGAATAATATAAACAACTTAAAACGAATTGATGAAATGAAATTCAAACATAAACAAAATTCAATCATATCAGGTTCATTGGTAATATTATTAATATCAACAATAATTGTATTATCTTTAATATATTGTTATGCTCAATATTGTAAAAACCGAAAAATTATTCATATCAATAAACCTGATAAAATTATTAAATAACCCATAATAAAAATTGTTGAGGACAACAAACATCTTCAGGAGGGAGGAGTTGATAAACAAGCCCCTAAGCTTGATGGCCAATCTATAAACAACGTATGTTTCTTCTAAATATTCGTTGAATCAAGTCAGCAGTATTAAATTCTTTTAACATATCCAATTTCATAAACATCATGACTTCATTATACTGATGCATGATTCATATTATAAAATATTAACAATAACGTATCAACTCAGCTGCATCATCTCATATTTATGCTGATGTATCTTATAATATCATATTTCATAAAATGCTGATCTCATCTTTTTATTCCCTTGATCAAAATTGCAACTATGCAGTTTTGGGTTCTTTGTTTCCTTTCTGTATAAATACCACTTGATCATCCAGATCAAAGTTAGTTATTAGTTATTGTTCCATCATCAATCGTGTTAGTTATCAGTTGAAGTTCAAACGTGTAAACTACTTGTCAAGTTAATAAAGTGGTTTTAAATAATATTAAAGTGTTTTAATTAGTTATACCAAGTTTGGTATTAATATATTTTTGTAGTAATAAAAGTGTAAAAACATAACACGCGGAAGAACCCGAATCACTGCTGAAAACTAAAAAGAAGGGAGCAACCTGTCGAAGCCTCGCCAACCAACGATGTTATAGGCTGGGCTCAGCCTCCTTGTTTGGAACGTGAGCGAAGCTCATTATTCCGCGCTCGGAACCCCATGTCAGATCGAACCAACCGACCTACCTGTTTGGTAGGAAGTCCCTGAAGAAAATCTAGGGGTTAAAGTGCAATTCATATTTATTTATTTGCTCCCCTAAATTAATTTATATTATTCATTAAAACTCTAATTGACAAAAAAAAGGAACATAAAACAAAATAACAAAAGAAAATCAATTTAATAATATATTAACCTTTTAAATAAGCGAAATGATGTTGAGATAAAATTGTGATAAATAAATATTTTAGCATTTACAAAAAAATATCATCAATCAAATCATTATTATTGTTCCTATTGTTTTCAAATCGGGAATAATGTTGTGGTGGCAAAATAAAGTTAACCTAACTTAACATTTGTTTTTCTGCAATTGTCTTCAACCCGTTTCAGAATTCGTCTCTTCTCCTTGATTATATTTTCCTTTGTTTTGCCCTGTAGCTTTTGGTCGACGGCATGCCTTTTTTTGTTTGTTTAATTGTTTGCTGGGTGAGTTCTTTTGTCTCTCTTGAAAATTTCATTCTATTGTTAATGATTTCTCCTGTGGTTCATCACCTCCTCCTTGCTCGCGATAATAAATGAAGATGAAAGCAATGATGGATACGATCGGCAGTTGCATGAGTATCAATTAAATTGCATACATTTTGCTGGATCCTAGTGTGCGGCTTCAACAAAAGTTATTGGTATTGATAACCAAATTTATTCCGCGCGTGTGGTTAGGATTCAAATTAGTTTTTACCACTTCACAGCAATCACATGTCACTCGTATCGTTGAATACAACACCGTTCAGAGATCAAAACTAGATTTCTGTTAAGCTGTGGACGCGAACGAAAAACAAATGCAGAAAACTTGAAAATTTTCAAATGATGAGATGAGATTACAAAAATAGAACATACGTGTTTTAGAATGCCCCGAAGAATAATGATTCGAACGAAATTGCTATTTCTTATGTTTGTCCTCACATAGGACGACCGGGTTTTGTTGACCGACAAAATGTCGCACCGAGTTACTTTCTTCTGGTAGAAAGGAGCCGAGCACATGTGCGGCTTCCACTGAATGAGCGCGTTTCCCTGATCCTTCACTGCCGTCCCAGCTACACCTGACGTTAAGGGTTAAATGTTTTGAAAATGGGATTCGCGCTTAACATCAATCGTATCTTTGTTCGATTCTTATGGAACACACATAGCCTTCATTATATACTCGATATAAATGGAGTGCACTGTTAATCGCTTAGTGAATACGTTTCGCAAGTGTCCAGCTTCAACTATTGCACGTTTCTTCAAACTGGTCTTACTGGGAAGTGACCTTCTTTTCAGAATAATCCATTTACACTATCACTACCACTATGAACTCTGATCGGTAAGATCAGCTACCACAGTAATTATAACTGTTAAACACACGAATTTTAGATTATGTGGATCACTTCGCAAGCGACGAGTACCGGCAAAATTGAATATCTTTTAGCCTGTTAGTATATTCGCTTAATCTTTTAGAGCGATACCATCACCGGTTACCGCACTAATCGCACTCATTTCAGCAGCTTCGCGCGCGGATTACCTCTTTCTTCCACAACCGATACTCTCAAAAAGGTCGTCTTGTGGAGAATATCACGCTTCCACTTCACATTTTTCCGTTCCCAGAACCAAAATCGCGCTGTCAACCCCTTCTGGGAACTTGGAAACTGCTTGTTGCTAACCGCGTTCCCTGTGGTGCGCAACCAGTTTTCCTAGTGGGTTGTTCCTGCATAGCGCTGAGTGGCGACTTGCACGATCGAGGTGACGCGATCCAAGCCAGCCCGGATAAGCGGAAGGGCGCATTACAACTACAGAAGATCCTCATAGTTCAGGATGATAAGGGAAATCGTCCCGATTGCAAAGGAAGAAACTACTATCTTGGTTGGATTGCTTGATGAGCAAGGTGGATGTGCAATAGGACGCAGGTTTCCACAGCAGAAGAAAATTTAAATAAAGCCCAAAAATGGGTAAATACTGCGAAAATAAAAGACTGAAGATATTATACTCATAGATAGCTACTTATAGGCACTTGGACCTAGGTTGTCAAAAAAAGGTACTGCTAATCCCTAACCGTAAGGGGTCGGGGTGCTAAGCGCGTTGGAGGAAGTCAAGTGGGAGGCGCTCAGCGGATATCGTTATCGCCGGTCCTTTTGGTCCGTACTCGATGCAGAGGCTTCCCTACCTTTTCTAGGATGCGTGGTTTGACGAACTTCGGGCCAAGCTTCGCGTTATAGCGTGCGCTCGCATCACTTTGCCTAAAGTTTCGTCGGAACACTTCGTCTCCGGGCTGGTAATTAACCGGACCGACTCGTAAATTGTAGGTCCGTTCTGCCACATCCTAAAATAGAGTAAGGTGCATCCTAAGCCGTTGACGAAGGAGGTCCAGGTGGTCTTCCTGGGAAACTTCCATCTTCGGTTCTTCCAAGCACTTGAGACGGCGCAGCAGGATGTACGTTCGGCCATGAGTTATCGTTTGCTTACCAAACAGTGCGAAGTATGGCGAGCATTTGATGGACGAGTGGTAGGCGGGCGATCGGTGAGAGCTGGCGATCCCATTCTCGTTGATCCTCCTTTAAGTAGGCTCGGATGCCGGCTATCAGAGAACGGTTCACGCGTTCCGAAGCGTTTGCTTGCGGCGAATAGTATGCCGTGCGCTGATGCGTAACTCCGTAGCGTTTCAACAGTTGCTGAAAGTGTCCTGACGTGAACTGCACACCGTTGTCAGTGGTGATGGTTTCTGGAATTCCGAAAATATGGAACACTCGCCTTTCGAGGAAGTCGGTGATCGCGTTGGTTGCTAGGCACTTAATAGGCTCTATAAGCACAAACTTGGAAAGGTGGTCCAGAATAACAATGGCTCCTATGTTCCCTTCCTTGGAGCGAGGGTAAAATCCGATTAGATGCAAGTATAAGTTCTGTAGGACTAGGGCTGCCACCCCTCCAGGTATGACCCAAAATCTCCGGATTTGCATGCTGCATATTCGGGCTACGGGTTCAACATTGATACCTCCGGGTCAGACTGGGCGATGAGTCGCGACAGTCGTACATTACGGAGCGCGTGAGTGACTGAGTGCGCCGCCGGCCGGCCAGCCGAGCACAGAAAAGCAAACGGGCAGGAAGGAAACGGGGGCGGGTAGACGCGGGGACATGCACGGGACAAACGAATCAAATGCAAAACAATAGCTCAGTGATTTGTAATAATTGCCCAAACACCCGTGTGTTTTATGCATTCTTTTTGAATATGATAGATTTTTTTCGCAAGGTTTTTCTAAATAAAAGTATCTAGTGATTGTGTAATTAGCATAATGGAAGACGGAGAATCACAATTGAAAAAAAGGAAGTACGAATCTAATATTCAAAATACGTGGCTAGAAAATGAGAAGTACAGAAAATGGTTGCGGCATAACATTGTATGCCTCTCTTTATTGCGAATTACCAATATCTCAAAAAGTTCACTGTGGCAGAACCAAAGTTGAAGCCATTGTTTTGAATGTTCTTGCGCCAAATTCAATAGAGTCAACAATTCAAGACCAAAAACGATCTCAATCTGGATATGGGGTTCACTTTTCGATTGCTATCGACGCCTGAAATAAAGGATCCCACAAAATATATCCAATAGTCATCACTTACTTCGACCAAGAAAAAAGTGTTCAAGATTAATTACTGCATTATTTTGAGGATCCCAATGAAACATTTCAATTTTTTTTAAATATTGAAAATTTTATGATTCAACACGACTTAGACACAACTTTGTTGTCTAAATTCTCTGCAGACAATGCATCGGTGAATTATGGTTCTCACAATTTTGTGTACCAAAAATGTAAGAAGAAAAATTCTGACACCAAAGTGATCAAAGCAATTTGCAATAGCTAAGTTCTTCACAATGCTGCCAAAAACGCCATGAAAGCTTTACCATACGATGTGGAAAACTTGATTATGAAAGCTTATGCCGAATTTTCGAATAGCGCAAAACGCACCAAAGAAATGCAAACATTTATTGAGGAGTTCGAAATTGAATACAGAAAAGTTTTACGACATGGGCCAAGTATGGTTAAGTTTGGGGAGAGCTTTTGACCGACTGATAATGTCGTGGTCTGCTGTATAGGCATATTTTAAGAGTCGTGGTGAAGCAGCATGCCATAAAATAGTATGGAAATTCGTACGGCTGGAAGTTTATCTACGAAGATAACGCTACAGGAATGCTATTTATATTTCATTCACCATGAATGAATGAATATGCTAACAGAACCCATACTATTCCTTAAAAAAACATCGTAACAGTTGCTGAGTTGCAACCAATTATGAGAAACATAAAAGGTAAGGTTGATTGAAAGCCGACTGAATGATGAGTTTTACGGCGCCAAAATAATGAGAAACAAGAAGTTTTTGAGGCCTTCTTAACAGGATCAATTAAACAAAGAAGCCAATGAGGTTTACAGGATAACACTTGAATATATGCAGAAATATTATGATGTTGAGGATTCTATATTTTAAGTCTTTTCCAAATTCGATTTAACAGCTGTCGAAACACGAAGATGACAAGACCTATAAATTAAACCAAATATTTCCTCAGTTCGTACAATCCAATAATTCAACATTGTCTGTTGATTTGCGATGGGTTGAGTTATTCAAAGTCACCTAAACCTTCACCGAACTGCCGAAAATAATTGAATTTTTTTTCCATCCCTACAAGCCCTGAATGGGAAATTTGTGGACAGATGAGCGAAACTGCTTGTCAGTGGACATGGTACAGGCAGATTTGATTGTAAAGGTAAATAACATTATCAATTGCTAAGAATTTTTGAATTTTTTGAAAAAACCTGAACAAGAAAGGATATTATAACAATTCGGAGAGAATAATAAATATAGTTTCAAGTGTCAAGCTAATCCAAGTCAGCCTAGCTCTTGCTAAATAATTTAAATGTAAAGGAATTACATTACCATTAACGTGCTATTACACTCCTCAAATTTCAAATCATTTTTGAGTTTTTTACATTGTTGGCTTACTTACTCAAAAGCCACCTCCTAAAATATTATGTCGAAATTCTTAATAGAAAATTTTTATAGCAGTTTTAAGCGATGCGCGTCTACGCCTCTTTGTACGCTCTTTCGCAGCTGACGAGCGCGAATTAAGGTTCTCTTCTTCGAGATGACCAAAAAAATAAAAGCTTATTTAAATTTTACCAAAAGACTTTATTGTTCGAATTGCGGGACAAGACTGGATTTCACATTTAATTAATTTTGAATTACAGCTTGGCTTTTTCTGATGATGCATCGCCTCGTGATCGCTGAGCTTCTTAGGTGTAATGACATCGGGCACGTTGTTGTTTCGTTTGCAGTTTCTACGGTTGTGGAATTGTGCGATGACATCGGACACGTTGCTGCTGAATTTGAAGTTTCCATAGTTGTAGAACTATGGCAATTTGTGCACGGCGTGGGAACTCGCCGTAACTCCTCTCCCCTTATTTGGAAGTGACGGCCATAAGAATTCGATTTTTGGTTCGTTGTCCGGAACGATTACGGGCAGCGATGAAGTGGGGTTCTGAATATGAAGTTTTTTGGTGAAAGTTTTGCTTTTTATTATGATGATTGCCAAAATTAGGATGATGAACAAAGTGAGTATTGTTGAGTGATTTCAATGCTGGTAAGTGAAGTTTCTGGTGGAGATTCGACTCGTGTCTTGAGAGAATTTAAATTTCTTCAAGTGTTTTAACTTGATGCTGTTGTTGGTAGGTATGGACTCAATCCCGTTGGAGATAATTGGAAATATTTCTATTTCGTCCCAAAATGATGCTGTTTTCGATGTATAGGTGACTCCATTGATTTCGATTACGCAGTTTTCGAAGCGGACTAGTTGCGTTCCTCTCAATTTGAGCTTCTCAATCCCACAGGTTGTGTTGACTGATATTTCGGAAACATTGATCAGGACCAGAATATTGGGTTCTGATTGGAGAATTGCGGCATCGACTTCTATCGGATGAATTTCGCAGAGTGCTGGTTGGCTACTTAGTAGTTTCGCAGTGCAGCTGGATTTGATCGTGCTCTCACGTTCAGTTGATTCGGTGCATATATATGTTCCTTCTATTTTTGGGCATTGGTTTTCGAAATATTGGATATTCTCGTGGTTTTGGATCAGGTAAGGTGAGATAGCTTGCATTTGTTTGATTAATAGGAAGTGCTATTATGTGAAAGAAGGAGTAGGGCACGGGGGTAAAAACTGGAATTTGAATGTTGAAAATTATGTTTGAACTATAAAAGTAAGCATGTAATCCCAAAAGCTCGTAAATACTTTCATTTGACGTGATATTTATGGATTGTTTCCTGAGAGCGGATTCTATTTCTGTCATTTCGTAGGAGCTTAATATTTGTTTCGAAATTATGTTTAATTTTGCTAGAATGATAGCTTCCGCGATATTAGTCAAATGATTGTTTAAAAGATCTATATTGAAGTTGATTACGTTTAGATATTGCAAATATTTTAGAGTGGCACTTTCGGATCTTATTTGATTTTGAACGGATTCTTGAGTATGTCTAAGGTAATTGGATATTGATCTTTGTTGTTTGTTAATATGGTCCGTTATGTTTTCGAATCGTTTGATCATCTGTTGGTTGAGTCTCGTTTGTCCGTCAATTTCGTTGTTAAGAATGTTGTCAGTTTTATGAATTTCGTTAATTTGTTTGTTAATTTCCAAAGCGTCGTTAACGTCTAAATTTCCTGTAATTCCTTTTATGATAGATCCTAGTCCGTTTATAAGTCCTCTTTTGTTTCTAGTCTTCGGTAGTAAGGTCCGCAGTTTGTCCTTTGTTTCGTTTAGTTTTAATTTTGTTATCGAAAGGGTGTTATTAAGTCCGTCAATATTTTTGAATTTCCCTAAAGAGTCTGCAATTCGCTCGATGTTCTTTTTGTATTTGTCTAGTCTTATTATGCGTAAGAGTCGTTTGTACGTTTGTACCGCTCGTGCTTGACCTAAACGAATAGGCAATATGCCATTATTGTTGCTCAGATTTTGGATCTCCAGTTTCCCGTTGACTGATGGTAACATCCTGCAACTTATGAATCTTTTTGAGCCTAGCTTTATGAAATTTGCTATCTTCATCTGTTATAATAGTAATGTAATTATCCTGCTTAACTTTATACTTTTTAAACCTGGGTGTTAATTTATTTCGGCGACATTCTTTCCTAAAAACGGTTAAATCTTGGTTTAGGGCTTCTGGTTCGTTTCTGTTTTGATTTAACTTGCTTATAAGTTTTTCCCGTTGTTTTTCTAAACGAGAACTGACGGAAGAATTTAGTTCCTCGCGATGCATTTTGAGTTTATTTAAATAATCATGTACGTTACTGTGTGCTAGATTTTTCTCAAATTTGTAAGTTCTGCTAAAGAATAGTTCATATGGAGTATAACCCGTTGCAGAGTGAATAGAATCGTTATAACTGATAAGAGTTTCATTTAAGATGTCTTCATTGTCTTTATCTTTTGCGTTATTGTTAATTATTCTATATATTTGTCGGTAAGAGTTGAATGAAGTCTTTCCACCGGCCCGTTGCTGCTAGTTTGTTGGAATGACGTCATATGATGTATTATATTATACTGTTTGCAGAAGTCACTTAAAATTGTTGCTGAGTATTCACTGCCTTGATCAGAGATTAGTTTTCTAGGAATACTGTGTAGGCTTATGAAGTGTCTTAAGCATTTAATCCAAAATAGACTATTTTTGGCAGTTAGAGTGTAGGCTGCTGCGAATTCAGAGAATTTATCTTCGATCGTGAGAATCGGTTTGCCGTGAATCGTATAAATGTCGGTGTGAACTATATAAAGCGGTTTTTGGGTGTTTCCGGAACTTGAAATTTTAGTTTGGGTGGAGATCTATCATACTTCTGTGTTTGACATGTTTCACAATTGTTTATTATCAGAGTGATCTTATTTTTCATGTGAGGGAAGTAATACTCTCTTTTCAAATGTGCTAACGATTCATTTATTCCACGGTGGTTACTTTTAAGGTGATAATCTCTAATAAGTTTATCTTGTTCGTCACTGTCGGTGACGTCCGATAGTATCTCTGTGCAACGTATTATTTTGAAAATCATACTTCTGGAAAAGTAAGTGGAAAATACTGTCTGAACTAGCTTAAATGTCTCATCATCGGTGAAAATTGCATTTATTTTATTAGGGGCAAGATATTCTTTAAAATGTTTACTAATATTTACCTGTGTGTACTCTGGCAGGTTAAATGTGTTGCGTTGTTTGTTTTTAAAAATCATTTTCTGAGAGATAGGGGGCCTTTCGTTTGATTTCTTTAATACAACTAAAAGATTGAACATGTTAAGGGGTTGCTCTGAAACTGGAATACCATCTTGACTATCTTCATCTGCAGAGTGAATAGTTGTTCCTTGAGTGCCATCGACAGTTGAGTGGTTGGACTCATTAACATTTAATTCTATCTTAGCATTATCGTGATTTTTACAGGTTATAATTCTGCTCAAAGCATCAGCATTCGAGTAATGTGAACCTTTTTTATACACGATTTCGTAATCGTATTCTTCAAGCTTCAAACGCCAACTGATTAATTTGGAGTTTGGGTCCTTTAGACTGAAAATCCATGTTAGCGGCTTGTAGTCGGTTACGATTTCGAGTTTGCGACCGGAGAGATAAGGCCTAAAATATTTTACCGCCCAAACAATTGCAAGGAGTTCCTTCTGGATTGTAGAGTAGTTTATTTCAGATGTTGAGAGTGTACGACTAGCATAACAAATTGGTTTGTCACTTCCAATTGGTCCTTGGGATGGCACGGCTCCAAGTGCGTAGTTGCTGGCATCTGTGGTCAATATGAACTGCTTGGAAAAGTCCGGGTATTGAAGAATTGGATCATTAATTAAAAGGTCTTTGCAGAGATTAAAAGAACGAACGTATTTTTCGTCTAGTTAGATATAGCATTCCTTTTTCAGACAATTTGTTAAGGGTTTAGTTAGCTTCGGAAAGTTTTGAATAAACTTCCTGAAATAACCTAGAAGACCGAGGAAAGATTCAATTTCCTTTTGTGTTTTAGGAATAGGAAATTCTTTAATAGCCTGAATTTTGTCTGGGTTAGGCTTTACTTTATCCGTTGTTACTATGTGCCCAAGGAATGCAATCTCTTTATGTAAAAATTCAGATTTATCTAATTGGATTTTTAAGTTTGCATCTCTAAGTCTCGAGAACACCTTTTGAAGACTTTCAATATGCTCTTGTAGAGAAGTAGAGTATACAATTATGTCGTCTAGGTAAACCAACCAATTTTTTCCTTGCTCCTCTTTGAGAACATTATCCATTACGCGTTGGAACGTTGACGGTGCGTTTTTTAACTCAAATGGCATCCGGATAAATTCAAAATGTCCACCCTCTACAGTAAAAGGGGATACCTGTCATTTATCGTTTTCTCATTGAGTTTCCGATAGTCTATTACAAGACGCCATTTCTTCTTTCCACTTGCACCTTGTTTTTTAGGTACTATCCACACTGGTGAGCTCCATGGTGAATAGCTGGGGCGAATAATTCCTTGGTATAACATTTCGCCTATTTGCCTGCGAACTTCCTCTTTATGGGTGTATGGATACCTGTAGGATTTGGTGTAGATTGGCAGCTCATCTCTTGTATTGATCTGGTGCTTTATGTCATTGGTAAAAGTCAGCTTTTGCCCTTCTTTGCAAAATATATCGTCATATTGCTTGCAGATTCCTAGTAAGGTTTTACGTTCTTCGGAATTTAAATGGGATGTTAATAGCAAATTTGAGATATCATTTGGTTTTGGATCGTATGGAGCTCTATCTGCGTATCCAATATTAAAATTATTGATTTCAGTGAAGGTAGTTGACGAGAAATGAGTTGCCTTTAGGGGTTGTTCAATGAAAAGAGGTTCTTCGTTATCTGATTGGTTAAGAATCTCTATTAAACTATACCATTCCTTCGCATGATAAATGCCTTCTTGGATAGTCAATTTAGGATTAATCTTTGTTTCTCGAATGTAGATATAATAATCGCGTGTATCAACAGGGAGTTTTGCGATAAATTTCGTTGTAGGCGGAATCGCATATTTCTTAGACATAAAATTTGGTGTAAAAAACATGGGAATAGTGGCATTGTTTGTAACGAGAGTTGCTAGATAGGTTGACCTATGCTCCCAACGATGTTAGGGCGTCCAACCCAATCATACCATCAAAGTACCCATGAAAACGGAACACTAGATATCTTGTATTTCCAGGCTGGTTAAATTCGATAAAATTTGGAATTATTATTCCCTTGTTAAGGCTATGAGTTGTGAGGACAATAGTGATAGATGTGGGCTTTATTTCTACAATTTCAGTTGGATCGGCAAATTCGGGATTGATTAAGGAAGAAGAAGAACCTGTGTCTATTAGAAATTTCAAAGGTCTTCCAACAGGAGAAGAGATATGAATGTAAGGCAATACAAATCCGTGCTTATTTCCATCTATGTATCCGATAGGTTTTTCGAGGCTACTTCTAAAAAATTTTCATCATCTATTTCTGGTTCATTTTGAATGTTATTATGGTGAAATGGTTGAACGTCGTTTCTATAATCTAAGTACATAGGGTCACCAAAGTCGTTGTAATCAACATAGTAGAATTGGTTGAAAATTTTGATGGATTACTACATGGATTACCAGAGTGTGTGCTACTATTTCCTGAATATGAATGGATGTTACTCTCGTCTATATTCAACAGAGTTTTGTTAGGTTGGTTTGGGAAGTTTTGTGATCTAAAAACTTTGCTTCCTTGAGGTCTGGCAGCTCTAGTGTAGCTGGTGCCTATTTCCATTAGTTCGGGTTTTGGTAACTGAAAATTCGATCATGGGAATGTGTTTTGCTGGGCTTGAACCTGAAAATTGTATGGTGGTCTATGACGATAAAAACCACTATCTGGTTGTTTTCGCTGAAAATTTTGATAAAATTGCGGTGGTCTATATGTTTGGTTTAACTGAAGCGATCCATGCTGAAAATTTGGATTAAACTGTAAGGGTTTTTGAAGCATATTTGAGTTACACTGAGATTGTCTTTAGGGGAAACTTGGATTCCATGTTTGCCTGTGAGGCATTGCTTGTTGCGATCTTTGTGGCTGCATGAAACGAGATGGGAAGTTTTTTGGTTGCTGTAACTGTGTACTAGTTACAACAGGCATTGACTTCTGATGGAATGAAAGTTTCGGTGCATCGGATCTTGAATATGAAATGTTTTGTTCTTTCACGCAATAAGAGAATGCATCAGCTAGTGAACTAGGCTTCATTGCCCGAACTGTGGAGCCTAGTGGTTCCTTCAATCCGGAAAGGAAGGTGTTAAGACACATTTCATTGTAGAGCGCTTTCTTGGCATCTAGTACGGTTTTGTCCTTTTCGTGTATATTAGCATGATTTGTCATGCTCGAAAATACGCTTATTACTTCTAAATAATATTTTCCAACGGAGTTATTGTTTTGTTTTATAGTATGTAGATCTCTAATCAAGGATGTTTCGTACCTTTTGTCTGCATAATGCAGTATAAGATTTGATTTGATTGCGTCCCAATCGAGCGGGGCTCCGTACATATTTAACGCTTCGTTCGCGGAACCTACAATTTTGTTACGGATAGCTCTGATGAGAAGCTGACCATATGGTGTACAACTTGTACAAGCTATTAAGGTGAGAATTTCTTCGACGTTGTCTAAGAAATCGAAAAGAAGGTGTGGATTACCATCGAAACGAGGTAAACCCTTGATGGCATCCGGCACTCTCAACTGATTGAAAATATCAACTGATGTCACTTGAATAACGTTTTGTGATGCGGGATTAGTATAACTAGCCGCTGAAATTCGTTCTAAATGGGGCAAGCCTTCGCCTCCTTGTGCCATGTTTAATTTTTTTGATTCAATAATTTTATCACTAATTATACTATCTTCACTTTTTATTTTATCACTGTTTGGATTATATATTAAGGTATTGCCTAAGCTAGTATTACTTTAAGGAGTTAAAGTTGTTACCAATTTACTAAAAATTTTGGATAGATTCCGCACTCTATCTACAATATTTAAATTAGTCGCGTTTGTTGTATTTAGTTCCGCGTTTTCATTTATTGGCTCGAGTAAGTTGGGATTACTTAAACTTCTAAAACGAGAGCTAGAAGGGTAGGGCGCGAATTTAGAGGATCGGTTTTTTGGAGAGGGCATATGAAAATTAAGGAAATCCAATTTTTCGACTTATCCGATTAGCAGGACGATTGACGTGAACAACAGCAGCACCTGTCGGTTCCTCCGCTTCCTGTGTGTGGTTCCCGATGGTCACTTACTACAGTTTCCTCCTGTAGCTGCTTTTAATGCAAAACACTGCGGTTAGCCTTATTCGTTCAATTCCGAAATTTTGTTGACGCCGATATTCCTTCGACGAGTCAGTATTCCACCGACTTGACTGCACTTCCAAAACCTCGGTAAACCACCGGTATTTTGTTCACGAATCGGAATGAAAATTGACTTAAACCACACCGCCCTCATACGACTGCGCCAATTAAGGTTCTCTTCTTCGAGATGACCGAAAAAATAAAAGCTTATTTAAATTTTACCAAAAGACTTTTTTGTTAGAATTACGGATTTCACATTTCATTAATTTTGAATTACAACTTGGCTTTTTCTGATGATTCAGCGCCTCGTGATCGCTGAGCTTCTTAGGTGTAGTGACATCGGACACGTTGTTGTTTCGTTTGCAGTTTATACGGTTAAGGAATTGTGCGATGACATCGGACATGTTGCTGCTGCATTTGAAGTTTCCATAGTTGTAGAATGATGGCGATTTGTGCACGGCGTGGGAACTCGCCGTAACTCGCGCAGCTGTTATATGAATCCCTTTCCCAAAACACCGGTTTCCTTCTTAACTTATGTGTGTTGTTTATTTTCTCCGCCATCCTCAGTTTCTATTTAGTCGTGTTCGGAAGCAGTTATTGATAAAGCAGTAAGTGATAAAATCCGATTTTTTAAAAATTAAATGCAAAGAAAATTTTGAACGCGTTTTTCTCGAAACGACCTTTTTTCAAACGGTGCAGAGATTATCTCCAAAACTACTAAACCGATTTTAATGAAATTTCGCACAGTTATTTGTTGAATGTTCCTACAGGGCAATTCAATTAGACCAAAAAACAAAAAAATGGATTTTTAGTGAACAAAAATTGCGGCGATGTTTTTTGAACATTTTGTTCAGGCAGCCGCAATTTTTTTCTTTTTGCCGATTTTTCACTATCAGTAGTAAATTGCCCTATGAGAGCATTAAATCTTTAAAACCCTTTTTGACTTTTTTGTTACAGATGTCCCAATCATGAGATAATCCCTGCACAGGAAGGCAGTCTTTTTTTTTGGACTCGACTTTGATGCCATTTGTAATCCAGATACAACATAAAAATAAAAAAATTAAAAGTGCTTAGACACTTGACGATGTCAATAATCTTATGAAAAAAGATTTGTATTGATATCTTATAAAGGAGCTCTAAAAAAATTCTTGAAATTTATTAGTTTTTTGGCATTGAGAAGTATAATAGTACCATAATAAATAAAAAAAATCATACTTACTTAAAAAATGTTTTATTTTGATTAAAAAAAACGATATATCTAAAATCTCCGGTCTACTGTTTTTGAAAGGTGGCAGCCCTATGTAGGACTCGTTCGGGTATGTGCTGTCGTTCCATTGGTGGTCGCAACATTCGGTTGGGAGCTTTGGTCATCTTACACGTTTGGCAGGAGGATACATATTCTTCGATCTATCGTGCCATCCCGGGTCAGAAAAGTGGGCCCTTAGACGGTTTAGTGTCTTTACATATCCTCCGTGCGCGCACATCAGATGCTCATGCAACCGAGCCATAAGAGTGTAGGTCATCTCTTCTGGAATCCAGAGTTTCCAGGCAATTTGTTCTTGTACAGCGTCTCCAGACGCGTATTCTGAGCGTCTGTAGACGAATCCCTCCATGATCTTGAGGTCCGGAAACCTTTCGAGCTGCGCCGTAATGGTGTTTACGAGAGCCAAATACTTATCGGACTTGAAGTAACTGGATTCTAAGTCGACGAGGTCTAAGTAATCGATCGTTTCTAAGGCTGCTGCAGATTCGGGTGAGAACATTCGGGAGAGGGAGTCTGGTACCACATTCTGCGATCCCTTTAGATGCCTGATGGTAAAGGTAAACCCCTGAAGCTTTAATGCAAATCTCACCAGCCTCCCTCGAAGGTCCGTCTGTCCCATCAACCACTTGAAGGAGGCGTGATCAGTGATCACTTTGAATTCATGTCCTTCAATGTAGGCTCGAAATTTTTTTATGGCCATCACCGCTGCCAGGCATTCCTGCTCTGAGATGGTGTAGTTTCTCTGAGCCGGGCTCAGCTTTTGAGACATGAATGCGATTGTGACTTCCACTCCCTCCTCGGTCCTTTGTGCTAACACTGCGCCAATGCCGTGCTGAGAGGAATCACATTGGATGGAAAAAGGTTTTGAGAAGTCTGGGCTATGAAGGACGAGTGCGGTAGACAAGCTTAATTTGAGGGAGTCAAAGGCCGCTTCGCTATCCTGGGTCCAGATTAATTTACTCCGTTTCTCCAAAAGGTCTGTTTAGGGGGTGGTAAGGGCTGCAAAAGTCCGTACGAATCTCCGGTACCATCCGCAAACTCCCAAGAACCGGCGTAGTTGTTTCACGGTTACCGGCCTTGGAAACTCACTGATTGCGGTGATCTTGCCTGGATCTGTCTTGATTTCGCCGTTTCCCACGATGTAACCCAGGTAGCGTTCCACGCTCATTACAAAGTGACTTTTTCCTATGTTGATAGTGAGTCCCGCTTTCCTAATACAGCCGACGACTTCGAATAGCAATGTGGTCGTCAAAGGTTTCAGAGATCAAGAGTAAGTCATCTAGGTACACGAAAACTTGGCAACGCAGATGCGCTGGGATGACCTTATCCATCAGTCGTGACATGGTATGAGGTGCGTTGCAAAACCCAAATGGCATGGTCACGAAGTGGTATAAATGACGCCCAGGTACGGTGAAGGCTGTCTTATCCCTTGACAATTTATCGAGCGGAAACTGCCAAAAAGCGTCCTTCAGGTCCAAGCTTGATATAAATGTGGTCTTCGGTAATCGGCTAAAAATTCCGTCAATGAGGGATAAGGGATAGGCATCCCTAACCGTAACTGAGTTTTCCTTTCTGCTATCCAGGCATAATCGAACCTTCCCTGGTTTCGGACCAGTGTTACGGGGGCTGACCATGAACTCTGTGACTCTTTGATCACTCCGAGGGCCAGCATGCGGTTGATCTCCGCGTACAGAAGTTTTTCTACCGCGGGACAAATCGGATAATGCCGTTGTTTAATCGGCTTGGCGTCTCCTACATCTATAGTGTGAGCGACTAACGAGGTTCGACCCAACTCCTCCTTGGCATTTGATGGAAATGTGTTGATAGCGGCGGCCAGTCTCGTGCTCTGCGGGGGTGAAAGTGTGTGTTGTTTGTCGTCACTGTTTAGGTCTGCTATACCAGGAACGTCAACGGGAACCTTTTCGGTGAAGAGATTTGCTGCTAACCCAAATGCTTTTACAAAACCAACTCCAAGGTACAAGTTTTGAGACAGAGAAGGAATGATCCACAGGCGTAAGTTCCTTGCGACGCCTCTAAAGGTCGCTTCACATTTGACCTGCCCCGCGGCTCGATGTCGTGTGCAATCAGTGGTCGAAAAGATCAGTTTGAGTTTCTCTAGAGGAAGAGAAGGGTTCTCAAGGAACTTCCTGGCTAATTCGTATGCTATACAGCTGACGGACGCACCGATGTCGATCAAGCCTCGGACATGCATGCCTAAGGCAAACACCTGGGCATATGGTTGCTGGTCTAGTGTGGAGGTGGTCAAAAAACTAGCTAAAATAGAGTGGCTCAAGGCCTGTTTGTGCCGCATTCTCTTGCAAAAGTGTCGTCATCGGATAGTATAACGCCTTGGGCGTGGCAGAGTGACTTCGTTCAGAAAGATGCGATTGCGAGCGGCTTGGTACTCTCGTAATCGAACATGGTATGGCCTCATATGTCGTAGGAGCTCTGAAGGGTTGGCTAATGTAGATCTGTTTTCATCGTCTTGGCTGATTTTTTGGCGACAAGCTTGCGCATTTGAGTGACTAACGTCGTAGCGTATCGATGGTATAGTGTAGGACTGCTCAATGGGGCGTGCACTCGAATCTTTGGGAGTCTGATTGGGGCGATCAGACGAATTGTGCGTCAAATCAGTAGTTAAGGGTGCGGAGGAGCTTTCCTTGGGGAAGGCCGCGACGTATGTCGTACCATCCCCGCTCTCTCGTTTTTTTTATTGCCGGCAGTTGTCACATTTCAGCTTCACGGTGCTTTCTTTCCCACAACCATAATAGAATAGTGTCCTCTCCACATTCAATAAAGTGATGGCCGGGCTGCCGACAATTGCAGCAAACTCCGGGGTTTTGGAGCTCCTCTAGGTATGTCTCTGAAGCATGGTCTTGGAAGTTCGGATCAGATAGACATTCAGACACTGGGTTTTCCGGGTAAATCGACGATACTGCCGGACGGTCGAACCGTTCACGTCTCGCAGCATACATGGTTTGGTTGTCCCGTCAAGGATTGGCATGGATTCCTTCCAGAATCCTAGCAGAAGAACGTAAACCCTGAAGATTCCTACGAGGAGCATAGCATGAGCTGTTGGAGCTCTGGACGACAACCATCCCATAGGATTTCCAACATTTCCGCCTGTGAGATGGGTCGCGTCAGACGCTCAGCCATGCAACTAAGTGCCTCTTAGAAGTCATCCACTGTTTCACCTGCTTTTTTTCGTCGATGGCGTATTCGCTATTTCAAGAGATCATCGCTGTGTGCTGGGACAAATTCCTGGACTAGTGCATCCTTAAGGTGATTCCACGAAAAATGTGTTGTGTCCTGGACGTATCTCTAGAACCATCTCAACGCACGTCCCTCGAACAAAAGCTGTGTTTGGTTAACAAGAAGGTTGTAGTTCCCTCGAAGGCTAACCGCAGTCATCCACTCCACTCTCTGAAGGAATCCCCCCAGAGAAACCGAGTCAATCTGGCCACCGCTTTCCCAATCGACATATCTGCGGTAAGTCGATGGGTGGGAAGGTTACTGGATGGTGCTCGTTCCGCACTGGGGACATCTTCCCAGGAGAGATTCTGCAACTCGCCTAGATTGAGACCTCCAGAGAGTGGCGCAGCGCCTGGTTAAAGGAATCTGACCGATTTATCGATAACACTTTACGCGCAGGAATTGCCAATTAATTAAAACACAACCTTCTTCGTAGAAAGCTGAAGCAAGAGAGCGAGCCTCTTTGATTATTCAAAATATATGCGTTTTGACATTTAATAAAAAGTGTTGCCAACTGGCATTTTTAACACTCTCCCTGAATTTAATATTGCCTTTACTCTCATATACAAAAAATCTTAGAATGTTCAATTCACTAAATCAAATTCAAAACAATTAGAACTCATTTTACATATCTACAACCAATGAAAAAACTTTATATAAAATATGCAAATGAACTTACGTTATTATTGTTCAGGAAATGGTTTTCAATTTAATCCAATGATTTTCGATACTGAAGCTAACTTGATGCTTGATACAGGCTTTGTTAACACATCAGCTGGCATTTCATTTGTAGCTTAATGGATTAAATCGACAACCCTTTCTCGAACCTTTTGATGAACAAACTTCTGTTTACTATCAATATGTTTGGTTCTGGCTGAATATGTATTATTATTAGCAAAATTAATCGCGCCTATATTATCACAATACAATTTGATCGTACGAGGAGAGTTCTTAAAAATTTCATTTTCAAGTTGTTTTAACCAAATACATTCTTGTATTGGTGCGGTCATTGACATAAATTCAGCCTCAGTTGTTGATATGGCGACAGTCGGTTGTCGTTTTGAGCACCATGATATTGCACCATTTTGCAGCGTGAACACATAGCCGGTGGTTGATTTGCGTTCGTCTTCGTCACCAGCCCAATCCGCATCGCAATATCCTTGAATTTCGTTCGGTTGCTTTGTGTATGTTATTTTCTTGTCAATCGTTGCCTTCAAATAACGTAGCACACGTTTAGCTGCTGCCCAATGTGCTTTACCTGGATTTTCGTTGTATCTACTCAGCACATTTACAGCAAAACAAATATCCGGCCTGGATACTTGTGCACAAAATTGCAATGCACCAACTAATTGACGATATGGTACATTTATCATATCTTTCACTTCCTTTACATCTGTTGGACACATCTTTTTTGTAAGTTTTTGATTTGTGTCCATTGGAACGGGCAACCCATTACATTCACTCATATTAAAACCAGACAAAAGAGCTTTGATGTAATAAGTTTGATCAAGGGAGATCATACCTGATTTTCTGTTGCGTGTCACACGAATACCAAGCACTGACGATATCTCTCCCATGTCTTTCATTTTGAACTCATCGAACAAAACCTGGGTCAGCTTCCTTTCCATTTCGTTGTTGTTGGAAAATATGATGATGTCATCCACGTAAATTGCCACGATGAAAATACGTTTCCCTTCAACGAAATAGTACACTCATTGGTCGGTCCATGATCGCTTCAGTCCAAAATTCAATAACACCTTGTTTAATGTAGTGTTCCATACTCGACTCGATTATTTGAGACCATAAATCGATCTGGTGAGCTTACATACACGATTCGATCCATCGCTGAATCCCTCTGGTTGCATCATGTAAGTTTCTTCTTCAAGTGTACCATGAAGAAAAGCTGTCACAACGTCCAATTGACGAATATTCAGACTAAACTTAGCTGCAATTGCCATTAAATATCGAATCATCGTAAATCGGACTACTGGTGAAAATGTTTCATGATATTCAACACCTTCAATTTGTGTGTAGCCCTTTGCAACTAATCTCGCTTTGTGACGTATGATTCTTTCATCAGTGTCGCGTTTGGTTTTGTACACCCATTTACACTTGATTGGTATTTTACCCGGTGGAAGATCTACCAATTTCCATGTTCGATTCGCTTGTAATGAATCAAACTCTTCCTTCATCGCATGCTACCACAAATCGGCGCCCTGACTTGAAATTGCATGTTTAAATGTGGATGGAATGCATGATATAAATGCATAGGCAAACGTCGCATAATCTGGTTTCGATTTGTTTGTATTTCGTGTCGATTGTTTCACAACTGGCGTTTCATTAGCGTTTTGATTCATCGCTCGCTTTTCAAATGAATCTTCAGGCTCCCATTCACTCACACTACCATCATCTGATAATGCGCTTGGTGATAGAGCATTTGAATCGTTCAATGTCAAATCGGCTTGATTTGACTGACCATTTGAGTAACCACTCGATGAACCAATCGATGCTACAGTATTTGAATCACTTGATGACAAATCGGCTTGATTTGAATGCTTTTCCTCCTCTGATTTAATACTGTCTACGTTTTCCTCCTCAGCTTCAGGATATTGCAAACAAAACTGATTAATTTTTTCAATTTCAGAATCATTTATCTGAGTATTTCCACTAGATTCTAAGAAAATGACATCTCTGCTAGTTATTATCGATTTTGTTTGCTTGTTGTAAAGCCGATACGTTTTGGCATCACTGAAATATCCCACAAAAATGCATCCTGTTGATTTCTCATCCAGTTTCTTTCTCTTTGTCCCTGGAACTTGTGCAAATGCTTTACACCCAAACACTTTCAGCCATTTTAAATTCGGCTTTTGACCGGACCAAATTTCTTCAGGTGATTTATCACCACTGCCTTTACACGGCACACGATTGATGATATAAGCAGCTGTCATCAATGCTTCTGCCCAAAATGCCTTCGTCACACCTGAATCGATCAACATACATCGAATTTTCTCCAAAATTATCCGGTTTATTCTCTCGGCTACACCATTTTGCTGTGGTGTATGTATTGCCGTTTTTTGTTGCAAAATCCCGCTGTGTTCACAATACCGTTTAAATGCGTTATTGAAATATTCGGTGCCATTGTCACTTCTCAACACTTTAATGTTATACCCACTTTGTTTTTCGACCATCGTTTTAAAGTTAATAAAACTTTTGTACACTTCACTTTTTCTTTTTATCACATATACAAACAATTTATGTGAAAATCGTCAACAAAGGTTAGAATAAACCTATTTCCACCCAATGATTTCACAGGCAAGGGGCCACATACATCTGTATGTACGAGTTCTAGTAATTGTTTTGCACGGTTCCCCTTATCTTTGAATGGTGTTCGACTGTGTTTTCCTTTTATACACGTTTCACATATACTATTTCTTGGTATTGTTATATTTTTGATATCGCTTTTCAAAAATTTCATGTAATCAAAACTCGTGTGTCCGAACCGACGATGCCATAGAATCGCATTTTCTTTTGGCCTTTCCGTAATCACCGAATCATTATCAACTATTAATGTCTTTTCACTGCGAACAACATCCAATTTAAATAAATTGTTTACTAAACTTGCAGTCGCAAGCAAATTCCAGTCTGAATCAAAAATTCTGCAGCCGTCTTTTTTAAAAAACACTTTATAGTCATTTTTTACCATTTGACTAACTGATATTAAATTAGCACAAATATTCGGCACATAGTGAACGTTTGAAATTTTTATTTCTCTTTGTTCGCCTTCCACTACAATATTTTGATTCACACTACCGACACACTCGATTGTCATTTTTTCATTGTTCGCTATTATGACTTCTTTACGATCTATTTTTCTTGATTGTCTATAAATGAAATGTTATTTGACATTGTACACGTTGCACCACTGTCCACATACCAATCACAGTTATTTGGTAGCTCCGATTTATCAACAATAAACGATGTATATAATGTCGACTCCTTTTTCGATTTATTTGAATTGTATTTATTTTTATTTTTTAATCTCCGGTCTACTGTTTTTGAAAGGTGGCAGCCCTCTGTAGGACTCGTTCGGGTATGTGCTGTCGTCCCATTGGTGGTCGCAACATTCGGTTGGGAGCTTTGGTCATCTTACACGTTTGGCAGGAGGATACATATTCTTTGATCTATCGTGCCATCCCGAGTCAGAAAAGTGGGCCCTTAGACGGTGTAGTGTCTTTACATATCCCCCGTGCGCGCACTTAAGATGCTCATGCAACCGAGCCATAAGAGTGTAGGTCATCTCTTCTGGAATCCAGAGTTTCCAGGCAATTTGTTCTTGTACAGCGTCTCCAGACGCGTATTCTGAGCGTCTGTAGACGAATCCCTCCATGATCTTGAGGTCCGGAAACCTTTCGAGCTGCGCCGTAATGGTGTTTACGAGAGCCAAATACTTATCGGACTTGAAGTAACTGGATTCTAAGTCGACGAGGTCTGAGTCATCGATCGTTTCTAAGGCTGCTGCAGATTCGGGTGAGAACATTCGGGAGAGGGAGTCTGGTACCACATTCTGCGATCCCTTTAGATGCCTGATGGTAAAGGTAAACCCCTGAAGCTTTAATGCAAATCTCGCCAGCCTTCCTCGAAGGTCCGTCTGTCCCATCAACCACTTGAAGGAGGCGTGATCAGTGATCACTTCGAATTCATGTCCTTCAATGTAGGCTCGAAATTTTTTTATGGCCATCACCGCTGCCAGGCATTCCTGCTCTGAGATGGTGTAGTTTGTCTGAGCTGGGCTCAGCTTTTGAGACATGAATGCGATTGTGACTTCCACTCCCTCCTCGGTCCTTTGTGCTAACACTGCGCCAATGCCGTGCTGAGAGAAATCGCCTTGGATGGAAAAAGGTTTTGAGAAGTTTGGGTATGAAGGACGAGTGCGGTAGACAAGCTTAATTTGACGGAGTCAAAGGCCGCTACGCTATCCTGGGTCCAGATTAATTTACTCCGTTTCTCCAAAAGGTCTGTTTAGGGGGTGGTAAGGGCTGCAAAATTCCGTACGAATCTCCGGTACCATCCGCAAACTCCCAAGAACCGGCGTAGTTGTTTCACGGTTACCGGCCTTGGAAACTCACTGATTGCGGTGATCTTGCCTGGATCTGTCTTGATTTCGCCGTTTCCCACGATGTAACCCAGGTAGCGTTCCACGCTCATTACAAAGTGACTTTTTCCTATGTTGATAGTGAGTCCCGCTTTCCTAATACAGCCGACGACTTCGAATAGCAATGTGGTCGTCAAAGGTTTCAGAGATCAAGAGTAAGTCATCTAGGTACACGAAAACTTGGCAACGCAGATGCGCTGGGATGACCTTATCCATCAGTCGTGACATGGTATGAGGTGCGTTGCAAAACCCAAATGGCATGGTCACGAAGTGGTATAAATGACGCCCAGGTACGGTGAAGGCTGTCTTATCCCTTGACAATTTATCGAGCGGAAACTGCCAAAAAGCGTCCTTCAGGTCCAAGCTTGATATAAATGTGGCCTTCGGTAATCGGCTAAAAATTCCGTCAATGAGGGATAAGGGATAGGCATCCCTAACCGTAACTGAGTTTTCCTTTCTGCTATCCAGGCATAATCGAACCTTCCCTGGTTTCGGACCAGTGTTACGGGGGCTGACCATGAACTCTGTGACTCTTTGATCACTCCGAGGGCCAGCATGCGGTTGATCTCCGCGTACAGAAGTTTTTCTACCGCGGGACAAATCGGATAATGCCGTTGTTTAATCGGCTTGGCGTCTCCTACATCTATAGTGTGAGCGACTAACGAGGTTTGACCCAACTCCTCCTTGGCATTTGATGGAAATGTGTTGATAGCGGCGGCCAGTCTCGTGCTCTGCGGGGGTGAAAGTGTGTGTTGTTTGTCGTCACTGTTTAGGTCTGCTATACCAGGAACGTCAACGGGAACCTTTTCGGTGAAGAGATTTGCTGCTAACCCAAATGCTTTTACAAAACCAACTCCAAGGTACAAGTTTTGAGACAGAGAAGGAATGATCCACAGGCGTAAGTTCCTTGCGACGCCTCTAAAGGTCGCTTCACATTTGACCTGCCCCGCGGCTCGATGTCGTGTGCAATCAGTGGTCGAAAAGATCATTTTGAGTTTCTCTAGAGGAAGAGAAGGGTTCTCAAGGAACTTCCTGGCTAATTCGTATGCTATACAGCTGACGGACGCACCGATGTCGATCAAGCCTCGGACATGCATGCCTAAGGCGAACACCTGGGCATATGGTTGCTGGTGTAGTGCGGAGGTGGTCAAAAAACTAGCTAAAATAGAGTGGCTCAAGGCCTGTTAGTGCCGCATTCTCTTGCAAAAGTGTCGTCATCGGATAGTATAACGCCTTGGGCGTGGCAGAGTGACTTCGTTCAGAGAGATGCGATTGCGAGCGGCTTGGTACTCTCGTAATCGAACATGGTATGGCCTCATATGTCGTGGGAGCTCTGAAGGGTTGGCTAATGTAGATCTGTTTTCGTCGTCTTGGCTGATTTTTTGGCGACAAGCTTGCGCATTTGAGTGACTAACGTCGTAGCGTATCGATGGTATAGTGTAGGACTGCTCAGTGGGGCGTGTACTCGAATCTTTCGGAGTCTGATTGGGGCGATCAGACGAATTGTGCGTCAAATCAGTAGTTAAGGGTGCGGAGGAGCTTTCCTTGGGGAAGGCCGCGACGTATGTCGTACCATCCCCGCTCTCTCGTTTTTTTATTGCCGGCAGTTGTCACATTTCGGCTTCACGGTGCTTTCTTTCCCACAACCATAACAGAATAGTGTCCTCTCCTCTTCACATTCAATAAAGTGATGGCCGGGCTGCCGACAATTGCAGCAAACTCCGGGGCTTTGGAGCTCCTCTAGGTATGTCTCTGAAGCATGGTCTTGGAAGTTCGGATCAGATAGACATTCAGACACTGGGTTTTCCGGGTAAATCGACGATACTGCCGGGCGGTCGGGACGTTTACGTCTCGCATCATACATGGTTTGGTTGTCCCGTCAAGGATTGGCATGGATTCCTTCCAGAATCCTAGCAGAAGAACGTAAACCCTGAAGATTCCTACGAGGAGCATAGCATGAGCTGTTGGAGCTCTGGACGACAACCATCCCATAGGATTTCCAACATTTCCGCCTGTGAGATGGGTCGCGTCAGACGCTCAGCCATGCAACTAAGTGCCTCTTAGAAGTCATCCACTGTTTCACCTGCTTTTTTTCGTCGATGGCGTAATCGCTATTTCAAGAGATCATCGCTGTGTGCTGGGACAAATTCCTGGACTAGTGCATCCTTAAGGTGATTCCACGAAAAATGTGTTGTGTCCTGGACGTATCTCTAGAACCATCTCAACGCACGTCCCTCGAACAAAAGCTGTGCTTGGTTAACAAGAAGGTTTTAGTTCCCTCGAAGGCTAACCGCAGTCATCCACTCCACTCTCTGAAGGAACCCCCCCAGAGAAACCGAGTCAATCTGGCCACCGCTTTCCCAATCGACGTATCTGCGGTAAGTCGATGGGTGGGAAGGTTACCGGATGGTGCTCGTTCCGCACTGGGGACATCTTCCCAGGAGAGATTCTGCAACTCGCCTAGATTGAGACCTCCAGAGAGTGGCGCAGCGCCTGGTTAAAGGAATCTGACCGATTTATCGATAACACTTTATGCGCAGGAATTGCCAATTAATTAAAACACAACCTTCTTCGTAGAAAGCTGAAGCAAGAGAGCGAGCCTCTTTGTTTATTCAAAATATATGCGTTTTGACATTTAATAAAAAGTGTTGCCAACTGGCATTTTTAACACTCTCCCTGAATTTAATATTGCCTTTACTCTCATATACAAAAAATCTTACAATGTTCAATTCACTAAATCAAATTCAAAACAATTAGAACTCATTTTACATATCAAAAACCAATGAAAAAACTTTATATAAAATATACAAATGAACTTACGTTATTATTGTTCAGGAAATGGTTTTCAATTTAATCCAATGATTTTCGATACTGAAGCTAACTTGATGCTTGATACAGGCTTTGTTAACACATCAGCTGGCATTTCATTTGTAGCTTAATGGATTAAATCGACAACCATTTCTCGAACCTTTCGATGAACAAACTTCTGTTTAATATCAATATGTTTGGTTCTGGCTGAATATGTATTATTATTAGCAAAATTAATCGCGCCTGTAATTACAAGGTCTTGAAAACGGAAAACTCCTCTCAAGCCTTTTTATTTAAATCAAAAACTAAACTCGTCGTTTTGTGAAAGACTTTTATTAATGATCTCCGTTTGGAGGCTAATACAATACTACTCTTTTTTCTTACAATTCTATTCCTATTTATTACTTAATTTCTAACTGCAAGCAAAGGGACCAAGCGAACCAATTAATATTATACATAAAAGAATAATTAGTTTCGTGCCTAATGGGAAACTCACCCAATTTCGATCGGTTCATTTTGTCCAGCATACATCTTAAATCAGAGGACGTGTGAACGTTTTTCATGAGAACCGTCGTTACATGGGAATGATTGCTTTACGCGCATTACGCATTACGGATTTCATTTCAGCCTCTGATATAACACGTCCCTCCTGAAGAGGAATTGCGTCCTCGCGATTCAAATTACATTAAAGTTCATGTGTCCGTTTGCTTTGCAGGATTTTCCATAAAAAATAATAGCAATTATTTTCATTAGAACAAAAACTGATACAACTGACAATATTTTCCACAATGAAGTATTTGGTGTTGATAATTCTAACTTATTTTTATTTGATAGCGATACAATTTTGGTTTAAAAATATGAATAATTTGAAAAGTTTGGAATATGCAATATTATAAAAATTATTTTCTTTCTCTGAGCCACAACGATTCGAATGTTTTGCAATTTTGGGATGTCAATATCGTATTTACAAATTTCTTCCGTAATTAAAATAAGTTTACTTAATACTTCCAATCGGGATGATAAAACCATCTCGTGAATTTCTAAAATGGAGTTCAGCATGATTTGTAATTTTTTTTTGTTTACGTGTTCATATTTGTATTTAAAAAAAATTCGTTCCAATTCGTTTGTAAATTCCGTACCCATTGTCCTGAAAGATTTCATTAATATCTAGATTTTGTCCTGCGGATGTAGTGAAACATAAGGCAAAGATAATGATTGGTCCTGAAATGCTATTTTCTGTGGTTGAAAATGCTTATATCGCTTAAGGAGTTTCTTATTGATTTGTCGTTTGTGTGTATTTCTTTTAAATTTTGGATGCAGTTTTGTTTTAGCTTACGTATTTTTTATAAATTGGGGATTATATTCACAGTCTTTTTTGTTTTTATTGTGGTATTCCATTTTTTTATGTTGAGTATTAATAATTCTTTCTTTGATATCAGGATATTTTTCGGGTAAAATCACACAATTTTTAAAATTAATTGGTTTTTCGTTGGTTGTACTATGTATGGAATTATTATAGAATTTAACTGCTTCACGGACACAAATGGGTTTAGTTGGATCTTGTCTATTAATTTCTGTCATTATGCGAAGATGTTCATTTAAAGTATTGTGAAATCTTTCAATGTCACTATTGCCAGTTTTAATGTGTGGTGTACAGAAATGAAGTTGTATACCTTCATTCTGTAAAAAATATTGGAGATTATTTTGATAAGCGCTTTCATTGTCGGTTATTATAGTTTGAGGCTTACCATTTACAGATAGAAAGGCGTTCAGTGCGGTTCTTACTTCCGTCCATGTCCTAAATTTTATTGGGGTAATATACGCGAATTTTGTAAATTTATCAATGAAAGTCATATACATTGAGTTTTTATTTCGGTACCATATGTCCATGTGGATAATTTCATTGGGTGTTTCGGGGATTTTGCTTTTACAGAATGGAGGATTTGGGGGATTTCTTTCATATTTGGAAATGTTACATATTTGACAATTGTTGATTAGTTTTGCTATTTCGTTCTTTAAATTTGGGTAATAGAATTTAGTTTTAATGTTTTTGTAAACTTCTTCGATGCCACGATGATTATTTTTTAGATGTTCCCTGTTAATTTCTTCGTGAATATCACTTTGTTCGTCGCAATCAAACAAAAGATACGGGCTTTTTACTAGTTTTACAGGATTGTGGGGTGTTGTCCATTTTAAATAGCTGTCTTGGAATTTTGTATATAAATTTTCATTTGGAATATATACACCTACAAGGCCTTTGGAAGGTAAGTGATTTTTCAGAATATAAGTGAAAAATTTATCATCAAGTTCCTTAGAAGTAAATATTTTTCTGGTCCTATTAAAATGTTTTTCAATTTGAACTGAATTGTGATTTCCTTGTTTAATTACTAGTTGTACTTTGAACACGTTAAGTGGTCTTTCACCTATTTGGATATAATTACTATTGTCTTCTTCTGCACTATGGCAGGTTGCTCTCATTGAAGTATTGTCATTGTTATCATCGATAATGTTTATAACTGGTCGTGAAAAATAATCCGCAACAAAATTTTCTTTTCCTTTAATATATTCAATGTCATAATTGAATTCTTCTAATTGTATTTTCCAACGTTGTAGCTTAGGGTTAGGTTCTTTAAGGTTTGCTATCCAGGTAAGGGGTTTGTGGTCAGTTTTTATTGTGAATTTACGGCCATAGATGTATGGTCGAAAATATTTTAAAGCCCAGACAATTGATAGCAATTCTTTTTCGATAGTGGAATATTTTGTTTCATGGTTGTTTAAAGTTCGACTAGCGTAGCAAATTGAATGGTTATCTTGGGAAAGAACAGCGCCAATTGCGTAATTAGAAGCATCGGTCGTAACTACAAATTTTTTGGAAAAATCGGGGTATTTTAATATTGGGTCGCTCATAACCAAAATTTTCAGTTGCTCGAAGCTTTCTTTATAGTCAGTATCGTCGGTATTTATTTGTGTATCATTTTTCAATCTGTTAGTAAGAGGTTTTGCAATTTTTGAAAAGTCTTTAATAAACTTTCGGTAATAGCCTACCATACCTAAAAACTGTTTAATTTGTTTCTTTGTTTTAGGGATTTTCATCTTTGAAATGGCTTCTACTTTATTTGGATTAGGTTTTACTCCTTCAGGTGTTACTATATGTCCTAAAAATTCAGTTTCTCTTTTCAGAAATTCAGATTTATCTAGTTGTATTTGTAGATTTGCATCTTTCAATTTTTTGAAGACCTTTTCTAGTGAAACTAAATGTTCTTGCAAAGAAGTACTAAATACTATTACATCGTCCATATATACAAAACAAATAGAGCCTATTAAATCTTTCAAAACGTAGTTCATTAATCTTTGAAATGTAGCAGGTGCGTTCTTAAGGCCAAATGGCATTCGTGTAAATTCATAATGACCGAAATTCGTCGAAAAGGCTGTTTTTGGTATATCGCTTTCTTTGATTTCGATTTGATGAAAGCCTTTCGCCAAATCTAATGTTGAGAAGTACATGGATCTACCTAATTTGTCTAATATATCATCTATATTAGGAATAGGGAATTTATCATCAGTTGTTATTAGATTCAACTTCCGATAATCGACCACAATTCTCCACTTGGGTTTGCCAGATGCATCGGCCTTTTTGGGTACAACCCAAATAGGGGATGAATACGGCGATGAGCTATGCCTAATTATACCTTGATTGAGCAAGTCCTGCATTTGATATTCCACTTCTTTCCTATGAGCTTCGGGATATCGGTAAGTTTTCGTGTAAATTGGGTCATTATTTTTTGTTTTGATTTCATGTTTAATAACATGAGTAAATGTTAATGTTTGACCTTCTCCGTAAAACGTTGATTTATACTTATTTATTAAAAATAGTAGTTTTTGTTTTTCTTCGTAGTTTAAATGGTTTGTTCGAATTTCATTTACAACGTCGTTTGCGAATGTTCGCTCATCCGAAAATGTGACAAGTTCATTATAAGGAATGGGTAAATGATTTACATTTGTAGAGTTCTTCATTTTTTGCAACTGCTCTAGGTGTTCGTTTGATTCAGTTTTCGAACCTTCATTTTCCCTGAAAGTTTTCGTTAAACTGCCTACAATCGGTTTCTTTTCTTGATTTTCGTTGAAATAAATCGGAAGAACCTTTGTGTTGAACTGTATAGTTTTATTATGAAGATCAATTGTCGTTTTGTACAATGATAATACATCATTACCAATCAGACCATCATACTTGTCACTAAATTTTATTTCCATAAAGTCAAGTTTATGACTTTGATCAGAATCGGAGAATTCTTTAAAAGGTTTAATAGAAATAATGTAATCGTACACAAGCTCTGAGTTTAGAGAGAACAATTTAGTTCGTTTGATAGGGATTCTAAGCTTAGGATCGCAAAGTCCAGGACGAATAGTACTAATTGTCGCACCTGTATCTATTAAAAATCGTAATGGCATTCCATAAGAATCTATTCGGATATAGGGTAACGTTGGTTTACATCCGAGGCTTGTTGCCGAAAATTTAGGTTGGTTTGCACCATTTGACGGGAATTATCAACTTCCATTGATTGTGGTGGTCCATATCGTCTGATTCGAGATTGGAGAGAATTATCATTGAAAGTATCATTAAATCGATTATTATGGTTACGATTAAAATTTCTATTATTATGATACTGTGTGGAATTTTGCCAGTTAAACTGTCGATTGTCACGAAAATTATTATGATTAGGATTGAAGGTATTGTTATTTTGCAATTGTTGTGAATTATATTTGTGAAACGAATTGGATGAATTTGGTTTATGCACGTTTTGTCTTGGTACGAAATTTTTTGATATATTCTCACATTGTGAATAGTATAAATAGTTGCCTTCTGTCAGAATAGCGAGAGCTTGATCTAATGAACTTGGATTTCTACCGAACAAAACACTTCGAACTGGCTCTATCATTTTACACATAAAAACATTTAACGCGATTCTTTTATTTCCGTCTATTTCTTGGCACTTATTTTCGAGTTCCGATTTAACATTCAAACGTTGTAGCTTAGATATTATTTGATTGTAAAAATCTAATACATTTGTTCTAAACTCTGTTAATCTAAGATCGTCTAAAAGTTGCAAACAATTTTTCTTATCACTAAAGTTAGATATAAGAATTTCTTTTAAATGACTCCATTGGCTTATATTATTGTTAATATTCATTACTTTCTGTGCCTTACCTACTAGTTTAGTTCGTAGAATGTTAAAGATGATTAAATGCGAGAGTTGATCGTAGACAGAAAGTGTTGAGACTAGGATTTCCACGTTGTCTATCCAGGATTTCAATGTTCCACTAGATCCATCGTAAGTGTCCAGTTTGGAAGCAAATTTTATTGGGTCTAGTTGTAAACGTTTCAAAGTAGATGTTGTCAATGGTGGAGAAGATCCCTCGTCCGTTCTGTTTCTATTTTCTAGATTTTGCAGCACTTCGTCCAGCCTTGAAGATTGCCTGATGTCTTCGGTTGCCATTTCCTAGCTTCTTGTTGAGATCCAAATCTGTCGTAAATTGCACAGCACTAAATGTAATTTTCTTTTCCGGTTGACCGCTCGCGAAACTTCTATTTTCAACGCTCTCGCGTTTTTGCGAAATATGCACCTTGTGCCCTTGCACTTATCGATGCCGCGACTAGATTCGATTAGTGTCCTTATATTATTCGGACAAACGACTGCGCCAATTACAAGGTCTTGAAAACGGAAAACTCCTCTCAAGCCTTTTTATTTAAATCAAAAACTAAACTCGTCGTTTTGTGAAAGACTTTTATTCATGATCTCCGTTTGGAGGCTAATACAATACTACTCTACTTTCTTACAATTCTATTCCTATTTATTACTTAATTTCTAACTGCAAGCAAAGGGACCAAGCGAAGCAATTAATATTATACATAAAAGAATAATTAGTTTCGTGCCTAATGGGAAACTCACCCAATTTCGATCGGTTCATTTTGTCCAGCATACATCTTAAATCAGAGGACGTGTGAACGTTTTTCATGAGAACCGTCGTTACATGGGAATGATTGCTTTACGCGCATTACGCATTACGGATTTCATTTCAGCCTCTGATATAACACTATATTATCACAATACAATTTGATCGTACGAGGAGAGTTCATAAAAATTTCATTTTCAAGTTGTTTTAACCAAATACATTCTTGTATTGGTGCGGTCATTGACATAAATTCAGCCTCAGTTGTTGATATGGCGACAGTCGGTTGTCGTTTTGAGCACCATGATATTGCACCATTTTGCAGCGTGAACACATAGCCGGTGGTTGATTTGCGTTCGTCTTCGTCACCAGCCCAATCCGCATCGCAATATCCTTGAATTTCGGTCGGTTGCTTTGTGTATGTTATTTTCTTGTCAATCGTTGCCTTAAAATAACGTAGCACACGTTTAGCTGCTGCCCAATGTGGTTTACCTGGATTTTCGCTGTATCTACTCAGCACATTTACAGCAAAACAAACATCCGGCCTGGATACTTGTGCACAAAATTGCAATGCACCAACTAATTGACGATATGGTACATTTATCATATCTTTCACTTCCTTTACATCTGTTGGACACATCTTTTTTGTAAGTTTTTGATTTGTGTCCATTGGAACGGGCAACCCATTACATTCACTCATATTAAAACCAGACAAAAGAGCTTTGATGTAATTAGTTTGATCAAGGGAGATCATACCTGATTTTCTGTTGCGTGTCACGCGAATACCAAGCACTGACGATATCTCTCCCATGTCTTTCATTTTGAACTCATCGAACAAAACCTGGGGCAGCTTCCTTTCCATTTCGTTGTTGTTGGAAAATATGATGATGTCATCCACGTAAATTGCCACGATGAAAATACGTTTCCCTTCAACGAAATAGTACACGCATTGGTCGGTCCATGATCGCTTCAGTCCAAAATTCAATAACACTTTGTTTAATGTAGTGTTCCATACTCGACTCGATTGTTTGAGACCATAAATCGATCTGGTGAGCTTACATACACGATTCGATCCATCGCTGAATCCCTCTGGTTGCATCATGTAAGCTTCTTCTTCAAGTGTACCATGAAGAAAAGCTGTCACAACGTCCAATTGACGAATATTCAGACTAAACTTAGCTGCAATTGCCATTAAATATCGAATCGCCGTAAATCGGACTACTGGTGAAAATGTTTCATGATAATCAACACCTTCAATTTGTGTGTAGCCCTTTGCAACTAATCTCGCTTTGTAACGTATGATTCTTTCATCAGTGTTGCGTTTGGTTTTGTACACCCATTTACACTTGATTGGTATTTTACCCGGTGGAAGATCTACCAATTTCCATGTTCGATTCGCTTGTAATGAATCAAGCTCTTCCTTCATCGCATGCTTCCACAAATCGGCGCTCTGGCTTGAAATTGCATGTTTAAATGTGGATGGAATGCATGATATAAATGCATAAGCAAACGTCGCATAATCTGGTTTCGATTTGTTTGTATTTCGTGTCGATTGTTTCACAACTGGCGTTTCATTAGCGTTTTGATTCATCGCTCGCTTTTCAAATGGATCTTCAGGCTCCCATTCACTCACACTACCATCATCTGATAATGCGCTTGGTGATAGAGCATTTGAATTGTTCAATGTCAAATCGGCTTGATTTGACTGACCATTTGAGTAACCACTCGATGAACCAATCGATACTACAGTATTTGAATCACTTGATGACAAATCGGCTTGATTTGAATGCTTTTCCTCCTCTGATTTAATACTGTCTACGTTTACCTCCTCAGCTTCAGGATATTGCAAACAAAACTGATTAATTTTATCAATTTCAGAATCATTTACCTGAGTATTTCCACTAGATTCTAAGAAAATGACATCTCTGCTAGTTATTATCGATTTTGTTTGCTTGTTGTAAAGCCGATACGTTTTGGCATCACTGGAATATCCCATAAAAATGCATCCTGTTGATTTCTCATCCAGTTTCTTTCTCCTTGCCCCTGGAACTTGTGCAAATGCTTTACACCCACCCAAAGACTTTCAGCCATTTTAAATTCGGCTTTTGACCGGACCAAATTTCTTCAGGTGATTTATCACCACTGCCTTTACACGGCACACGATTGATGATATAAGCAGCTGTCATCACTGCTTCTGCCCAAAATGCCTTCGTCACACCTGAATCGATCAACATACATCGAATTTTCTCCAAAATTGTCCGGTTTATTCTCTCGGCTACACCATTTTGCTGTGGTGTATGTATTGCCGTTTTTTGTTGCAAAATCCCGCTGTGTTCACAATACCGTTTAAATGCGTTATTGAAATATTCGGTGCCATTGTCACTTCTCAACACTTTAATGTTATACCCACTTTGTTTTTCGACCATCGTTTTAAAGTTAATAAAACTTTTGTACACTTCACTTTTTCTTTTTATTACATATACAAACAATTTATGTGAAAAGTCGTCAACAAAGGTTAGAATAAACCTATTTCCACCCAATGATTTCACAGGTAAGGGGCCACATACATCTGTATGTACGAGTTCTAGTAATTGTTTTGCACATTTCCCCTTATCTTTGAATGGTGTTCGACTGTGTTTTCCTTTTATACACGTTTCACATATACTATTTCTTGGCATTGTTATATTTTTGATATCGCTTTTCAAAAATTTCATGTAATCAAAACTCGTGTGTCCGAACCGACGATGCCATAGAATCGCAATTTCTTTTGGCCTTTCCGTAATCACCGAATCATTATCAATTATTAATGTCTTTTCACTGCGAACAACATCCAATTTAAATAAATCGTTTACTAAACTTGCAGTCGCAAGCAAATTCCAGTCTGAATCAAAAATTCTGCAACCGTCTTTTTAAAAAAACACTTTATAGTCATTTTTTACCATTTGACTAACTGATATTAAATTAGCACAAATATTCGGCACATAGTGAACGTTTGAAATTTTTATTTCTCTTTGTTCGCCTTCCACTACAATATTTTGATTCACACTACCGACACACTCGATTGTCATTTTTTCATTGTTCGCTATTATGACTTCTTTACGATCTATTTTTCTTGATTGTCTATAAATGAAATGTTATTTGACATTGTACACGTTGCACCACTGTCCACATACCAATCACAGTTATTTGGTAGCTCCGATTTATCAACAATAAACGATGTATATAATGTCGACTCCTTTTTCGATTTATTTGAATTGTATTTATTTTTATTTTTTAATCTCTGGTCTACTGTTTTTGAAAGGTGGCAGCCCTATGTAGGACTCGTTCGGGTATGTGCTGTCGTCCCATTGGTGATCGCAACATTCGGTTGGGAGCTTTGGTCATCTTACACGTTTGGCAGGAGGATACATATTCTTTGATCTATTGTGCCATCCCGGGTCAGAAAAGTGGTCCCTTAGACGGTGTAGTGTCTTTATATATCCCCCGTGCGCGCACATCAGATGCTCATGCAACCGAGCCAAAAGAGTGTAGGTCATCTCTTCTGGAATCCAGAGTTTCCAGGCAATTTGTTCTTGTACAGCGTCTCCAGACGGGTATTCTGAGCGTCTGTAGACGAATCCCTCCATGACCTTTAGGTCCGGAAACCTTTCGAGCTGCGCCGTAATGGTGTTTACGAGAGCCAAATACTTATCGGACTTGAAGTAACTGGATTCTAAGTCGACGAGATCTGAGTCATCGATCGTTTCTAAGGCTGCTGCAGATTCGGGTGAGAACATTCGGGAGAGGGAGTCTGGTACCACATTCTGCGATCCCTTTAGATGCCTGATGGTAAAGGTAAACCCCTGAAGCTTTAATGCAAATCTCACCAGCCTCCCTCGAAGGTCCGTCTGTCCCATCAACCACTTGAGGGAGGCGTGATCAGTGATCACTTCGAATTCATGTCCTTCAATGTAGGCTCGAAATTTTTTTATGGCCATCACCGCTGCCAGGCATGCCTGCTCTGAGATGGTGTAGTTTCTCTGAGCCGGGCTCAGCTTTTGAGACATGAATGCGATTGTGACTTCCACTCCCTCCTCGGTCCTTTGTGCTAACACTGCGCCAATGCCGTGCTGAGAGGAATCGCCTTGGATGGAAAAAGGTTTTGAGAAGTTTGGGTATGAAGGACGAGTGCGGTAGACAAGCTTAATTTGACGGAGTCAAAGGCCGCTACGCTATCCTGGGTCCAGATTAATTTACTCCGTTTCTCCAAAAGGTCTGTTTAGGGGGTGGTAAGGGCTGCAAAATTCCGTACGAATCTCCGGTACCATCCGCAAACTCCCAAGAACCGTCGTAGCTGTTTCACGGTTACCGGCCTTGGAAACTCACTGATTGCGGTGATCTTGCCTGGATCTGTCTTGATTTCACCGTTTCCCACGATGTAACCCAGGTAGCGTTCCACGCTCATTACAAAGTGACTTTTTCCTATGTTGATAGTGAGTCCCGCTTTCCTAATACAGCCGACGACTTCGAATAGCAATGTGGTCGTCAAAGGTTTCAGAGATCAAGAGTAAGTCATCTAGGTACACGAAAACTTGGCAACGCAGATGCGCTGGGATGACCTTATCCATCAGTCGTGACATGGTATGAGGTGCGTTGCAAAACCCAAATGGCATGGTCACGAAGTGGTATAAATGACGCCCAGGTACGGTGAAGGCTGTCTTATCCCTTGACAATTTATCGAGCGGAAACTGCCAAAAAGCGTCCTTCAGGTCCAAGCTTGATATAAATGTGGCCTTCGGTAATCGGCTAAAAATTCCGTCAATGAGGGATAAGGGATAGGCATCCCTAACCGTAACTGAGTTTTCCTTTCTGGTATCCAGGCATAATCGAACCTTCCCTGGTTTCGGACCAGTGTTACGGGGGCTGACCATGAACTCTGTGACTCTTTGATCACTCCGAGGGCCAGCATGCGGTTGATCTCCGCGTACAGAAGTTTTTCTACCGCGGGACAAATCGGATAATGCCGTTGTTTAATCGGCTTGGCGTCTCCTACATCTATAGTGTGAGCGACTAACGAGGTTCGACCCAACTCCTCCTTGGCATTTGATGGAAATGTGTTGATAGCGGCGGCCAGTCTCGTGCTCTGCGGGGGTGAAAGTGTGTGTTGTTTGTCGTCACTGTTTAGGTCTGCTATACCAGGAACGTCAACGGGAACCTTTTCGGTGAAGAGATTTGCTGCTAACCCAAATGCTTTTACAAAACCAACTCCAAGGTACAAGTTTTGAGACAGAGAAGGAATGATCCACAGGCGTAAGTTCCTTGCGACGCCTCTAAAGGTCACTTCACATTTGACCTGCCCCGCGGCTCGATGTCGTGTGCAATCAGTGGTCGAGAAGATCAGTTTGAGTTTCTCTAGAGGAAGAGAAGGGTTCTCAAGGAACTTCCTGGCTAATTCGTATGCTATACAGCTGACGGACGCACCGATGTCGATCAAGCCTCGGACATGCATGCCTAAGGCGAACACCTGGGCATATGGTTGCTGGTGTAGTGCGGAGGTGGTCAAAAAACTAGCTAAAATAGAGTGGCTCAAGGCCTGTTTGTGCCGCATTCTCTTGCAAAAGTGTCGTCATCGGATAGTATAACGCCTTGGGCGTGGCAGAGTGACTTCGTTCAGAAAGATGCGATTGCGAGCGGCTTGGTACTCTCGTAATCGAACATGGTATGGCCTCATATGTCGTGGGAGCTCTGAAGGGTTGGCTAATGTAGATCTGTTTTCGTCGTCTTGGCTGATTTTTTGGCAACAAGCTTGCGCATTTGAGTGACTAACGTCGTAGCGTATCGATGGTATAGTGTAGGACTGCTCAGTGGGGCGTGTACTCGAATCTTTCGGAGTCTGATTGGGGCGATCAGACGAATTGTGCGTCAAATCAGTAGTTAAGGGTGCGGAGGAGCTTTCCTTGGGGAAGGCCGCGACGTATGTCGTACCTTCCCCGCTCTCTCGTTTTTTTATTGCCGGCAGTTGTCACATTTCGGCTTCACGGTGCTTTCTTTCCCACAACCATAACAAAATAGTGTCCTCTCCTCTTCACATTCAATAAAGTGATGGCCGGGCTGCCGACAATTGCAGCAAACTCCGGGGCTTTGGAGCTCCTCTAGGTATGTCTCTGAAGCATGGTCTTGGAAGTTCGGATCAGATAGACATTCAGACACTGGGTTTTCCGGATAAATCGACGATACTGCCGGGCGGTCGGGACGTTTACGTCTCGCAGCATACATGGTTTGGTTGTCCCGTCAAGGATTGGCATGGATTCCTTCCAGAATCCTAGCAGAAGAACGTAAACCCTGAAGATTCCTACGAGGAGCATAGCATGAGCTGTTGGAGCTCTGGACGACAACCATCCCATAGGATTTCCAACATTTCCGCCTGTGAGATGGGTCGCGTCAGACGCTCAGCCATGCAACTAAGTGCCTCTTAGAAGTCATCCACTGTTTCACCTGCTTTTTTTCGTCGATGGCGTAATCGCTATTTCAAGAGATCATCGCTGTGTGCTGGGACAAATTCCTGGACTAGTGCATCCTTAAGGTGATTCCACGAAAAATGTGTTGTGTCCTGGACGTATCTCTAGAACCATCTCAACGCACGTCCCTCGAACAAAAGCTGTGCTTGGTTAACAAGAAGGTTTTAGTTCCCTCGAAGGCTAACCGCAGTCATCCACTCCACTCTCTGAAGGAACCCCCCCCCCCAGAGAAACCGAGTCAATCTGGCCACCGCTTTCCCAATCGACGTATCTGCGGTAAGTCGATGGGTGGGAAGGTTACTGGATGGTGCTCGTTCCGTACTGGGGACATCTTCCCAGGAGAGATTCTGCAACTCGCCTAGATTGAGACCTCCAGAGAGTGGCGCAGCGCCTGGTTAAAGGAATCTGACCGATTTATCGATAACACTTTACGCGCAGGAATTGCCAATTAATTAAAACACAACCTTCTTCGTAGAAAGCTGAAGCAAGAGAGCGAGCCTCTTTGTTTATTCAAAATATATGCGTTTTGACATTTAATAAAAAGTGTTGCCAACTGGCATTTTTAACACTCTCCCTGAATTTAATATTGCCTTTACTCTCATATACAAAAAATCTTAGAATGTTCAATTCACTAAATCAAATTCAAAACAATTAGAACTCATTTTACATATCTACAACCAATGAAAAAACTTTATATAAAATATGCAAATGAACTTACGTTATTATTGTTCAGGAAATGGTTTTCAATTTAATCCAATGATTTTCGATACTGAAGCTAACTTGATGCTTGATACAGGCTTTGTTAACACATCAGCTGGCATTTCATTTGTAGCTTAATGGATTAAATCGACAACCCTTTCTTGAACCTTTTGATGAACAAACTTCTGTTTAATATCAATATGTTTGGTTCTGGCTGAATATGTATTATTATTAGCAAAATTAATTGCGCCTATATTATCACAATACAATTTGATCGTACGAGGAGAGTTCATAAAAATTTCATTTTCAAGTTGTTTTAACCAAATACATTCTTGTATTGGTGCGGTCATTGACATAAATTCAGCCTCAGTTGTTGATATGGCGACAGTCGGTTGTCGTTTTGAGCACCATGATATTGCACCATTTTGCAGCGTGAACACATAGCCGGTGGTTGATTTGCGTTCGTCTTCGTCACCAGCCCAATCCGCATCGCAATATCCTTGAATTTCGGTCGGTTGCTTTGTGTATGTTATTTTCTTGTCAATCGTTGCCTTCAAATAACGTAGCACACGTTTAGCTGCTGCCCAATGTGCTTCACCTGGATTTTAGCTGTATCTACTCAGCACATTTACAGCAAAACAAATATCTGGCCTGGATACTTGTGCACAAAATTGCAATGCACCAACTAATTGACGATATGGTACATTTATCATATCTTTCACTTCCTTTACATCTGTTGGACACATCTTTTTTGTAAGTTTTTGATTTGTGTCCATTAGAACGGGCAACCCATTACATTCACTCATATTAAAACCAGACAAAAGAGCTTTGATGTAATTAGTTTGATCAAGGGAGATCATACCTGATTTTCTGTTGCGTGTCACGCGAATACCAAGCACTGACGATATCTCTCCCATGTCTTTCATTTTGAACTCATCGAACAAAACCTGGGTCAGCTTCCTTTCCATTTCGTTGTTGTTGGAAAATATGATGATGTCATCCACGTAAATTGCCACGATGAAAATACGATTCCCTTCAACGAAATAGTACACGCATTGGTCGGTCCATGATCGCTTCAGTCCAAAATTCAATAACACCTTGTTTAATGTAGTGTTCCATACTCGACTCGATTGTTTGAGACCATAAATCGATCTGGTGAGCTTACATACACGATTCGATCCATCGCTGAATCACTCTGGTTGCATCATGTAAGTTTTTTCTTCAAGTGTACCATGAAGAAAAGCTGTCACAACGTCCAATTGACGAATATTCAGACTAAACTTAGCTGCAATTGCCATTAAATATCGAATCGCCGTAAATCGGACTACTGGTGAAAATGTTTCATGATAATCAACACCTTCAATTTGTGTGTAGCCCTTTGCAACTAATCTCGCTTTGTGACGTATGATTCTTTCATCAGTGTCGCGTTTGGTTTTGTACACCCATTTGCACTTGATTGGTATTTTACCCGGTGGAAGATCTACCAATTTCCATGTTCGATTCGCTTGTAATGAATCAAGCTCTTCCTTCATCGCATGCTTCCACAAATCGGCGCTCTGACTTGAAATTGCATGTTTAAATGTGGATGGAATGCATGATATAAATGCATAAGCAAACGTCGCATAATCTGGTTTCGATTTGTTTGTATTTCGTGTCGATTGTTTCACAACTGGCGTTTCATTAGCGTTTTGATTCATCGCTCGCTTTTCAAATGGATCTTCAGGCTCCCATTCACTCACACTACCATCATCTGATAATGCGCTTGGTGATAGAGCATTTGAATTGTTCAATGTCAAATCGGCTTGATTTGACTGACCATTTGAGTAACCACTCGATGAACCAATCGATGCTACAGTATTTGAATCACTTGATGACAAATCGGCTTGATTTGAATGCTTTTCCTCCTCTGATTTAATACTGTCTACGTTTTCCTCCTCAGCTTCAGGATATTGCAAACAAAACTGATTAATTTTATCAATTTCAGAATCATTTACCTGAGTATTTCCACTAGATTCTAAGAAAATGACATCTCTGCTAGTTATTATCGATTTTGTTTGCTTGTTGTAAAGCCGATACGTTTTGGCATCACTGGAATATCCCACAAAAATGCATCCTGTTGATTTCTCATCCAGTTTCTTTCTCTTTGCCCCTGGAACTTGTGCAAATGCTTTACACCCAAACACTTTCAGCCATTTTAAATTCGGCTTTTGACCGGACCAAATTTCTTCAGGTGATCTATCACCACTGCCTTTACACGGCACACGATTGATGATATAAGCAGCTGTCATCACTGCTTCTGCCCAAAATGCCTTCGTCACACCTGAATCGATCAACATACATCGAATTTTCTCCAAAATTGTCCGGTTTATTCTCTCGGCTACACCATTTTGCTGTGGTGTATGTATTGCCGTTTTTTGTTGCAAAATCCCGCTGTGTTCACAATACCGTTTAAATGCGTTATTGAAATATTCGGTGCCATTGTCACTTCTCAACACTTTAATGTTATACCCACTTTGTTTTTCGACCATCGTTTTAAAGTTAATAAAACTTTTGTACACTTCACTTTTTCTTTTTATTACATATACAAACAATTTATGTAAAAAGTCGTCAACAAAGGTTAGAATAAACCTATTTCCACCCAATGATTTCACAGGCAAGGGGCCACATAAATCTGTATGTACGAGTTCTAGTAATTGTTTTGCACATTTCCCCTTATCTTTGAATGGCGTTCGACTGTGTTTTCCTTTTATACACGTTTCACATATACTATTTCTTGGTGTTGTTATATTTTTGATATCGCTTTTCAAAAATTTCATGTAATCAAAACTCGTGTGTCCGAACCGACGATGCCATAGAATCGCAATTTCTTTTGGCCTTTCCGTAATCACCGAATCATTATCAACTATTAATGTCTTTCCACTGCGAACAACATCCAATTTAAATAAATCGTTTACTAAACTTGCAGTCGCAAGCAAATTCCAGTCTGAATCAAAAATTCTGCAGCCGTCTTTTTTAAAAAACACTTTATAGTCATTTTTTACCATTTGACTAACTGATATTAAATTAACACAAATATTCGGCACATACTGAACGTTTGAAATTTTTATTTCTCTTTGTTCGCCTTCCACTACAATATTTTGATTCACACTACCGACACACTCGATTGTCATTTTTTCATTGTTCGCTATTATGACTTCTTTACGATCTATTTTTTCTTGATTGTCTATAAATGAAATGTTATTTGACATTGTACACGTTGCACCACTGTCCGCATACCAATCACAGTTATTTGGTAGCTCCGATTTATCAACAATAAACGATGTATATAATGTCGACTCCTTTTTCGATTTATTTGAATTGTATTTATTTTTATTTTTCCCTTTTGCTGTTGGGCAATTGCGAATAAAGTGCGAACTGGAACCACAGTTATAACACTGTTTATCTGCTTTCTTTATATGTTGTTGGTATTTATTTTTGACAGCTAGTGCTGTCTGTTGTACGTCGTTGCTGCCGTCGTCAAATACCAAACCTTGCAACAGTAAGTTATTTACTTTGTCAAACGTGATTTTTTCGGGTGCGCTTTCCAATGATACAATTGTCGGACCATACTTTGCTGGCAAACCTACTAACATTAATGAACCAGCCACTTCATCGTCGATGTTAAACCCTGCGTGTTTAACTTTTGACCACAATGTATTCATTTTATTCACATATTCTTCAACCGAATTAGACTGTTCTACTACTTTATTTGTGAAAAAACTAAATTTGGCTGCGGATGGCCCATAACCGAAAGGAATCTGACCGATTTATCGATAACACCTTACGCGCAGGAATTGCCAATTAATTAAAACACAACCTTCTTCGTAGAAAGCTGAAGCAAGAGAGCGAGCCTCTTTGTTTATTCAAAATATATGCGTTTTGACATTTAATAAAAAGTGTTGTCAACTGGCATTTTTAACACTGGTGCCTTCGAATGGTTGTGTGTGGCAGCGATATAGGGTGGCGGTGCACTTTCGGTGACATAAGATCGGGGTGCCATACGCGCCGAGGGTTCCACGGGCGAGCGTCCAGTTCCTATATGAGCTGTTGCCACTTCAGGTGATGGTCGTCGAGATAGATGGTCCATCTCCCTTCGGACGCTATCGTTGACCGGGCGCGGCAGAATTTCTTCCAGACGCTTGGTAATGGCCTCTATTGGGTCCAGCTGTTCCAACGTAGCCCTAACTATCAGTACGTGAGGTGGCGGCAGAGAATAGTCTGGGCTATTCCCACCCAGAATAGGCCGAGGAATAAGTAGGCTCGCATCCCGGTCAGGGCTCATTTGTGATGATCGAGCCCTCCTAGAACGCGTATTATACGGGTTCGTCCGAGGAATAGGTAAACCCACCAAGTGATATTTTCAGTTGAAGATGCGATCCTCCTAACGTGTGCCTGGAAATGAGTTCCATCAACTCTTCTTACGAGCCGTGCTCCATGAAAGAAATGACTTCCCATCATGACTGGTCACACAAGGACAACACGTAGGAAGAGTAAGAATCCTGTCGCGAGGCAATAACTTAACGAGGAAGTGTTGAACAGCCAAGTGCCTGAAGCACTACAAACTTCAACTTTAGTTCAAGAAGTTCAACAATTCCAATTGATGTGTGACCCCTATATGAAAATCCATAGATCGTATAGATCGATTTACCAGACTTGGGCGACGCTAATAAAGTTTTTGGGGCCCCACGTTGGGGGCCCTTGTAACGTTTTTCAATATTTTCATTTTTCTCCGATCGGGTCTCCGCTGAGACCGACGACGATCGGCGTCACACCGATGTGACAGCTCGACGTGCAGTCCGTGGATCGAGGCAAAGGACTACGTATCACGCCGAGAATAAGTCCTGCCTCCCACTTGGTGTTTGGGGTTGGTGACTGCTGGCGCGCTAGCTAGTTCGGTGAGGCGTACGGTCGAGGCTCTTAGGGTCCAAACACCAAGTGTCCGAGTTCGTTACACAAACTCAGCCACCTGAAAAGCCCTTGGATTACGCGTTTTCAATCCACAATCATCAAAAAAAAGATACACAAACCAAAAACTCAAACCACTCTATTCTCTACTTTACTATACGTCCGCGAGACCGTCTTACCCGACCGCGACTTCTCGTCGGCACACAAATAGACTACCGCGATACAAGAACACTACTTTACAGGAAAAACATTCAATTTTACAAAATCAAAGCTAACGCGAACACTGTGCCGCGGAAGAACCCGAATCACTGCTGAAAACCAAAAAGAAGGGAGGTACCTGGCGAAGCCTCGCCAACCAACGATGTTATAGGCTGGGCCCAGCCTCCTTGTTTGGAACGTGAGCGAAACTCATTCTTCAGCGCTCGGAACCCCATATCAGATCGAACTAACCGACCTACCTGTTTGGTAGGAAGTCCCGGAAGAAAATTTAGGGGTTTAAGTGCAATTCATATTTTTTTCCTCTAAATCACTTTATATTATTCATTAAAACTCGACTTGACAAAAAAAGGAAACATAAAACAAAATAACAAAAGCAAATCAATTTAATAATATATTAACCTTTTAAATAAGCGAAATGATGTTGAGATAAAATTGTGATAAATAAATATTTTAGCATTTACAAAAAAATATCATCAATCAAATCATTATTATTGTTCCTATTGTTTTCAAATCGGGAATAATGTTGTGGTGGCAAAATAAAGTTAACCTAACTTAACATTTGTTTTTCTGCAATTGTCTTCAACCCGTTTCAGAATTCGTGTCTTCTCCTTGATTATATTTTCCTTTGTTTTGCCCTGTAGATTTTGGTCGACGGCATGCCTTTTTTGTTTGTTTAATTGTTTGCTGGGTGAGTTCTTTTGTCTCTCTTGAAAATTTCATTCTATTGTTAATGATTTCTCTTGTGGTTCATCACCTCCTCCTTGCTCGCGATAATAAATAAAGATGAAAGCAATGATGGATACGATCGGCAGTTGCATGAGTATCAATTAAATTGCAAACATTTTGCTGGATCCTAGTGTGCAGCTTCAACAAAAGTTATTGGTATTGATAACCAAATTTATTCCGCGCGTGTGGTTAGGATTCAAATTACTTTTCACCACTTCACAGCAATCACATGTCACTCGTATCGTTGAATACAACACCGTTCAGAGATCAAAACTAGATTTCTGTTAAGCTGTGGACGCGAACGAAAAACAAATGCAGAAAACTTGAAAATTTTCAAATGATGAGATGAAATTACAAAAATAGAACATACGTGTTTTAGAATGCCCCGAAGAATAACGATTCGAATGAAATTGCTATTTCTTACGTTTGTCCTCACGTAGGATGACCGGGTTTTGTTGACCGACAAAATGTCGCACCGAGTTACTTTCTTCTGGTAGAAAGGAGCCGAGCACATGTGCAGCTTCCACTGAATGAGCGCGTTTCCCTGATCCTTCACTGCCGTCCTAGCTACACCTAACGTTAAGGGTTAAATGTTTTGAAAATGGGATTCGCGCTTAACATCAATCGTATCTTTGTTCGATTCTTATGGAACACACATAGCCTTCATTATATACTCGATATAAATGGAGTGCACTGTTAATCGCTTAGTGAATACGTTTCGCAAGTGTCCAGCTTCAATTATTGCACGTTTCTTCAAACTGGTCTTACTGGGAAGTGACTTTCTTTTCAGAATAATCCATTTAAACTATCACTACCACTATAACCTCTGATCGGTAAGATCAGCTACTACAGTAATTATAACTGTTAAACACATGAATTTTAGATTATGTGGATCACTTCGCAAGCGGCGAGTACCGGCAAAATTGAATATCTTTTAGCCTGTTAGTATATTCGCTTAATCTTTTAGAGCGATACCATCCCCGGTAACCGCACTAGTCGCACTCATTTCAGCAGCTTCGCGCGGATTACCTCTTTCTTCCACAAAAGATACTCTCGAAAAGGACGTCTTGTGAAGAATATCACGCTTCCACTTCACACTTTCCCGTTTCCAGAACCAAAATCGCGCTGTCGACCCCTTCTGGGAACTTGAAAACTGCTTGTTGCTAACCGCGTTCCCTGTGGTGCGCAACCAGTTTTCCTAGTGGGTTGTTCCTGCATAGCGCTGGGTGACGACGTGCACAATCGAGGTGACGCGATCCAAGCCAGCCCGGATGTGCGAAAGGCCGCATTACATCGTCTCCCGTAACATTGGTAGTCAAATAAGGGAAGGTAAGACTGTGTCTGGATGCACGCAAAGTGAATCGAGTCACGGTAAAGGTTGCTTATCCCTTAACACACGTCGGTGGGATACTAAGTCGACTTCCAAGAGGTCAGTTCATAACCAGCCTCGACTTTAAGGAGTCATTTGGCAAATCTCATTAGATGAAAAGTCCAGGGAGAAGACAGTTTTCACCGTACCAGGTCATCCGTTGTACCAGCTCGTCACCATGTCGTTTGGGCTGTACAATGCACCCTAAACGATGCAACGGTAGATGGATAGGGTCGTGCCAGCACACCTACACCACCAGGTCTTCGTCTACTTAGATAACCTCCTGTTGTTCACAGAGACACTAAGTGAGCACTTCCAGCTGCTCCAGGAAGTCGCAGTATGCTTATGGAAAGCCGAAATTACTTTCAATATTGAGAAGAGCAAGTTCTTCATGAAAGAAGTACAATATTTGGGCCACATAACTGGTCATGGAACGATTTGCACAGATCCTAGCAACGTACAAGCCATAACGGAGCTCCCGTGACCCACTTACATAAAGCAGTTGCGACATTTTCTTGGAATATGGGGTTGGTAACGACGCTTTGTACCCAATTTCGCAGGTCTATCTACCGCACTCACGCACCTTTTATCACGGAAGCGAAAGTTTTTATGAAATGGTGTGAGCCTCAGAGCCTTCCAAGACTTGAAAGACGCTCTATGTAGAGCACCAGTTCTGCACAGCTCCGATTTTACACGCCCCTTTGCTACACATTGTGACACGAGTCAACAGAGAGTATGCGCAGTGCTCATGCAGAAGACTGCAGATGGAGCAAAAGATCCTGTGGCGTATATGTCATACAAGCTAAACCCTGCGCAGCGCAATTACACCGTGTCTGAACAGGAGTGCCTGGCCGCCGTATTAGCCATAAAAAACTTCCGAATCTATAGGGAAGGGCATCAATTTGAGGTCATCATGGATAATGCCTTGCTACAATGACTTATGACGCTCTCGGATCTACATGGCAGGTTGGCAAGATGGGCTTTGAAACTTGATCATTTTTCATTGGAAGGGAAGCCAAAATGTAGTGCCTGACTCGCTACCGCGCGTATTTTCCCCGGAGAATCTAGAACTATGAGAGATTTCTACCACCACTTTAGAGATCGATTTTTCCTCTCCCCATTTCAAGTGCGGAGAATACCAAAGGCTTGCGAAACAAATCTCTCACTATCAGGCACAGTTACCGGACTTACGAGTTCTGGAAAGATTCGTGTACAAACGGTGCCAGTATGCCTCTGGTGACGTTTCTACAGACGTAGACGCATGGAAACTTTGGATTCCGGGCGAACTGAATGCCTCCGTAATATAGCGAGCACACGACTATCCACTTATAGCTCACGGGAAAATTGGAAAAACACTCAGGCGACTCAAAGAATTCTATTATTGGCCAGCCATGACCAAACAAGTCACTGAGTATGTCAGTTCGTGCCACGTCTGCAAAATGACCAAAGCGCCCAACCGAACTCTCGGAGCTTCCATGCGTCCTACAGTTGTTCCGGAACGCATCTTTCAACGTTTGTACGTCTATCTCTTTGGACCATACCCTCGATCTTCAGCAGACCACACCTTGATTCTAGTAGTCCTGGATCATTTGTCCAAATTTTCTTTTTTAAAACCACTCCAGCAAAACTTATCACGTCATACCTAGAAGAGGACCTGTTCCATTTGATAGGAGCTCCCGGGACTATCGTTTCCGACAATGGCCCTAAGTTCAGGAGCCAACTACTCAATCAGCTCTTAGAAGAGTACGAGTGCGCCACACCAACACGACCATTTATCCACCCCCCAGGCCAATGCGTCTGAGCACGTAAATTGATCCGTGTTAGCCGCGATACGCGCATATGTCCACCCTAATCAGCGCGATTGGGATCGGAAGTTGTCGGCCATCAACTGTGCGCTACGTACTGTCCATCATACCTCTCTGTAATCAGCTCCATATTTCGTGGTGTTTAGACAAAACATGGTCGGACACGAGAGTTCCTACGCTTTGCTTCGAAAGCTGCAGATGTTAAAAGATCCTGAGTTGGAATTGCTACCACACGAAAGAATGGCAAAAATACGCCAAGAGGTGGCAGACCGTTTGGTAAAAGCCACACAAACTCAGCTGCGGGTCTACAACCTACGCTCCAGTGAGCCTCGTTTCAGAGTAGGAGACATAGTCTACGTCTGAAATTTCGGTCAAAGTAAGGCTGTGGAGTATTTAAACGCCAAACTCTACAATAAATTCCTAAAGGCCACCATAGCAATTAAACATGGCAATGCATGTTTTCAAGTAGTGTGCCCCAAAAACAAGGCCTTGGGAATTTACCACACGAAGGACATTTGGGAATCAGGTCTCAGGCATGACTGCTCTTCAAACACTCGCCCTCATGCTTGTGTTGTGATGGCGCACGGCATGGAGAAAAAATCTTTGGTTTACTCAGAATCTTTGGTTTACTCAGAATCTTTGGTTTACTCGGATCGGGAGGACAGTCGCTGGAGATAGACAGAAAAAAAAGGAAGTCTGGTTTATGTCGGTCACCCGGACGGAAGGTTTCAAGGCACGTGTGGATTTTCGGGGTTTTTCTGAAGAAAAAAAAGTTCGTGTGAGTCCCGACAAAAAGTGAAAATGTGCTGCGAGTCTACGAATTGATTTTTTATTCGCTTCAAAACAAACTTGAAATGTGAAAGGTCGTGGAGTCTAGCCCCTGATTGATCCCGCGTTTTTCGGCTTTTGTGAGTGGACTTCAAAGCATCGTTTTATATGCTTAATTTTTGCGACTAATCAGTTACAAGTGTGGTTATGTCTGAACAAGTGAAAACTGAAGCATTTTGACGTGACCATGAGAAAAATGTATGGAGGCGAGGATCACGAGTTCTGCCCTTCCTTTGATTTCGCATGTTTTTGAAATTTTGTTTGAGAACCGGTGGAGATGACAGTGTTTTTTGAAATTAAGCTAGTTTGTCGAGTGATTTTTATATCGAATTTTGAACCCGTGCATTTCTATCACCGAAAATTGTGGTGAGGACAGCGATGTGATTGCGTGGGAAACTAATGAACAAAACATCAAATTAATGAAATGAAAGCATTACGCGTCCTGAGATACTTGATTAGGGATTTCATCTAAGAAAAAAAATCGTCCTTCGCTAGTTTTATATATTAGATTTCAATCGCTAATAAATAGAACACGTCACTTTGGCTAAAACAGAAAAATATGCAAAAATACTTCACTCTTAAAAATTAATTTAAAGGCTAAACTCTAAGTCAGATACTAGATGGAAAGTTTTTCATGAACAGACTGTTGAATAATCACGAAAAATAAGATTCAGTAAATATTTGCAAATAATTTATAAGTTTCAAAAATATAGAATAAGCCGAAAATTGAAAGCAAAAAATAATAGAAAAATAAGCGACACTTGATCATATATAATCTAAATTCGAATACATAGGGTCGTATTTCCAAATGTTATGTAATGGTCACAGAAATAGCGCAATGAAAAATATAAATAATTGAATATATTGAAATGATTATTTACTGTGCATTAATTGTCGGACGATTCCAGCACAGCCTTCGGGGAGTGCCGTCCCCGCGTACCTGAGGATGGTGATCGGTCCAGTGTCTGCAGTCGGACACAACCGAAGTGGGCTTGAGCGTGGGGCTCTCGCCCACGAAGCCTTACCAGGGGTCAATCTGGTACCACGGGGACCGGGGCCCAGGGAGAAAATCTCCCTCCGGTCGCGGTGAGGACCCCCTTTAGGGGGGTGCGAACGTGGTGGCTGTGGTTAAGACCCATATGCGGGTAGAGCCTCCCTAGATGCGCCCTGAAGTCGTCATTCTTCCGAGCATGGTGACTTCTGCAGCATCTTTGAGGGCTCGGCGTGGAGTTGCGAGGCAACCCGGTGCCGAGACCGTGAGATCGGCAGAGGATAAGGTAGGCCTCGCTTCCACCAGTATGGTCACTGAGCCTGCACTCAGTAGGCAGACTGGTACTCCCAAGTGGTTGTGGGAGGGCGTTGGCAGCCGCATTGTAGCTGCCCGTTGTCCGACCGCGGACCGTGGAGTTAAGCCCACACGGCAGGCCTCCACGTAAAACGCACGACATTTCTGTGCATTAATTGAAAAAAAAATATGTAAAGATTGAGTATTTTGATTTTATTCTTGCCAAGCAAAATCGATGCTATCAATTATATTGCCACTGTTGCTAATGCGTATAATTTTCATTGGCTATGATTGTTTTTTTCCTATGTGTAGTAAAGCACATCAACTATTTTTAGAGAATAATGTAAAATTATCATATTTTATATTTCTTTATCTTACAAATTAAACCGAACAAATATATATTTGATGCATGTTTATAGATATCCACGGAAAGTGAAGGAATTAAATTGAATATACGAAACACTGGTTTGTTAATTAGTTTACATTTATATGATTTATGAAAATTGGTTAATTCTCGATCTTAACCTGTCGTGAGTGAGGTGGGGTATGTCATGCCCGGGAAGTTTTAAAACGCAAATTATTTAATGTTATTGTTGCTATGCGAGTCTCGCCATTGCAGTAGTTGGAGTTATGGTGCGGGAGGCGAGGTGTGGCATATAGTTCAGTGTTGCGCAGCCGGCGACTGGAGATACACGGGCGCAAACGTTGCCGGGGTATGTTATACCCGACCTCGTATTCGATGTCACATATTAGGGTTGAATCAACTTCCTGAGTTTATTATTTATTGTTATTTATAGTAATTTGTAATTCATTTTTAGATTTATGAAGGTGTCTTATGCAGAAAATCAACGTCGGATTCAAGAATTGTGAGAAAACTGCTCAAGTGCCAGTTCCTGTGACTCTGAGAGCGAAGAAGAAATTGGCAGCGTTTTTCAGAGCAGTGAAGAAAGTGGTTCGGAACAAGAAGGTATTGTGGACTATTTAGAAGAGCCGGAATCTCTGCAGGCGGATACTAGTCAGGTGTCTGAGGTACGTGGATGTTCTAATATATCCAAAGATGGAACCAAATGGTTAGAAGTTTGTCCTAGACAAAGCGTTCGAATTAGGTCTGAGAATATTATTACTAATGCTCCAGGCGGCAAATATACTGAAAAACTTGCTAAAACAGAAATACAAACTTGGAGTCTCTATATTACAAACAGCATGTTGAATACCATTCGTACATACACAAATATTCAAATAAAGAATAAAAGGGAAAGTTGTCCAGAAAATAAAGGGAAGTATCATATGACAGATGTAACTTCGAAGGAGTTGATGGCTTACATAAGACTTTTGTATATAGCTGGTTTGAATCGCTCAAATAGACTAAACCTGAATTATTTATGGCTTACGGATGACACAGGAGTTGAAATCTTTTGCACTACACTGTCACTGCAGAGATTTTACTACCTCCAAAATAGTTTGAGATTCGATGGTAAAAACACCTGAAACGAGAGAAAGAAGATATTATGGATAATTTTGTGGACAATATTCGTGAACATCTTGTGCCTTTCGAGAACCTTACTACTGATGAGATGTTACTATCGTTTCGTGGGCGATGTCCTTTCCATGTATACATTCCTAACAAGCCGGCCAAATACGGAATCAAAATTCAAGCTCTTGTAGATGCGGAAAAATATCACATTCTCAATCTAGAAGTATACGCAGGAAAACAATCAACAGGGCCCTTCCAATTAAGTAACAAAGCGTTTGATATCGTGAATCGTTTAGTGGAACCACTAACAAAAACAAACAGAAATGTGACGTTTGATAATTGGTTTACTAGTTATCCGCTTATGATTCATCTTTTGACACAACATTCATTGACTTCTGTCGGCACAGTCCATAGAAACAAGACAAGTGTAGGGGAGAGCGAGGCTGAAAGTGCCGATTTTAACAAATCCTTGGATAAATCGGATAAGGCGAATGCTACGGTTATTAGTTCTAGTTTAACTTAGGAAGAATTTAATCTGCATTTTAAATTTATACCCAGTTTTTGTGCTTTTGGAATTGTTTTGTTTGAGAACTTTTGTAAACAACGGTCGAAAGGCACTACCGATCCCACGCTGCGGCAAGTTGTGCCGGAGCCTAGGTTGGTTGTGCCATTCATAATTTTTAGCCTTTTGCTTGGGACTGTATTGGCGTGTTTTTTTTTGCTGTTAAGCTGATGGACCTGGCTCATTTCCACAGTCTACATTGATTGATTGCTGAACATCTGAAGAACATGTTTCATTTATACAGTCAGATAGGCAGGTAGATTAAAGGGTGCTACGCCGCACGGCTTTCACTTCACTTAGGCCCCGTTGGCCCATGGTGCCCTGAAGACATGGAAAAACTACCATATTACTCCAAGAACCACCCCGATTCCTTGAGGAAATCCAGGAACTGGTCCATTCTCATAGCACTAAGCTCACTTAGCTTCACGAAAAAGAAAGCACCTAAGTGTTTTTTCCTATTATTCGCTAGAGCCGGACAAATGCAGAGAAGATGCTCTACAGATTCTGTCTCCTCTTCATCACCGCAGCTTCGACATAGGTCGTTCGCTGGGAGCCCGATTCTTCTTGCATGTTCACCGAAAGCCACATGACCCGTCAGTATACCCACAAGGTTTCTTATTGCACCTCTGTCTAGGGATAACAAGCCCAGAGTGCGCTTTTTGGTATAATTTGGCCACATCTGTCTATTTATACAGTCAAAACTGCATCGGCGTAGCTGAGGACCAAGCTGAATTATTGACCGACAAGATTCAACTCAGTGAACCGTATAATTCGACTCATGTAGATCTTCGGATGTCCTTGTTTGAAGAACCAGCGAATTATTGATCTTTTTTAAGGGTAGATAATTCGGCATGGGGCGATCGGTGACGAAAGACGATTCAAAGTCTTCCTCTGCAGAAACAGCTGCATCATAGGGCCAAATATGAATCTTTTTAAACACGTTGGAAATATTTGTGGGTGTTGCTGCCAAGGGGAAAGCGTATTTTACTATGCCTGCTATTTCGTAAATTAAAATAGTCCAATGAGTCCACTCTCTACTTTCTTCATAAACCGTTGTGTACCAAATTTCTAATTCACGTGCAATGGTTTTGTAATTTGCGCCCGCACTTAATGACCGCATCAGCAGCCATTTGTAGAAGATCCTGGGAAGTAGTTCCCCTTTGTGTTTTCTTGTTGTATGTTCTCATTCTATTAAACAAAACAGTATGGGGTCAACAAGTTCAGATTGGGGTTAGTTGTTACTTTTTATCATCTGCCAAAAAACATTCTGTCCAAAGCGTTGAAATTGCATAGATTAATATTTCAGGTCAAATTACAAACAGATTAGTGAAACTCCCATATCCGTAATACCAAAAATGCACGAAAAAATATTTACTCACCTAATGCTGAAGGAACACTGCACACAGTGCCACTAGGTCCGCGACTCTGGCGCAACTCAAATAGCCGCCGCACATGTGCTAGAGTGCCAGAGTGCCGGACATAATACGAACACAATGTTACCTCTTTTTGTTTTTTCAATATTTGCATCGGAACAACTTACCCCCGGCACTTTCAGCCCCACTCTCCCCTACCTGAGATTTTCAAAAAAGCAACACAAGTAAATGGCTCTCAATTTGAATTTCAAAAAGACATTACTTTGATGTCCTATGTACCGAAAAAAATAGATTGTGCTGGTTATGTCAACTTCACACCATGACAAAAATATAGACGAATCTACAGGTGATAAAAGAAAACCGCAAATGATTACTTTTTATAATAAAACGAAAGGGGGAGTCAAAGTTGCAGATGAACTGAGTGCCACTTACGATGTTCCACGCAACAACAAAAGGTGGCCGATGACAATTTTTTATGGATTACTCAATATGGCTGCTATAAATGGTATCATAATCTACAGAGAAAATAACACAGGTAACAAAAAATGCATGAAGCACCGCGATTATATTCGTAATTTAGGTTTGGACCTAATGAAAGACAGTCTTCGCAACAGACAACAGAATGTTCGTCTTCCAAGTGAAACACGAAAGAAGATTGCTGATCACTTAGGGAAACCTTCACCATCAGTTTCCAAAAATATGGCCAGCAAATATGTTTGATGTGGTGACTGTACTCAAAAAAGGATTGAAAAACAAAACATTGCTGTTCAAAATGTGAAAAGCCAATATGTATGGAACACGCGAATTTGTGTGCGGAGATTGTGCTGATTTGTAGGTGTAACTTTAGCGCTATGTTACATGATATCATAAGACATTTCAGTTCCTTTTTTAGTTATAATTATTAGAGAATACTTTTATTATGTTTATTTGCCAAATAAGTTGGAATTTTGTAAGATTTTTATGCGAAAAGTAATTAAACTACCGAAACTTGTTTTTTTAATAGTAAATTAGGAAACATAGTTATTTTAAAACTAAATAAAACTTTTTGTACTTGAAGCAGATTTTCTTTTTATTCTCTTGTTGAATGGATCCTATTATTTATCCTTTATATATGAGAATTGCTAATTACACAACCACATTTAAAAAAAATTAAATCAAAATTTTGGATATTTCATACCCACCTCATAGCAGGTGTACAATTTCTCACCTCATTCACGCCGGGTTAATAAATAAACCCATGATTAGTAATAATAAAAATCCAGAAAAATGAATTATAAATTGAAAAAGGCAGGTTGAAAAAAAAAACATGGAATAAAAAACCTAATCAGCTAGAGTTTCCCTAACGGTCCTCCCTCCTTCTGGCTTTACAAAACAGGGTTCACCCCGGCTGAGGTAAGTATGTGGTGGGCCTAGTGCGCACAACACATGATGGCACGCAAGCACTAGGCCATTGTAGGTCGGGCGCAGACAGTGACATCTGAGCCTGGCGAGCTTCACTGAAGCTCGTTTTCCTAATCGAGAGTAGCACGGTCATACGAGAGATTGTTCTTGTACGCGATAGTCTTTCGTTTTTTCTTGTTTTTTTTAATTAGTTTCGGAATTTCACCAGTAGATCGAAGTGACGTAAAGGATTTTTTTCTCTCGGGTAGGCCTTGAACGCGGTATTATCTCGGGATGCGCGCGAGAATACGTTCGTAAAGTAACGTAGGAGGTATAGCCTCACAAGATGGATAGTCTGTTTTCTTTTGTTTGGTCAATGTGGAAATGAGATTCGGGATTGATACTAGAGAACGCACCCACGACATTACGTGCTGAGCAGAGCTGGCCTGCCAGCAGCCTTCACTCCTCTTGCTAGGTAGAGGCCGAACCCGAATTCGTCTAAACAGCACAAGGGTTCGTTGCCTCGTCCCCGGGACTTAACATCCATTGAGGCCCACAAGACGAAAGTCTTGCTGCCTTGAAATTTCGAAGCGATATCGTTCGTCAACTAATCATTTCATTACATCAGTTCATGGCCAAATTATTAGGCGCACCTGAAATTTTTGAAGTTATTAGATTATAATCTTTATTAACATTAAGCACTTTGGTTCTTTTATTTATTTTTCAACGAATATCAATTTTGATATTTTTTTCTCCATCCCGTGCGCCATCACAACACAGGCATGAGGGCGAGTGTTTGAAGAGCAGTCATGCCTGAGACCTGATTCCCAAATGTCCTTCGTGTGGTAAATTCCCAAGGCCTTGTTTTTGGGGCACACTACTTGAAAACATGCATTGCCATGTTTAATTGCTATGGTGGCCTTTAGGAATTTATTGTAGAGTTTGGCGTTTAAATACTCCACAGCCTTACTTTGACCGAAATTTCAGACGTAGACTATGTCTCCTACTCTGAAACGAGGCTCACGGGAGCGTAGGTTATAGACCCGCAGCTGAGTTTGTGTGGCTTTTACCAAACGGTTTGCCACCTCTTGGCGTATTTTTGCCATTCTTTCGTGTGGTAGCAATTCCAACTCAGGGTCTTTTAACATCTGCAGCTTCTGAAGCAAAGCGTAGGAACTCTCGTGTCCGACCGTGTTTTGTCCAAACACCACGAAATATGGAGCTGATTACAGAGAGCTATGATGGGCAGTACGTAGCGCACAGTTGATGGCCGACATCTTCCGATCCCAATCGCGCTGACTAGGTTGGACATATGCGCGTATCGCGGCTAACACGGATCAATTTACGTGCTCAGACGCATTGGCCTGGGGGGTGGATAAATGGTCGTGTTGGTGTGGCGCACTCGTACTCTTCTAAGAGCTGATTGAGTAGTTGGCTCCTGAACTTAGGGCCATTGTCGGAAACGATAGTCCCGGGAGCTCCTATCAAATGGAACAGGTCCTCTTCTAGGTATGACGTGATAAGTTTTGCTGGAGTGGTTTTAAAAAAGAAAATTTGGACAAATGATCCAGGACTACTAGAATCAAGGTGTGGTCTGCTGAAGATCGAGGGTATGGTCCAAAGAGATAGACGTACAAACGTTGAAAGATGCGTTCCGGAACAACTGTAGGACGCATGGAAGCTCCGAGAGTTCGGTTGGGCGCTTTGGTCATTTTGCAGACGTGGCACGAACTGACATACTCAGTGACTTGTTTGGTCATGGCTGGCCAATAATAGAATTCTTTGAGTCGCCTGAGTGTTTTTCCAATTTTCCCGTGAGCTCTAAGTGGATAGTCGTGTGCTCGCTATATTACGGAGGCATTCAGTTCGCCCGGAATCCAAAGTTTCCATGCGTCTACGTCTGTAGAAACGTCACCAGAGGCATACTGGCACCGTTTGTACACGATTCCCTCCAGAACTCGTAAGTCCGGTAGCTGTGCCTGATAGTGAGAGATTTGTTTCGCAAGCCTTTGGTATTCTCCGCACTTGAAATGGGGAGAGGAAAAATCGATCTCTAAAGTGGTGGTAGAAATCTCTCATAGTTCTAGATTCTCCGGGGAAAATACGCGCGGTAGCGAGTCAGGCACTACATTTTGGCTTCCCTTCCAATGCAAAATGATCAAGTTTCAAAGCCCATCTTGCCAACCTGCCATGTAGATCCGAGAGCGTCATAAGCCATTGTAGCAAGGCATGATCCATGATGACCTCAAATTCATGATTCGCGTCACAATGTGTAGCAAAAGGGCGTGTAAAATCGGAGCTGTGCAGAACTGGTGCTCTACATAGAGCGTCTTTCAAGTCTTGGAAGGCTCTGAGGCTCACACCATTTCATAAAAACTTTCGCTTCCGTGATAAAAGGTGCGTGAGTGCGGTAGATAGACCTGCGAAATTTGGTACAAAACGTCGTTACCAACCCCATATTCCAAGAAAATGTCGCAACTGCTTTATGGAAGTGGGTCACGGGAGCTCCGTTATGGCTTGTACGTTGCTAGGATCTGTGCAAATCGTTCCATGACCAGTTATGTGGCCCAAATATTGTACTTCTTTCATGAAGAACTTGCTCTTCTCAATATTGAAAGTAATTTCGGCTTTCCATAAGCATACTGCGACTTCCTGGAGCAGCTGGAAGTGCTCACTTAGTGTCTCTGTGAACAACAGGAGGTTATCTAAGTAGACGAAGACCTGGTGGTGTAGGTGTGCTGGCACGACCCTATCCATCTACCGTTGCATCGTTTAGGGTGCATTGTACAGCCCAAACGACATGGTGACGAGCTGGTACAACGGATGACCTGGTACAGTGAAAACTGTCTTCTCCCTGGACTTTTCATCTAATGAGATTTGCCAAATGACTCCTTAAAGTCGAGGCTGGTTATGAACTGACCTCTTGGAAGTCGACTTAGTATCCCACCGTTGAGTGGTAAGGGATAAGCAACCTTTACCGTGACTCGATTCACTTTGCGTGCATCCAGACACAGTCTTACCTTCCCTGATTTGACTACCAACGTTAAAGAAGACGACCAACTGCTTTGGGACTCCTCAATAACCCACATCGCAAGTATTCTGTCCAGTTTGCCATATAGTAATTTTTCCACCGCTGGACAGATGGAGAAATGCCTTTGTTTTATAGGCTTGTTGTTTCCCACATCAACCACGTCGAGATTAAGGTGGTACGCCCCAATCCCCCTCTAGCATAGGACGGAAAGCTGGTGATGGCGAAATTGAGAATGTCTTGTCGAACTGGTGTTATAGTATGACGATGACTCTCTGGTTCCAGTGAGTTCACCGTCGTGGTGTTTGAAGTTGTTGGATCGACAAATAAGTCAGCCGCCAGGTTGAAAAGCCTCACGAAATCAATTCCCAGATACAGCTCTAGGCTTAGGAAAGGGATAATCACGAATGATATAGTTCTCGTCGTACCACGGAAGGTGATAGTACCGGTGGCTTTGCCTATTGCGCGATGTTGGGTACCGTCAGCAGTCTTGAGGCTTAAATGAAGCTTCTCTGCGTGGTGTCAGTTGCCTTCAAGAAACCTTTACGCGAAACTGGCAGTGATACAGCTAACGCTATCCTCGGTTTCAATTAAGCCACGAACTTTTTGTTCGCCAAATAGAGTGACATAGGCATGTGGACGGAGGTCATCTGTGGGATGGGCCACTATAGTGGCCGCAAATTAACGTCTTTTAGTCCGCAGGACGTTCTTCCATAAGCACCTCATTCGGGTAGACCTCTTCGGAGCCGCTGAAGAAAGCTCCTCCACACCAAAAACACGCTGTCTGGCTCGGCGATATTCGAGCAAGTGCATGTGATAAGGCTTATGTTGCATAAAGTTGCTGTGGGCTTGCGAATAAAATGGATTCTCTGAGGGAGGTGAAAGATTTTACTGAAGATTATCTCGCGGCAAGATGCGGATAAGGTTAGCGTGGTTGTTTGAGGCAAAGTTTCCCGTTTCCGGTTTCGAACTACTGGAGGGTACACGGGCTACGTCGGGATTTATTTTGAAGGGCCGTTACTAAACTAGTGGAGACCTCGGCTGTTGGTGAGGCCTCTCCGTTTTCCAGTTTTTTTTCATTGTATACAAAACTCACATTTGGGTTTGTATACGCTTGCTTTCCTACATCCATTGCAGAATATGGTGCGCTCTGCTTCGCACTCATCGTAAAAGAGTTCTGCTTTCCAACAGTTCCAACAAAGACGTTGATCCTTTAGTTCTGCTTCCGGCTGCGAATTAATTGTCGAATTTCTAATTCAGACATACTGTCTCCGAAACGATCCCGCAACGGCTGGCAAAATTCGTGCCATTCCATATATTCCGCGCCATGTAAGTACCTCTTGCACCAGTACACTTCTTCTTCTACCAGAAATACGTGCAGAAACTGGCAAAGCAGGCTGATATTTCCTGGAATGGTGTTTCGAGTTAGTGTACGGACGTGTGACAAAAATTCATCCACTGCGAGAGATCCCTGTCTGCCGCTAAACTTCAGGTTCCACCCTTGGATAATGGTTAGGGCCCGTTCGGTAGAGAGTGGGTTGAGGTGAATTTGTCGGTCAATAATATCATCCAACACATGACGATAGCGTCTATGGTGTGGAGGTGTTGCCTCCAACCGCACAGGACCTGGTTGAGTGTGTGCCCACGCCAGACTCGCTATCTCTTGCCTGAACCCGCCTTGAACAGGTCCAGGAAACCATTGCTGTAATTGTTGAATAGTCAACGCAGGACTATTTTCGGCCTCCGTTTGAGCGGATATCTTGACTGCATGCTCACCCCTTTCCACATTCACTAGTTTCGTATTCACCGAGCAATTTGACCACATCATTGCAGTATGATGAGATAAGCATTCTCTTAATAAATAGGTTATCACTCAATTGAATGGTGCATCCAAGATTATAAAAGGCAGTATAACGTAAGAAACTGCAGATTGTGTATTTAATTCACTTGTAGAGAACACATCTTCCAAAAACCTTTAGCTTAGAAGTTATTTGAATAAAATTTAATTAAGTTTAAGAACTTTGTTTTATTATTTTTTTTGAAACATTGCTCAGCCCGAAACTTAACTAGCGCAGTCGGTACGTAGTAAAATACTATCCGAAAGTGTAAAGAATCTCATAAACCTGTTTTAGTTAAATCAAAGACAGTTTGGTGAACAAGCATATAACGTCCAAAAATCTATGGAGAGACCGACATAGAACCAAACCTAGATTTCTAATTACAAAAGTGATTCCCTAAAAACAATTCAAATAACAAAAAAATGAAATCCCAAGGATACCTTTCTTTAAGGCAAAGCATCAAGACAAAAGTGAAAGTGAGACCGAGTTATCAGTGATATTTGAAAATTTATCTATAAATCAGATAAAAAGTGAAAATATAGAAACTCAATTGCAAACACCAACACCAGTGCCACCAATATCTTCTCAAAAATGACCCAATTTCTAGATTTTTCGGCTGCTCTAGCTTATGCTGACCGTACCCCAATTTTTTTCTAGAGAAGACGAGTATCAACTTTCAAACTTCATGAGATCAGTAGAAGGAGTGTTATCAGTAAGTAATATTAACGAAACCTTGAGGAAAAGCAGCATATGCAGTAAGAAGATCACCTTAAGCGGACTAGGTCACAGTTAAAAAGACTCTAGATATTATTTGTGGAACTCGAGACTCTTTTGACGATTTAACACGAAGGGTGTTATTAACTAAAGCAAGAAACATGGAAGATTTATATGAACAACAAATTAAAACCCTAGGACAAATGAACCAGAAGACAGAATTAATGCAAATTCCAAGCCCAGACAACACAATACAGCAAAACGAGACCAGAATATTACGAATCTTCATCGACAAGCTGGATGAATTCATAGCCTGTTGGATAGATATAAAAGGACCTTAAACTTTAGAAAAAAACCTAATAAATACTACAAGAAAACAATATTAAAGGAACACTAAAGGAAGCCCATCATATTTCAACTAATCAAAGGATCTTCAATAAACCAACTTATCAACCAAGACAACAAATTAGACAAGAAGCTCCAGTTTATCAGCAACAACCATTCAACACACAGCATACGAATCAATACAGAAACTTTCAGAATAATTCTAATCAGAATAGAAATTTTAATCCGTTTAGAAATAATTATAGTAATCACTATAAAAATTGTAGACCTCCTCAATATCATAATCAAAATTTTTATCAAACAAATCAAACCAGACAATTTCAGAGACAAGAGAAACCACAGACACAACCTATGGAAGGAGACAACTTAGCCCATTAATACCCAAGAGTGAAAATAAAAGCATTTTAATTGGTTTTATTGCTAACAACAATTATAAATACATTCAAAAAGAGAAAATTATAGTCAGAAAAAATATTTATTATATAGTTTGCATTACGCAAAATGTTGCGTTTCCGCAACGTTGAGATTACTGATGAAACAAAAAAAAGTAACTTAGATTCAAAATGCATGCTACATTATTAGCGTGAGTGTAATATGTTAAAACAATCAGCATGAAGATGCACTTGACATTTTTTACACATATAAATTGTTGTACTTCTACACTGATGACATCTTTTGCGACGTTTACTTACGTGCTCTTCTATGATAAGTCCAATATTACCAAAGCGAATATTGGAAGGCAACGCGTTTTTGGATGGCCTTCCTAGATTTGTATTTGAAATACTCAAAAGTTGCGAACTATCTGCAAGCTGGACCTCTTCAGTTTTCAACAAACTTACAGTAACGTAAGATTTGAATTCTAATTGGCTCAAGGATCGCACATTCGCCAGATTGTAAATTTTCCACGAGTTGACCAGAACACTGTCTATCAAATTGATGAACAGTGGCTATCACCACTTTTTCCCTCTTACTCGGATCCTGTAATTCGCTATGCCATTATGGTGGAGATCTACTCCCCCATATTTTTATTATAATCTGCAATTACTTGGGGTTGTTCAACATTCACCTTTTTTTTTATTTTTCTATCGTAACGTTTTGCTGTAACCAATGGTTCTATTTTAGCGTTATTAGTAGTCACATTTACCACAGAATTATCATTCCATCGAGCCAACAGTACTTCGTGTTTTTAGTCGAAGTAATAGTCAAATTACCCTTTTTCTTGTTTCTGAAGACTTTTCGTATCTATCAAAGTGTTATTCATAGTTCGATTTTCTCTGATAGTACCAGTGGCGAAATAGCCTTTTTCTTGCAAGTTGCAGAACAATTTATGTGAAGAAAAAAAATTGTCAAAAAATAAAAATATATATATATATATTTGTAATCTTCGGTGCACTCAGAAGCGGCAACTCCGAACATCAAGCCAGTCTCGAAAACCAGCTACAGCGCTCGAACCAGGGAATCTGGTTTGGCAGCTACCCGACCGGTTCTTTGGAGAGAACCGTGATCGGATCGGGAGTTGGATCGCTGGCGAGAGAAAAAAGGGCAGTCTGACTCATGTCGAGCACCCGGACGGAGGTTTTCCAGTAACGGGTGGACTTTTCGGGGTTGGTCTGGATCGAGATTGAATAAAGGTGATGGTGGGCAAGACGTTATTTTTCTCTCGAAAAGTGCGCAGCGTGATAAGCTTGAAACGAAAGCAATTAAACATTCGGAAGTGTCCTTTTGTCTGGGACAAAGAGGTTGTACACTGTTAGTTTTGGACGGGTATACTTTTGTGAAAAATCGTCGAAGTGGGTATAAAACTAATTGGAGTTGCTCGAAAAAAAACGTGGTACAAAATGTCGTGCACGTGTCGTCACTAATATAATCGATCTTGTCCAAAACAATTGTTCATAGTTCATTTAAACATAATCATCCGATCTATATGAAACGAAAATCGAGAGCACATATTGTTTACTGTACAACGGGACAAAGAGGCTGCACATTGTTAATTGGTGGATTCAAGTTTGTTAAAAAAATTGGAAATCAACTTACAAGACGTATTGGGTCTGTGCACGCAAGCACCGAACCAGCTGCAAGGCACGTGTCGTCTCGCAAAGTGTCAGTTACGGTGTCGAGCGAATCATACTTCATCCTGCTAAACATAATTATTTAATATTATTGCCGCCAAAACGTTTTTCAATTCGTTCAGTATTTTCAAATTAAATTACTTTCGTGCAACTTAAAGTTCGTTCTATTTAATATTTAAAAGTGAGTCCGACGAATGCCAGATGAAGTCAAAATCATCGATGCAACCGATTCGTTTGGTCCAGCATAAACATCACGAATTGCTACGAAATACAGAGGATTAGGGAAATATAAAGTATGTGCACTCGGCACGTGGTAACAAGTTGTTATGTTATTTGGGACATCGTTACATTAAAAACAATATATACGGTGGAAGAGTCTATTGGTAATGTACAAAAATGGCATACAAGCTGTCGATCGCGGGCATTACAAATCTATTTGATCCGACTATTTGTGTATTGAAAAACGTCTATAATCTTGAAACGGATCGACGATTATTGTCGATTGATCAGCTGTAATTAATTAGTATGTATATTGATGCACGACAATAAATGAATCAAAGCTAATTGCATTAAAAAAAACTGTAAAATTAAAATACCTTGACCTAATCAAGGATATAAGGCTTACTCATGTTAAGTGGCTCGTAAGTGAATATTTGAACATTGCAATATTTAAATACCCTTCGTACGACAGAACCATAGGTCTTTTGAAATATGAAGTAAATATCTAAATACATACGATCTTCTAGAATAAATCAACTACTTTTCTAACAAAGACGTAATTGCAATTGAAATATAATCACAAACTGTATTCCATAGCGTTGGCATTAAAAGTAGATAAGTTTTACAAATATTCACGACTGAAAAAAAACATGGAATAATAAACCTAATCAGCGAGAGTTTCCGTAAGTTTTCTTCCTCCTTTTGGCTTTAGGTAAGTATAAAAGAGCTTAGCGCGCTACAAATGTCTACTTGGCAACCGCTCAGCTAAGGCATCGAGGGCCAGGACAATAACATCGATGTCCGGCGCGCCTCCTGTGACGTTCCCATCCCTCGAGCAGTGACTCAGCCGCCCGAGAGTTAGTTTGCTCGCGCGGTTTCTCTTTCGCTGGCTTTCCGTCGGTTTTCTTCGGGTCTTTCGCTGGTAATGTAGATTGTCATTTATCTTCCGGGTTGGCGTTGCATTAGCGGTTGTTGTTTTTTCGATGTCGCGCGAGAATAGTCTTGAAGTGAGATAGGAGGTCGAGCCTCAGAAAGTTTTGTTGTTTTACTTGAAGTCCGTTAGGACTATTTTTGTCGAACATGTAAATCGGGCAACTTGGATGGCTGAATCTCTCAAAAATGAGTTTCGGGACTTGGTCTAGGCAACCGTACCCACGACATTACGCGCCGAACAGAACTGGCCTGCCAGCAGCCATCGCCATCTAGCCAAGTAGAGGCCGAACCCAATTTGTCAACACGACCAACGGGTTTGTTGCTTCGTCACAGGACTTAACGTTCAATGAGGCCAACGAGACAAGAGTCTCGTTGCCTTGAAATTTCGTTCGTTAACACACTTCTCATTACAATGGCGCCTAACGTGGGGCCCCAACAGCTTGTCTCCAGTCAGTGCAATGACTAGACATAGATCTTTTACGATCCAGAATTTCCATTTAGGGCTACCCAATCGGAAAATGTTTGGACTTCATGAGTAATAGCTCATGACACTTTTTGCTACAAGGACAGGTCGTCCAAAACTCCTTCCTCATATAATTTTGTTCGCGAGAGGGACTCCCAACGTGTGTCCTGAGTACTTGTACTCGCATAGAGTTTTGTCCCATTCGTTTGAGGATACCAGCATGGTGGGTAATACTCGCCTTGACTTGGTCTCGTGAAAAGAGCCGGCCTGTCCTTTGCCTTTATGTATTGAGAGTACCCTACATTTTTAAATGCGGGATAGGTGTAGTGAGCCGTGTACACGGGATGTGAAGGGTCGCTGGAACACGATGCATTGAGTGCTAAATCGCGCCGTGCATTCGTCGGCTCTTCTGGCAGCTCGGAGTTGCCTGCTCACTCGCCTCGGTAAAGTTAGAGATTTTTTTTGTCGGGAATAAATTTTGTATTGAACTATATGAGCACTCTCGTCGGAGAAGGGACTTCATTGGAAGCCATTTACCTCTGCCGGGGCCCTGGATCTTGGTTGAGGCTAGAGGAATCACCCATAAAACTCTTGTAAAACCCTTCAAACTCCAATTTTCAGTAGTATCAAGATAACCAACTCGGTAGTTATATATATAAGTCGCATTTCATAAACACCTTCCACATCCTTTATATACACACGCAACTTTCCTTTTCGTCAATACTAAGCTATTCTCAGATATAATTACTAACGTTTATTTTTTTATGAATTTATCTTGAGGATATAATTGAAAACAAAACCCATATTTTGATATCGCTTCTTCATAGTCCAAAGGCAAGCAACATGGCACCAGATGCCGGTTGTAGTATCTGCTCCGAAGAAGGCACGGAAGGAAAAACCTGGGTGCAAACACCATTCCTGCATTCCTTCCACGCTACCTGCATTCAGAAGTGGTTGAGCAGCCGCGAGAGTTGCCCCTTGTGCCGGAGGACATGCCAACCCAGCGACCTGAAGCTGTTTTCGGACTGGGTCCAGCATGGAGGGGCAGGCTTTCCGGTAGAATAAGCAATGCCATTCTCAAATCTAAGCAGAGAGCGCAGCCAAAACAAAACAAAACCGCTATCAAACTCGATTGCAGGCTTTGTCCAGCCAAGCAAGGGATGAAAAAGAAGGATTATCGGGTAATTAAACAGATCCTTCTAATAAAACTGACTTCACACCTGCGAGAGCCCTTAGTCCGCCCGAGCAGCAGCCAGACAGTCTTTTCGTAGTAGCGGGTATATCACTTGCCCAAATACAGCGATTTGTCGAGCAAGGAGTACAACAAGAACTAACTCGCCGCAATCGAGAGGAGCAGCCCCCGGGATATCAAACGTACTCGGATGCCTCTGGCTGGAAAACGCAGTCCTCTTACCTTTCGTCGGAACGCGCTCTGAGCGTAATTCAGAGTTGGAACGTGAAGTTCAGCGGGCGCAGCGGTGTTTTATCGGTGGAGCAATATATTTTAAATTCAGACTTTGGCAAGCCCGACCTGAAGAGGTAGATTCGACTTACTGTGCCAACACCTACATATGCTCTTGGTGGAGGAAGCGGCGGAGTGGTACTTGCAATACATGCACATCGTGAAGCGCATCGAGTGGTACGCAGGTTTTCCACGCCTTGCGGTAGCGGTTCGGCGACGGAATGTCTGAAATGAAGGTTCATGAGCTGATCCGCAACCGTAAACAAGGAGCCAATGAGCCGGTCGATGCGTTTTGCGACGCGGTGCTCCGACTCTCCGACTGACTTGTATCTCCGATGTGAGAAGCCCATTTCACAGAGCTATTGCGGTTGAACTTGAGACTAGAGCTCCGTAACAGTCTGCTCCACGTACCAATGTCCTCCGTACAAATGGTGAGAGAGTATGGAAGGCGACAGGAGTGACTGGACGTACTACGCGGTACTCGTAGGCCTCACGTTCGTGCGCAAAATGGCCCACGAGAGCTGGAAAAATTGTTTCCGCGGAGCTACAACGACCACAGTGGCATATCGAACCCTCGGCATCAACCAGCTCGAAAGGATGACCCCACTTTCTCAGGGGAGTACGCCAAAGACTGTTTGGTGGACGCGATGGAAAGAAATTTAATCTGTTGGAACTGTAGAAAGCCTGGTCATTTTTATCAGAACTGTATGGTAGCGAAAGCTGTCTTTTGTTATGGCTGCGGCAGGCCTGACACATACAAACCAACGTGCTCTACATGCAGTGATCCAAAAAATGGGAAGAAGGCGAGACCGTTACAACATCAGCGGCATCTAGAACCACGTACACACAACCGTTAGCCCGTCCGCATCACAGGCACCATTGACTTCCGCGGTAGAACAAAAACACTCTCGTTTATAATCATCCCCTCTCTGAGCCAAGACCTTTATCTGGGAAAAGACTTCGTACGCCTTTTTGCGTGTGCAGCAGACTTATTCGCAAGAACAGTAGCACCAACTCCCATACCATAAAGTACTGGACGCAGAGATTCTGCGTCACCACACAACACCACTAACACAGCAAATCCTCAATTCCGCAATCGCCAGCTTTCCGTCTTACGCTCGCGAAGATTTTGGGCGAACAATGTTAATCACTCATGTGATTGATGTGTGACGCAACAAACCCATCAAACAGCGGCACTTTTCCATCTCGCCAGCTATATAAAAGGTGTTATATGCTGAGTCGCATATCAGTTGGTCTTCTCCTCTGTCATTGGTGGTCAAACCTGGTAAAGTCCGAATGTGTTTGGAAGCGAGAAAGGTAAAACAAGTCACGGTAAAGGATGCCTATCCTTTACCCCTCATTGACGGTATCCTAGGTCAGCTGCCGTGAGCACAATTCATCTCTAGCTTAGACCTAAAGGACGCCTTCTGGCAAATACTACTGGATGAGGCCTCGAAGGATAAGACGGCCTTAACCGTGTCTGCGCGGCCCTTTTACCACTTTGTTAACATGCCGTTTGGACTGTGCAATGCACCGCAGACAATGCAACGACTAATGGACAAAGTGATTCCAGCACACCTACGCTTTTAGGTATTCGTCTACCTGGACGATCTTTTGATTATCACCACTACCTTTGACGAAAATAACTCTGTTTTGCAGGAAGTCGCCGCAGCTATGAGAAAAGCTGGTTTGACCCTCAATGTAGAGAAAAGCAAATTCCTCATGCGAGAAGTAAGGTATCTCGGCCACATCATCGGCGAAGGCACCATACGTACCGGCCATCAAAGACTTCCCACGGCTGCAAACCGTCAAACAACTACGACGATTCCTGGACATGTGCGGTTGGTACCGTCGTTTTGTGTCTGGCTTTGCCGAGATAGCAGCCCCACTCACAGAATTCGTTTCCAAGAGAAAGCTTTTTGTATGGGACGAGAACAGCATATCCGCGTTTGTGATCAGATTTCAAAAAACCGTTCGCCATATATTGTGACGTAAGTCAAAATGGTGTCGGAGCGATGCGAATGCAGAAGACCGAAGACGGTAGTGAAGCGCCGGTGACTAACATGTCCCAAAAGCTGAACGCTGCTCAAAGAAACTACACTGTCTCCTAGCAGGAGTGCCTCGCCACTGTTCTTGCCATTCAGCAATTTTTTGCCTATGTCGAGGGCCAGGAATTTGAAGTCGTGACTGACCATGCCTGCTTACAATGGCTGATGACATTGACGGACTTACATGAACACCTAGCAAGGTGGGCATTGCGACTCCAGGGCTTCAAATTCAAGATTCTCCACCGGAAAGGAAGTCAAAACGTGGTACCAGATTCGTTATCTCGTACCTACTCCTTAGAAAGGAACAAAATAGCCGAAGTAAGAGATGATCACCAGGAAATAGACCTCACTTCTCAGCATTTAGGTCGGCTGAGTACACGAATCTAACACAACAGATTAAAGACGAGCAGCAACAATGTCCAGACATGCAAGTTGTCGACGGGTTCGTGTACTAGCACTTTAAGCATGCAATCAGCAACGTCCCTTTAGACCAAAACGATTGGAAGCTGTGGGTACCCAGCGCGCTCACCGAACAACTGATTATAAGGGCACACGATCACCCTTTGTGCTCCTATGGGGGAATCAGCAAGACCTTACAGCGTCTCAAGACGTGTTTATACTGGCCGCACATGAGCCATCAAGTGGCCGAGTACCTAGACGCTTGCGAGATCTGCAAAACGATGATACCGCCCACTCAAGTACTTCGTGCCCCTATGAGACCCCAACCCGTGCCCGAAAGTATCTTTCAGCACCTGTACACGAAATTGCTCAGCCCGTATCCCAGATCTTCCACAGGCAACACCTGCATCTTCGTAGTGCTGGATCATCTGTCCAAATTTGTGTTACTGGAACCACTTCCAATGGCGTCGACCAAATTAATAGCCAATTTTTTCGAAAAACGCGTATTCTACACAAACGGTGTTCCAGAAACCATCGTCTCAGACAATGGATCCCAGTTTAAGTCCAGAGATTTCAACCAGCTGCTCCATGACTACAGGATCCGGCATGCCTACACGGCCGTGTATGCTCCGCAGGCAAATGCTTCGAAGCGTGTCAACCGGTCCGTCCTGGCCGCAATCCGCACTTATGTACATCCGAGCCAGCGTGACTGGGATCGTCGCTTGTCTGCCATCGGCTGCGCCTTAAGATCCTCTCATCACGTCCCCCTGGGAATCTCCCCGTATTTCGTGGTCTTCGGTCAGAGTATGATAGGACACAGTAGTTCGTGCACGCTGTTACGTAACCTACAAATCCTCGGCGAACCAACCATCGAATTGAGACCACATGAGAGGTTAGAACTCATACGGCGCCAGGTCGAGACTCACTTAGAGAAGGCATCCCGGGCACAGGCAAGGAAATACAATCTGCGATCCCGGGAGCCCCGACTCCAGGTTGGTGACACCGCATACATGCGCAATTTCGCACAAAGCAACGCGCCAGCCCACTACAACGCCAAACTAGACTCCAAGCTTCGTAAATGCAAAATCGTGCAGCGTATCGCGGCTGCTTGTAACAAGGTTGAAGACGAAAAGCGAAAGATCTTGGGCACCTTTCATTCCAAGGATTTCCGGACATAGTGATCTCAGGCAAGAATGCTCGTGAGCACTTGCATTCTTACCTGTGCTGCAATATCGTGCTTGGTTTAAAATAAAGTATGAATATATATAAATTTTTCTAATCCTGGGTGCACTCAGAAGCGGCAACCTCGCACCCCAAACCAATCTCGATAGCCAGCTTACAGCGCTCGAACCAGGGAATCTGGTTTGGCAGCTACCCGACCGGTTCTTTGTAAAGAACCGTGATCGGATCAGGAGTTGGATCGCTGGCGAGAGAAAAAAGGCAGTCTGGTTCAGTTCGAGCACCCGCACGGAGGTTTTCCAGTAACGGGTGGACTTTTCGGGGTTGGTCCGGATCGAGATTGAATAAAGGTGATGGTGGGCAAGACGTTATTTTTTTCTCGAAAAGTGCGCAGCGTGATAAGCTTGAAACGAAAGCAATTAAACATCCGGTAGTGTCCTTTTGTCTGGGACAAAGAGGTTGTACACTGTTAGTTTTGGACGGGTATACTTTTGTGAAAAATCGTCGAAGTGGGTATAAAACTAATTGGATTTGCTCGAAAAAAAACCTGGTACAAAATGTCGTGCACGTGTCGTCACTAATATAATCGATCTTGTCCAAAACAATTGTTCATAGTTCATTTAAACATAATCATCCGATCTATATGAAACGAAAATCGAGAGCACATATTGCTTACTGTACAACGGGACAAAGAGGCTGCACATTGTTAATTGGTGGAGTCAAGTTTGTTAAAAAAAATTGGAAATCAACTTACAAGACGTATTGGGTCTGTGCACGCAAGGACCGAACCAGCTGCAAGGCACGTGTCGTCTCGCAAAGTGTCAGTTACGGTGTCGAACGAATCATACTTCATCCTGCTAAACATAATTATTTAATATTATTGCCGCCAAAACGTTTTTCAATTCGTTCAGTATTTTCAAATTAAATTACTTTCGTGCAACTTAAAGTTCGTTCTATTTAATATTTAAAAGTGAGTCCGACGAATGCCAGATGAAGTCAAAATCATCGATGCAACCGATTCGTTTGGCATAAACATCACGAATTGCTACGAAATACAGAGGATTAGGGAAATATAAAGTATGTGCACTCGGCACGTGGTAACAAGTTGTTATGTTATTTGGGACATCGTTACATTAAAAACAATATATACGGTGGAAGAGTCTATTGGTAATGTACAAAAATGGCATACAAGCTGTCGATCGCGGGCATTACAAATCTATTTGATCCGACTATTTGTGTATTGAAAAATTTCCATAATCTTGAAACGGATCGACGATTATTGTCGATTGATCAGCTGTAATTAATTAGTATGTATATTGATGCACGACAATAAATGAATCAAAGCTAATTGCAACAGCAATTCATTAAATTATATAATTAAAAACAATTGTACAATTAAAATACCTTGACCTAATCAAGGATATAAGGCTTACTGATGTTAAGTGGCTCGTAAGTGAATATTTGAACCTTGCAATATTTAAATACCCTTCGTACGACAGAACCATAGGTCTTTTGAAATATGAAGTAAATATCTTAATAAATACGATCTTCTAGAATAAATCAACTACTTTTCTAACAAAGACGTAATTGCAATTGAAATATAATCACAAACTGTATTCCATAGCGTTGGCATTAAAAGTAGATAAGTTTTACAAATATTCACGACTGAAAAAAAACATGGAATAATAAACCTAATCAGCGAGAGTTTCCGTAAGTTTTCTTCCTCCTTTTGGCTTTAGGTAAGTATAAAAGAGCTTAGCGCGCTACAAATGTCTACTTGGCAACCGCTCAGCTAAGGCATCGAGGGCCAGGACAATAACATCGATGTTCGGCGCGCCTCCTGTGACGTTCCCATCCCTCGAGCAGTGACTCAGCCGCCCAAGAGTTAGTTTGCTCGCGCGGTTTCTCTTTCGCTGGCTTTCCGTCGGTTTTCTTCGGGTCTTTCGCTGGTAATGTATTTTTGTCATTTATCTTCCGGGTTGGCGTTGCATTAGCGGTTGTTGTTTTTTCGATGTCGCGCGAGAATAGTCTTGAAGTGAGATAGGAGGTCGAGCCTCAGAAAGTTTTGTTGTTTTACTTGAAGTCCGTTAGGACTATTTTTGTCGAACATGTAAATCGGGCAGCTTAGATGGCTGAATCTCTCAAAAATGAGTTTCGGGACTTAGTCTAGGCAACCGTACCCACGACATTACGCGCCGAACAGCGCTGGCCTGCCAGCAGCCATCGCCATCTAGCCAAGTAGAGGCCGAACCCAATTTGTCAACACGACCAACAGGTTTGTTGCTTCGTCACAGGACTTAACGTTCAATGAAGCCAACGAGACGAGAATCTCGTTGCCTTGAAATTTCGTTGCGATTCCGTTCGTGAACACACTTCTCATTACACAATCTACAGGAAAATGTATGAAAACCTTGAAATACATGATCAAGAATTCGAAAAACTAATAAATCAATTATTGAGTGATAAAATAATACACAAAAGTAATTCACCTTATAACTCACCTGTAATAATAGTGCCAAACAAAATAGATAATTCTGGAAAAAAGAAATGGAGAATGGTCATCGGTTTTAGACTACTTAATGCTGTAACAATAGACGACAAATTCTCGTTACCCAATATAGACAGCATATTGGATAAATTAGGAAGAAGTCAATATTTTACAACATTGAACCCAGCTTAAGGATTTCATCAAATCAAGATGCATCCTCATGATATAGCTAAGACGGCTTTCTCCACAGCTTGTGGTCACTACAAATACCTAAGAATACCATTCGGATTGAAACATGCCTCAGTAACTTTTCAACGAATGATGAATGAAGTTTTATCAGAAGTTATAAATAAAATATGTGTAGTATATCTGGATGATATACTTATTTTTGGAACTTCATTAGAAGAACAAAATATAAAAAAGATACTTCAATTGCTACAAAGGCAGAACCAAAAATTCAAATAGATAAAATTAATTTTCTACAAAAAGAAACTACCTTCCTAGGACATCTAATAACTCAAGAAGGAATAAAACCCAATCCAGAAAAGATTGGGTAAATACAAAAGATACCAGTGCCCAAAAATAAGAAAGAAATCAAATCTTTCCTTGAAATAACTGGATACTATCGAAAATTTATAAAAGACTATAGTCAAATAGCATTACCACTAACAAAAGGTCTAAAGAAAAAAAGCTAAGATTGACATAGAAACTTTAGAATATGAAAAAGCACTTCGGAAATTAAAAGAAATATTAACAACAGACCCAGTACTTCAAAGAGTAGATTTTAATAGCATTTTTGAAATAACAACGAATGCCAGTGATTATGCTATCGGCGCAGTTTTATCTCAAAAGCAACATCTTATAGCCTACACGTCAAGAACCTTAAATGACCACGAACGAAATTACTCAACTATTGAAAAAGAGTTACTCGCTATGATATATCCAGTAACATATTTTAGACCCTACATCTATGGTCGACAATTTAATTTATACACGAATCACAAACGAATCGAGTGGTTATATAAAAAATATAAAGGCAGAGATATAAATCAAAGAATTCAAAGTTGGATATTAAAACTAGGTGAATACAACATTAATATTAAATAGATAAACAAATATCCAAGCTGACTTTTTATCTAGAACCATGAATGATGACTGTAACATATTAACCACAATCGAAAACAGAACAGCAGCCTCAAATGAAATACGACAAGCACAAAATTTGGAAACCCAAACGATATCATTAAACAGTCATTCAGCTGAACAAGATTCAACTGAACTAATACCTTTTAAAGAAGATTTTCTAAATAAATATCCACAACAAATAATATTAACAAATTCAAAACGACCAGAATTAAAACCCAAATTCCATCATCGCATTATATTAAATAATGAAGAATTAAAAAGTGAAGATTTAATTAAAAAACTTAAACAAGAACTAGTAAATAGGAAAACTGCAATATATAACGAATAACCAGAAGCAGCATATAACTACTTTCAACTAAAACTCATCGAACACTGCAAAGTAAAGGATTTGAAATACATCCGAGTAAACAAATTTTTACTAGAACCAAAAACTGAGGAGGCATTAATGCAATATATAAAACATTATCACAATGGTGGAACAACTCATGAAGGAATAAATGCAAATTATGAAAGACTAAAAAATAATAATATATTACCCCAAACTTAAAAATCATTTAAAGATATATATAAATCTTTGTAAAATATGTTATATAAATAAATACGACAGAAATCCATTCAAAATAGAATCAACGAACACAAACACCTAAGCAAATCAGACAAATAATGCACGCAGATATTTTCATAATGAGTAAACAAATAAAATTATTAACAATAATCGACAAGTTTTCGCAGCTCTAATTATGATCCCATCCCAAAACAGCGTAGATATTAGAAGCGGGCTAAGAAAAATATTTTCTATAATAGGTAAACCACAAACTCTGCCAGCAGACAATGAATTCAATCAAATCACATTAAAAGCATACTTTCACTGCCACAATATAACAATGCATTTTACAAAACACACATCGCGGAAGCTCGGATATAGAAAGATTTCATAGTACCTTGTTAGAAAAAATACGTATCATCAAAAGTAAAGACAACCTCAGTACAGAAAAACTAGTATATGAGGCTTGTGCAGCCCACAATCGTCAAATACATAAAACAACAACAAAAAAACCATTTGATGTAGAAAAAGGTTTAATTAAAACACAATCGATACACTAACTTTTAACAAAATCAAAAGAAAGGATGTTAAACAAACAAAACCTTAATAGAGAAAAATATGATGAAAAACGCGAATAAATCTTGATAAAGAATTACAAGGCTGTCAGGAATAAATTACATATCTCAGTTAGAACCCTTGTATTCACGCTTTCACAAATTTAAGTTTACAATCCAAAAACTTTTTTCCAAAATTTCCTTGAAAACGTGTATTTAAACTATTAACCATACATTTCGTCTGGCACACCCAGACTTCTTCAGTGTGTAACTAATTCCCTAAGTTCTGCGTTTCTATTTTAATCTCTAACGTTTTATATTTTCATCGCAAAATTGATCCATTCCCTTAGTCATTATTCATTCTAATCCCTACAGGTACTCTACTTATTCCCATAGTTTCACTTATGTCCAACTCATTGACTTTCCTTACCTGTTTTATTACTTTAAGGTTTTATAGTTCTATCTTATGATTAGTGTCTAACATATGTTTTGCTACCAACGATCGTACAGTATAAATCCTTCCCGTTCTGGCTAATGCTGCCTCTTTCATATGTTCCTTGAATCTCGTGATCGCAAGCCTCTTCGTCTGCCCAATGTAGGTGTGCTGGCAATTTGCGCACGTAATCTGGTATATTCCACTTTTTTCTCCTCCTCTCAGTTTGTCTTTTTCGTCGATATGCTATTTTTTTATTTGAATACCGCTCTTTGGTACCACTTCTATTGTATTTTTTTAACATGCGTTTCAAGTACATATGCATATCCGAGAATGTTATGCTGATTCTCCTTAATCGTTGGCTTTCAGGAATGAGCGTCGTACATTCTTTTACTCTCATTAGTCTCTTTTTCTTTTTGGTGATCTGGTCGATCGTCTGCACATTTACGTCAATACAAAGAAAGAAATTTGCCCCGAAAAAATGTCAAAAATTTTAAGCGAGTGAGCAGACAACTCCTAGCTGCCAGAAGAGCGGACGAACGCACGCGCGATTTAGCACTCATAGTCTCGTAATTCCTGCAACTCTCATCATCCCGTGTACGCGGCTCACTTCATCTGTAGCGCATTCGAAAACTATAGAGAACTCTCAATACACAAAGACAAGGTACAGATCGAATCTTTCACGAAAACAATCAAGGTGGATTTTACCCACCAAGTCGGTAATTCTCAAACGAAAGAGACGAGCCTCCTTACGCGTACAAGTACGCAAGACAGAACGTTGTGACTCCCTTTCGCGAATCAAAAAAAGGAAGGAGAGTTGAAAGACCTGCACTTCAATAAGAATAATTTCCGTGAGCTATTGCACACAAAGTCCAACTTCTCCGTTTTGTGAGTAACCCCATTTGAAAACTCTGGATTGGAAAGATCAATTTCCAAGTCAACCTCTGTCTGGTGAAAAGATGTTTGGGGCCACGCGTTGGGCGCCATTTATAAAGAAATGATTTGTTGGCGAACGATATTGCTTCGAAGTTTGAAGGCAGCAAGACTTTCGTCTTGCTGGCCTCAATGGACGTTAAGTCCCGGAGACGAGGCAGCGAACCCTTGTGTCGTTCAGACGAATTTGGGTTCGGCCTCTACCTAGCAAGAGGAGTGATGGTTGCAGGCAGGCCAGCTCTGCTCAGCGCGTAATGTCGTGGGTGCGTTTTCTAGCATCAGTCCCGAATCTCATTTCCACATTGACCAAACAAAAGAAAACAGACTATCCATCTTGTGAGGCCATACCTTCTACGTTACTTTACGAATTCTTGCGCGCATCCCGAGATAATATCGCGTTCAAGGCCTATCCAAGAGAGAGAAAATCCTTTACGTCACTTCGATCTACGGGTGAAATTCCGAAACTACTTAAAAAAAACAAGAAAAAACGAAAGACTATCGCGTACAAGAACAATCTCTCGTATGACCGTGCTACTCTCGATTAGGAAAACGAGCTTCAGTGAAGCTCGCCAGGCTCAGATGTCGCTATCTGCGCCCGACCTACAATGGCCTAGCGCTTGCGTGTCAGCATGTGTTGTGCGCACTAGGCCCACCACATACTTACCTCAGCCGGGGTGAACCCTGTTTTGTAAAGCCAGAAGGAGGGAGGACCGTTAGGGAAACTCTAGCTGATTAGGTTTTTTATTCCATGTTTTTTTTTCAACCTGCCTTTTTCAATTTATAATTCATTTTTCTGGATTTTTATTATTACTAATCATGGGTTTATTTATTAACCCGGCGTGAATGAGGTGAGAAATTGTACACCTGCTATGAGGTGGGTATGAAATATCCAAAATTTTGATTTAATTTTTTTTAAATGTGGTTGTGTAATTAGCATTTCTCATATATAAAGGATAAATAATAGGATCCATTCAACAAGAGAATAAAAAGAAAATCTGCTTCAAGTACAAAAAGTTTTATTTATTTTTAAAATAACTATGTTTCCTAATTTACTATTAAAAAAACAAGTTTCGGTAGTTTAATTACTTTTCGCATAAAAATCTTACAAAATTCCAACTTATTTGGCAAATAAACATAATAAAAGTATTCTCTAATAATTATAACTAAAAAAGGAACTGAAATGTCTTATGATATCATGTAACATAGCGCTAAAGTTACACCTACAAATCAGCACAATCTCCGCACACAAATTCGCGTGTTCCATACATATTGGCTTTTCACATTTTGAACAGCAATGTTTTGTTTTTCAATCCTTTTTTGAGTACAGTCACCACATCAAACATATTTGCTGGCCATATTTTTGTGAACTGATGGTGAAGGTTTCCCTAAGTGATCAGCAATCTTCTTTCGTGTTTCACTTGGAAGACGAACATTCTGTTGTCTGTTGCAAAGACTGTCTTTCATTAGGTCCAAACCTAAATTACGAATATAATCGCGGTGCTTCATGCATTTTTTGTTACCTGTGTTATTTTCTCTGTAGATTATGATACCATTTATAGCAGCCATATTGAGTAATCCATAAAAAATTGTCATCGGCCACCTTTTGTTGTTGCGTGGAACATCGTAAGTGGCACTCAGTTCATCTGCAACTTTGACTCCGCCTTTCGTTTTATTATAAAAAGTAATCATTTGCGGTTTTCTTTTATCACCTGTAGATTCGTCTATATTTTTGTCATGGTGTGAAGTTGACATAACCAGCACAATCTATTTTTTTGGTACATAGGACATGAAAGTAATGTCTTTTTGAAATTCAAATTGAGAGCCATTTACTTTTGTTGCTTTTTTGAAAATCTCAGGTACACTTGTCATGTTTCTATGGACTGTGCCGACAGAAGTCAATGAATGTTGTGTCAAAAGATGAATCATAAGCGGATAACTAGTAAACCAATTATCAAACGTCACATTCCTGTTTGTTTTTGTTATTGGTTCCACTAAACGATTCACGATATCAAACGCTTTGTTACTTAAATGGAAGGGCCCTGTTGATTGTTTCCCTGCGTATACTTCTAGAATGAGAATGTGAAATTTTTTCGCATCTACAAGAGCTTGAATTTTGATTCCGTATTTGGCCGGCTTGTTAGGAATGTAAACATGGAAAGGACATCGCCCACGAAACGATAGTAACATCTCATCAGTAGTAAGGTTCTCGAAAGGCACAAGATGGTTACGAATATTGTCCACTAAATTATCCATAATATCCCTTTTTGCAGCTAGATTGTCAATCTTCTTTCTCTCGTTTCAGGTGTTTTTATCATCGAATCACAAACTGTTTTGGAGAAAGTAAAACCTCTGCAGTGACATTGTAATGCAAAAGATTTCAACTCCTGTGTCATCCGTAAGCCATAAATAATTCAGGTTTAGTCTATTTGAGCGATTCAAACCAGCTATATACAAAAGTCCTATGGAAGCCTTTAACTCCTTCGAAGTTACATCTGTCATATGATACTTCCCTTTATTTTCTGGACAACTTTCCCTTTTATTCTTTATTTGAATATTTGTGTATGTACGAATGGTATTCAACATGCTGTTTGTAATATAGAGACTCCAAGTTTGTATTTCTGTTTTAGCAAGTTTTTCAGTATATTTGCCGCCTGGAGCATTAGTAATAATATTCTCAGACCTAATTCGAACGCTTTGTCTAGGACAAACTTCTAATCATTTGGTTCCATCTTTGGATATATAAAAACATCCACGTATCTCAGACGCTTCACTAGTATCCGCCTGCAGAGATTCCGGCTCTTCTAAATAGTCCACAATACCTTCTTGTTTCGAACCATTTTCTTCACTGTTCTGAAAAACGCTGACAATTTCTTCTTCGCTCTCAGAGTCACAGGAACTGGCACTTGAGCAGTTTTCTCACAATTCTTGAATCCGACGTTGATTTTCTGCATAAGACACCTTCATAAATCTAAAAATGAATTACAAATTACTATAAATAACAATAAATAATAAACTCAGTAAGTTGATTCAACCCTAATATGTGACATCGAATACGAGGTCGGGTATAACATACCCCGGCAACGTTTGCGCCCGTGTATCTCAAGTCGCCGGCTGCGCAACACTGAACTATATGCCACACCTCGCCTCCCGCACCATAACTCCAACTACTGCAATGGCGAGACTCGCATAGCAGCAATAACATTAAATAGTTTGCGTTTTAAAACTTCCCGGGTATGACATACCCCACCTCACTCACGACAGGTTAAGATCGAGAATTAACCAATTTTCATAAATCATATAAATGTAAACTAATTAACAAACCAGTGTTTCGTATATTCAATTTAATTCCTTCACTTTCCGTGGATATCTATAAACATGCATCAAATATATATTTGTTCGGTTTAATTTGTAAGATAAAGGAATATAAAATATGATAATTTTACATTATTCTCTAAAAATAGTTGATGTGCTTTACTACACATAGGAAAAAAACAATCATAGCCAATGAAAATTATACGCATTAGCAACAGTGGCAATATAATTGATAGCATCGATTTTGCTTGGCAAGAATAAAATCAAAATACTCAATCTTTACATATTTTTTTTTCAATTAATGCACAGAAATGTCGTGCGTTTTACGTGGAGGCCTGCCGTGTGGGCTTAACTCCACGGTCCGCGGTCGGACAACGGGCAGCTACAATGCGGCTGCCAACGCCCTCCCACAACCACTTGGGAGTACCAGTCTGCCTACTGAGTGCAGGCTCAGTGACCATACTGGTGGAAGCGAGGCCTACCTTATCCTCTGCCGATCTCACGGTCTCGGCACCGGGTTGCCTCGCAACTCCACGCCGAGCCCTCAAAGATGCTGCAGAAGTCACCATGCTCGGAAGAATGACGACTTCAGGGCGCATCTAGGGAGGCTCTACCCGCATATGGGTCTTAACCACAGCCACCACGTTCGCACCCCCCTAAAGGGGGTCCTCACCGCGACCGGAGGGAGATTTTCTCCCTGGGCCCCGGTCCCCGTGGTACCAGATTGACCCCTGGTAAGGCTTCGTGGGCGAGAGCCCCACGCTCAAGCCCACTTCGGTTGTGTCCGACTGCAGACACTGGACCGATCACCATCCTCAGGTACGCGGGGACGGCACTCCCCGAAGGCTGTGCTGGAATCGTCCGACAATTAATGCACAGTAAATAATCATTTCAATATATTCAATTATTTATATTTTTCATTGCGCTATTTCTGTGACCATTACATAACATTTGGAAATACGACCCTATGTATTCGAATTTAGATTATATATGATCAAGTGTCGCTTATTTTTCTATTATTTTTTGCTTTCAATTTTCGGCTTATTCTATATTTTTGAAACTTATAAATTATTTGCAAATATTTACTGAATCTTATTTTTCGTGATTATTCAACAGTCTGTTCATGAAAAACTTTCCATCTAGTATCTGACTTAGAGTTTAGCCTTTAAATTAATTTTTAAGAGTGAAGTATTTTTGCATATTTTTCTGTTTTAGCCAAAGTGACGTGTTCTATTTATTAGCGATTGAAATCTAATATATAAAACTAGCGAAGGACGATTTTTTTTCTTAGATGAAATCCCTAATCAAGTATCTCAGGACGCGTAATGCTTTCATTTCATTAGTTTGATGTTTTGTTCATTAGTTTCCCACGCAATCACATCGCTGTCCTCGCCACAATTTTCGGTGATAGAAATGCACGGGTTCAAAATTCGATATAAAAATCACTCGACAAACTAGCTTAATTTCAAAAAACACTGTCATCTCCACCGGTTCTCAAACAAAATTTCAAAAACATGCGAAATCAAAGGAAGGGCAGAACTCGTGATCCTCGCCTCCATACATTTTTCTCATGGTCACGTCAAAATGCTTCAGTTTTCACTTGTTCAGACATAACCACACTTGTAACTGATTAGTCGCAAAAATTAAGCATATAAAACGATGCTTTGAAGTCCACTCACAAAAGCCGAAAAACGCGGGGTCAATCAGGGGCTAGACTCCACGACCTTTCACATTTCAAGTTTGTTTTGAAGCGAATAGAAAATCAATTCGTAGACTCGCAGCACATTTTCACTTTTTGTCGGGACTCACACGAACTTTTTTTTCTTCAGAAAAACCCCGAAAATCCACACGTGCCTTGAAACCTTCCGTCCGGGTGACCGACATGAACCAGACTTCCTTTTTTTCTGTCTATCTCCAGCGACTGTCCTCCCGATCCGATAACGGTTCTCTCGCAAGAACTGGTCGGGTAGCTGCTAAACCAGATTCCCTGGTTCGAGCGCTGTAAGCTGGTTTTCGAGACGACATGCTTGGAGTGCGGGGTTACCACTTCTGAGTAAACCAAAGATTTTTTTTCTCCAAACCGTGCGCCATTACGCTGTATGAACCATCCTTGAAACTGAGGACACGAATGTTTTACTTATTATATGTAATATAATTCTATGTTGAAGCGCATTATATCGCGACAAAAATTCAAGGCAACAAAACTTTCGTATCATTGCTCTCATTGACTTTCAGTGCCATGGACGAGGCAACGAACTTTTCTATTCCAATTAGTTCAATAATTTTGCCACGTAGCCAAGACGCTCTTTTTGAACTGAAAAGCCTACTTTCTTTGATGATTCTCGTTTTTTCAAAAATATTTCCAATGTACGATTAGATAAGTGGACTATATCTATCTCCTCACTTATGTAGGCCCATTGAATAGCCCAGCTTTCCGTGGCTTCTTGATATCCCCAAATTTTTCACGAGACTCTATCAGCTCGAGTAAAGGCACGAGTCGAATCCATCCAGAGAATGTCAAAAAAACGGCTTGTACAGTAAGAAATTAACAATATCCCAAGATTCCTTTTTGCTTGAAAAACACCCCATTTACCTTCTCACTAGTGATGTATAAATTCTTAAAGAACATGGTGAGAAAAACTTACCTACTGTACTTTAACAGTATAATTGTCTTCTCAACATCCTCAAAAGTGCACTATGAAAACTTAAGAAAAGTGCTCGCCAGACTATTGGAAGTAAACTTTAAAGTGCAGGTTGACAAATTCGAATTTTTGCTGAAAGAAATTTCTTTTCACGGGCATATCTTAACCCCAAACTATTTCAAACCAAACCCCGCGAAAATTCGAGCTATTGAAAACTTCACAATCCCACAGACCTCCAAACAAATAAAACCATTTTTGTGAATTTAAGAGTATCGTAAATTTATCAGATATTTCGCCCAGCTCCCAAAACCAAAAACTGAATACTTAAAGAACGGGCATAAAATTGAATTTATTGAAAGCTACGAAACAACACTTGAATTGTTTAAGGATATTAGGAGCAAGACAGACGCTTTTAGTGAGTTTTGCACTACGTCCAATAGGGATAGGTTGTGTGTTAGTTTTGTGGGCTAAAAGATGGACAAAAAAGGCTGGTACTGACAGTATAAGATGAGAAAAGTCTACTTCGAAATCGGGGAAATTGCATTGAGAACCGGTTTTTGCTATGGCCGGCCGATTGTTTGCGAGTACTATGTGGTGGATCATGAGCTGGGTTTTTGAGAACGCTGATTGGCTGAAAGCTGCCTTGAATACGGTATAAGTTATTCTGTTATCGGGTTTCGTGATCAACGTCAAGAGCCCAAGTGTTGCGTTTGAATAGAGAGCAATAGATGTAGTTCTAGTAAGATCAAAAAGCACTTGTTTTGAATGAAAGTGGTGTGAAAAATCGTTTATTAACGTTTATAGTGTAAAAATCGTAAAAGCAAAAGGATTACTTTCATAAGAAAAAGCACGTGCTCGTGAAGTTGCCGGTTTACAATTCGACGGGCACGAAAAATGCAAAAGAGTTGTTTTCATTAGCTAAAGCAGACGCTCGTGCTGATGCTGGTTTGCAATTCGACGGGTACAAAAAATGTAAGAGAGTTACATACCCATGAAGTCAGAAATACTCTCAATGCGTGGTTTTATCACCTATGCCATTGTTTCTGCAAGTAATTTATTCCTATCCATATTACCCTTCATGAAAAATCTAAAGCTGTCTTTTCACTATGTAGAGCTTGTGTATTTGGGAATAGAGTGTCAGGATGTCAACATTATGAAAGTGCGCGAGAAATTACTGGTACATGGGTTATACCTGAGGTAGCCTTAGCTGTGAAGAAAGGGGATGGAATTAAAATTCTGCATAATGTTTGAAAATAAAACCATACGATGTATGAGCACAATAAAAAAACAGGAGGCCTTTTTACCGAATTCGTTAACACTTTCTTAAGAATTAAGCATCAAAAATCAATGGTTTTGAATGAAAGTGTCGTGGAAAAGCCACATGGCAATCGTAGCGTAAAAGAGTTGCGTGGAAAAAACTACATGGCAAGACCGGTTGCTTTACTCTCAGTTGCCGTGGTGGCATTGAGATACAAACTTGATGACGGCTGAGATACTGCCGTGGACTTGCTACGCAATTGCGTATCTTGAGGCGTTTTTGTGCTGGCTTGAAAATGCTTGAGATGATATTGATAAAATGAATACAAGGCTGTTGTTTGTGAAATGCAATACCTGTTTGAACATCAACGTTGTTTACTAATGATAATAATGATGATTAAAAGACCGGGATTAATGAAAATAATTTGTTTTTTATTAATGAAAACATGTACATATGCATCAAATTGTCAATTACTATTTTTACTACTCCTGTAAGCATATTCTATGAGGTAAAACGAGCACGTTTATAAAACGCAGACGAGATTGTAGAGTTTGATTAATTCGATCACCAAAAGCAATATCAGAATTGCCAGCATAACTATTTTCAAAATAGTAGAAAAAGAGGATATGTGGTATTTGTATGAATTTTTGAAGTGTTTTGCCTGCTTGAACATCAACATTGTTTGCTAATTTACAAATGTAGTATAATTTGTCTTCTCCTTTATTGCTGCGATTGTGAAAAATACAACAACAAAAGCTATATAAATTTTGTTTATTGATTCTTTAAAAGAAAAACAATTATTTTCATGAGAACTACTATCGTATCTACTAGTCAACTGAAGATGAAACAAAGAGACAAAGAATCTTAATTAGCATAACTCAAAGAATTCAAGTCTATCTTATCGATTAATACAAAGTTGCAGAAAGTCGAGATCTTGTCTTTTAGCTCATGATAAAAGGTATATCAAAAATAATTGTATTGACTATGCATGTGATGGATATATGACACATACATAAACGACATTAAACTCTATAGAATCATAATAAGCGATGCAGATAGCATGTTGAATGATTTCTTGTAGGAATCGTTAATCTTCATTTTTAACTGGGAAATACATCCCTGGTGTGTGTATGTTTAATAAGTAAGATGTGGTTAATATCAATATGATAATTTTATAGTTTATACGTGGGGGATGACCTGATAAGTGGAATAGCCTTGAAAATCAGTGTAAAAAGTTCTTGGCGAGGTAAGTAGAAATAGCAGAACTCATATCGAGTGCAAAGAAAGAAGGCCTACTTTGGCTAGCGTGACCAACATTTTTATGGGTAAGAAAGCGTATATATAAGCATATAAATAAAAAATAATAATAAAAAACATGGTTCTCTTCTCAGATTTTCGAGGACAGATTAGTAAGGTAGGCACCTTTCCTTTAAAATAGCATTACGCGAGTGAACAAGAGGTATATTCTAGTGCCGTAAAATGCCGACGTGTTTTGTATGGAAAACTGGTTTCTGGCGCCGTGAAATAGCAGCGGCTTAGCTGGAAAACTGGTTTCTGGTGTCGTGAAAACTGCGGATTGGCACTGTGGGAAGAGAACAGATTATATGTTTCGAGCGAGAAGGCCTGCTTTGACGTCAGATTTTGTGAGCTCTAATTGCTCCAACGTCGGAATTTTCGGGCGGAGCCTGTTACCAATCCTGTGTTGAAGTTGGCACCGTCGCGATGAGTGCGAGTGAGTTGACTGTAAGGATCATGCACGTGTTTACGTCGAGCACGTGTATTTTAGCGGCTTTATTTGAGAACGTAAGTCGCTCAAATTGAGAGTCAGCCGGGTGGATGCAACGCTTACTTTCGTTTTTGTTTTGCGTTTTGCATTGCATTCAAGAAGCGTTTGTTTGTTTGTTTTGCGTGGAGATAGTTATTTGCTGGTAGTCAGCCGGCTGAATTATCTAGATGTAATGTTTTCTTGCACTTTTTTACGTTTTGCATTGTATTCGAAAAGCGTTTGTTTGTTTGTTTTGCGTAAAGATAGTTATTGTGCCGGTATTGTGGATGCCGGCAAACAACGGCCTTCAGGCATGTTTGGTAAATTATGCTATCATATCAGCATGCATATAACTGTGTTTTCGCCACCTAATGGAAGTTAAGATGTTATAATTTTTCTTCTTTACTCGGTGAAGGTGAAGTGAATGATTTTGAAATAAAAGACAGACAATCTTATTGATAAAATTTTTATCATTTGGAAAGTTCATCTTATACAGCTTTGGGGTGACATTAACTATTGTCAAATATGCGGTTATATTCGTTTCACAGAGTTTTAATTTTTAAAGCGTACAATTTATGGTGTGGACGTAGCAAAGATCATAATATTGTGCCCATAATCCCATCATGATGAGTTGTATGAAAACTAATCCGATAATAATAAAGTACCTTAGCCGTAACACAGATAATTTTTTAACGGGCTCTTTTGCGAGAAGGTTCTTGTTTATGCCACAGACATCCTTTCCGGTAGCCTAGCAACAGTTTGGTGAATTGCGCAAATGTTCGGCCTCCACGTGAGAAGAACAGGTGAGTGCAGCCATCACCAACGAGCAAAAGTCACATTTCACGTAATCCTTTTCGTTGGTGTAGAACAATCCACTTCGTGCTAGCTTAAGCGCTTTTCTTTGGTCGACCGCTAGGTTGGTGGTATTAGATCAAACTCGAGCCTTAAAGTCAACATTGCTACTAATATTTGTTGTATTATTTAAATCTCGCGCCTTTTGCTCAATTGACTTGCGCTGTCTTGTGTGTCAAGTTTATCTTCTTTCACTCTATCTTGTCTCTCTACTCCGTGAAAATTACTAGCGGTATATTTTATAGTGAACTAAATAAAGTTTTTGCTATTTTCTTTATATAAAACTACTTGTTTTCATTAAAAATCAACAGGTTATGGGCCCAGTGTGTTCGATTAGTTAAAATCAGTGAATAAAAGTTACTAAACTAAATGTTCTATACGTTTGCACGTCCGCACTTAACCTCAACCGCAACGTGCTCAGTTTCAAGAAGAAGTTTAAGTTGTTCTCCGATATACAATTAACATGTCATCGTCAAATAACTCATTGCCATTAATAGAAAAATTCACAGGCCGTGATAACTGCGCAACGTAGCGATTTGCAGTCAAAACGTACCTGGAACACGAAGAACTGTGAAACTGTGCCAAACCTACTAATCCGACCAAAGAAACTGATAAAAAGCGTGACACCAAGGCTAGAACAAAATTAATTCTTCTTGTAGATCCTGTGAATAATATTCATATTCGAGAATCAAGCACTGCAAAGGAGGTTTGGAATAACTTATCCCGTGCTTTTGATGACTCAGGACTAACACGGCGGTACTACACTAGCAGGATGCTCAAATGTGGAGGAATACGTTAGTAAAATTATGACAACAGCAAATAAATTGAGAAACATTGGCTTTCATGTAGACGACGAATGGCTTGGTACACTTCTATTGTCCGGTCTTCCAGAGAAGTACAAGCCAATGATAATAGCAATTGAAAGTTCAGGTATAAAACTTAGCTCCGACTTGATAAAATCTAAAATTCTACAAGATGTCAAACAAACTGAAAGCAATTCAACTGCTTTTGCTTCAAGTCAGAAGCTTCATAATAATAACAAAAGCAGCTGTATTTATTGCTTTTTTTGGTTACTCTGATGACTGGTATGTTGATTCCACATGACCAAACATAAGAATTTGTTTATAGAAGACACAAATCCAGATATAAAAACTATTAAAGTTGCAAGTAACAAATCATTACCCGTTCAAAGCTTCGGAAAAATAAGCTTATGTGTTAATGAGAGATGTCAACAAAACGAAATAGAACAGAGAGCAATAGATGTAGTTCTAGTAAGATCAAAAAGCACTTGTTTTGAATGAAAGTGGTGTGAAAAATCGTATATTAACGTTTATAGTGTAAAAATCGTAAAAGCAAAAGGATTACTTTCATACGAAAAAGCACGTGCTCGTGAAGTTGCCGGTTTACAATTCGACGGGTATGAAAAATGCAAAAGAGTTGTTTTCATTAGCTAAAGCAGACGCTCGTGCTGATGCTGGTTTGCAATTAGACGGGTACAAAAAATGTAAGAGAGTTACATACTCTTGAAGTCAGAAATACTCTCAATGCGTGGTTTTATCACCTATGCCATTGTTTCTGCAAGTAATTTATTCCTATCCATATTACCCTTCATGAAAAATCTAAAGCTGTCTTTTCACTATGTAGAACTTGTGTATTTGGGAATAGAGTGTCAGGATGTCAACATTATGAGAGTGGGCGAGAAATTACTGGTACATGGGTTATACCTGAGGTAGCCTTAGCTGTGAAGAAAGGGGATGGAATTAAAATTCTGCATAAGGTTTGAAAATAAAACCATACGATGTATGAGCACAATAAAAAAACAGGAGGCCTTTTTACCGAATTCTTCAACACTTTCTTAAGAATTTAGCATCAAAAATCAATGGTTTTGAATGAAAGTGTCGTGGAAAAGCCACATGGCAATCGTAGCGTAAAAGAGTTGCGTGGAAAAAACCACATGGCAAGACTGGTTGCTTTACTCTTAGTTGCCGTGGTGGCATTTAGATACAAACTCGATGACGGCTGAGATACTGCCGTGGACTTGCTACGCAATTGCGTATCTTGAGGCGTTTTTGTGCTGGCTTGAAAATGCTTGAGATGATGTTGATAAAATGAATACAAGGCTGTTGTTTGTGAAATGCAATACCTGTTTGAACATCAACGTTGTTTACTAATGATAATAATGATGATTAAAAGACCGGGATTAATGAAAATAATTTGTTTTTTATTAATGAAAACATGTACATATGCATCAAATTGTCAATTACTATTTTTACTACTCCTGTAAGCATATTCTATGAGGTAAAACGAGCACGTTTATAAAACGCAGACGAGATTGTAGAGTTTGATGAATTCGATCACCAAAAGCAATATCAGAATTGTCAGCATAACAATATTCAAAATAGTATAAAAAGATGAAATGTGGTATTTGTATGAATTTTTGAAGTGTTTTGCCTGCTTGAATATCAACATTGTTTGCTAATTTACAAATGTAGTGTAATTTGTCTTCTCCTTTATTGCTGCGATTGTGAAAAATACAACAACAAAAGCTATATAAATTTTCTTTATTGATTCTTTAAAAGAAAAACAATTATTTTCATGAGAACTACTATCGTATCTACTAGTCAACTGAAGATGAAACAAAGAGACAAAGAATCTTAATTAGCATAACTCAAAGAATTCAAGTATATCTTATCGATTAATACAAAGTTGCAGAAAGTCGAGATCTTCTCTTTTAGCTCATGATAAAAGGTATATCAAAAATAATTGTAATGACTATGCATGTAATGGATATAAGTTAACATAAGATGCAACCAGGCCAGCGTATCGCAGCATGAAGGAGAATGCAGTGGCCAGCAGAAGTCATTGTTTACTTGTAAGCAATAAATGCACCAGACGCGGGCATCAGCAACTTTAGCCTCTTAAGATACCCATGTTTACATATACGCACCAAACGCTGCATTAGCAATTTTAGCCTTTCAAGAAACCCATGTTTAAATATACGCACCAGACGCTGACATCAGCAATTTTAGCTTATAAATTTAGAAATAGGAATAGAATAAGTGGAGTTGTAAATTAAATTTAGTTGAATAAAGACGCAAGACTTATGTCTTGCAGTTTGTCATTGTTTTTAAAGAAAAAGGTGTTGTTATTTAACTGGCGCCCGAGCACGGACCGTGATTCGGGTCGCTACGAGAACAAGTACGCGAAAACCAAGTGTACGAAATACATTTTCAATCGTGCGTAAAAAGTGCATGTTGACCTTCGCTTAAAACGCTGAAGGATAGTGGTGATAGTAAAGGAAGGCCCCCAAGTAGCAGATACAGCAAAAAGGAGCAGCTGCCAACCTTTACCAGCGGAGCGGCCCATCAAAGAGGTGACATACCCTGCCATCCAAACCTGGCATACCCTGCCACAGTAAAAGCGACACCCAAAGGAAGTATAAGAAAGCAGAAATACTCAGCATAAAGGAAAATTTTGGCGTATTTTTACATATTGTTTATATTTTTGTTTACATATATTGAATAACATTGTAGCTCTTTTGTATAAATTTTAATATTTAATATTGATTTGTATTTGAAAATATTGCCATTTCTGTGACAAAGAGCTTTCGTGTCTGTTTAAAAAAAATAGTGAAATCCTCACGACTAGAACTTCGGTAGATTTATACCACCGCGAAGAATCTCGTGATCTTTGTTAACAAAACGAAAAAAATGACAAATCCAAATAATCTCATTCGTCCCCCGATCCTGCGCGTAGAGAGTGCTCTTGTGGGTTCGGAAGGTGCTAGTAGAAACAAAAATATCAACATAGCGCGTAATAACGCAAATAATCATCGCGAATTGGTATCGATTATCACTCGCGTTGTTACGGAAACCTTGCAAACGCAAGGTCGCCAATTTTTTACGTCCATTATGAATCTCGAGGCGGATATCAATAATAAAACGGACGTGCCAATCAATGCTGAAAACGATAGGAACTTATCTGACATGGATAAAATTCCAGACGTCGTTAAAAGCATGCGAACGTTTTTCGGGGATCCCAGTGAATATAACTCGTGGAGAAAAAGCGTAGAATGCATTTTGCGTATCTATGATAACCTTAAGGGAACCCCGAAATATTACGGCATACTCTCGGTCATTCGTAACAAAATAATTGGGCAAGCCGACATTGCGTTGGAGTCGTACAACACTCCACTAAATTGGGCGAAGATATCCAAGTGTTTAACCCTACATTATGCCGACAAGCGAGACCTAGGTGCCTTGGAATACCAACTTACTACCTTTGTGCAAGGTGTAAGCACTATTAACGAATTTTATCAAAGCGTCTACCATCATCTTTCCTTGATTCTTAACAAACTACAGTGGTGGACATTTACATAAAAACACTAGTGTTTTTTGATTTTTTCAACTAAACCTTCACTAAACTTAGATTTTTTTAATATTTATATCTATATTTCTTAAAAAATAAATATTAGAAAACAAATCTTCCCTTCTGTTGAATGCATAAAAAATGCAACAAATTTAAATAAAGGTTAAAATAAGGTGGAAGTTTACATAAAAACAACATAAGTATCTTCTTTAGAGATGTATAATAGATATCATAAAAATAGTTTTTAGTTTTTAATAACTAGTAGATGCTCCCTTCTCTTTGATTAACTGAAACAAGCGTCGTGACATTGACTGAATCAGATTTTCTAACTCACTTTGTGGAATTGACGACCATGTTTTTTTTATTGCAATTTTCAATTCCTGAATGTTGGTAAATTGGCGTCCATTGGCATAAACCCGCCTTGCAATAATCCCCCAGAGGTTCTCAATTGGATTAAGAACTGGACTCCTTGAAGGCCAATCGAGTTTCGCGATTTGCTTTTCAGCTAGCCACAGGCTAACTTTCTTGGCAGTGTGAATAGCAGCATTGTCCTGCTGAAAAATGAAGTCCGTTCCGCAGATTTCCTCAGCGCGCTCAAACATCATTTCCTCTAACATCTCGATGTACGTTTCTGCGTTCATTTTTCGGCGAACATAGGCAATTTCGGTTTTACAGTTTGCTGAAAATCCAGCCCAAATCATAACACTGCCCCCGCCGAAATTGCGACTCATGCTCACCTCTTCCCGAAGCCTCTAATCATGCCAATAATACTGAAAGCCATCTGGGCCGTCACAGTTGAACTTCTTTTTATCAGTGAAAAGAACTTTTCGCCATTCCAGTCATATGGCTTTCAGCAAATTTTAATCTATCTTCTTTATGTGCTGCAGTTAGAGGGGGCTTTCCGACTCTTTTCTTGAATTCCATGTTCGGATTTTCATTTAAAATTTGCCGCACCCGTCGGTCTGTTATTGGCAACTTTAATTTATTCACTATTTGTGATGTAAATAATTTATTCGCTACTGCTTCACGGACGATCAATCAAACTTGTCGTGCTGTCAATTTTTTGTTTCGCTAGTGTTTCGAAGGCTTGCCGTAATTACTGCCCGACTTAATAAAGTTGTGTATTGCAGTGTTGGAACTTCCGACCTTCCTTGCGATTTCTCGATCTGAAAGTCCACAATCCTTTTAAGCGATTATTGCGGCTCGTTCTTCCTCGCTTAAAACTTTACCCCGCGCCATGTCTGTATTTTTCACAAAATTAAAAAATTAAAAAACTAAATATAATCAGAGGTAATATTATTGCCTTTTAAAAGTAATTCCAGAATTTTTTTCGCTGCTACCAACCAAGAAAACACTTTAAACTACACTATTTTTATATAAATTTCCACCAATATGATGCAAACATTCAATAGAGCACTCAAATAATAAATGTGGATATGAACAATGATATCAGAGAGACAAAAAGGCATAACGGGATTCTTGGTAAGAGTCTGATGGATGATCTAAATAAGCGGAAAATCCCACGGTGTTGCCAAATATCAAATTATTAACGACACATCATGTTGTTTTTATGTAAATTACCACCACTGTAGCTGCCATGGATCTAAATCAGAATTCCCTCAAGAGTCTGACCCAATGTTATCGAGAAAAGGCTTTAGACACTTTTGTTAGAGGCCTTAGAGGTGATTTACCTAGATTATTAAGTATTCGAGAGCCAGTGGACCTTCCACAAGCTTTGTCATTATGCCTGAAGTTGGAAAATATAAATTATCGTACACAGCATGCGAATAATTCTGTTCGCAAAAACTATTTGCAAGTGCCGCAAAGGCCGCCTTTGCCATCAAAATGGGAAACCTCCTCGTTTTTTAACAATAAATATACTTCAAAACAAAGTTTTCATCCTGAGCTTTTTCATAACCCCCGGATCCCTCAAACACCCCAATTTCACAGACAGATACAGTATCAAAATCCGAATCCAAATTATTATCAATTGCCTCCAAAGCCAAGAATGTACGAGCCAATGGATATTGACCATTCCATACATTCTCGTGCGGTCAATTATCAAAACCGAAACCCAATAGGAAGACCCCAATTTCATAGCAAAAGACCGCAGCAATTACCATCCGCTCAAGTGAATGTTCCTAACAAACAACAAAGGCTCTTCAGCATACAGCCAGAAGAATCATCAGGTGTGGAAGAAGACATATCTCTCGAGAAATATATGAATGCCATAGATATAAACAGTTCTGAGCAGCAGGAGGGAAATGACACCGTTAATTTTTTAGTTCTATGAGCTCTTCGCTTCCATATTTCGAATTCCAAGCGAAGAGCGGAACACACTTAAATTTTTTAATCGATACAGGATCAAACAAAAATTATATTCAACCGAAACTCATCTGGAATCCTATAGCGAATGAAAAACCTTTTTCAGTAAACTCTGTTGGTGGTGTAGTTAACGTGACGCACCATGCTTTTGTAAATATATTTGGACCTCATACGGAAAAACTAAAATTCTATATTTTACCGAACTTACAAACTTTTGCAGGCATCATTGGAAACGAAACACTGAAAAACTTACAAGCCGTTATTCACACTGATAACGATTATATGACCATTAAAATGGATTTATGTCTTCCCTTGAAACAACAACTTTCTCAAAATGTTAATCATATGAATATCAGAACAAAGCACATGACTAGTTTACAAATAAACCGCGTTAAAGCTATTCTTAAAAATTGCGCAAATGTTCTTTCTGATCCACATTTAAAACAGGCCTACGCTACAACAGTCAAAGGAGAAATCCGCACAACGACGAACGATCCCGTGTATTCGAAATCGTATCCATACCCTCAAGCTCTTAAAAGCGTAGTTGAATTGGAAATCCAAAAACTTCTTAATGACGGAATAATCAGACCGTCAAGATCCCCATATAAAGCCCCAGTCTGGGTTGTCCCTAAAAAGGAAAATGCATCTGGAGAAAAGAAATTCAGACTTGTGTTTGACTACAGGAAATTGAATTCCATTACTATTACCGATTCATATCCAATACCAGAGATAAATGAAGTTCTCTCAAATCTTGGTAATAATAAGTTTTTTTCAATAATAGACCTTAAGAGTGGCTTTCATCAAATAAACCTCAGAGAATGCGATGTCGAAAAGACAGCATTCTCAATAAACAATGGTAAATATGAGTTTGTTCGGTTACCCTTTGGACTAAAAAATGGTCCACCTATTTTTCAGAGAGCATTAGACGACATAATAAGGGAACACATCGGAATATTTACATTGACGACATAATTATTTTTAGTCAAAACGAAGAAGAGCACTTGGAGAACCTCGAATTAGTCTTAAAAACGCTAGAAAAAGCCAACATGAGAAGTAATCTCGATAAATGCGAATTTCTTCAACAAGAGGTTGAATTCCTAGGCTTCGTAATAAACATTGAAGGAATCAAGAGCAACCCTAAAAAAGTAGAAGCTATTGCCTCCTTTCCGCCTCCGAGAACGCTCAAGGAACTCAGATTTTTTCTTGGTATGTCAGCCTATTACAGGCGATTTATCAGAGACTACGCTCGAATCGCCAAGCCTCTGAGATCCCTTTTAAGAGGGGAGGATGGACGAGTGTCCAAACACCTCTCAAAAAATAAAGCTATTGTGCTTGACAAAGGAGCGCGAGAAGCCTTCGAAAAATTAAAGAACTCCCTAGTATCTAAAGAAGTGGTCCTATCACATCCAGATTTTTCCAAACCTTTCGAGCTAACCACGGATGCTTCTAATTTTGCCATAGGCGCAGTTTTGTCGCAGGATGACAAACCTATCTCCTTTTTATCCCGTACGCTCAGCAAAACTGAGGAGAACTATGCGGTCGCTCAATTCATTGAGAAACTACCTTTACGGTTCTTAAAAAGTGAAGATATTCACTGATCACCAACTCTTAACGTATGCGCTAAGCAATAAAAATACAAATTCTAAAATGAAGCGCTGGAAAGCTATTTTGGAGGAGTATAATCACGAGGTTAAGTACAAACCAGGCAAAGCCAACGTCGTCGCTGATTCACTTTCCAGGCCTCCGAATCTTCCGGAAATCAACCCAATGACCCCCACCGAGCACAGTGCTGAAAGTTCAGCGCATGACCTGATTCCCATTGTGGAAACACCTATTAATGTTTTTCGGAACCAAGTCATCCTCAAAATTGGTAATGAAAGGAGTTATCAACTCAAAAACCCTTTTGACCGCTACGCACGGCATATTTTTATTCAAGAAACTTACACCGAAGAGAAAATCATTCAGATTTTCAAAAGGTATTTAAACCCATCTGCAATTAACGGGCTACTTACAGACGAAGCCACATTTGGTACAATTCAGTCAATTTATCCACATCATTTTAGAAACTATAAAGTAAGTCGAAAAATTGTAGAAGATGTCGTGAATGAAATCGAACAAGAAGAAAGAATTCTGCAAGTGCATAAAAGAGCACATATAAATGCAGAAGAAAATCGTGTACAATTGCTAGAAAGCTTTTATTTTCCCAAGTTGGCAGCCAAAATCAAACGATTAGTGAAAAGATGCACCATCTGCAAAGAGTGCAAATATGATCGACATCCCGATAAACCTTTTATCCATTCAACTCCGATTCCAAAATATTCAGGCCACACTTTACATATAGTTCTATTTACCACTGAGAAACATCGTGTTCTTACAGCAATAGATAAATTTTCGAAATTCGCCATAGCCAAGCAAATTCCCTCGAAATCAGTAGAGGACATCAAAAACCCCCTAAGAGATATCCTATTTTATTTTTGCATACCGGAAAACGTAGTGATCGATAATGAAGGAGCACTTAGATCTCCTACATTAATGTCAATGCTGGAGGACGAATTGCAAATTAAAACATTCCGAACGCCACCTTATAAAAGTGAGGTGAACGGGCAAATAGAACGATGGCATTCAACCTTGACCGAGACAATGCGATGTCTAAAAAGGGAAGAACCCTCAAGTTCATTTGATCTGCTTTTAGAAAGAGCAGTCAAGGAGTATAACCACTCCGTCCATTCTGTCACTGGCAAGAAACCAGTAGACTTATTTTTCGGGCGTTTTAATAATGCCACGCCTGAAGATATCGAGAATATTCGAAAGAAAAACATTGAGAAGCTCAAGGCCAAGCAATATAAAGACTTGCGATTTCACAATAAACCTCGGCAGCCAGCACAGAGTTATAAATTAGGTGAGATAATATTTGTTAAACAAAAAAGGCGTAAAGGCTCTAAACTTACTCGCCGCTACAAGCAGGAGAAAGTTAAATAAAATAATCACACTACCATAGTAACCGTATCAGGAAAAATCGTCCATAAAGATAAAATTCGCAGCTAACTAGTTTAGATTGAACAGGCAAAAGTGCAAATTCTCGACCTTACGAACTCACAGGTAGTGACCCTCCTTTTAGGATAAACCAGAATACAAAATGGAAACTTTAAATTTACACATAAGATCGATTTAGACCAATACGAGAGATTCATAGCAAAAACTGATGCAGTGTTAAATCTATCACATGAGTTAAGACAAATTGAAACTTTCGTTCACAACCTTAAAACCACGGAAAATGAAAAGGTCACTAGATTTTAGCGGTACAGCCTGAAAATGGCTCGCAGGAAACTCCGATCACGAGGATTTTGCTACCATTAAAGAAACAATTAATGATCTTCTCAAAAACACGAATAAACGAAATCCCATTTTCAAAAATAATAAAATATCACAATGTAATTTATGGGATCATTAAGGAATGCAAAAATTCAATTACTGTTCTATCTGTAAGGAAAAAGATTTGTTAGATATAAGTAATACTTCCCGTACACCAAATCTTCTGAGCAGCCTAGAAGCAAACTACAACGTCATCAGTGATGAAAACATTTACATCATAAACAACAGCTCTCCTGACATCTTACTCCTAAATAACTTCTCTGGCGATCTAACAACGAAAGAATCCTTGCAATCCTTATTTCATTGGCACAATAACAATAGTGCTTGCAATAGGATAAGCTAAATTTTGCCATAAACGAAATGAAATTAAAAAATGTCCTTACAGTACTGATCATCAGGTTCTACAGCTGGCAGCGCATCGCAATACGGAGAATCCTGCACCTACAGTTCAACATTTCATATTTTCGACAATCGAAGACGATTGTTTTTAAAGGGGGAGGAGTTAACATAAGATGCAACCAGGCCAGCGTATCGCAGCATGAAGGAGAATGCAGTGGCCAGCAAAAGTCATTGTTTACTTGTAAGCAATAAATGCACCAGACGCGGGCATCAGCAACTTTAGCCTCTTAAGATACCCATGTTTACATATACGCAACCAAACGCTGCATTAGCAATTTTAGCCTCTTAAGAAACCCATGTTTAGATATACGCACCAGACTGACATCAGCAATTTTAGCTTATAAATTTAGAAATAGGAATAGAATAAGTGGAGTTGTAAAATAAATTTAGTTGAATAAAGACGCAAGACTTATGTCTTGCAGTTTGTCATCGTTTTTAAAGAAAAAGGTGTTGTAATTTAACTGATATGACACAAACTTAAACGACATTAAACTCTATAGAATCATAATAAACGATGCAGATAGCATGTTGAATGATTTCTTGTAGGAATCGTTAATCTTCATTTTTAACTGGGAAATACATCCCTGGTGTGTGTATGTTTAATAAGTAAGATGTGGTTAATATCAATATGATAATTTTATAGTTTATACGTGGGGGATGACCTGATAAGTGAAATAGCCTTGAAAATCAGTGTAAAAAGTTCTTGGCGAGGTAAGTAGAAATAGCAGAACTCATATCGAGTGCAAAGAAAGAAGGCCTACTTTGGCTAGCGTGACCAACATTTTTATGGGTAAGAAAGCGTATATATAAGCATATAAATAAAAAATAATAATAAAAAACATGGTTCTCTTCTCAGATTTTCGAGGACAGATTAGTAAGGTAGGCACCTTGCCTTTAAAATAGCATTACGCGAGTGAACAAGAGGTATATTCTAGTGCCGTAAAATGCCGACGTGTTTTGTATGGAAAACTGGTTTCTGGCGCCGTGAAATAGCAGCGGCTTAGCTGGAAAACTGGTTTCTGGTGTCGTGAAAACTGCGGCTTGGCACTGTGGGAAGAGAACAGATTATATGTTTCGAGCGAGAAGGCCTGCTTTGACGTCAGATTTTGTGAGCTCTAATTGCTCCAACGTCGGAATTTTCGGGCGGAGCCTGTTACCAATCCTGTGTTGAAGTTGGCACCGTCGCGATGAGTGCGAGTGAGTTGACTGTAAGGATCATGCACGTGTTTACGTCGAGCACGTGTATTTTAGCGGCTTTATTTGAGAACGTAAGTCGCTCAAATTGAGAGTGAGCCGGGTGGATGCAACGTTTACTTTCGTTTTTGTTTTGCGTTTTGCATTGCATTCAAGAAGCGTTTGTTTGTTTGTTTTGCGTGGAGATAGTTATTCGCTGGTAGTCAGCCGGCTGAATTATCTAGATGTAATGTTTTCTTGCACTTTTTTGCGTTTTGCATTGTATTCGAAAAGCGTTTGTTTGTTTGTTTTGCGTAAAGATAGTTATTGTGCCGGTATTGTGGATGCCGGCAAACAACGGCCTTCAGGCATGTTTGGTAAATTATGCTATCATATCAGCATGCATTTAACTGTGTTTTCGCCACCTAATGGAAGTTGAGATGTTATAATTTTTCTTCTTTACTCGTTGAAGGTGAAGTGAATGATTTTGAAATAAAAGACAGACAATCGTATTGATAAAATTTTTATCATTTGAAAAGTTCATCTTTTACAGCTTTGGGGTGACATTAACTATTGTCAAATTTGCGATTATATTCGTTTCACAGAGTTGTAATTTTTAAAGCGTGTAATTTATGGTGTGGACGTAGCAAAGATCATAATATTGTGCCCATAATCCCATCATGATGAGTTGTATGAAAACTAATCCGATAATAATAAAGTACCTTAGCCGTAACACAGATAATTTTTTAACGGGCTCTTTTGCGAGAAGGTTCTCGTTTATGCCACAGACATCCTTACCGGTAGCCTAGCAACAGTTTGGTGAATTGCGCAAATGTTCGGCCTCCACGTGAGAAGAACAGGTGAGTGCAGCCATCACCAACGAGCAAAAGTCACATTTCACGTAATCCTTTTCGTTGGTGTAGAACAATCCACTTCGTGCTAGCTTAAGCGCTTTTCTTTGGTCGACCGCTAGGTAGGTGGTATTAGATCAAACTCGAGCCTTAAAGTTAACATTGCTACTAATATTTGTTGTATTATTTAAATCTCGCGCCTTTCGCTCAATTGACTTGCGCTCTCTTGTGTGTCAAGTTTATCTTCTTTCACTCTATCTTGTCTCTCTACTCCGTGAACATTACTAGCGGTATATTTTATAGTGAACTAAATAAAGTTTTTGCTATTTTCTTTATATAAAACTACTTGTTTTCATTAAATATCAACACTATTGGGTTCTCTTCACTTAATATATTTTATATGGATCCAAGAATTGTGTATGAAAGGCCTGTTTCCCCCTCCTTTTCAAGATTTTTTCAACTAGATAAACATCAGGGTGTTCGACCTTTGTTAATTCTGCCACATAAAACCCGCCTTGAATAGTATTGTCTTACTGATTTTATATTTGAAACAACCTTAACCAACACCTTAACTTTTCGACAGAACGAAGCCAGTAGATGAACCTCGTTAGATGTATTAACATCTAAAGGCCTCATTTTAATGGTACGATGCTTTGTTTTATTGTACTTATTAACAATCTTTGGTAATATATCAATCCAATTATAGTTCCCATTCAAACTGAACTCTTTCCTCATGATACCCTTAAGAGTTCTAGTAAATCTCTCGACAATTGAAGCTTTCAACGCGCTGAATGTGGAATAATGGTTTATTTCATAGTTTTTCATTATCCGATGAAATGTTTTATTGAAAAATTCTTTCCCATCGTCAGTTTGCGGATTTCTGGGTATACGCCGTTGTTTGAAAATAGATTCTACAACCTCACCAACATCATTAGCGCTTTTACTTTTGACTGGTACACCCCAAGTAAATTTGGAAAAACTGTCAATTACGGTTAAAATATACTTATAACCGCTATTTTCATGCGAGTAAGCATTCATATCAACCAAATCTGCCTGCCACAAATCGTCTATACCTCTGATAGTGACTCGACGCCGATTGAATCTTTTACGTGTTGCTCTATGTATCTCGTCAACAATTTGTCGTCTACTCATTGTGGTAAAAGATATTGTAATGTTACTGGTTTAAATGTTACCGCATCGTCGCTCTGTCGCTTCCGTTGCCTATACTCCTCTAGGTTGATGCGAGGTAAATCTCTAGAATATGACCTTTAAATTGTTATGGGCTCGATAATTTCGAGTATACTTACAGGCAGTGAGTCTGCCACATATTTGGCGCAGAAACAAAGTTTCAGGCGGCCGATATGTCTATTTGTTTAAATTGTCGAAAACAGAGGCAATTTATTTTCTGCCGAACTGGAAAGGCAGCCTAAGCCCAGTTAACCAGAACTTAAGAATTTTGCCGCTGGTAGGCAATGTCGCTAAATAAAACAGCAAGCTTAGATTCTTGCTCGTGGATTAATGAGGATGAGCCTAAGCCCAACTCGTGCTTTTATTCAAGAATTTTCTTAAACTAATACATAATATATCCCTATCTAAATAATTAAATTGATAACCAGAACCAATCACGCGCGCCGTGTTTTGGTTCTCACGGTAACGTATTTCCCCAATCAATATACATATCCCATTCAGTTGCAATCATGACCTACATTCATTGCACTTGAACGCTTATGTCTAGCAAAAGGGCATTAGAACGTACCCAGAACAACATTAATTAGATCAGTATTTAAAACACTTGACCATGTCTTCCAGTATGCATGAGTCATTGAGGTGGGTCGTGTCTGAGTTCATAGCTAATTATCGATGCTCATATGTTGAGTACAGGGGTACTCTATGGATTTATCGAAAAGTATGTAAGAATTGTATGTATGATTGGTGGCTATGATGTTGTATGGTTTGTATATGTACTACATGGTATGTATATGTACTACAGGTGGCTATGATGTAACATGGTATGTACATGTACTACACCCTTACTCTTTAACACGTTCATTGCCGGACCACGCGATATCGCGTTGTTTCGCACCTCTTTCGTATGGCCAACCACGCCATATCGCGTGGTTAGCTCAGGCCATTTTCAATGTCCTTTGCAAGGTCTGCCTTTTACAAAACATGTACTTTTTCTTCACTGATCACTTAGGAAAGGATCAAAATATCTATAAATAACTTTGGCCTTGATATTTCGAGTGTTTTAGCTGTTGCACAGGAATCCGGGATTGAAGTCCCTTATTAACTCTGAAAAACCGGTAACATAACGCAATTTTTCAGTTTATTAGTTTGTTGACACCCATAATATATAAGAGGTAGTAGCGCCCGTAAGTGCAAATCATAATGGTTTTGGGTTTATTGAAGGATTTTCATTACAAAGAGGATTTCCAAACATGCTACACCACTGATTGTTTATTACGCATCGTTTACGATAACCCATTACCAGATTTGGTGAACTTGCAAAGCAGTCTTCTGGTTAATGTTTCTACCTGTTATCTTCTGGAATGATTAAATTTTCACCATCGGTGTTAAATTGACATCATATATCCTGAACGCATGCTAGAAAGCGCATGAACGTCAAGGTCCTATTATCGGTTGAGTGAGTTGATCTTTTTTGTGTGTTATTTGATATTTTTGCTAAAATATCTAACAACTGAACAGTTGAAAGTAAAAAGTGGATTTATTCGACAGTGCAGCGATTGGATTGGTAAATTATCTTTAAATTTGAAAGCAATTTAATTGGTTTTGAAGTGGTTTGAAAATATTAAGTTGTGTTTGTTTTTAGAATTAGAATCATTTGTAATGGGCGAAAATCCAAAACCCACCACATCAACGGGTAAATACAAATCGGGCTCCAGATTTTTTGTTTGCGAAGACACAAACAAGTGTCTAACAGATGAGGAAATCTTCGAAATATCAAGTGAATCGGATCCCGATTTTGTTGGAGACAGTGACGACGATTACGAAGATATTCTAGTTCTGACGTAGACAGTGAAGAAGATCAGGTATGTGCAAGGAATGTTGCTTGTGTCAATACTCCGCCGAGCGAAAGTACAGGATCATCAGTGCCGACGTTGCATTGTCCTCCCGTTGATGACGAAGTACTATCTGGTGAAGACAATCGTACAAACTGGAGTAGTGACAATACTTCTCTTAAAAGAATTTTATGTAAAAGAAAAAGAAGGTTGTTAGTCGATGCTCTGCAAGATCCAATTGAATTTTTCAATCTATTTCTAAATAAAGAGTCTATGCAAAGGATTGTTAACGAAACCAACAAAAATGCGGAGAGATTAAAAAATTCAAGCGACCACAGGAGAGCAAGAAAACTTTGAGCCTTAGCGAATTTCGCATTTTCCTTGGACTTTTATTGAATACTGGAACAATCAAGATGAACCGTATTATTGATTACTGGAAAAATCATCGCCTTTTTAGTTCATGTTTTGGACAATATATGGCGCGAAATAGATTTCAGTTAATATTACGGTGCCGTCATTTTACTAGTGAATTAAATTCATCCGATCGGCTTGCTTAATGTCGTACTCTGGTTGATCACTTTAACACAACAATGAATAAAATTTACTATCCAGACAAAAATCTTTCATTGGATGAATCAATGATACTTTGGCCTGGTAGGCTTCTTTTCCGCCAGTATATAAAAGGAAAGCGACACAAATATGGCATCAAGTTATATGTACTGGCTGAACGCGATGGAACAATATTGAAAGTTCATGTTTTCACTGGAACAGCTGATGAAACGTCGGGAAAAGGTAACACCGAAAAAATTGTAGAAAAGTTATTAGAAGAGAAACTCGATGCAGGACACTCTGTATATATGGACAACTTCTATAATTCTTATGAATTAGTCGCCAAATTAATAAAAAGAGATACGTATTGCACTGGGACTCTAAAGAAAAATCGCAAAAGTAACCCTCGAGAAATAACGCAAGTGAGCCTTAAACGCGGTGAAAATATCTCTGTCTTTAAAAATGGAATCCAAAATGGAAAGTGGAAAGACAAGAAAGATATCTTTTATATTAGCAGTGAGTTTGGGGATGAAATGAAAGAAACCATTAGCAAACAAGGAGTTGTTACCCTTAAACCAGTTGCTATAATAAACTTTAACGAAAATATGTCAGGAGTTGACTTCAAAGACCAAATGCTTGCATACTATCCGTGCAAACGGAAAACATTGCGATGGTACATCAAAATTTTTATTCACATCCTGATGATAAGCCTGATAAATTCACGTATGTTATACAACAAGTTTTCTGGAAAACCACTCCTCTCTTTGTACGAATTTCGACTTAGAGTAATAGAACATTTGCTACCAGAAAAAACGATGCCGCGCCCGTTGCTCAATTTGCCTCACAGATTGACAAAGATTGGCAAGAAAAGGAAAAAAGTTTTATCAAGTGGCAAGAAAATAAATGCTACTGCTAGGAGAGACTGCAAAAATTGTACTAAAAATAAAATCCGAATGAATACAATTTATGAATGTAACAGTTGTACGGGGACACCTGCACACTGTTTAGAATGTTTTTTCGATATACATTGTTGATTATACTATTACGATTTGAATATTTTGCTATTTGGTAGTTTTTTTCTTCAATTTTTGTATAAATTTTAAAAATTCATTTTCTAACTTTTTCGATGTTTCTGTTAGTTTTAAGTTCTTCATGTAATAATATTATTATTTTCGATTTAGTTATTCGCTTTGGATTATTGTGTGGCCACTTGTTTTCTTTTATTAAATATTGTTCTATTCAAATAAACGTTTAAAATATTATCAACAGTGCTTTTAAATACAAAACGCGATATCGCATGATTGGCCATGGAGGAATGAAATATGTGAGCATGGCCAACCACGCGATATCCCGTGGTAAAAAAAATATTCCTTGAAATTCCCATCATATATAAATATTCACTTGCGAACAAATTTATGGTGATATGAGGTCCAAAAGCTTATGTTTAGGCAAAAAACTACTTTCGGCCACCAAGGATGGTTTTCATTTTTCAGGCTCGGCAATGAACGTGTTAAGAGAGAATTTGATAAAATCAAATTCGAGGTAATTAGACGATAGATTGGTTTTGATTTTTGTTTTACAAATATGTTAAAAAATATGCTTATTTTTACGTGACTCTGATACCGAGTTATAATTTTGTATTTATATATTAAGTATAGAATGTACAATAATTTTACAATGATTTAGTGAATTCTTTATATAATTTAAGTCTATTATTATGTATCCATTTACATTTGTCTTCTATCTCTAATAGTGTATTTACATTGTTTGTGTTTATTACTTTATATGGCCTTTGTACGGTTTTTTGGTGTTTTCTCCGGTTTTCTACTGCTATTAGTACCAGATCACCAATATTTAGATTGCTAGGTTTTGTATATACTTCTTTATTGCTTCTAGCTAATTTAGTTTTTTCTATAATGTTTTCGATTTGATGAAGAAATTTCTAATCGTAGTTTTAACTCATTTGCGTAGTTTTCAATGTCATATATTTTGTCTGTGTTTTCGAAAGTGTCGGTCGGCAAGTGTGAGAGTTTTCCGTAAACTAGTTCGTATGGTGTGTAGTTAGTGTCCACGTGTGGGGTTGTATTATACGAGAATGTATAATATGGTATCCATTCGTCCCAGTTATTTTCATCAACGAATGCTAACAGGTATTCATTGAGGACACTGTGGTTTCTTTCTACTACACCTAACGTCTCATGGTGATAAGGGGTTGAAAAAATTTGTTTAATTTGTAATAAAACGCAAATGTTTTTAAAAGATTATTAGTAAATTCTGTTCCTAAATCGGTTTTCAGAATTTTAAAATGACCGTACTGCAGTATGAATTTATTTACTAAGACCTTGGCTACTGTTCTAGCTTTCTTATTCTGTATGGGTATAGCTGTGACATATTTTGTTAATTCGCATTGTGTGGTTAATATATATCGATAGTTGTTTGAGAGTCTTAAGGGACCAATAATGAATGCACTCACTATTTCAAAACTAGTGGAGGGTGTATCGGTTTTGATCATTCTTTCCTTTGTTTGCTTAATTTATTTATTGAATTTGCATTTATCGCAATTGTTGATGTAATGTTTCATCATCCTATTCATGTTCTTCCAACAGTATCTTTGTTTTAATTTAAGAAGCGTTCTGCGTATTCCTATATGTCCACCATGTAGTGATTCATGAAATTCTTTAATAAGGTTGTTCTGTTCAGCGATGTTATCTATTTTTTGGGGGGGTTTATATATCATTATTTTTAATTGGACATCCATTTTTCGTTGCAATGTATTATATAACTTTTTAAATTCTTCTCTGGGTACGTACCTAAATATCATATCTTCGTTGGATAGAGCTAGCTCATTTATATTATTATTCTGCGAATAATTCATTAACTTCCTCAATACAGAAACTAGTTTCGTGTTCGATTTATCGTTAAGGTTATCGCAAATTTTCACACTTAGCTTATCGCTGGCGGAAACGTATTTCTCGCGAGCTTTTTCACTAAAGTGGACCATTTAATAATCTTTCTCTTTTGAGATTATCATATTTTGTTCATTGTTGCGCAACATATTAAATTTTACTTTTAATACCCCTGTTATATCGGATAGCGATGTACAATCGAATGCATAGAGGTGATCAGTCTCTCGTTTTCGGTTGTCGTTATCGATTTGAGTAATTGTTTTATTATTCTGTTGTTTTATCGCTTTGCTTCTTGTTATCGCCATAAGTTTTTTACTGATACTTTCATCGTTCGCTGGAGGTATCATAGATTTTAAGATTTCTGAGTTTATTTGTATCCTTGACAATGCGTCTGCATTGTTGATTTTTCTAGAGTACATCGGTATTGTAATATCTTTGTCAAGGATGCAAAAGGTAATAGTATAGGACTCGAAATCTAATTTGCACATATATTTATTGAGTATATCTCTTCCTAATATACCATCAGTTTCAATTGGAAAGTCCTCATCTACTATGTGAAAAGTATTTGTTATCATCTCATTCTCGATGTTGAATTGTTGTTGAGTTGGTCCCAGAGACATTGTAGTCTCTTCTGTTATGCCCGTGAGTTTACATTTGTTTTCGGGCTGAATATCGATATTTTTGCGAATTAAACTATTACTTTTTATTATTGATATGTCTGCACCTGTATCTTTTAGTAGCTTCAGGTGTCCATTCTCATTATTGTTATAAATGTTTACATAATTAGTGCTAATACCCGTAATCCTATATATTTTGTTAATTTTATTATCGATATTATTTTTGGCTTTATTTACTAATGCTCTACCGGGAGGTTGCCTAGTTCAAGCTTGTCAAGTTTCCCTGGTCTGCTGTTACGCGAATTCTCCTAGTATTATTATTATTATTTGAATTATTTCTATTGTTATGGTTATTGCCATTTCTATAGTTGTTAAAATTTCCATTTGTTTGGAAGTTTCTACCCCGGGTGAAATTTCTATTATTGAAATTTTGGTTTTTGGCGGATCTGTTACCGTCGAAATTTCGATTGTTTACATATTGATTATTTCGAAAGAAATCACGTGGTTTATGTCTGAAATTCTGGGTGTTACGACCATTTATGTTAGTATAATTCATATTTCTATTGTTTGGATACCTAATGTATCTATTTATATATAAAACGCTATTTTGCTGCGTTTCAGTACCTTCAATTTCTGTGGCAAGAGAAATCGCTTCACTTAGATTTTTAGGTCTCGCAGCAAATATGGTCTCCCTTATTTGGTCGTTCAGACCGTTTTTGAACACTGTTTATGCGTAAGTATCATTTACGCTTTGTATGGCTTGTTTTGCAGCCTGACTGGGGTTTGGACCTAGTTAACTTATTTGAAGCTGATTTAGCTCATTGACTAAATTCAATATTTTGTCTTTGTATACTGAAATAGCTCGTCGCTTTTGTGTGACTGTGGATAATTGTGTGTGGATTTGCGGAATAGATTTTGAGTTTTTGTATTTTAATCTTAACTTAGTTTCAAAATTGTCCAAGTTTGTAATGTCTGAGGTGTTCAATTACGTCCTAACATTAGGGCTAACTTTCACATTCACTGTTTTCCCTTCTGGTGAAAGTTTTCTGCTGATGAGTTTCACTACGATTAGAAAAGTCTCCAGCTCAGAAAATATACTGTCGAAGTTCAGTATTGTTTTGATGGCAGTCTCAATATTAAACTCTGCCATTGCAGTATAAGTTATTTTCTCTTCTATTTTTTACTATTATATTTTCGCGTTCAACCGTTTGATTAGTGCCGAAATAAGTGTCTTGCAAACATTGAGTATAGTTGATTTTAGCTCAAATACCGTACCTTCTTCTATTTGGCTGAATAGATCAAGATATTCACTTTCAATTTTTACTACCAATTCTAATTTTTCTTTTAGAGTTCTGACCGTGTAGGTCGTAGATTTGTTCAAATTTGACCAAATAGTCTGTAATTCGGTTAATAGTGATTTTATCTTGTTTGCAGGCATCTGTGGCTTGTCTAAGTATCCGATACATTAAACAATCACCCTGTTCGCTAGAATGTTCCTTTCAACAATCTTTCTAGCACATTTCTTTTGTTTGCTATTATATAAGTACAGGAACACCAAGACTATTGAAAAGATGATCGTGGTACTTAAAGTTTGTTTATATTCTATAAATGTATTTGAATTTGTGCAACAATTGTTGCGGATTTTTGTGAATTATAAAATATAATGTATTGTTTTTGTACAATTGTTTGATTAATTTATTTGATTTTAGACTTTTTTATAAAATCATTATTTTTTAGTTTGTTTAATAAAAAAAATTTCGTCTTCTGCTCGCCTGTGGAGATATGTATCATCCTGTGTAGAAAGGCTTTTTGGCGCCTTGCGTTGTATGCTTTCCCTTCTCGTCGTCGGTGTTTTAAATTAATTATTTTTGGAGGCTCGTCAACTTGTTTTTTCACGAACTCTTTCATATGTCTTGGTAGTGGTCCAGGTAATGGTGTTGGCTTGTAGCAAGGTGCTTGCGAGACTGGTGTTGGCACATATTCGTGTTTCGTGGGCTCTGAAGAGTGGTTAAGTTCCCTTCCTATGCTCAGGCGGCATCGCTCAAACACCTTATTGAAGTCGTCGATAGTTTCTATGTCGTGAATTTCTCCTTCCTCCAATATGTCCAGTTTTTGATGTTCTTCCAGTTGTCCGGAGCTTGCAGGATCGTGGGTCACAGGATCACCATGTAATGTTACTGTTTAAATCGTCACTCTGTCGCTTCCGTTGCCTATACTCCTCTAGGTTGATGCGAGGTAAATCTCTAGAATATGACCTTTAAATTTTTATGGGCTCGATAATTTCGAGTATACTTACAGGCAGTGAGTCTGCCACATATTTGGCGCAGAAACAAAGTTTCAGGCGGCCGATATGTCTATTTGTTTAAATTGCCGAAAACAGAGGCCCAGTTAACCAGAACTTAAGAATTTTGCCGCTGGTAGGCAATGTCGCTTAATGAAACAGCAAGCTTAGATTCTTGCTCGTGGATTAATGAGGAAGAGCCTAAGCCCAACTCGTGCTTTTATTCAAGAATTTTCTTAAACTAATACATAATATATCCCTATCTAAATAATTAAATTGATAACCAGAACCAATCACGCGAGTTATGTACTTTGCGTACATTAAACTTAAAAAAATAGTTTTTAGTCTCTACGCGAAACTGTTTCTAATAAAACCACTGATTTTAAATTGGTAATACACTTTATTTAATCTGATCTTATAAACTGTACTTGAGTTTACAACTGATCTTCAACTTCGACTAAACTTCAACTGAACTTCCTTAGCCTAGTGCCCAATGCTTTTATACTAAGTTCTTATCGCTAAATTCCCATGCAGCCTCGTTGAATTCAGATAACGATTCTTGCGGATGCAAGCTCTATCATTAAGATAAGCAATTTGCTGTGGATGCAAGTCTTTATTGGCAAATGATTTTGGAATGGATGCAATTCTGCATTTAATGAAATTGGATATGAGATAAGCGATTTTTGGGTGGTCTCGTTATCTTCTGATCTTATCTGAATTCATATGTGGTATTGTTAATGGCTTTCTTGTTGGGTTTTGTTAAAGGAAAGTATTGTTGATATGTCATTGTTTGGGCGATTTGTGGGGGTGGGTATAACTCGCGCGCCGTGTTTTGGTTCTCACGGTAACGTATTTCCCCAATCAATATACATATCCCATTCAGTTGCAATCATGACCTACATTCATTGCACTTGAACGCTCATGGTCAGCAAAAGGGCATTAGCCCGTACCCAGAACAACATTAATTAGATCAGTATTTAAAACACTTGACCATGTCTTCCAGTATGCATGAGTCATTGAGGTGGGTCGTGTCTGAGTTCATAGCTAATTATCGATGCTCATATGTTGAGTACAGGGGTACTCTATGGATTTATCGAAAAGTATGTAAGAATTGTATGTATGATTGGTGGCTATGATGTTGTATGGTTTGTATATGTACTACATGGTATGTACATGTACTTCAGGTGGCTATGATGTTATATGGCATGTACATTACTTGCACGACTATATTTACGTACGATTTAGCAGAAAATATGACTTACTTTAGACACCCATTCACAATAATGGTTGCAGTACCTTCTGGTTGTGGGAAGACGACATTTATAAAAAAATCTTTTAAAAACCAGCTCGATAATACAGCCGTCCTAGAAAAAAGTTATTTCGTGTAACGCTGAACAACATGCCATACCTAAGCGCATGCCATTTAAAGATATAGAATATGTTAATTCTATTCCTGAGGAATTTCCCAACAGTACGAATCAACCGATACTAATTGTCTTGGACGATATGATGCTAAATGCATTTTCAAGACAAGTATGTGAGCTTTTTACAAAAGGATCGCATCATCGTAATCTCTCCGTCATTCTGGTGACTCAAAATGTATTTCATCAATGAAAATTTGGTCGTGACATATCATTCAACTGTAAATACCTGGTTTGTTTCAAGAACCCCCGAGACAAGAGCCAATTTCACCATCTGGCTAGACAGGTGTACCCCGAAAACAGCTTGGAGCTAACGAGAATATATAAGCAAATAACGCATTAGCCGCAAAGCTATTTGTTAATTGACCTTACGCAAGATATAAATCAAGCATGACTATTTCGCACGGATATATTTAATAGAAAGTTTTTAACGTGTTATTGCTCGCCGCAAAATTTTAAGGAGTGTAATGGTGTCACGAATGAAACGACTGAATGACAACAAGCATATGCTATATGTTCTTAAAAAAGCTAGTCCGTGTTTAAGAAAGGTTACACCGAAAACCGCCGATCCTGAAGTAATTAAAACTCTTTGCAAAATCACACACAATACATTAAAGGGCAATCATACACCATCAAAAAAGGAGTCACAACAATGCGCAAATATAAAAACAGCCTGCGTAAGCTTTCAGGGGCAAGAAAATCTGTTCCGCGACAGCGTAAAGTGTTAATTCAACAAGGCAAACTCTTACCCGTATTGCTAGGAAGTGTTCTTTCAGGTGTGATAAGGCCTTTGATTAAAAAATAAGCATATAAGTAACAGTCTTAATAAAATGCTTTTATTATCCCCGGATGTGTATGAACGCTTAAAGGATACAGTTGAGAGCGTTAGTACACAGACTCTGTTTGACAAAACCATGAGTAAGATACTGAACTATAAGCGCCAAAATGATGAAGCAAAATGGTGTCAGTATCACAATGTGCTAATACAATTTTTAAATGCAAGATGAAGAAAAAAATCATTTATGGAGACGAAAAGCTGAAAATCTTTCATCGAATAGTCAATTGTCAAAAATATAAGAACTTGCGTGAAAGCAGTACACAGACGAGGTTTCTATTTAAAAACTAAATACCCACACAAACTTCGCCTACACGACCGGAGGAAATATTCGAGTCGATAAACGAAATAACACCAATAAAGCAAGAATTGCCTGCTGCTTTTAAGCGACGATTATCAACAAGTGGAATAGCAAAAAGTCTTAAACCTACTTCCAAAATAAGGAAAAGTATGGCTGATTCATTTGAAGGAACCAGCAAAGACTACAAGATAAAAACCGGTAAAGATGGTATAACGCAGTATACAATTCCATCGGATATGAGTGTGGATGAACTGGATGACGTTTTCACTGATTTGGATGCAGTAGATGATAGAGGTGCTGTAGCAACAGAATTCGATGAAGTAGGTGGAAAGCCTGACAAGCAATCTATATTAAGACCCTCTCGTCTAAACTATGATCAACTTGAAACTGACATTTCCATTAAAAACTTGCTCGCCAAAGTGAACGGTTGAGATTGAAGATCGAGCACACTTCCAGAGTTAGAAACCTGAATTGGGACAGAATTTAAAAATCCCTATAAACGTAATATACGACGAGTTCTACGTGTGTCTTTTGTGCAACAGTTCCCTAGGCATTTACCCTGATAATATGCTACCATTTTTCGTGAATATATCACCGAGTATATGTTAGTTTACCGGCAATTGGTATGTCGGAACAACGGATATCGCTTTACCAAAACGTGAAAAAGAGAAAAACGAATCAGGAAGCAGCGGAATTCCCAAACGGTCTATACCTTCCGAAGATGTAAACGTTACCGAAGTACCATAATCTTCACCAGTTCAAAAAGATTCAAAAACAATAATCGCTAAAATTGTTGGATTGGGAAAGTATCATGTTCGTTTTAGATGGGGTGCTAATGATTTGCAAAAGTTATGTTACAAGGAAAATGATATGAACTTTTCATCATTTCTTTCGTCATTTTTCTTAGCAATTAGACCTGACCATTATAACTAACATATTACGTGACCGAACTTTAACAAATGATGTACGATCATATCGAAGAAGATAGAGATCGAAAGGTGATCTCCGACATAAGAAGTATTATAGAAGAAAGAGATTTTTGCATACATATTTATTAGTCCCGAAAGATTGCTGAGAAAGTTTATTTAAAGTGAGATGCAAAATTTGAATCATTCCGAGCGCTTATAGACTACATAATTGGACAAATACCAAGAAACAAACAAAACCACAATGAATTATTACAGATTGTTGATCAATATATTTATCTGTCAAATAGTTTAAGGAAGAAGCGGGATAAAGAAGCAGGATAAAGAATTGGGTATTCAACCGACCACCCATACATTTCATATGAAAAATTATGCCGTGAAGCTAAATGTAGAGCCGCCTTTTGCGTCACCGATTAACATAACAGATTTCATAGCCTTGTTACTGTGCGGAATTGAATTTAATGACGAAGAAGTAGTTGGTAAAGGAATGTCATCTAGGACCACAACATCTCAATTACGAAAGCAGGTATTTAACAAAATTGCGTCGGCAATCCGAGGATCTATATTTCGCACCGCTAAAGGGTCCGGTACTGAAATATTACCCGAGGCGTGGGTTAAAACTGATTTTCACACCTTCATTGCCTTGCCCTACAAAAGAACCGATGGTTCAAATGCTACAACTCAAGTTTCAATAGAAGTGGATAAAACTGATAATATTGCTGACTTATTCAACGACGCATTCCTGAAGACACCCGTTGAGAAACGCGACGCCGAAACGTTCGATGCAACAATAAAAGAGTCGTTTGATAAATCAATAATGCTCGACAGTATAAGTCAGCTGAAAAAATCATTGTCTGTACTTGAAAAAAGAACACATTGTGACACGCCCTCCAAAGCTATCGGTGATTGTGAAGGAAACAATTTGATAAATGTCTATACGGATATTATTAAACCCAGAATAACTGGAAGTAAACTGGTAAGAAATCTACGAGCAATCCCTCTGGGAAGTTGTGATAGCATTTTTAAATTCGATCATGTGGAGTACTGTCCACTTGAGAAAACTTCTATTGAAAGTACTTCAATCAAAATTACAGACCATCATAGCGAGCAAGTCAACTTTGAATCTAGCTTTACTCCAACTTTCATCATGCTTCATTTCAGACGAAGGTAAGAATCTATAAATATTCCCAAGTTCTAAATTCAGCATAGCTTTGATACGGGATTTAACACGCCTCTATGCTAATGAGATGAATTCACACTACGCACGTTACTACCTTGGCCACAGTGGGGGTAAATTATCTGACATTGAAGAATCGCATCGATCGCCACTTGTGTACCAGCGAGGAAGGGGGGTTGGTAGTTTTTTCAGTGGATTGGTACACTATCTTCAAAAGTTATTTCTGCACGACGCAAAAGCTATAGGCAGGAAGGAGACCACTGAAGCAAGTACTAAAGGAGCATGGTAAATCTGCAGTGCATGAATTAGCCCAAAAAGGCATAAATAAAATCTTTGATAAAATGGAAGGTATAGGTAGGAGATTGTCTATAAAACGAGCTAACCGTAACCAAAGAGGTTGCTTACAAACCCATTGCATCACTGGACAATTCTTCGGTGTTGTAGTTTGTCTCACTTGGACATGGAGATACATATCGTGACTTATCCAGCATTTACTTACGACTCATGGTGCAACTGATTAAACTAAAGACTGGTAAAGAAGAACTTTTCACTGGAAAGGAAAAACATACCCCGTTGGTGTAGCTAACAACTACATGCAATCACCTTTCAGACAATTCACTGTACAATTGAATGGCAAGAATATAGCTCAAACAGATAACAGTTACCACTTTCGCGTCTATATTGAAAATTTACTGAACTATGGTAAAGACGCTGCACCAACTCATCAAGAATCAGCCGATTGGTATCTAGATCAGAATGAGATGGACATGATTGAAGACTCAAGACCTGGCAGTGGTTCTACTGAGTTGAATGAAAGCTATGTTTAAAGGTCTGCAATGGTGGAAAAGGATAACATCGTTGAACTGATGGGCAGACTTCAAAGCGATCTGTTAAATCAAGATAAACTCTTAATGAATTGGGTGGACTTCCGTTTAACACTTTCGTTGGAAAAACCGGAATTTTATTTGTACTCGAAAGAAGATGACTTTAATCCACGCGTCAAAATTCTAGAAGCAACATTGTTCATGAATCATGTTCCGGTCAATCCCAGTATATTAATAGCACTTGAAGCTGTATTACAGCGCTCCAATGCAGTATACCCGTAGAAGCGCGTGGAAGTGAAAACATATACACTACCCACCAACACCTATACTCTATCTCTTGATAATGTAGTCATCGTGAAATTACCGAATCTGCTTGTTTTCGATATGGCGGATATTGAATTCTAAACCGGCAAGCGCACAAAGAATCTATTCAACTTTAAACATAACAAAATTACCAACTTCAATCTATCAGAGTTTGATTATTCGCACGAAAAGCCATTAAACACTAACGGATATCTTTCTCTGTTTAAGGGGACTGGAATCAATTATTTTGATAAAGGTCATCAGATATCCATGAAATTCTTTGATGATGGCTTTTTTCTGCTGGCATTTGATTTAACAGCAGACAAGTCATACAATTCGGGATGCACTAGTTTGTTTAACCAAGGTGTGGTAAGGATCGAGGGAAGATTCAGAGAGGGTTTTACAAAAAAGCGTCACTTGTATCATTTACGCAGAATATGACGGAAGGCTTGAAATTGACAAAAATTGGAATGTATTTACAAGCTTTTAAAAAGCTATATATATACCACAATAACAATCAGATTCCGATAGTATTCACTCTAGTACGCAGCAGAAGCCATGACACATTGCCTTGTAAATGTTGAATACTTGTCAGAAGGTCACTGAACCTTCTTTAAGAAAGTACTAATGGTAGGATTTATTTCTCTGAACAAACTTTACTCGAAAGAAATTACGTATAAATATCCGCCCTCCGCGGCTATAACTACAGAATGGACAGGTGTATTTGGAAACTTGGAACTCTAACGACTCGACGGGGATCTTATCAGATCTTTGTCAAAATATTCAACAGTGTTTGTGAACGGAGATTCAACAAACGAATTCCTACAGAGCTTTGTGACATCACAAACAAAGGTTGTAAACCTTGAAAACATATCCCTGAAAGACCAGGAATGAGCACGCTAGAAATTATCAACACATTAAGAAGTAATACTATAACTACCGGGTTTTTTCAAGGTGTATACCCCTGCGATCGGTTGCCTCGGAAAATAAGAAAACCTGCATGCGTCATCGCCAACACCGATCTGACCAGTGAAAGAAGGAGCCATTGAGTTGCATTTGATTACCCAAAAAAAGTCCGGCAGATTATTTTGACTCGTTTGGAAAATATCCTGATAACAAGCACTTTAAACAATTCCTTCGTTATAATGGAAAAGCGTCAGTGAATAATAAGCTGCGGTTACAAGGTGACTTCTCGACAACATGTGGGCAGCATTGCAGTGTCTTCCTTTATTTGTAGTGGTAAGAGTTTCAAAAGATTTCTCAAAAGGTATTCCCCTACAAATTATAATTTCAATGATGATGAAATAATTGATTTATCCCGAAAAATTTATTTGAAGAACACTTTTCAAAATGGTGGGGATTGCCAGATCTGTCGACGGGGAGTTGACGGTATGTAAGCTGTGGGATCAAGAGCTGAAAATTTGTTTTTTGTTTCAACTCTAGCCGCAGTAAGATGGTTTCGAGCTCCAAACCTGTATCAGCAGCAAGCAAGCGTTCTCGAGGAACTGAGATCAGTAGTTCACCCAGTCGAATGAATCCAAAAGTCAGTGCAATATCCGGAATAACCGACTTAGCTATTGAAACTGAAGCTGAAAAGCGAGAACATAACCCGCAGTGCTAAGAAGCCTTGCAAAGAAATACTTCTGAACTATACCTACCACCTGGACTCCGGTCATAAACGAAAAGTCGCTCTTGGATTTGATGTATCGACGTTCGAGGCGCAAATCATCTTCAGTAGGAATTGCCGTTGTTCGGCCTCAACAACATACGCAGGATGGGTTTCGCTGTACAAACATCTGAAAAAATTACGCAGTGAAGTGGAGTACCCCGACATCCAACTAGGATTATTGCAAACACACCAGATACCAGTAGGCGAAGTCAGCTTAAAATTAAAGGTGGAAGATCTACTTAAACTGTTTGAAATAATCGACTTCTTCAACCTGGTGATGTTTCACAACAACACCGCCTCAGACAGTTTTAAAGAGTTCTACAGCAATTCATGCACCGTTGCAAGGAGAAGAAAGTAACAATGCTGTCAACTGACGACTTCTTCATCCTAGCACGAGCTTCATATGCATACATTAATTAGAATGTTGTGCATTAGTTATAACAGAAGTAATTATTGAATTGTAAACGAACCGCTCAAGCAGTTTTGAAAAACAAGACAAAATGGCTATGGGACGGTAATTGCGTGCAAAAGAAGAGAGTCCAGACTTGTGGATAGGAATTTTATGTGAAAGTTTCCAGGAAGCAGGGAAATGCCCTCGGAGACACTTTTGTTAAATATGATCGATAGAGGCAGGCCAAGAGAGGAAGAGAGGCAGATCACAAACAAGTTAGGAATACCGACTGGTCCAGGGTTCACATTACGATCAATATCGTTGATTAGGATCTCTAGCTCAGATTTAGAAATAGTTAAATTAGAAGGTAGTAAGCAAGAAGGAGTAGAATAGGAATACAAGGGAGGACTTGCCATGGGAGATGAGAAGACAAAAGAGAAGAAGTCAGAGAATAAGTTTACCATATCCTAAGGAGAGCGAGCAATGAGGCCGTTATGAGTCATCTCGGTAGGGGCAGAGGAGGACTTACGTAGAGAGCGAACATAGGACCAGAACATTTTAGTTTCATCCCTGGTCACAGAAGCTTCGATGCGTTGAATGTAATCATTCGAGGAAGAGCGGATAAGGTGTTTCACCTTGGATCTACTCTGTGAGTATCTAATTCGATCTGAAACAAGTTGGCTTTTAAGCCACTTTCTTCGTAAAGTATTTTTGGTACGCAGAGCAGACTCAATTGCAGGAGAGAACCAAGGAGGCGAGTTCGATTTAACTTTACGTGTTAGGGGAACATAGTGATGGATCAGGTCATTAAGTACAGAGTAAAAGGAATTTAAGGCAGTTTTGCAATCCAGACTGTGAAGTATATGATGCCAATCATATGAGTTGAAGGAGGACTCGATGGCAAGGTAGTTTGCTCTTCTAAAATTCGGCTCTAGAGAGACTGGAGTGATCCTGGGAGTGGAAGATGATGAGGATCAACCCTAGTGTAGGGATGGATACATTTAACAAGGATCAACATGTGTATAGGCAGCGAAGAAAGGACAAGATCTAAAATTTTATTATTAAAATTAGTGATAGTGCTATATTGCCACAAAGATACTGAAGATAAAAACGAAGATATAATCGAGAGATGAGGGCTGGCTGCAGAAGTAACAGGAGAAAATGAGTCAAAATCGCAGGTGATAGAAAGGAGGTTGAAGTCGCCGGGAATGATGAAGTATGAAGATGGAGGACAAGAAATAATGAAAGCTGAAAATTCATTTAGTCACTTATCGAGTATGGAAACAGGGCAATTGCAAGGAATATAAACACATCCAACAAAAAAGGGGCTAGATTGTGTTGATCTTAATAAGTATACATTCAATATTGAATGTGAAGGAGACCGGGGAAAAAGAGGTATAGCGGGAAGCATTAAGAGAAGGCTTTGCCGCAATAAGAACTCCACCGTCGTCACTTTGCAAGGCAGAGTGAGGTTTACGATCATGTCGGAAGACACGATGATAAGCGAAAAGTTCTTTGTCATAGTTGCTAGCGTTGATTCAAGTTTCAGATAAGCAGAGGAAGAAGATAAGAGAAACTCGTGCAGTTTAGTCCTAAGGCCACGACAGTTTTGGAAGTACAACGAAACTTCACGTAACGATGATAAAGTTACTGTTGAGAGCTGTGTAGGCAAGGCTGGTGAAAATGCTTAGAGCGGCGAGTAGAGAAGGCTTTGACCAGTGTACCGCTTGGCCAGAAGTCAGGTTTAAGTAGGAAATTAAATTTCGGAGGAGCCGTTATTTTGAAGGAGGCAATAAACTTGTTCGGAATATTGTCTTTCGTTAGCTTCTTGCAGCTTATGTGGACAGAAAAAAATCCAAGTTTGGCGTGGATGTGGCTCAAAACATCAAACCAGCCGAGAAATAAATATTTGGAGTGGAGGAGCGACGAATCAGCAGTAAGTGAAGAGTGTTGCAAAGCTGGTGCAGCAGCAATCGGAGCCTTGAAGTTTAGCGTCACAAGTGGAGGCTTTACGACAGTAGCAAGTGGCGTTGATGTTGTTGGACATGCAGATGATAAATTTGTTGCAGCCGAAAGAAATTTTAGCACTTCAGATGTAGATGTAGAAGAAGAAGATGCTGATGTTGATGTTGATAGTGTGGGAACAGACGAAGTCACAGGAGTAGGCTGAAGTGTTGAGGAGGATGAAGATGACCGAGTTCATGATTCAGTAGAAGTTTCGCGATGAAGAGCAGGTGCCGATTTAGGTATCGCATCTTGATCGATGAGGTTAACATCATGAGAAACAGCTTTCGAAAATGATGGCATTGTGGCCCCAGAGATCACATTCATTCTTTGGGTGAGAGGAGTAAGTGTAGCGGTATTTTGGTGAAGTATTTTTATCACATCATGTAGCGTGGTATCTTTACATGCATCACAACGATAGGAAACGTTATTGGGGAGCTTGGCAATATTGTCAACAAGTATGACGTTAGTTTTGATACAATTCACGTGAAAACACTTACCACAGTATCCGTTGCAAAAGATGAAGCAATAGCGCGTTGATTCAAACTGTTTTCAAATTGCACATAAAGAGCCAAATGGTAGCGAATCAAAACCATAATGTAAAGGGTTACCTAGATTTGAAAGTGCAAAAACAGCGGTAACGGAACCCAACTAAAGCGAATAGATAGATAAGTTTATGTCGAATGAATTGGGACTTTAGGAAGGCGTTAACTGAACACTGCACAAAAGCCACACGCAGAGAGCACCAGCAAACAAAGTACTTGTTCAAAATTCACTAGATCCCCAATCACGGGAAGCATCAGACAACTTGTTAAAAATTTCACTAGAATCACCAAGCACGGGAACTGGACCAACGCGAGCGATGCAAAATTAGAAAATGAAGCAGTAACAATTGCGAGATGTCAGCGGAAAAGCAAGAGGCTAAGTTACACACGTCCAGCTTGGTCCAGTTCAATAAGGCAGCATAAAGTAAAGAATAGTGTTATATACATATATTTTTGCTTAACTTAGTACTAAAGGTATATAGAGTATACAGTGGTATATACATGTATTTTTGCTTAACGTAGCTAAATTTGTTTCAAACCATTTGGGTAACATAAAAAAACCTTTAGAGATTTCGCGGCTACCTGACTCGCTTTTCTCTTTTTTACGTTTTGGTGGAGCGATATCCGTTATTCCGTCATACCAATTGCCGGTAAACTTAAACACACTCGGTAATATATTTTTGAAAGATGATAGCGTATTGTCAGGGTAAATGCCAAGGGAACTGTTGCTCAAGAGACGCACGTAGAACTCTTCATCTATTATGTTTATAGGCATTTTTTAAATTCTGTCCCAATTCAGGTTTTTAACTCTGGAACTACGCTCGGTCTTCACTCTTAATCGCTCACTTCGCCAAACAGGCTTTCTTAAGGGAATGTCAGTCTCAAATTGATCATAGTTTAGACGAGAGGGTCTTAATATAGATTGCTTGTCAGGCTTTCCACCTACTTCATCGAAATCTGACGCTACAGCACCTCTATCATCTACTGCATCCAAATCAGTGAAAACGTCATCCAGTTCATCCACACTCATATCCGCTGGAATTGTATACTGCGTTATACCATCTTCGCCGGTTTTTATCTTGTAGTCTTTGCTGGTTCCTTCAAATGAATCAGCCATACTTTTCCTTATTTTGGAAGAAGGTTTAAGACTTTTTGCTATTCCACTTGCTGATAATCGTCGCTTAAAAGCAGCAGGCAATTCTTGCTTTATTGATGTTATTTCGTTTATCGACTCGAATATTTCCTCCGGTCGTATAGGCGAAGTTTGTGTGGGTATTTAGTTTTTAAATAGAAACCTCGTCTGTGTACTGCTGTCACGCAAGTTCTTATATTTTTGACTATCGACTATTCGATGAAAGATTTTCAGCTTTCGTCTCCATAAATGATTTTTTTCTTCATCTTGCATTTAAAAATTGTATTAGCACATTCCGATACTAACACCATTTTGCTTCATAATTTTTGCGCTTATTGTTCAGTATCTTACTCATGGTTTTGTCAAACAGTGTCTGTGTACTAGCGCTCTCAACTGTCTCCTTTAAACGTTCATACACATCCGGGGGTAATAGAAGCATTTTATTAAGACTGCTATTTCTATGCATTTTTCAATTAAAGAGCCTATCACACCTGAAAGAACACTTCCTAGCAATACAGGTTAGAATCCGCCTTGTTGAATTAACACTTTACGTTGGCGTGGAAAGGATAGTTTAGCCTCCTTCAGCTTACACATACTCTTTCTATATTTACAAAGCCGGGAGAATATTTTTCCTCTGGGCAAATGATTTCCCTTCAGTGTATATTGTGTGATTTCGCATAGAGTTTTAAATATTTCGGGATCGGCGGTTTTCAGTATAGCCTTTCTTAAACACGGACTTGCTTTTCTAAGAACGTATAGCAAATGCTTGTTGTCCTTTAATCGTCTCATTCGTGACACCATTGTCTTCTTTCAAACTATTTGGGGAGCAATAACACGTTACAAATGTTGTATTAAGTATGTCGGTGCGAAAACGTAAAGGTGTCTTTGATATCCTGGGTTAGGTCTATTAGCAAATAGCTATGAGGTTGTTCAGTTATTTCTTTATATATTCTCATAAGCTCCGGACTGTTTTCAGGGTATATCTGTTTAGCGAGATGATGAAATTGGCTCTTGTCTCGTGGGTTCTTGAAGCATACTTGATACTTACAGTTTAGCGAAATATCTCGGCAAAGTTTTCCTTGATGGAAAACATTCTGAGTCACCAGAACGACAGACAGGTTACGATGATGCGATCCTTTCGTAAACGACTCGCATACTTGTCTTGAAAAAGCATTACACATCATATCGTCCAGTACAATTAGGATTGGTTGATTCGTGCTATTTGGAAATTCCTCAGGAATAGAGTTTAAATATTCGATATTTTCAAATGCGCTTGCCGTGGTATAGGACTCTGTTCAGCGTTACACCAAATAATTTTCTTCACAGATGGTTGAATCATTGCATTGTTTCTAAGAAGATTTTCTATAAATGTCGTCTTCCCGCAGCCAGACGGGCCTGCCACCATCATTGTAAAAGGGTGTTTAAAGTGCAGCATTTTTTTTGTGTTTGGAAAAGAAGAACTTCTTAAAAAAGCCATTACAAAACTTTTATTTATACATATTCCAAGATGAGTAGAAGGCAAATTGTTAATGAACTCCATAGAACTGCTCGAAAAAACTTTAAACGTCAACGTGTTGTTATAAGGGGTATTGATGATCTTTGGCAGGCAAATCTGGTTGATAATTATTTACAACAAGACAAATTAAATAAACAAAAAAGGAAGAAAAATAGAGTAAAGTCAAACTTATTACATAAAATACGTTTTACATTTTGTTTGTAGATGTAGAGTGAGTACGGAAATGGACCAAGTTGCAGACTATTGTGGTTAAGAGGAAGCCGCAACATCGGGGAATGGAACAAAGTCTCAGTTCTAGCATATGGAACTGTAAATATAATGGGAGATCTAGCAGGGCGTTCTGTAAATAGATACACTAACCAATCAGAGAGGTTAGAGTTTAATTGATGGTGGTGAAGCCGAAACAGAAAACATTCATCTAAAAGGAGTCTGCGAGATTGCAAAGTAGGAAGCTGTAGCAAGGAAAGTTGCTCTTCATATGGCGTATATGGGATTTTAAATTTGAAGATAAGGAAACGAGTGAATTTGTTCTATAATGATTCAATCAAAGAATCCAAATATTGATATTGTGGTGACCATACTTGCGAGCAATATTCAAGTATGGGTCTAACTAGGCTGGTGTATAGGTTGACGTCAGAGGAAATGTCAGTAAACATCTGAGAGTGTCTTAAAACGAACCCGAAAACCCGAGAGGCACGTGTGGCTATAGCCACAATGTGAAGCTCAAATTTAAGTTTCGGATCAAAAATTACTCCCAGATTTTTTATTTGAAAAACAGCCGTAAGGGGAATATCGTGTAACATATAGATATGATGAATTGGACTGGGTTTTAGGGAGAAAGACATTTTGTGACATTTCTGGACATTAAGAGAGAGAAAATTAATTTGACTCCAAGAATCGATCGCGTCCAGATTCCTTTGGAGAGCAATACAATCATCTTCCAAGCAAATAACTCTGTAAATTTTTAAGTCATCAGCAAAAAGAAGACACTGACACGCTATGACAGAGGGAAGGTCAATTATGTAGAGTAAGAAAAAAAGAGGACCTAGAATAGATCCTTGAGGAACACCGGAGGTAGGGTGGAAGCGAGAGGAATAAGCAACACATAGACTAACACCACATGAACGCGAGGTGATATAGGATTCAGGCCAAAGTTAGCTAGCTTCAGCAGTAGAACATTTAGGTTGACAGTGTCAAATGCCTTACTGAAGTCAGTATACACTACATAAACTTGGGCACGACTGTCGAGAGCCTTTGCCACAGTTTGGGTAAGTTCAAGGAGATTCGTATTGGTTGACCGGTTTGGAACGAATCCGTGTTGGAATGGTGACAGCCTACAATTAAGAGCTTCATATATTTTATTGTAGATAATGCGTTCAAGGAGTTTGGAAAACCAGAAAGTAACGAAATCGGATGATAATTGAAGCATTGGAAGAGGATCCAGACTTGAGTACAGGAAAAATGTTAGCCCACTTCCACATATTGGGGAAGATAGCGGAGGATAAACTGGCATTAAAAATATAAGAAAGTGGAACGCATAATGACGAGGATAAGGATTTAATAAATATATTTGGAAGCCCGGGCCTACGCTGAAATCTAAAGAATTAATTAATATTTGGATTTCAGCTGGGTCAGTAAAAATACAATCAAGAATAGGTGGCAAACAAAAAGGAGTATTAAACGAAATTGGGAGAGTGGCAGCAGGATATATTGACGAAAAAAATTCAGCAAATATCTCGCAGATTTTTTTAGGAGTCGAACCTTGTTTACTGTCCCAGAAAACAGTATTAGTAATATTGAACGAAGACTTAAGGGAATTGACATAAGACAAAGACGGCTTCGTTTGGTTAGATTGCAGTGAATTTTCGATGTTAGCGAAGTAGTTTCGCATAGCTCTTTTAATTTCTAGTTTGGCTGAAGCACGATGGTTTCAAAAAACAGTATAATTTTCCAAAGTTTTATTGGATTTTTAAAGCTTAAAGCTAGGTTTTTTAATTTCAAGATTGCCTTAACATCACGGGTCAACCAAGGAGGATCAGTAACCGTGGTACGACTATGGTAGGGAGTGAAGCGAGAGATAAGGTCATAGAGAAGATGAAAAAATTTAACGAGAGAGTCTTCAAAGCCAAGACTGTCAAAAAAAGATGCCCAGTTAATCAATTTGAGTTCTTCCGACAAAGCAATGTAATTCGATTTCCAAAAGTTAAATTTAAGCTGTCTGCGCCTATCTGAGCTTTGGGCCAATAAAAGGAGAGTTCGAGCTGCAGAGGTGGATGATGATGGTCCAAGGGAACATAGGGGAGAGCAGCAGTTGTTGAAGTTAAGTTATCAGGAACAATATTTGATAGAACAAGGTCTAGAAGTTGACCGTTCAAGTTAGATGCATCGTTCAATTGGCAAAAACCCGACAATGAGAAAAAATTGGTTAGAAGGTGAGATGATCGATTAGCAGAGATGATTTCAATCTTAGGCAAAATGTGCCAATCAATAGAGGAAAGATTGAAATCACCGCAGATGATAACACGAGACGAAGGGTTAAGGGAGAGGCAAAATGAGGTTACAGACTCAAAGAAAGACTCATAGAGCTCAAGAGGAGGAGCCACAAGGAATAAAGTTGCAGGATATATACAATGGAGAAAAAGGGTCAGTAAGTATTTTGACGAAAACACCTTCTATCATAGGAGGACCGAGAAAGTATTCACAAAGAGTGCTTGAAAGACAATTCTTCACAGCTATTAAGACTCCACCACCATCATTTTTATTAGAAAGGTGAAGATTGCGGTCGTTACGATATGTGGTAAAATTAGGCAAAAGATCAGAGTTGAAGATGCCAGATTGAAGCCAGGTTTCTGTCAAACAAATGATGGAGTCATTTGCCAACTAGCACGATAGATTAAGATGCTGCAACTTGGTTCGTAAGCAACGCATGTTTTGATAATAAATACAATTTTTTTTATTTATATTAGGACTTGAAGCACTTAAAGATGACGACGCGAAATTTGTTGATGAAGATGGAGAAACTAGCGCTGAGATTGGCGAATACGTGGCTGGTGAAAATTCCTTGAACGACGGACGGCAAATGCTTTGACTAGTATTCCACTTGGCCAGAAGTCACTTTTAAGTAGTGACTTGTATTCGGGAGGCACAGTAATTTTGAAGGAAGCAATGGCCTCATTTGCAATAATGTCCTTCGTAAGTTTTTTGGAACTAGGGAAGGAGGGTGAAATGAGTGCGCATGCATCTGAAAATCGCGGTTATAAATTTCAATTGACAATAATTGATACATTTTCCAAGTACACTTGGGCTCTCCCCGTCAAAAGTAAAAATTCCAATGATGTAGCTAAGGCTATGGAATCAGTTCTCAAACAGAAACGTATACTCTGAAATCTGCAAACTGCCGATGGAAAAGAATTTTTTGATAAAATATTTCGTCAGATGATGAAAAACTATGAAATAAACCATTATTCTACATTCAGCGCGTCAAAAGTTCTAATTGTCGAGAAATTTAACTCAACTCTGAAGGGCATCATGTGGAAAGAATTCAGTATGATTGGGAAGTATCATTGGATAAGCATTATAAAGAAGTTGACGGACAAGTACAACAAAACATCGCATAATCAAGATGCGTCCTATAGATGTTAACGTAATAAATGAAGTACATCTACTTGCAACTGTTTATAAAAAAGTTAAGATGGAGTCAAAGCCTAAATTGAATTGGAAGTCATGTGCGAATAACTAACTACAAGCATGTGTTTGAAAAGGGCTACAGTGAGGGCCAGGTGAGAAAAACACAACCACGGATATACTTCACTGAAGATTATCAAGGTAACACCATACAAAATGGTTTCTATGAAACAGAATTATTAAAGGTGTAATATCCCGATGTTTACCTTGTTGAGAAGATTTTGAAAAGGGTTGAAAATCGGGCTTTTGTAAAATGGCTAGGTTTTCCTTCGGCGCATAATTCATGGGTATATATAAAAGACGTAATGTGAATGCATTCCAGGATCCTATCACAACTCGCTGAAATTGCAAAACACGTTAGATTCGCAGGCAGCGTTTATATGAGGTATATGATAGCCTGGGGCTTTGCGTATCGCCATAAAGGAGAGTGGGAAATGCATGCTCGTGATAGGTTTAGATTTAATCATCGCATTTCACAACTACTTGAAATTATAAAACCCGTTCTCTCTTACAAATTCAGGGAGAACATTTTCAATGAGAGGTTTTCACATATTGTATAGTTCAAAACCTCTCATTGAAAACATTGTCAGTTTACAAACAAACTTTGTGCGAACAAGATGAATAGTGCCATGGAACTACGCAAATATGACGACTTTTTTGCGGAATACATGGATGTACTTCTGGATGAACATCGTGAGAGGCTGCTAAGTGATATCAAAACATTAAAGTTATACTCAAAGGTCCCGTCTACCACATCAATTCACGGAATACACTACAATTCCTGTCAATGGTTTTATGACAATGCCGAATCTGGACCGGATACATGTGAGCGTTGTGATGTTGGAAAAGCCTCCAACAGAATACGGAAGTTAATGTGTTTTTATTACAGAGTAAGAAGTGTTAAGTTTTGAAATTATATAAGTGACATTTTAATACAATGATAAATTACGTTCCAAATCAGTCTTTTATTTCTCCATACAGTTGTGATATGGAAAAAGTGAATTGGAAATAAAAACAATGTTGTATGACAAAAAATGCTTTTTATTCATCGTTACTATCTTGAACAAATTTTATTTTGAAATAACCACCCCTTGTGTCGTCTTTACCCTCAAATGTGAGATTGTAATTTGTGATCTCGTTCAGCTCCTCAACCTGAAGTTTTTTTTTTATTTTCTCCGAGAATTTTAGCGGAAGAAAACAGTAGGTCCCGTCCATCAAATGGTAAGTGATGCGTGCTCCATACTGCGTAGTTATCAATCGGAAACATTTAATTCTATATTTTTAACCTACGTCCAATGTAGCGAGTGCAACATGTTGATCAGGGGTACAGTTGCAGATGTTGTCTAAAAGTGCCACGGTTTTCTGAAAGGAAAAATTGATAGTAAACCTCAGCTATCAAACTTAGCTGTATTACCCACCATTTTCAAAGTTATTGATGTATTCGCACTAAAACAATTTGAAAACGTAAGATAGGGAGCCCTAAGCTAGTTTACTCCAGCTGCAAAGTAGACCTTTATCGGGCTGCAATTTACAAAATTGGATTTTATCTGTAACAGGATAGAAAAATTTATTATGAATAATATATATATAAATAATTTGCTCACCAACTGTTACTGTTGTTAGTATCCTCAGATATTCCACAGCGCCAAATTCCGGGCAGTATGTACGCTTGAAATTTCAATTATGACTTTACTGTGTAGCCTTCCTGCAATTTATACCATTTCACCCCGGTCATCATAGCTTGGTCACTTTCATTCCCCCTGAACCCATTCATGACAACCCTATAACGACTTTGATGAAAACACACGCACCACCATTGACAATGTAGAAATTGCAAGCATATGCATGTAGTCTGTGCTACCGGCCGTCTTAACCAATAGTCATTTTCTCATGAAGCTAATTAATTCACATTGCAAATTGAGCCATACCACCTAATTACTACATTTTGAATATAGTGTAAAATATGTACAACACAAAAACTAATCAAGAATGCGGAAGACAAGTTGTGATTTTAATGATATTCAACCTCAAATCTACAGTTCCCCAGCAACCAACAAGAACAAAACGCATAGCCTGCCGTTACGTACTTGATCATTCATGATACATCTCTACACGAAAGAAGCACCTGTTGCCGGTCAATGCGACGAGACCATCAAACCTTCGGGGAATACCTTTAATTACAATAAAACAAATGTATCGGACTCATTCAGGTTGATCGTCCTCTTTACCATCATTCGTTTGCCTTCAAAAAAGACTTGAGATATTTTAACCTCCTGAATTAATGAACTCCTGGTAGACTGTCTCGCAGTATTAAGAAAATTAATACATAGTTATATGTACTACCATACTTCTGTCCGATCATGGCTATTTAAATACATCTCAACGTACATGTGTATGAAATTAATTGGATACTTTTCGTAATGCATTAAGGTTAGTATCAGAATTCAGTATGAATGGCAATTACCATTAAAATTTCACCCTTCTTTTCACCCATCATTCGCACAACGTACAGTAACACGGCGTATTGAAGATCATTGAGTTCGTAATACATTAAGCTAATTTTGATACAGTGCCACAGAAAATGTACGTGCAAAGCTTTACTCTGCCCCCATCATTCGTTGCCTTGAACAGACGCTACATATATTCACCGTGGCCAGAAGGTACAATTGCATTAATGCGCACACGGCATTTCATGAATAATTTGCCGTCAGCCTTCCATGACGCCCTGGTAATCCATTTCACAAAAACTCAATAGATTCTCCTTTCTAACACACCCTACACCCTTAACAACCAACCAACTGGACCCACAACATCGCTCAACGCCTCGCAGATCACACTCTTAATGTATCTACATGCACACATCTGTTCGCCATGCAAATCTAACAACGTAAATCACCACTACACACCTGAACAAACCTCTACACCCTTCTACCAACAAAAATCACCGCATATCACCTGACAACCCCAACCATCCGCAACACCCCTCTTACAAACGACAAATCACCGCCACCAGGCGACCGTACACCAGACTCAAAATGCCACTGATTCCCCATCAAAACCCCTTGTAACCACGTACACCAAGCACCAACCTGCACTGGTTGCAAGTGATTGAAAAAGTGGTTCGCACCCATACAAAAGTTGGTTCCAAGTTAAATCTCTTACTACTAATTGAATCCTGCAGAAACTTGGCAAATAAATTCAATACCAATCATTGAAAAAGCGAAATTTAGTTAACAGTTTTATTTTGTTTACGTTTTCTTAATTTAATATTGTATAACAATTGTTTATTCAGAATCCTTATTTTAAAAAACATCTTACACCTTAAAAATAAATGCTTAACTAAAACTGGTAATTCAGTGCTGGCAGCAAGACCTATCAGAGACTGAAAGTTGAAAATGTTAAAAACATCATTTAATTCGTTGAGTTTGTTACAAACTTGGATGTTGGCCTTGGAAATCTAAACACACGTTCCTATTCCACTACCTACGGTTCAATTTCAATTTGTATGCTATTAACTGGATTTGTCTGCAGTTGCCTTTCTGTTAGAGCATTGCAACGCTTTGGGTGCAGTAGGTTTTCCGTCGGAATCACTTCCATTTTCAAGAGTCTACAACACTTCCCCTCGTAATTTCCAACACATTTTTAATGTCCAGATTAAAAAATTCAACCAAAAAATGTTTGGAGCAAACCACCTGATTTTTCACTTCGTCATTTTCGGCTCTGCCACACTTTTGTAGACATATTTTCAGCAGAGATATGCCCCTAGGGAAACGGAAATATTTTACATATTCCTTTTCATTGGGGTTTTTATTACGTCGCAATCTTTTATCGTTATTGCTTTTATACCCCATCACGGCACAATTCACCATTTTCACTTGTTTCGCGTTTGGCTCATAATTTCGAATTGTAAACTGCACGCACGGTCCCATAGCAAACAATACCTCCTATTGCAATAACATGTTCATGATGAACCATTTCGCACTTCTTTTATTTCTTTATTTGCACACAATACTTCTAAAGCATGGAAGCACCAATGCGTAAATTTCATGTTTTATACCCATTACCAGAAGCGGCAGCCCTAATTTTCATGAAATTTGTGCACCGATTCGGCATCAGTTTCGTCATTTTAAGAACAAGAACAAGAACAAGAGGATGCGCATGATCATACTTGTAGTCTATATACTTTGTTTCTGCGACAGTATATTAGTGGATCGATAACTTTTTCTAGGGAGATCTGGTTTTGAGTCAGGCCGGCTGGCTGTTTGCGAGTGTGCGAGCGTGTGTGCTATGCGATGGATCGTGAGTTGGGTTTTTGAGAGCGCTGGTTGGCTGAGAGCTAGTTTCAATGCGGGGAGATTGGTTTTGATAAGTGGTTTCATGAGGGGGGTGAAGAACCCGAGCGTTGTGTTGAATAGAGATGAATATTGTTCTAGCAAGACAAAAAATCAATCAATCAATCATGGCAATCGTAGGATGAAAGAGTTGCGTGGAAAAAACCACATGGCAATCGTAGCGTAAAAAGTTAAAGACTGGTTTTCGGTTTGTTTTGAGTCCACGTCTGCGTGATTGGAGGGCGATGAAATGATGAATTGCTTGAGATGTTTTGGGCGGGCCTCGGGTCTTCAAAGCGTGTAGATGCGCGATGATGAATTTCACTTGAGACGCTATGTAGTTGCGACTGTCTTGGTCGGCTCATGACTTTGCTTTGAGATGTTGCTTGATAACTGCCTGTGGGAAGATGAATGAAAAGAGAAGACAGATTTATGGGGTGATGCTTTTGTCTGTAAGTTGCAATAACACGTGGATGCAGATTATCATGTTACGACGCCGATACGTATCGAATGCGGAGGCGGCGAGTGTTTTGTATATAATTTACGATTTGCGGAAGATGAATGAAAGAAAAAGGCAGATTGATGGAGATATGTTCTTATCTGCAAGTTGCAATACCTGCTTGAACATCCACATTGGTTACTCATGCTAATGATGAAGATTAAAAGACCGGGATTCGTGAAAATAATTGTTTTTTTTTGGTGCATCAAATTGTCAATTACTATTGTTACTACTTCTGTAAGCATATCCGCAGATGTAAAACGAGCACGTTTATAATAAGCAGACATAATCGTAAAGGCTAACGAATTCGATCACCAAAAGCAATATCAGAATTGTCAGCATAACAACTTTCAAAATAGTAGAAAAAGATGGTATATGGTATTTGTATGACTTTTTGAGTAATTCATCATACGGGCCGCAAACGTCTTTACCGCTTCCAAACACACAGTATGGAGACAGACGTAAATGTTCTGCATCAACATCAGATGGTGAAGTGAAGGCACTCATTATCAGTGAGCAGAAGAAGCAGTTGACGTGGTCCTTCAAGTTGGTGTAAAAGAAACTGCTTTTCACAAGTTTCAATACCTTTCTTTTCTCAAGATTCAGATTCTTGATTGTCTTTTAACGATCATATTCGTGCCTTAAGTTCAAACTAATTACCTAAAAGTCCGAGTGCTACAGAACATCTTTTATATCAATTCAGGAATTATGAGATGATGGATATCCAAGCCATTTTACAAACACGCGATTTTCCTTTCGCTTCAAAATCCTCTACACAAGACAAACATCAAGGTACTTGACCTTTGTAAGTTCTGTCTCATGAAAACCTCCTTTGATTATATTACCATGGTAATCTTCAAGCAAGTATGTGCGTGGTTCTGTTTTCCTTACTTTCTTCACCTTAAATATCTCTGTCGACCAGTTCGGAGTGTAGCCTTTTTGAAAGACACGTTTGTCCTTGCTTATGCGAACATGATCACTGATTTTACATTTTGGCTTCGCAGTGACTTTTAGCTTCCTATATACTTTTGATAGTAAATAAACCTCATTTGTTGAATTAACACGGGCAGGTTACATATTGATGGTACGATGCCTTGTTGTATTGTATTTATTCACCAATTTACTAATAAGACTGAGCCAATGGTAATTTCCGTTCATGCTGAACTCTTTCCACATTTTGCTCTTCAGAGTGCGATTAAATCTATTGACAGTTGATGCTTTTAATGTACTGAATGTAGAATAATGGTTTATTTCATAGTATTTCATCATCTGACGAAATATTTTATCCAAAAATTCTTTTTCCATCATCAGTTTGCAGATTTATGGATATGTGTCTTTGTTTTAGAATTGATTCCATGGCCTTAATCACATTATTGAAATTTTTACTTTTGACGGGGGAGCCCAAGCGTACTTAGAAAATGTATCAAATATTGTCAATAGAACATAACCGTGATTTTCAGATGCACACGCAGTCATATCAACCAGATCTGCCTGCCAAGGATCATCAATACCCCTTATAATAACACGTTGGTTTTTAAAGTTTTTTCGTGCCGGTCCATCAAGTTCATCTACAATTTGTCTTCTACTCAAACTGAAAAAAGTATATATAAAAGTCTTGTAAAAGCTTTTATAAGAAGGTCTACTTCTTCAAACACAAAAAGATGCTACACTTTAAACACCTTTTTACAATGATGGTGGCAAGCCTGTCTGGCTGCGGGAAGACGACATTTATAGAAAATCCTGTTAGAAACGGTGCGATGATACAACCGTCAGTGAATAAAATTTTTTGCTGCAATGCCGAGAAGCATGCAATAACAGTGCATATGCTCTATAAGAATAAAGAATTTATGAGCTTTATTCCTGAAGAATTTCCAAACAGTACGAATCAACGAACGCTAGGTAGACTGGACGACATGTGTTAAATGTATTTTCAACACAGGTATGTGAGCTGTTTACAAAAGGATCGCATCATCGTAACCTGTCTGTCGTTCTGGTGACTCAGCATGTTTCCCATCAAGGAAAATGTTCCCGAGATATTTCGCTAAACTGTTAGTATGTAGTATGCTTCGAAAACCCACGAAACAAAAGTCAATTTCATCATCTCGCTAAACAGATATATCCTTAAAACAGTTCTGAGCTCATGAGAATATATGAAAAAATAACTCAACAACCCCATATTGTTAAACAACCTTACACAGGATATAAAGGACACCTTACGTTTTCGCACCGACATATTTAAAACAACATTTGTAACGTGTTACTGCTCCCCATATAGTTTGAAAGAAGACAATGGTGTCACAAATGAGACGATTAAAGGACAACAAGCATATGCTATACGTTCTAAAAAAAGGTAGTCCGTGTTTAAGAAAGGCTATACTGAAAACCGCCGATCCTGAAGTATTTAAAACTCTATGCGAAATCACACACAATACACTAAAGGGTAATCGTCTACCATCTCGAAATGTATTCTAACAACTGTGCAAATATAAAAACAGACTGCGTAAGCTTTCAGGGGCAAGGGCAAGGGTTTCGTGACAGCGTACAGTGTTAGTACAGCAAAGAGGATTTTTGCCTGCACTGTTCTTTCAGGTGTGATAGGGTCTTTGATTGAAAAATATGCATAGAAATAGCAGTCTTAATGAAATGCTTCTATTACCTCCGGAAGTATATGAACGTTTAAAGGAGACAGCTGAGAGCGCTAGTACAAAGACACTGTTTGACAAAACCATGAGTAAGATACTGAACTATAAGCGCCAAAATGATGAAGCAAAATGGTGTCAGTATCGGAATGTGTTTATACAATTTTTAAATGCAAGATGAAGAAAAACATCATTTAATGAGACGAAAACTGAAAATCTTCCATCAAAAGATCACATGGATAGGCTGCAATATAAGAATTTGCGTAACAGCAGAACACACACGAGGTTTCAATTAAAAAACGAAATACCCACACAAATTTCGCCTACACGACCGGAGCAGATATTTGAGTCGGTAAACGAAATAACACCAATAAAGAAGGAATTGCCTGCTTCTTTTAAGCGACGATTATCAGCAAGTGGAATAGCAAAATATCTTAAACCTGCTTCCAAAATAAGGAAAAGTGTAACTGATTCATTCGAAGGAACCAGCAAGGACTATAATATTATAACCGGCAATGATGGTATAACGTAGTATACAATTCTAGAGGATATGACTGTGTATGGACTGGATGACGTTTTCACTGATTTAGCTGAAATATATGATAGAGGTGCTGTAGCAACAAAATTCGATGAAGTAGGTGGAATGTCTAGCAAGCACTCTATATTAAGACCCTCTCGTCTAAACTATGATCAACTTGAAACTGACATTTCCATTAAAAACTTGCTCGCCAAAGTGAACGGTTGAGATTGAAGACCGAGCACACTTCCAGAGTTGGAAACCTGAATTGGGACAGAATTTAAAAATCCCTATAAACGTAATATACGACGAGTTCTACGTGTGTCTTTTGTGCAACAGTTCCCTAGGCATTTACCCTGATAATATGCTACCATTTTTCGTGAATATATCACCGAGTATGTGTTAGTTTACTGGCAATTGGTATGTCGGAACAACGGAGATCGCTTTACCAAAACGTGAAAAAAAGAAAAGCGAATCAGGTAGCAGCGGAATTCCCAAACGGTCTATACCTTCCGAAGATGTAAACGTTACCGAAGTACCATAATCTTCACCAGTTCAAAAAGATTCAAAAACAATAATCGCTAAAATTGTTGGATTGGGAAAGTATCATGTTCGTTTTAGATGGGGTGCTAATGATTTGCAAAAGTTATGTTACAAGGAAGATGATATGAACTTTTCATCATTTCTTTCTTAATTTTTTAAGCAATTAGACCTGACCATTATAACTAACATATTACGTGACCGAACTTTAACAAATGATGTACGATCGTATCGAAGAAGATAGAGATCGAAAGGTGATCTCCGACATAAGAAGTATTATAGAAGAAAGAGATTTTTGCATACATATTTATTAGTCTGTAAAGATTGCTGAGAAAGTTTATTTAAAGTGAGATGCAAAATTTGAATCATTCCGAGCTCTTATAGACCACATAATTGGACAAATACCAAGAAACAAACAAAACCACAATGAATTATTACAGATGGTTGATCAATATATTTATCTGTCAAATAGTTTAAGGAAGAAGCGGGATAAAGAAGCAGGATAAAGAATTGGGTATTCAACCGACCATCCATACATTTCATATGAAAAATTATGCCGTGAAGCTAAATGTAGAGCCGCCTTTTGCGTCACCGATTAACATAACAGATTTCATAGCCTTGTTACTGTGCGGAATTGAATTTAATGACGAAGAGGTAGTTGGTAAAGGAATGTCATCTAGGACCACAACATCTCAATTACGAAAGCAGGTATTTAACAAAATTGCGTCGGCAAACCGAGGATCTATATTTCGCACCGCTAAAGGGTCCGGTACTGAAATATTACCCGAGGCGTGGGTTAAAACTGATTTTCACACCTTCATTGCCTTGCCCTACAAAAGAACCGATGGTTCAAATGCTACAACTCAAGTTTCAATAGAAGTGGATAAAACTGATAATATTGCTGACTTATTCAACGACGCATTCCTGAAGACACCCGTTGAGAAACGCGACGCCGAAACGTTCGATGCAACAATAAAAGAGTCGTTTGATAAATCAATAATGCTCGACAGTATAAGTCGGCTGAAAAAATCATTGTCTGTACTTGAAAAAAGAACACATTGTGACACGCCCTCCAAAGCTATCGGTGATTGTGAAGGAAACAATTTGATAAATGTCTATACGGATATTATTAAACCCAGAATAACTGGAAGTAAACTGGTAAGAAATCTAAGAGCAATCCCTCTGGGAAGTTGTGATAGCATTTTTAAATTCGATCATGTGGAGTACTGTCCACTTGAGAAAACTTCTATTGAAAGTACTTCAATCAAAATTACAGACCATCATAGCGAGCAAGTCAACTTTGAATCTAGCTTTACTCCAACTTTCATCATGCTTCATTTCAGACGAAGGTAAGAATCTATAAATATTCCCAAGTTCTAAATTCAGCATAGCTTTGATACGGGATTTAACACGCCTCTATGCTAATGAGATGAATTCACACTACGCACGTTACTACCTTGGCCACAGTGGGGGTAAATTATCTGACATTGAAGAATCGCATCGATCGCCACTTGTGTACCAGCGAGGAAGGGGGGTTGGTAGTTTTTTCAGTGGATTGGTACACTATCTTCAAAAATTATTCCTGCACGGGGCAAAAGCTATAGGCAGGAAGGAGACCACTGAAGCAAGTACTAAAGGAGCATGGTAAATCTGCAGTGCATGAATTAGCCCAAAAAGGCATAAATAAAATCTTTGATAAAATGGAAGGTATAGGTAGGAGATTGTCTATAAAACGAGCTAACCGTAACCAAAGAGGTTGCTTACAAACCCATTGTATCACTGGACAATTCTTCGGTGTTGTAGTTCGTCTCACTTGGACATGGAGATACATATCGTGACTTATCCAGCATTTACTTACGACTCAAGGTGCAACTGATTAAACTAAAGAATGGTAAAGAAGAACTTTTCACTGGAAAGGAAAAACATACCCCGTTGGTGTAGCTAACAACTACATGCAATCACCTTTTAGACAATTCACTGTACAATTGAATGGCAAGAATATAGTTCAAACAGATAACAGTTACCACTTTCGCGTCTATATTGAAAATTTACTGAACTATGGTAAAGACGCTGCACCAACTCATCAAGAATCAGCCGATTGGTATCTAGATCAGAATGAGATGGACATGATTGAAGACTCAAGACCTGGCAGTGGTTCTACTGAGTTGAATGAAGGCTATGTTTAAAGGTCTGCAATGGTGGAAAAGGATAACATCGTTGAACTGATGGGCAGACTTCAAAGCGATCTGTTAAATCAAGATAAACTCTTAATGAATGGGGTGGACTTCCGTTTAACATTTTCCTTGGAAAAACCGGAATTTTATTTGTACTCGAAAGAAGATGACTTTAATCCACGCGTCAAAATTCTAGAAGCAACATTGTTCATGAATCATGTTACGGTCAATCCCAGTATATTAATAGCACATGAAGCTGTATTACAGTGCTCCAATGCAGTATACCCGTAGAAGCGCGTGGAAGTGAAAACCTATACACTATCCACCAACACCTATATTCTTTCTCTTGATATATAGTCATCGGGAAATTACCGAATCTGCTTGTTTTCGGTATGGCGGATAATGAATTCTAAACCGGAAAGCGCACAAAGAATCCATTCAACTTTATGCATAACAAAATTACCAACTTCAATCTATTAGTAAATGGTGTTCAAGTACCAAACCTTCCTCTAGAGTTTGATTATTCGCACGAAAAGTCAGTTAGCACAAGAGGATATCTTTCTCTGTTCTAGGGGACCGGAATCAATTATTTTGATAAATGTCATCAGATATCCAAGAAATTCTTCGACAGTGGGTGTTTTCTGCTAGCATTTGATTTAACAGCAGACAGCTCATACGATTTGGAATGCGCTTGTTTGTTAAACAACGTGTGGTAAGGATCAAGGGAAGATTCAGAGAAGCTTAAAAAAAGCGTCACCTGTATCATTTACGCGAAATATGATGGAAGGCTTGAAATTGACAAAAATCGGAATGTATTTACCAGCTTTTAAAAAACCTATATATATATCGCAATAACATTCAGATTTGGATAGTATTTACTCTAGTACACAGCAGAAGTCATAGCACATTGCCTTGGAAATGTAGAATACTTCTCAGAAGGTCACCTAACCTTCTTTTAGAAAGTATCGCTGACTGGGTTCGCATCGCAGAACAATATTTACTCGAAAGAAATTACGTATAAATATCCTACCACCTAGACTTTAGCTACAGTTCAGACAGGCGTATTTGGAAACTTGGATTTCCAGCAACTCGATGAGGACTTTATCAGATCGTTGGGAAAGTTTTCAACATGTTTGTGACCGGAGAATCGACAAAATAATTCCTTCAAAGCTACGTGACATCACATACTAAGGCTGTAAACCTTGAAAACATATTCCTGAAAGGACAGGATTGAACACAATAGAGATCATCAACGCGTTAAGAAGTCATATCATAGCAAAAAGGTTTTTTCAAGGTGTATATCCCTGCGATCGATTACCTCGGAAAATTATAAAACCGGCATGTGTCATAGCCAACACAGATCCGTCCCAAAAGAGCGGTGTTCATTGGGTAGCATTCTACTTCCCTAAAAAGGACCAGCTGAATATTTTGACTCGTTCGGTAAATATCCTACTAACAAGTACTTCAAAAAATTCCTTCGGGGCAATAGTAAAGTATTTGTTAATCATGAGCAGAGGTTACAAAGTGCATTCTCCGCCACGTGCGGGCAGTATTGCTGTGTATTTCTTTATTTTCGTTGTTGTGGTAGAAGCTTCAAAAGATTTCTGAGCCGGTTTTCTACTACAAGCTATTACACCAATGATGATGAAATAGTTAATTTGTTTCAGAGAATCTATTCGAGGGTCTCCTCGCAAAATGTAGGGGAGTGTTACAACCAGTCCTGTAGACAGGAGACATGCGCTATAAAAGCTGCGTGAGCTCAGTATAAAGGGTTCGGGTAGAAACCCCTGACTATCAGTCTTACTTTAATAACCTTTCGGGCAGTATGACATCACCTTTTCGGAAAATCGTGGACATTGGAAACCTCAATGATCTGACAAAAGGAGCAAACCTGGAGGCAAAGCTGAATTAATTACTAAAAGATCTTGCAAGCAGAAAAGATCCGAGGTTCCTGGTGAAGATGTGCTGAACTACACCTACTATCTGGATGGATGTCAAAAGCGGAAAGTTACGTTGGGCTTCGGCCCACTCACATTTGAGGTTAAAATAATCTTCAGTTATCCTGGACGTTTCTCTGTATCAACTAACTACCTAGGGTGGACTTCATTGTACATTTATCTGATCAAGATGAAGCAAGAAAATATTGAAACTGTAAAAGCAATACAAGCTGATTTAACAAAGGAGTACATCATACCAGTCGATCAAGGTAGTGTCCGGCTAACATCCCAAAACCTTTTAAATTTGTTCGAGAAGATGGAATTCTTCAATATTATTATGTACCACAACAATAACGCAACCGGCAGTGTGAGAGAGTATTTCAAAGAGTATATAACTAGATGTAATACTAAAGATGTATTACAGCTATCGAATGATGACTTTTTTATACCCTCACGTGCTTCATATGTGCATTTAAACTATTTTTGAATTTTTTATGAAATTCCATGTTTTTGTTATCCTCAAATTATTTATAACATAACGATTGGTTAATAAAAGTATTAAATAACAATACATTTTCATCGTTTACTCAATATTTTTCATTTCTTAGCATATATAAGTATATGTTTACACAATTTCGCACTGCACATCGCTTGGACTGTGTCCCCTCGTGAATTTCGCAATACGTGTGAAACTATGTCGATTCGCTAAGTTTTGGTAATTGTAACTGGATTATATCTGTTGATGGTAGATATTTTTTCACAAACTTCTCTTTCATCTCACCTTTTACATAGATCTTCTATGTAGCATATTTTTCAAATATATCTGGTAAACTGGTGTAATTGATATTGCCATCATCCCAGTGCAAACCGTTAATGTTATCCACGTCAAAGTCATTCTGTTTGCAGCCCTTAAAAGATAACTCCTGGTGTTGATACGGTGGTGAAAGATGATACATTGATGGTATAAGTGATCCGAATTGAAGGACAGCAAGCTCTTTCGCAAAATATTGCCCGTTATTTCCACACACAAACTGGATATCTACAATAATATGTGCCATATCTGATGGTTGCAAGACTAGTAATGAAAATGAAAGAAATGTTTAGAGTACTGGTACTTATATTTTATTCCAACAACTTTTCGAATTTCTTCATATGATCTAAAAGTAATTGTTTAATTTCATAACAAGGCAATCAACACTTAACAACTTATTTACATGATATGAATATCTAAACTATAAAACGCAAATATAGAAATTTAATACCATAAAAATGGATAAAAAATTTTCTTTATACAAGACTTTTAAATGTTATCATAATTGTTTGGTCTACATCTTTTAAAACCATAAGGATAAGAGAAATATTCATCCGACACAACTCTTTTGTCAAAAGTGAATCTCAGGAGTTTTTTTTCGGGTTCTGATACAACATCACCTGAACGCTTTCGCTTGATTTTACGTTCGGTCGTCACATGTACGCCATCAGATAAATCTACCTCCAAAACTAAAGATTGTAAACATTCAAAATTTACAACTATTGAGTTTTCGAAATTAAGAGTTATGCCTTTACATTTAACCACATATTCAGGATCATGTTCAGTTTCAATTTTTAAACCATATGTTTTAGGGCCTGTACTCACATATTCCGATAAATAAGCATCATAACCAAAGCATGCCACCTCATTGGTCAGATCACCCAGGAAGTCAGAGATAGCAAAATTTATTGGTTTGTCTTTACTATCCAAAAATATGACACTGTCTGTATCACAGTAGAGAATCGACGAACCCAGTTTTTCCAATAGTTCATTTAATTTAATTCTAGCTAGTGCCGTTGTATAAGCTGCGATAGGTATGTTTGCATGTGGCAAAGTTCTCAGATTTTCCTCTACAAATTTCCATTTAACCCACATGTTATCATTATCAACCGGGTAAATTGAACAAATTTCTACACCTGGTGATTGGAGAAGCTCACAAAATTGTTTGAAATTATTAATCACTTTAGTGTTTGTTTGATCATCCCTTTGACCGTTCTTGCCCCACAATGAGTTTAAACAAAGTTTGGCAATATTACGTCGACCAGAATTGTTTTGAATTTGGTTTTTATCAAGAACAATACATTCCCGCCTTTTGTATAATTCAATAAAATCATCTTTAAGCTCATCTGTTATATATTTATTACCCCAGCCACTAGCCATTTGTTTAATTTTCAAAAAAATTATTAACATATTCAGTAAATAATCCGCCAGTCTTTGCATTAGGGTTGTACACGGTGTATTCATATTACCATACTTCATGTACTTGCTTGTCTTTGTACCCTCTTTTACAGCTAAGGCTATTTCAGGAATTACTCATGTACCTGTGAGTTTTCGCTCATCATCTGAATGATCACAACTTGGAACTTTATTCTTTTCGGCACATTTTTTACAGAGTGTGAATTTTTTGTTGTTTTTCAAGGGTAACACAGGAACGAGAAGGTTATTGGGAGCAATTACATCACATTTAATAAAACCATGCATTGAAATAATTTCATGCATAGGAGGTATATTGTCATTTCGAAATATCTCAGGATGCTTTATGGGGTACGATGCGTATTTGTTGATATACGGGTACAGACTGATAAAGTCTAAATAACCTATTACCTCTCCCTCTTTTACTTTATGGTATAATTTGAATACCTCAGTACGACCTCCGAATAGAGCATCCCGCACACATAGTGGTGGCATTCTATCATTATAATATTCCCGCAATTTTTCATTTAAAACCCAGTCTTTATTTAGTACTTTTTTAAATTCACATTCCCACGAATATACCAGATTATATTCATTTCCCCTTATCGCCTCGATACTTTCATATCTTTGATTTATTGTTTCTAAACCCAACGAGCTATTTGCAGTCGTTTCTTGAAATTTAAAGCAATCTCTACAACCGTGATAATAACAGTCAAAAAACTCAAACACAGTATTTGATTCTGTATGAGAGCCGTCGACATAGAATCCACACTTATCCAACTTTAACTCACCGTTGTTGTTTTCGGAGAAGCCGCTAGTTTGTGAATTTTTCCAAGCCAGCCACTTACAAGAAATTACGGAATGTGTTTTACTTTTGAAATTGCCTCTTTAAGGTATTACGCCTAAGATATTATTTTCAAGATATTTTTTCCGAAAAACTAGCATACATGTCGATGCAATTGTGAGACTTTCTATTAAGGGGTTCACATCGGTTATTTTAATAAATTCATCCATAAACCTTATACATCCTCATCGTAAAATATCAACATGATTTACACAATGTCGCAACAACTCATTTCTATTATTGAAAATATCTTATGTTTTTGTATTGTATCAATTTGAAAAGGCCATTCTTTTTTTAGGTTTCATTGTATTGCAACCGTACATTTCTGGTGGTGGGTATTTACCGATATAATTTATATTCTCCTCCGTATTGAAATAATAAGGATAGTAACGTTTAGCACTCTCTTCAATAGCGAAAACTTGTGGAAACTTAGAAAGTGGAAACGGCAGGAAATTTAAAGAAGCACCAAATGAAACTTGTTCACATGTCAACTTCATAATTTTGGTTCCATTCATTAAAGGTTCAATATGTTTTTTTCTAGCTATTAACTCCGAAATCAAGAAAAGACCATCATAGCCTTGAAAATTATGTGCATAACAATACACGTTGCTCACATATGGTCTGGGGATTAAACAATAGCTTAGAAACCTTTGCACAACAGATCACTTTTTTCAAATATATGCTGTCTGACACCACATGTATCACATGGTTGTTTAATATCTTCATCTTGATAACAATTGTGACAAACATGTTGTGCTACAATTAGATTTGCAACATGTACAAAAGTTGAAGAGCTGTCTCCATACAGGCCGTAATTAGGGTTTTCAAAGAAAAACACTATTTCCATAACTTGGTTTAATATATTTTTATTTCAAAGACGTCTTCGTCTAGTCGCAATCTAAACTAGAGTGAACTAAAATCTGAAATCTAACATCTTCTACTTACGAACATATGTACAACAGATGTGGGATCATTACTTGTACGCATTTTGTATTGTTTACCTAAATGTACTATTTCCCACGTTTTCAATATGCACATTTTTCACCATATGGTCATCACAAGAAAGATTAGGAAAATGGTTATTTTATGGTTTTATTTCATAGCATCCTTTTCCGAATCTTATCTTATGGATGCCATATGTGTTGAGGATATGAACTATCCGTAACTCCCCTTCCCTTAGACTGAAGCTTATTCTTCAGTATTTATTTATGAATATTGTAATATTTTTTGTGATTACATAATTTATGGTATAGCTATGTGAATTCATAAGGACACTTATTTTTGAAACATAGAAGTTTCAACACGAGGTATGCTTAAATACTACCTATAATTATTAATACAGTTAAGATAATTTCGCTATATATAGTGTTTTTTTATGTTTGGTTTCTGGTTACTTTATAATTCACTGGTCTTAAACTAAAGATCAATTCTATTCTACAGAAATGTTATGATAGAAGTACCTATGATATTCAAATGTAAATGATTGCGTTTTGTGTTGCCCCTATATATTTGATTTATGTTAACCAAGATATTGTTTAATGAATGAATCAGATGCATATTCCATATTTAATTGCATATCAGCTGATGATTTAAAACAGTAATTGCAAGTCTAGTCTATCGCTAGAGTATCATCATTTTCTTTTAATTGTGTCTAAAAGAACGTTTTGTTTTCTTCTTTGGAGCTATGAAATTGTTCCTTCTGCATTTTCTTTTCTTTAAAAGTAATAAATATTAGTTCCGAAAAAAAGAGATTTTAAAGGTTTTGGATTTAATTGAAGCGTTTCGGTCTTTTGATATTTTTTGTAGCTATATTCTCTAAGTTTCTCTTTACATATTTATCTTTGTGCTTGGGAAGTCGTTGTTCTTTGGTTTTCACGTACCCTTCCTGTCTTGTCTCTATGTAGTCTTCTCTATTTTTATTAGCTTTCGAAATCGATTTTTCTTTATTATTTTTAATATTGTTCGCGATAGTGCTTTTATTTGAATAACCATGCTGTATATTAAATGGCGTATCCTTGACCGTACTATGTACTTGTCTGTTATAGAAGTAGATTGCCAATAGAATTTTTATAATAGATGTTTCATTTGTTATTGCTCTATATTTCGTTGCTATGGTTTGATGTAACCTTTCGATGTCCGCGTTGCCTGTATGGGTATTAGGTTTTGTAAAGTGATAATTGATATTATGTTCTTTTAAAAATTCTATAATAATTAAACTATTAAATTCATTATCTAATACTACTTTCGATGGTTTACCCATGGTAGCAATGTATGTCATTAGAGCTTCTTTTAACGATGGTTTTGATCGATCTGGGAGAATAACTGCTGTTGCGTATTTTGAGAATTTATCCATACATGTAGCAATTTTTAATTTCTCTATATAGAAAATATCTATATGGAATATTTGATTTATATCGTTTGGAGTCTCTGACATTTGAAATTTTGGTTTAATCGGGTTAGTTTGATGCTTTATCCGATTGCAGATATCACAATTATTTATGAATCGAGTAATCAATCTTTGAAGCCTGGGGTAATAATATATTTTCAATAATCCGTAATATGTTGAATGAATTCTTCCATGACCTATTTCTTTTATATGATATTGTTCAACTTGTTTCAACGCATCTTCCTCAGACTGTAAATCTTTCAGAATACTTGTTACTTTAAAAATTTATAGGGTAAATTTCTTTTATTTTAAGTTGAACTTGATTGTATAAATGATCGTCTAGATCTGAATATATTGCAATTTTTCTATTAATAGGTAGGTCCAGAAGTTTTTCAGCGAATTTTCCATTCCTAATTTCTTTTCCGGTTATTATTATTCTTGTGAACTGTAAACTGTTTGGGTACTCACTGTTTGTTAGAACTATCTGAAAAGAGTACTTATTAACATAATCTTCTTTTATTGGTATCAGTTCTGTGGTGTTTTCAATCTCTGAATGTATTGTTATACACTCATTAACTTCCTCTGGCTTTTCTACATGCAGAGAATCAGTAGCAGAAATATCTGTTGTTTCTTTCATTGTTTTAGATTTTGGCATTGAGTCTTTTTCCCCAGTGTATCCTTGTCGTTCGTCTTCCTCATTATTTAGTCTTGATAAATAGTCCGCTACTTTGTTGTCATTTCCTTTAATATATTCAATATTGAAATCAAATTCATTTAACTTAAACTTCCATCTAATAAGTTTTTGATTTGGTTCTTTGAGATTCGTAAGCCAAATTAAGGTTCTATGGTCTGTTTGCAGCGTAAATTGTCTTCCATATAGGTATGGTCGAAAGGATTTAGTTCCCCATACAATGGCAAGTAACTCCTTTTCTATAACCGAATAGTTGATTTCATGCTCATTCAACGTTCTTGATGCGTATACGATCGGATGCTTATTCTGAGATAGAACTGCTCCTAACGCATATTTTGATGCATCTGTTGTCAGAGTAAAAGGTTTTGAGAAGTCGGGATACCTCAAAACTGGTGGCTTGGTTAAAAGTTGTTTAAGTTTTATGAATGATTCTACATAATGAAGGTTGTGAATATATATTTTTGAGTCCTTTTTTAAAAATTTTGTTAACGGGACAGTTAAAGATGAATAGTCCTTAATAAACTTTCGGTAGTAACCCGTTAATCCTAAAAACGATCTGAGCTGTTTCATTGTTTTTGGTATTTGTATTTTTTGAATTTTATCCAGTTTTTCTGGATTTGGTCTAATTCCTTCTTCAGTCAGTATGTGCCCCAAAAATTCTTTTTGCTTTGCGAAGAAAGTGCATTTATCTGATTGAATTTTCAGGTTATGCTCTGCAAGTTTATTGAACATTTTATTAATAGAATCAATGTGTTCTTGGAGAGAAGTACTTAATATTAAGACGTCATCTAAATAAACTACACATATTTTATTAATATATTCTTTTAATACTGAATTTATCATCCTTTGAAAGGTGGCTGGAGCAGTTTTTAGTCCAAATGGCATTCTAAGATATTCATAATGTCCATTATGTGTACTAAATGCTGTTTTTGCTCTATCTCTAGGATGGACCATTATCTGATGGAATCCTTTTGCGAGATCAACAGTAGTAAAATATGATGCTTTCCCAAGTTTATCGAAAAGGTCGTCGATGTTTGGAATCGGAAACTTGTCGCTAATAGTAATCTTATTGAGCTTCCTGTAATCAGTAACAATTCTCCATTTAGTTTTTCCTGAATTGTCTGTTTTTTGGGGACAATCCAAACGGGTGCATTGTATGGTGAATTGCTGGGTACAATTATATTATTGTCTAGCATTTCTTGAATTTGCTTCTCCACTTCTTTTTGATGAACTTGTGGAAATCTATAGATTCTTGTGAATATAGGCTTATCACTCGTAGTCTTTATTTCATGCTGGGTAATGTTTGTGAAACTCAATGTGTCTCCTTCTCTATAAAATAATTTTGCATGCTTCTTAATTAATTTTGATAGTTCGTTTTTTTCTTCGCTATTCAAATGATCCATTTCAATGTTTAGATCTTTGACTGGTGTTGGCTCTGTTACTATTAAATTTAATGAATTAGCTACAGCTTCGCTATCCTGATTACTTGTTATAAATGGCACTTTACTGTTATTAATTTCAATATATCCTTCTTTATTATTTATAATTGACTTTGTGGGGCTTAGAACATTTTGGCCTAATATTGCATCGAAGTTTTTGTTAAAAAAGTTAGTGATTTTCCACTCTATCCTAGAGTCGTTTAAATTAAATTCTTGTGGAAATTCTGTCCAGATACCAAAATTAATTATCTCTGTAAAATGAAGGCTTTTTAAAACTAGTGGGTTACTTTACTTATGAGCTAGTTCTCGGTCAAAAATATTATTAATTAGAGATGTGTTACAGCCAGTATCGATCAAGCATCTTATAGTGATGTTTCTTATTGTTATTGGTATGATTGGTAGTTCCCATTTGGTGGTTCTTGCATTTCCGAGGCTAGTATTCGAAAATTTTCCGCTTCATTTGTGTGGACAAAATTATGAGTTATAAATGAACTAGGTTGCAATGAATGTTTCCATGTTTGGTTTGATTGTACTGTTCTCATTGATACATCTTCAATTTTAGGATTAACAGTTCTCATCGAAATATCTTCATTGCGTAGAATTTTTCGCTGCATTGATAAATCATGGAAAGTATTTTTTTCTTGAGGATTATAGTATTGGTTATTTGTATTTCGTTGATTAATTGGATGAGAATTATACGATGGTGTAAAACTGTCCAAAGGATTATAGTGTCTATTTATATTTATATTTGCTGAAAACACTTGATCGTTGTTATTTTGGATGGAAAATAATGGAGTGTTGTACGTTTCATTGCTTCTGTACTTATAATTATTATTTTTAAAATAACTTTTTTGAGGATAGCTGAAACTATTACTTCTGAAATTTAAACTGTTTACGGGAAGGTGAACCTCACGCTCTTGCTCCATTTCTCTAAGAAGCTGATATGCTTCATCCAGTGTCAAACATTTGTTTTAAGTTATCAACAAGGCCTTATATTCAGGGATGCATGCTTTAAATTTGGAAATCGCAAGTGATTCATTGTTAAACGTGTTGAAATATGGAATTGGTGATACTTCTTGCTTAAATCTCTGGTTTAATTTATTTAAAACATGGCTGATTTGATTATATACAATTGTTATGTTATGGTTAAATTGAATGCTTTGCATTTGAGCAATGAGACAGTTGAGGGACTCATTGATTCCATATTTTTGGAGTAATTTGAACTTAATAGTTTCCCAACGAGAATCCGGAAATTGATTCACAACTTGCTGGAGTTTTCCTCTAATTTTTCCCAATATTATCGGCTCCAAAAACTGTATTTGCTCCTCCGAGCAGAATTGCAAAAATTTGTCTACTGTTGCACAAAAACTTTGGATAGATATGGCATACTTGGAATCAGTGAATTCTTTCATTCTTTGTATATTGCTTAATATTTCACTAAAACTAAGATGAAGTGTGCTAATTCTATTTTGGTTAATCTGTACACTTTTCGATATGTTGTCTTTTTGGGCTTTCATACCTTTTGCCGCAGAATTTTCATCAAAAGACGGAAATTTTTTATCTATGATGCTGCGAATTTCTTCCTGAGCTGTGACTGACTCAATGTTTCCGGGCAAATATGCCATTTTACAGGTATTGGTACCAACTTACTTGTAGAGTATTCCTTGGTTCCTCGAATACGGTGATGGAACTGGATCCTTGTCCGGTTGTTGATTTACTATGTTGCTGAGGTCCTTAATTGCATCGATGGGACTAGATCCTTGTCCGGTTGTTGATAAAAGGACAAGGTTTTAGTTCTCTTGGCAGAACCGACTAAGTTTACGAGTCTTCAGTTAGACTTATCACATTTATGTTTGTAAAATAATTGTTTAATCCGTATCGTTTTACATAAACGGATGATTTTAGACGAGTCTTTTGAGATACTAAGTCTTTTTTGAACATGTGCGACACTTAATCCTTTTCTTAACGTATATTTAATATTTCTTCACTAGCACTATTCACGGTTTTTTTTCACTGCAATAGTGATTGCTTCCGAATAATATCACTTCGATAGTGATAAAATACGTTTTCCGTTATGGGAATAAGATTCGTGAAACCGACTGCGCCAATTAGGGTTTTCAAAGTAAAACACTATTTCCTTAACTTGGTTTATTATATTTTTATTTAAAAGACGTTTTCGTCTAGTCGCAATCTAAACTAGAGTGAACTAAAAGCTGAAATCTAACATCTTCTACTTACGAACATATGTACAACAGATGTGGGATCATTACTTGTACGCATTTTGTATTGTTTACCTAAATGTACTATTTCCCACGTTTTCAATATGCACATTTTTCACCATATGGTCATCACAAGAAAGATTAGGAAAATGGTTATTTTATGGTTTTATTTCATAGCATCCTTTTCCGAATCTTATCTTATGGATGCCATATGTGTTGAGGATATGAACTATCCGTAACTACGTCTTGAGTAGTTTCACAATCAAAAAATATTATGAGAAACTTTTTATCCTTTCTACCTATGTAGGGCTTTATAAAACAGTTATGTTGAGACGGTTGTATTTTTGAACACATATGACAGAAGTATTCGTCACATTGATGTTTGAGTCCTTTCCTGTATGTAAAATTTATAAATTTTGTGCAAAATACACATATCTTGAAAGTGTCACATACAGTTTTTCCTCTGAACTTTTTATCTAAATGGTTAGCGAAACATAGCGGTCCTCTAAACCCGCGATTAAACTCGCTACAGTCAATCATTTGTGATGCATACACGCAGGGTGGGAATGTGATACAGTACGGACATTTGATTTCACATTTATGAAACGATGATTTGAAACTTTATCGCAATAGTTACAAGTATAACTTTTGGAAAACAATCCGTTGACCAATTTTATGACGTAAAAATGTTTTGTACTCTCGAAATAGAAGAGGTAATTTTTTTTGATGTTATATCCTGTAGCGGAATTTTAAAAAGGATGGAACTCGGATCTCGAATACTATCGAAAACAACAATTTGATACCCACATAAGTATTTTTGAAATTTATAAAGATCTGGGATGTTGCATCCATTCTCACTGATTAACACTTTGGCATTTTAACACAATTGATCAGCCTTCAAATCCAAAGATTGTAAAATGACGGAATTATTAACACGGCTTATATTACCTTCAACCATTTCCATTGTGTAACAAATACACCTTGGTTAACATGAAATATCGTCAGCTTTAGTGGTTTTACCCGCATCCACTAATACATTTTTCCTTTTTAAAAGTTCATCATCATCTGTGTACTTTTTATTTATACGCCCCCCACCAAAAGGAATGTTTACGACATCCGCATGGAACTGAATGATATCATCCGAAAGAAATTAAGTGTTTGATTGATTGACATTTGCTATAAGATCCATTATGTATTTCCCATTAATGTCCTGAACAGGCTTTAAACTCGACCATATGGGTTTAACGTGTGGTGATTTTGGGAGTGTTATTTTAAAGCTCATTTTACACTCCGAATTTGCATTACCAACAATGTCTGCAATTAGCTTACCAAATATTTTTTCTAAAGCACTTAAAGGATCAACACCTATATTGGTGAAGTCCTTTATCTGAAAACTTAAGGTGACACCTGTGATGTTAAATTTTTTGAGTTGCTTCTCATTCCTGGAAATTATTTGAAACGATCTTTATATATCGCTTGAGCCACCCCCTTGCTGATTACCTTCACCAACACATTCTTGATGAACATAATTAGAGCTGGAGGAGTTTCCATTATTCACCAAAAGATTAACTGTTTCGTTTAGCAAACCATTTGAAAGCGACAGGTGATGTAGCTTTAAAAACACTATCAACTATAGTAAAAACCTGTTTTTCTCATAAAATGTCGGATAAATATTTCCATCCCTAAATTTATTTGTTGTATTCCTCAACTAGGTATAACAATCTTCAAAACTAGATGCTAACGCAATTTCAAAATCTTTAATTATATTTTCCATCCTATTATTTTTTATCTAAATTTACCTATCTCTCTATTTACATTATTAAAACTTATACACTATTTTAAACTATTTAATACTTTTATTAACTTAATTTTATCCGCTCCAGTTGTAAGCGGTATTATCCGGTGCAGCTCTGCCCTCTGCTGACGCAACTTCACCTGACGGTGGTGGACGTAATTTTTTTGGAGGGCTCCGTTGACGTAGGTTCAGGCACGAACCTTTTGCGCTGCAACCGTCTTTGCAGCTCTTCAATCGTCAGAGGTTGAGGTCCAGAGAGAGGTGACGTCCTCCTCGCCTTTAAAGGCTGTTGATTCTCCTCTGTTGCGGCTCCTGACGCAGCTTGTTCACGCTGCTCGGCTGCTGCAACCCCAGCCAAAACTTTTTGCGGCCATTGGAGATCTAAGGTTGCTGGTTTTCTTCCAGAAATTACTTCAATAGTAATCTGGTTAAAAGAAAATCTCTTCCGATTATCCTCTAATGTTATACGTCGCAGTCGTAGCGGAATTTCTTTACCAAACATCCTAAGCTAACTTACGTCGGCTGCAAAATAGGCCTTGTGGGGCCGCAATTTTCAAAAAATTTACAATAATGCTGTAAGCAAAAATAGAGAAAAATTAATATATAAAAAATAATAACTTCAAAATCAAAAAAACTTACCTCTCTGATAACCTATCAGAGTGCTGTTCGACAATTTATGATAACCCATGGTACCAGCCAGGGATTTTTATACAGATTTTTCCACGCCGTACAATAAACAAATTGCAAGCATATGCATGTAGTCTGTGCTACCGGCCGTGTTAACCAAACGTAATTTTCTCATGAAGCTAATTAATTCACATTGCAAATTGAGCCATACCACCTAATTACTACATTTCAAATATAGTGTAAAATATGTACAACACAAAAACTAATCAAGAATGCGGAAGACATGTTGTTATTTTAATGATACTCACCTACAAATCTACAGTTCCCCAGCAAACAACAAGAACAAAACGCATAGCCTGCCGTTACGTACTTGATCATTCATGATACATCTCTAAACGAAAGAAGCACCTGTTGCCGGTCAACGCGACGAGACCATCAAACCTTCGGGGAATACCTTTAATTACAATAAAACACATGTATCGGACTCATTCAGGTTGATCGTCCTTTTTACCATCATTCGTTAGCCTTCAAAAAAGACTTGAGATATTTTAACCTCCTGAATTAATGAACTCCTGGTAGACTGTCTCGCAGTATTAAGAAAATTAATACATAGTTATATGTACTACCATACTTCTGTCCGATCATGGCTATTTAAATACATCTCAACGTACATGTGTATGAAATTAATTGGATACTTTTCGTAATGCATTAAGGTTAGTATCAAAATTCAGTATGAATGGCAATTACCATTAAAATTTCACCCTTCTTTTCACCCATCATTCGCACAACGTACAGTAACACGGCGTATTGAAGATCATTGAGTTCGTAATACATTAAGCTAATTTTGATACAGTGCCACAGAAAATGGGCGTGCAAAGCTTTATTCTGGCCCCATCATTCGTTGTCTTGAACAGACGCTACATATATTCACCACGGCCATAAGGTACAGTTGCATTAATGTGCACACGGCATTTCATGAATATTTTGCCGTCAGCCTTCCATGACGCCCTGGTAATCCATTTCACAAAAACTCAATAGATTCTCCTTTCTAACACACCCTACACCCTTAACAACCAACCAACTGGACCCACAACATCGCTCAACGCCTCGCAAATCACACTCTCAATGTATCTACATGCACACATCTGTTCGCCATGCAAATCTAACAACGTAAATCACCACTACACACCTGAACAAACCTCTACACCCTTCTACCAACAAAAATCACCGCATATCACCTGACAACCCCAACCATCCGCAACACCCCTCTTACAAACGACAAATCACCGCCACCAGGCGACCGTACACCAGACTCAAAATGGCACTGATCCCCATCGAAACCCCTTGTAACCACGTACACCAAGCACCAACCTGCACTGGTTGCAAGTGATTGAAAAAGTGGTTCGCACCCACTCAAAACCTGGTTCCATCTACATCTATACATCAATCTACAACAATAACAACATACGCCTCAGACGTAAAGAAGATGAGTCATCACTTCAGAACGTTGTTTACATTGCTTGTCGACGTACAGACAGAAAGCTCTAGAAGCTTTCTGGGGAAAGCTCGAAAAGAGCTTTCAGAGACCTGTGAGCGAGACACAAAAAGTAGTCCAGAAGTGACGTGACAAGATAAAGCGTGTATTAGATGGCGGAAGAAAAACACGAGTAAAAAGTAAATTGCATTGTGATTAACGGCAGACTTCTAAGAGCGTGGTAGTCAAGTGCGATCGTGTGATAGTAAAGTCCACGGTGAAGACATCAAGCTTCTTAAATTAAACGTATTGCACCTCGACAAAAGAAACGCAATTGAAATTCTACAAGTAAACGCAGAGCAGAAGGACTACTGATACCAGAATTCAAATTGTATCACATCCTTACCACCCTATTGCAATCTGCACTAATTTAAAAAAAACATTAAACTTCCATATTTGCATATGCACCAAATATGCAAATACCATAAGCTCCGGCACATGCCATTTAATCAGCACTTTTAATAAGATTGAAGCTTCATAAAATGACATGGTTTGTGTTGATTTTTTTTATCGAAACTAGTAACCGGGCAAGTGTATGGACGAATCTCTTGAAATAAAATTTGGGCCTTTTGCTAGGAAACGCACCTACGACATTACGTGCTAAACTGAGCTGGCCTGCTGGCAGCCATTGCACCTCTAGCTAAGTAGAAACCGAATTCAATTTAGGCTACACGACAAAAGGGCTCGTTATCTAGTCCACATAACTTAATGTCTATAATTTTTGTTGCAATATCTCTTCGCCACAACTTCGCACAGAGCACCAGGGCTATACACTAACACCCCAAGTCGGCCAAACTCTAGCTTATATAAGGCTAGGATTCATGCAACATTACATGGAGGCTGCCTTCTGTAAGAAACCTGTAGGACAACCAGACAAATTTGGCACGCACTGAGCCACAAACGCACCATGCAGCTCCTTAAATTAACCGTGAAACTTTAAATTTCATCACATCCTAATTGACCAGGCAGACATGCAAAAGAATTCCAACGATTTTTGCTGAAACTGCAGATTGGAAGCAGAGTAAGAAATGATCTAAGCTTCTGTGCAAATGCCCAGCACTATCAAGGACACATATGGATACCGTAGGCTTCCCATTTTAGAACAGCCTCATGGGAGTAGCTAATTCAGACACTAGCTGCACATCTTCATAGCAGTATCAAAATGGTTTTCATCAACCCCCGGCTAAGTTCTAGTGCCGTCTTAATCTTCTGGAGTATCAAAATGGGCTTCTTATGGCATAAGTTAGCCATCTTTGGATATAGAGGGCTACAACGACAACCAACCAACCATGGGATATAGTAGGGGAAGGTGGGGTAGATTCGCACATGGGGCACATTCGTACTGTGACTGTAATAAGAAAACTATTCACATTGACATGTTCGCGCTTGCATGGAAGACTCGTGCATTTGCACACAGTTAGCTCGTCAATTGAGGCAGCAGTGCTATTGCTGACTTTGCCTGGACAAATCGTTGTGTGTTTTTTCAGTGCAGAAGTATTTTTTTCATGTGACTTCAACTTGGGTTAACGGTAGTGAGTTTTTGCTGAAATTTTATAGTAGTTCCGTTTGTTCATAAGGTGACGTGTTATTTTACTGTGGGTGTTCTAGTTATGCGATGTTATTAACAGATTTCAATAAAAATAACAAAAACCATTGTTGGTCGCTTTGGGGAACATTCGTACATACAGGTGTCGGGTACATTCGTACAGTACGAATGTGACCCAAAGCAGTCATTAAGGGTTTTTATTATTTTTATGGAAATCTCTGTAAACTCATGCATTCTAATTTACATTTATTTTGAATAATTATATTATCCCAGAACTATGGTACGAAATTACAAGCGAAAGGGGACCAGAAGTGGAGATGTGGATGAAGAGGCAATGAAATCTGCGATACAAGAAGTTTTGGATAAAAGATTATCTATTCGAAAATCTGCAGATAAATTCGGCGTCAAGCCATCAACTCTTGAAAGTCGTATTAAGAGGGTTAAAAAAAAAACATTTGGCGATAACAACATTGCCGAAAGATCTTTTGGTTCCAAGTATACTGCAAATCAAGTATTTTCTATCGCAGAAGAGATTCTTTTAAACAAATATATCACAGAATGCTCAAGAATGCACTATGGATTAACACTTGAGAATTTGAAGAGGCTTGCCTACGAATATGCACTTGCAAATAAACTTAATTTTCCACCTAGCTGGAATCGCAACAAAATAGCAGGAAAGGATTGGCTGGAGGGTTACCGTAAACGTAACCCAAATTTAAGTTTGCGAAAACCTGAGAACACCAGCGCAGCTAGATCGTATGGTTTCAATAAGGTAGCCGTAAATGATTTTTACCGAAACCTAGAAAATATCTTGGATAATTATAAATTTACTGGTGATCGGATTTTTAATTTTGATGAGTCTGGCATATCCACTGTTTTAAACACGCCCAAAGTACTTGCTGAAAAAACGCAAAAACAAATCGACCAACTTGTTTCTGCTGAAAGAGGAGAGCTAGTTACTTTTGGAGGCATAATTTCGGCGAACGGGAACACTATCGCACCATTATTTGTATTCCCTAGAGTCCATTTCAAGGATCATTTTATGGATGGTTCTCCAGAAGGCAGCTTAGGAGTTTCTAATAGGAGCGGATGGATAAATACTAATATATTTGTTGAAGTTCTAAGGCACATCCAGAAGCATACGCTGTGCTCCAAAACGAACCCTATTTTACTCCTAGCCGACAACCATGAAAGTCATATCTCAATAGATGCTGTAAATTATGCCCGAGAAAACGGGATAGTATACCTGTCATTCCCACCACACACAACACACCGCCTCCAACCATTGGATGTGGGCGTATTTGGGCCTTTTAAGTCAAAATTAAAGATTGGTTTTAACGATTGGCATCTAAATAATCCAGGAAAAACGATTAATATTTACAATATTCCGAAATTAGCTAAAATAGCCTATTTTCAAACTTTTACCGGTAAAAACATTACAAGTGCTTTTGAAAATACAGGAATATGGCCATTCAACAAACTTATATTCAGCGACGATGATTTCGCGGCCGTTCAGGTTTACCAGTCATGCTCCATAGCAGGTTTACAAGAGAATATTGTTCCAACCGTGCCAGAAGATACTGATCCATCCATCGACACACAACCGATTTCATCGCCTCCATTGCCTAATTCTCCGCAACAGCCACTTAATTGCGATATTCATACAGCATCAACTTCCAAAGGACCGGTAACTCCCGAGATGGTTCGACCATACCCTAAAGTAAATAAAAATATGTCTACAAAATCAAAAAAAAGGAAAACAACTAGGTAAATCGCGAATTTATACTAACACACCAGAAAAGAATAGACTTGAAGAAATTGAAGAAGCTAAAGAAGTTAAGAAAAAGGAGCAAGAACAAAAAAGGAAGGCAAGAGAAATAAAGCGTGTCCTGAGTTTGTTATCAGAAACAAATAAGACAGCAAATCCAAAAAGAAAGAAGAAAACCATAATCGAGACTGATATTAAGAGTGATACTGAAATAAGTATAAGAGAAAGCTCTACTTCTCCCATCGATGAGGTAGTGTTTGAAGAATCTGATATCGAAATCGAAACTCCCGTGTTAGCGGAAACTATAACAGAAGGAACCTTTTTGTTAATTAAGTTTAAAAAAAGACAGTCAGTTTTGTATTACGTCGGACAGGTGGCTACCAAATACTGCTCTATCGAATACAAGGTTTCATTTTTAAGGAAAAAGGATGGTTCTTGGAAATTTGTCTTTCCAAACATCAAAGATGAAGGAACAGTTTACTTCTCAGATGTAGTTTCAATACTACCGCAACCCATATCTGCTTCTACAGCAAGGACCAGTAGTATCTTCAGCTTTGCTAAAGACCTCTCAGCTTACAATGTGCAGTAATTTTCAAAGCTTGTTTTCAGAATGATGTTATTTTTAGTTGTTTTTTATTTTGTGTTTGTACAGCCAAGAAATGTTATTTAGCTCTCAAAAATAATAAAGCTGTGTCAATTTGATCTCTATATTTTTGCTAATAAATGATAATTGTCAGTAAATTTGTTCTTTATTTTGCTCATGAACGGAGGTTCCCCATTATGTACGCATGTGCCCTACACTATGTACGAATGTACCCTCCATAAGGGGTACATTCGTACATTTTCAGTTCCTCTACAAAAATTTTCATTACACAAATATGGTATATCGCATCAACTTTAACCTACACTATTTTAAAAGCCTAATATTGTGACTATTCAACTGCATACTAGTTTGTTTGAAAGAGCTGTTGGTTTTTTTATTTTCAGCAAAAAAAAGGAAAAATCGTGCGAATCTGCCCCACTTTCCCCTAATGTAATATGCCTTTTAAGTTCAGCAGCAGTTGATTTTTTAATTACCTTTCGAAATTAGTTCGACAAGCATATTGTTGGTGATGTGAAGCTAAGACCCAAGCATTTCCCCAGGCTGATATGAATTTCCGTGAAAACAATTAACGATGAACAATTTTGGCGGTAAATCACCAATTATCTAACAATTTCGCGTGGTGGCATTACATTTAATTCTGCTGTATAGCCTCCGCATTGTTTAGTTTTTTGAAAAATTGGTTCATAATAACATGACGGGTAGCAGCGCAGTAAATATAACTCATTCTGACGCAACTTTCATGCCAAGCAGATGTATATTATGTCATAACTGTATATTCTACTGTCAAAAATGATGCCGAAAATGGAACCATTTCTGGTATTACGCGAGTTATGTGTGGGTCTTGAGTGGAACGGAAAAATAAAAATAATCGGTTATTACTTAGCTGACTGGAATGAAAATTAAACAACCAATTTTTCAATTAGTCAAAACTTTTATTACGATAAAAGCGGTTACATGGTTCGAACGACGTGTCGGCAACTGGGTGCAAGAGGCTCAGATAGCAATCATTTTATTAATTCAAAATGCTGATCTAGTGTCTGCACCTGTGCAGGTAATGAATTTTTTGTTGGTTTTGTCTAGCGTTATCTTTGAGATACTTTGTTGCATCAGCTAGAATAGCATTTATGCCAGAAGAAGCTAATGGTGATGGATTTATAACTTCTCCCAACCTACAAGATCAAATCTCCTGAATTCTATTGCCAATCTCAATTTAAACATTTTTTTTCCTGAAATATATTACAACTCGTAATATAAAAGGCCAAGTATAACTATCAGCACCATGTTAAATCCATATGATATACTTTTATGATATTTTAGCCCTATGATTTCCTTAATCTTATGTTCGTTATCAAAAACAAGTTCCCCAAAAGTTATTTGATTATTAAAATTTTCAAACTTCTAAACAGAAGGATAAAAGTATCTTTCCTGATATCTTTCTTTATTTTTTGTATCATATTTATTCAATGCTTGAACAGTGCAGTTATTGTAATGGATAAGTGAGCCTTGACCCAATTTGAGCTTTCTTACGTCGCAATGTAGATTTATTTTTAGATTTTCCGCATTTTTGATAATAATTGCTTCTGGGTCTATTTTAATTTTTTCTTTGCTGTTATTCGTTATTAGTTTACAATTTTTACGGTATATACAATTTTTTCTTAATGAGAATTTATTCCAATTCCAATTTTTCATATTTATACATTTGTTTTTGGTATTCGAAGACAATGTCAGTTGGTGAATCAGTCTCCTTATAATTTTTGTTTAGTATCGGTATCAAAAGCTTTATTTTGGTCGTGACAAATGCTTTAGGCATTTTTTTAAAGTATGTACTTTTGCAAAGATCAGTGTATCTTTTTTATTTTCTAACATTCTTAACTTTACATCTTCCATTTTAGTTAGGTCTAGATTATATGCCTGAATATCGTCGTCTGTTAAAATATTAGAATGTATAATACCATATTTTGTTGAAACTATGTTGTCTTGGATATGTTCGATTTTGCTTTTTAAGCGTTGGATTTTAAAGAATTGATCGTAATATAGACTCTTGTTGAGTACTATGCTATCAATGTTATTCATTTTGCTCATAATAAGGGCTTTATCCTTTCCTACAATTGCTTTAAGCTGTTTGAATGTCTCATTAAAGTGGTTCCTGGTTCAAGGCTGTAATTGTGTTGTGAATATTAATGTCTACTGTTTTTAGACGATTATCGATGTCTTGTCGTCCATTGTCCCAAATAACCATTTATTTTTGTTGTCCACTAGATTTATTAAGCCTCGTCTTGCTCGTCTTTGCGGTCTTCTCATTGCCCTTACTTTATACGTCAAATGTATCAGTTCAGTTTTTATGTTGTTCGTTTAAACTATCTAGATTCCTCGAAAAACCTTTGATCAAATTCAAATTTTTTTGTATATCAACGATGTCTATTAGATTCAGGTACATTTCTGCAAATCCTTTTCTTGTATTTTCCTTACGTTTAGTTGTCCCGTAACTGTTGTCGACATTAACAGGAGTGATAATACAATTGTGAAAATCTGTAAATATTTATAGAGAGTGCTGGTTACAAAATCCTATTTATAGAGGAAAGAGTAATAATGAAGTTCTCTTTCTTCTTATTATACAAGCTTGTTTATTTCGAGTTATTCCTATATTATTCGAAAAACAATATCCCTTGAATAATCTTTCGTATCATTCTCTGTCGAAAATATTCCATATTTCTTTGTGAAAATGTAATGCCGCTATTTCTTGCGATGCACTCCGCAAACATGCATGTGAACACTCCGCAATCATTGTTGTTATTTTGCTGTGGTATATCGTTCATGTTTTCTATAATAAAATCTGATGTATCAAACAGTTCGTTACGTTTGTTTATTGGTTCTTTTCCCAGATATTTCCGTAATACCTCCAATAACTTTGTATTTGGTGTTGCCTTTGAATTTTAGTATTCAATTCTTTTATTTTCCAATTTGATACCCGCGAAACACCAATGTGGGTTATGTATGATAACTGAGATCAGACTTTTATGGAAAGAAAATATGTTTGTCGTAGTCCATCTTTTGACTCTATTATGTCCATTCCGTATGAGTTGCAGAACGAAGAAAGTATTCATAGCATGAAAAGGTGAATCTGTTCGCTGCTCACTTCGTTGAATTATTAAATTCATATAAAAGTTAATGACGTTGCCGTTAAGCCAACTACTTCCAATTAACGAAACAATGTCCTTTCTCGTTATATCCAAAATAAAATTTAAAATTAAAATTTCATCTGGAGGACCTTCTCTCAAAGCTTCTTTTAACAGTGATTCCTCCTCCTCTGTAAAAGTTATAAAATATAATCGGCAAATTTTCGTTTTATATTTACGAAATGAATGTTATTTAATTTTGATTTTCTATATTTTGGTTTCTTTTTATGTTTTGCAGTTTTTAATGAAAACCGTTCGTGTTTCTTTCTAATCATTATTTTCGCCATACTGTAATAGTAAGTTTTTTTCTTTTTTACTTCTTTTAGATTTCGTCTTACTTTATCAAAATCTACCGCCTGGGTTTGTATGGCCTTGGGAGTCCATTTGACCGTTGAATGAAATCTTTCGTTATATATTCCTATCGCTAGCTGTATGGCTCTTCTCGGACAGAATTTTGTTTGCTTTAATGTGAGTATTCTAAATTTTTCGGCGATGCTTTTGTGTAATCTTTCAATATCTGCTTGCCCTGTATGGCTGTTTGGCTTTGTTATATGTAAAGTAACTCTTTTCGACCGTAGAAAATCTTTTATTTGTAATGCGTTGAGCTCCCTCCCTGCGACAGTTTTGAACGGTTTATCTGTCTTTGTAAAACTTGTCTCTAATTTTTGTATTATGGTTGGATGGCTTCTTTCCAGAAGATAATATGCAAATGCGAATTTTGAAAACTTATTAATGTCATGAAGGCATAATTCGTAATGAAATATATATCTATATGGATGATATGAATAGGATCCGTTGAGGTTTCAGAATATTGGTATTGAGGCTAGATTGGGTTGCGATCGTACTTGGCTTCCTGGCAAACTTCGCAATTATTGATTACTATCTGGATGATTTCTCACAGTTTTGGATTTTTTCTAATGGCATTGAAAGTCTCTTGGATGCCCGAATGCATACTTTCCTTAACGTGGTGCAAGTAAATCTGTTTTATAGCCTGTTTCAGTTTTAATATCCTGAGCTCGGGAGAAGCATTTAATGAATCTCATTTGCTTGTTATTTGAACTCATTTTTCCTGCACGATACCTGATGCCTTTTGTAATGAACCTTTGCAAAATATCATTTAAACTTTGAAAATCATACCTTACTTAATAAATTATTCTTTTCTTATGAATGATTTCAAATGTTGATAAGAATGAGCTGTGCCTGGTATTTATTAACAATCCCCTCTTTGATCGGGATATGGTCAAGGGGTTCCTCGTTGACAGGGTGAATCGTGGCCATAGTTACACCACCCTTTTCAACATTGAAGACCATCCCAAAGTCTGAATACGTATTCGAAGTACTGGTAGCTTTGGTTTATTCCGTCTCTTCCGTTTTTTTAAGCCCACTCAATAAATCTGCAACTTTATTCTCGCGACCTTTCATATTATCGATTTTGAACTGGTACTCTCCTAGTTTGAAGAGCCATCGTTGGTGACGTGGCGACAAATCTTTGCCCCTAAACTTAGCCTGCAGTTATTTTATGGGCTGATGGTCCGTATGAGTCTTGAATTTCTTCCCATACAGATATGGTCTAAAATAATTGACAGACCACATGATGGCAAGGGATTCTTCATCAGTCGCTGCGTAATTCCTTTAATCAGTTTCCTTGGCCCACTCAAGCAATTTTGAAAGGCAGCTTCTTTGACGACATACTTATTTAGAGGAGCTGATTGAAAAGAGGAATTAATTCTAGCTGCTAGAGAATTCATTAATTAGACTTCAAACAATCAACAATTACTTGAAAATACACCTTCATACGGTCGAAAAACAATCACATTTGAAGGTTGCACAAGGACAATACTTAGGATTAAAAGGAATCCAAATACTGCAACATTCACATTCCCTGCAAAATTAATCGATCATGAGTCAACGTATTCTAAACATCTCATCCTATCATAAGTGACTCAAATCTATGACACATTGGGATTTGTGTCACCACTGATAATCAGAGGCAAAATGTTTCTGGGTACCCAGCTTAGGCTGAGACGAACCATTTCCAAAGTAGATCGTCAATCTATGACTCCAAATCAAAAAATAATCCACTTGATTGATCAAAACTTCAATTCAAATTGAATCCATACAGCTAGAAAATTAGCTATCTAGTTACATCCATGGAACAGAAAGACTAGAGAAATGGCGATATACGTGTAGAAGCGTACATGCAAAATTACTGTTTATACAGCAGCAGTTTATTGGTTAGTGACAGGTTAGATTTTCTATTGATGAAAGGTTAGAGGGAGCAGATGGATTTATTCATTTTTGAGCAAGTTTTAAGTGTATGTTCTTGAAAAGTCAGCTTCTAATCTAAATGAACACCAAGATATTTGATTGAATTTGACCATGCAACTGTTGTGTTTAGCAGTTGTATTGTTGAACTAGGTAAAAAACGTTTAGCTCGTTTTTTAGTAAAAAAGATTGCTTGAGTTTTTTCTTTATTAATTTGGATTTTGCATTTGTGGTAGTAGCTGAATAATTCCGCAAATTGAATTAGTGAAGTATTCATTATTTCGTCCGGATTTTCTGCGGATGTATAGATGGCTGTATCGTCAGTATACATGGCAATATTGCAGTTATCAGTTGTAGAAGTTTCAGCTGTATATATGTTGAAGAGAAGGGGACTGAGTATTGCTCCTTGGGGGACCCCAGCCGGAATAGACCGAGGAGTAGATAACGTAGAATGAATTTTCACTTGAAAGCTTCTCTCGGACAGGAAGAATAGAAATATTTTGACTAAGTAAATCGGGAATGAAAAGGCACAAAGTTTGTGAATCAGTCTTTTGCGCCATACTGAATCGAAAGCTTTTTCAATATCTAAAGCTATCATACCGGTGGACTGCTTATTTAGTTGAGCCAATTTGATGTTTTTCACTACTCGGCTTAACTGATGATTGGTTGCAAATTTCGGTTGAAAACCAAACTCGAATTTAGGAATTATCTCATGGGTGTTCAGTTTTCTGCGCATTCGGGTAAGGATAATTTGTTCGAAGATTTTACTTAAACCAGGGAGTAAGCTAAAAGGACGATAATATTGAAGAAATATTGCTTCAGTAATTTCAGATTAGGACTGCCGTAATCCTCCAAGTTGAATATCATGGCAATATTTCCCAACAAATCAACAAGCCACTTATTTTTCTCGAATCCTTCCGTATATTGTCACATTTTTCATGTTTAAAAGTAAATGTTCTTTCACTTCCCAAAATGCCAAACCCTCCCATTTTAATTCGTGATGATTTTCTTATAACCAATGCGCTTTACATTGCAGCTGTCTTGGAAGTGTTGAAAAACTGAATGGGAGGTTTTAGTATAAAATTTCGATGGAAATTTTCGTTAACAGTTACGACCGCTAGCTCTTTAATGATAAAAGCATTGTTGTGTCCTCTAAATTCTTGCATGTCAATAAAAAAATCGTCGCCATGATGATAAAATTATGTAGTGTGTGTTTGAAGCAGAATATAAACGTCATACTGAACTAGCATATAAATTTTTCAAGATTTTTATGCATACTTTTGAACTGAAGAAGTGAGAGGATTATACACTATCAGACAATCATGAAGGAATGAGCAGTAGGCTGTTGTTAAGAAAGGTACATCTACAGTTGTTTTGATATCTAAAATTTATTTAGCGGAACATGAAACTCTGACAAGGTAAAATACACAAATCCTTTTTTTGCAGGGAAATTATGATTTCATCACCGCAGTGGTATGATGACAAGAATGGAGAGTAACTATGATATTCAATTTTTGATAAACTATTGTCATAACTGACTTTACGTGTGACGTTCAGGATCTCACTCATTTTTTTTAATTTCATCCCCAATAATTCCAAGTACTGCTTATTTTGTAATGTTATTAATGGTCTAACTCGCTTGTGTCTTTATTATTCGGCAGGTATTTATCTTCGTTGTATAGGAGCATTCTGCGGCTTTAAATAAAGTCTGATAGTTATTGTTTGCCCTTAAATCTTATTATTTCTTCGTCTTGGTCTGCCAACTTGAGAGTCAGCGTGCTAATTGGTTTGAAGTTTATCGGTTAATACATAGCATTACTAGGAACCTCTACTGTTTCATACCTTGGTCCTACTTCAGGAGAGAATTCGTGGATTGCGTGTCAAGGAATATTATTAATATAAGAACTTCCAACTATACTACATTCAATACGTATTACGTTCACTTTGCCTATGCTGACAGGTAAATCAGAATTATATTTTACATTGATTTCCAATTCTCATTTAGCAAATCCTAGCAATTTGCCGATGGATCTCTCTTTATTGAAGTATATGGGAACAGTTGATTTCATTTCACTTTTGAGAGTAATATTATGAGCTCGTATCGAAAAATTTATTTTATTGTTGATCTTCGCCAGCTGTTTATATAAATAGTTGCCAATTTAGTCGATTTCGTATGATCCAATTTTTTTTATCCACGTTAGATATGTAATTATATGTTTGAAAATCAACAAGACCGCATATATGCCCACCTTTTAAATCAATAGGTGGAAAGTATTCGGATGTGAGAATGGATGTATTTCCTTCAAGAGTTAATGTAAGTGTCATGACAGTATTTAGAACAATGATTGGTTTTCAATTTTTCAAATTATTTATTCACATTGATGCTTTCAAAATTTTACAATATTTTATATAAAAATTTTATACATAAATGTCCACAGTTGTATGAGTCGTAGCTTTAATATGTATCGTGGTTGTATTTTATATGAGAACCTAGATAATTTAGTAATTCTATTGGCGGAGCATAATTTGCAAAACTATCGAAGTATTCCACATAACGATCTTGTTTTCTGTACGCTAACCAATGTGTTCCAGGACTTTGCACATCATTTCAATTTACAATACCACACTCGCTTTGCATTGCCGGCTCCTTCGGTAAATTAACTAAATTAAATTAAAATTAAAAACTCCCCCGAAGTGTGGTAAGAATCTTCCGAACCACTTTAAATCATTCTCATTCAAAGCTACCTTGGGTAACGTTTTCAAAAACTTTTTGAAACAGGATTTAAAAACAACCCTAATCCATTTCCATACGGTTTCAAAGTTATCTTTTCCATTTTCTGGGTGTGTCGCGTTATCTTTTCGAATGTTTTTTGGCATTATTAGCATCATTAACACTTTGGACTACTCCCGCAGCTCCACCCGATAAAGTACCAATTGCAGATAGTTTCGCGAAAAAATGAACGTGAAACGGTAGAACATTCTTGAAGTTTTTAATTTCTTCTTTCGTCCCTTTGTTATATTTCTTGCAGCAGCTAAGGCTAATTGAATACTCGCCTTCAAATTTTTGGGTTTCTTTTTTGATGATATTGCTGACTTTGGAAACAACAGTTTCAAATTTTGGGTCACTCTTCATTCCTATTCAAATTTCAAATTTCAAATTTATTTAACCATTTACAAATGCCCTCAATGGAGCATCCTACAGAGGGAATTGATTGCCTGTACATAGGAAAATGGTACAGAAAACTTATGGCTAAACTCAAACAAAACTTATACTAAAAAGTTTCCCACTGAATTTAACTTATATCCACAATTTTAATAGCAAGCGCTGAAATAGTACATAATATGCTGTAGTACAAAATTTGTCGCATCACTTAAGAACTTCAGCTCTAGTTTTATTTATACGATAAAATTCCACAATTTTCGCTTCAAACTATATATATTTCTTGTCAAAGTTTTTATGTCTCTCGGGAGATCATTGAAGATTTTAATTGCTGTATAAAGAATATTTTTAGTAGCTATTGTTTTAGACATTTTCGATAGTTGTATACTTTAATGTCTTGTTTTACTTGGATTGTCCAAATAATTTTCTCTTAATAGTTTATGGTGGTACAATATTGATTGGAAATAGTAGAATTGTCGTATATTTAGAGGATAATTTTGTTTTGGAAAATTGTTTTTATAAATTAATTTCATAATCTTATTTTTGATTCCTTGCATCAAGATAAGGCAAGTTTCATATGCTCCACCCCATACAATTATCCCATAATTTACAATACTTTGAAAAAATGCATAATATATAATAAGTAAGGTTTTCGTGTCCATTATGTTTTTAAGTTTGGCAAATATGAAAATTAAGTATCTAGTTTTTTTAATAATGTATTCGATATGCTTATCCCATTTCATATTGTAGTCAAAAAGAAGACCTAAATATTTATGAGATTCAACTCTTTGCAATATTTTATCTGCTATCTTAATATTTACATTATTTGGCACACTATTACAGTAGTTTCCGTATGTCATAAAAACAGTCTTTGTTATATTTAAAGATAATTTATTTATCGCAAGCCATTTGGACACCCTACTTAGATAATTATTTAACCTTTCCTCTGCCTTTGTCCACGTATCGTCACTCGAGATGACGATAGTGTCATCAGCGTAGGATAAGATAGTGTCTTTTGACATATCTCTCAGTAGATCATTGACGTAAATTATGAACAATAAAGGTCCTAGTATGGTTCCTTGAGGAACACCAGTTACCAATTTCTTGTCGTCGCTTACACAGTCATTTATTCTTACTCTTTGTTTTCTACCAGTGAGATAGCTAGTTAACAAAGTAAGAGCTTTCCCTCTTATTCCATATTTCTCCAATTTTTTTAGAATTTCATGATTTACCGTATCAAATGCTTTCGAAAGGTCGAGAAAAGCAGTTATTAGTGGTTTACTTTTATCTAAATTTTTATAAATAATATCTGTTATGTATTGCAAGCAATCATTTGTGCCCTTATTTTTTACGAAACCAAATTGTCCATCCGATATTATTTTACGTTTCTCTATAAAATTGTATAACCTGCTAAAGATAATTCTTTCGAAAATTTTTGCTAGATTTGAAATAAGGGAGATCGGCCTGTATTTAGTCATACAGGCTTTGTCTCCGGTTTTATAAATTGCTATTACGTCTGCTTTTTTGAGTGCTGAAGGCCAAATTGATTTTTCGGTACATAAATTGAATATGTGTTGTAGTGGTACTGTTATATATTCAGCTAACTTTTGTATTGTGTCTACATTTATGTTATCAACTCCTCCAGCTTTTTTTTCATAGAACGAATTTTGTTATGTATTTCAAAAGCATAGGTCGGACTTAAAAAAATTGTTTTTTGTTGCTATCTGGCAGCTTCAATACCGTGTCTTTGGAATTTTTTATTTGCTCGCTTAATTTTATTCCTACTGAACAAAAATAATTATTAGTGGCATCATCTATATCACATTTGTCTTCAAGTTTTGCATTTGTTGTATTGATGCTTTCAATCGTGTCTTTTTTTGTACAGTATTTTTGCCTAATTTAGTCTTAATTGTTTCCCATAGTTTTTTGGATTGTGGTTGTTGCTCTTTATTAATTCCCCTTCATATTTTATCTTAGCCTCTTTGATTACCTTATTTAAGTCTTTCTGATAGTTATCATATTCTTGTTTCAAAATTTGACATGTAGGGTTCTTTTTCCATAGATTGTACATATTTTCTTTTGTCTCACAAGATACTAATATTGCACTAGTTATCCAATTTTTCCTTGGTTTCGACTTCCTATTTACAGCCTTTTCGAATTTCTTAGTCGTCGTGGCTTCGTCCACGCAGTTTTTTATCATTTCAATTAAGCTATCAATTGCACAATCCGGATCACTTATGCATAGTATAGAGTTCCAATCCAGCATTCTGGCACAATTTCTTAGTTTTTTTTTATTGATATATTTGTACTCTAAAGGTACGCTATGTTTCGTAATATTTTGATCTTTGTTAATAAAGAGAGGATAGTGGTCATTAAAAGGATTTGTTATTTTATATGAGTTTACTGTTGTGTTATTGGATTTGACAAAAAAATTGTCTATGCAAGTACCTCTGATATTATTTACGGAGGGTCTTGTAATTTCTGAAAAACATGGAGTATATTTCAACTCTAGAAAATTATTCATATATCATTTTTTCACTTGCTTCCTTCAGAATGAGGTTTCTGTCCAGAATGTCTATATTAAAATCTCCTACTATGCAGTGATTTTTTTTATGTTTTCTTTGTTCTATTAAAAAATTTCTTAAGCTAAAAACAAATTCACTCTTTGGTATATCGTGTGACCTATAAATCGCAGAGATTTTGAATGTTTCATCATTCATCAGTTTAATGTTAGTACTTATTATTATTAGTCTGTCTACTGCATCTATGTTAGAGTTTTGCCAAATTTTATCTTTTATGTATACCATCACCCTATCAGATCTATTAATGTAACCTTTATTATAAATACTATTATACCCTTTTAAGTTATAAAATTCCGGATGTTCTAAAAACCATGTTTTTGTACATATTATTATCATAGGTTTTCTGTCTACACTTTCAATAAAAGTTTCCAATTGTTCGAAGTTTTTACCTAGGCTTCTAATATTTACACATGATATAATATTTTTACAATTATTGTTTATCATATTTCTTTTTAATGATCGCATATCGCTGCACTCAATTACGCTATTAGTTATCTCTAGAAACTCGATATCTTCTGCCATTGTATTTATTTGCTGCGTTTGCTTATTATTCTTGAGTTTATTGCTTGGTGGCTAGTAGTCGAAATTCCTGACGTCAGCGGCGATGTAGGCTGACATTGTGGCTGCTCTGTTTTTCCGAGGTATCTTGAATTATACGTTTGTTGTACGTATGAACGAAAAAAACATTTTTCAATAAGCCGAAATTCTTTATTTGAAAATGAGTACTTAAAAACTGAGACTAATTCTATGGATCTATCCTATTTAAATCTTTTTAATGTTTACAAACGTTAGCAATGATCGTCAGCATTTCACATTAATGTGCTACTTGAAACTATTTATGTTCATTTCATTGGTTTTGATCGCGCTTCAACTTGGCCACTTACTTCAGGCGACATGCATCTCGTGTCGTTTGAAGTGAGATGTGTTGGCTTTTGTTTATGTGATCCGTCAGCACATTTATTTAATGGTTTGGGTTTTTATATCAACACTTTGGGCTTTCATATCAGCCTCTGATATAACACGTCCCTCCTGAAGAGGAATTGCGTCCTCGTGATTCGAGTTCATTTTTAATTTAAAAGGTCCGTTTGTTTGTAAACATTTTACATAAGCTATAATAACAATGACAATAATTAGAATATTAATGAATGTGCTCCACCAAGAGCTATTTGAATGTTTTAATTTTATTAATTCAATATGTTTGGCAAAATGACGTTATTGTCAATCGTTTCGAACTTATTTTGCAATGTATGGTTTTTGATTTTAATTTGACAATTATTAAATTTAATAATATTGTGATCTTTAATATCAAAATTTTCGTCACTACAATCGTGTTTGATACGAGTTGGTTTGAGGGTATTCTATGTTTTGCCAGTAGTATACATAAATATGTTATTTCGACAAGTTATTACAATAGTAAATTTTGTTGCTAACTCAAGATTAATTTTGTTTGGTTAAGGTACAATTTTCGTTTTAAAATAAAGCTCTGATGAAAAGTTAGGAATGATTTTGTTTTCATGTGCTACAGCAATTCGAATATTTTGTAATTTATTAATATCAGTTTTATAGTCGTAAATCTCTTTTGCAGTTAGAACATCTTTGCTCATTACTTCTAATCGAGATGACAAAATTATTTCTTGGATGTCTAAAATTGAATTTAGTATGAGTTGCAAGTTTTCTTTTACTTCTTGATCATATTTAAACTCTAAAAAGTTTCGTTCTAATCTGTTACTGGTTTCTATTAATTTGTTTATTTTATTCATCGTTATGCGTTGATTAGGGATGTAGGGTAGATTGCCTCCTCGTGGTGCATCCCGGATAATGCTAAATGATCTACCATGGCACGACCTCGAATGTTTTCGGACTACTCTTTCGTCTAAACGACTCGATCTTATGCTTTGGGCTGGTAGCAGTGGTATTCTGTCACCTGAGTACGCAAGAGTGACATCTTGCGGAAATGGCTTTCAGGCTAATGCCAGTGCTGCCTCCGTCCCGGTAAAACCCTGGCAGGCCTCACGGTACGTTCAAAACTCGTCGCCACTAGTCTGGCCGTGCAGGTTCAGTTGAGTTTGGACTCCTGATTAGTTCCTGGCCCGGCTCTGAGCACATATCCTCATAAGGGAATGTGCCAACCCTCGCATGGCCTCCCTGCTTCGGCATAGACAACCATGGGGTCTCAGGGAAACTGCACAACGAGTTGAGATAGCGGCTGCGAGACGGGACCCAACTGCAATGAATACAGAAAAATCTAAAAAGGAAGTTCCACTCAACCCGGAAGGGAAGTGGACAAAGGTTACGCGTCCTTCTGGTGGGAAGTAGACCGTGACGTCCAATCGGACAGAAATCAGCCTACCCCCACTTCTTCGAGGAGTGCATGCACCAAGGCAGCTATGCCAGGGACAAGCACCTCCTCAGGTAAGCCAATTGGCGCCAGCGGCAGCACCAAGGCAACGGCGAATAAGCCGGCCCGTACGGTTAACGCTGCGCCCTCCAGCACCGCCTCTTCTTCAGGTGTCAAAAAGCAGCAAAAATCCTTTGTTACGGCTTACAGGGACAGAAGATCTGCCTTCAAAGTCCTGGAAAGGCTGAAAGATTTACCCCCTGAGGGGCTTTCCCACAAGGATAAAATCTCCCTTGAATGGGCAACAACAACAGTAGAGGCTCATAAAGCCTCTCTGGCAAAGCAAGGGGCTGCTCACAAAAGATGCAGGTCTAATGAGGCAGCCCCAAATCAACCGAGTGCTCAACTGCAGGTCACCAAAAGACCAAAACTGGTCGCGCCAATCCTGTCAAGGGCAGGAGTTTTAGCGAAGTGGCTAAGGGCAGCCTGGTATGGGCCGTCATCGACAGGAGTAGCAGCGATGGAACCATCTCACCGTCAAACTGGAAGATGGTAGAAATCTTCAACGAGGAGGCGTTAGCTTCATTGGAATCGAAAGGCGGGGGTGATAAGCTACGGTTTTTCGGCTATCACCCTGCGAGTATATCGCAAGGACCGTACTGGGAAGGCAGTACGGTAACCGAGCAAAGAGAGTGGAAGCGAGGTGACTGTAGAAGCATCAGTAGACCCGACCGTGAACCTCTCTGAGTCAGATCTTCTCTCCGACGACGGAAGAAGCACCACCTCCACCACGAAGTTGGCTGGGGACCTTCTCCAAACCCTCGACCTGGTCGAGGAGGAGATGTCCTTATCTGACGAGGAGGCGGACAAAACATTGTGTCGTGATGCTGAGGTTTCTACAGATAAACTTCCATCATTCTAAGGCGGCATCCGCCGCACTGCTCCTCCACCTGGCCCAAAAAGGAGAGGAGCTAATACTGGCCAAGGAACCTTGGGTTGTAGGCAACCAGGTCTGCGGGCTCAATACGAAAGGATACAAAATAGTATCCCTCTACACAGCAGGTAAACCGAGAGCTTGCATAATAATCAAGGAAGGCTTGAAGTTTCTAACCTTGTACAATTTCAGTGACCAGGACACCATTGCCATAGCAGTGGAAAGGCAGTCCAAACCCCTTTGGGCTGTCTCCTGCTATATGGCGCACGATGTTCTGCCACCTCCCATTAAACTGCAGAGGATCGTCACAGAAGCCACTGCACGGGGCACCCAGCTAGTTATAGGCGCGGACGCCAATGCCCATCACCGCATTTGGGGTAGCACCGATACGAATAAAAGGGGTGAGTCACTCTTTGAATTTATTTTAACGCACGACTAAGCCCTAGCTAACAAAGGTGAGAATCCTACTTTCATTACGGCAAGCCGTAGGGAAGTTCTGGATATCACTCTAACGAACGAGCACTCGCACCACGCTATCAAAAGGTGGCATGTATCACAAGAGTGCTCGTTCTCCGATCATTTATATATAATGTTCGATGTGGCTTTTGACCCTCCCAAAAATCCAACCTTCATTAACAAACGGAGGATGGATTGGGTCAAGTACCAAGCAGTATTCGAGTCTGCACTAGAAGGTGGACCTCCGAAGATTGAATACATAGGTTGCCTGGAGGAAGCCGTTGGGACCCTTACATTTGCCTTCAACGAAGCAGCAAGATCTGCATGTAGTCCAACGAAGCCTAGGGGGAAGTATAGGCCCCCCTGATGGAATAGTGACATTGCGGAGCTGCGGAAGGAATGTAGGAGGTCCTTTAATCAGGCTAAAATATCCAATGACTGGTCTTCTTATAAACTAAAACTGAAAGAGTTTAAAAGCTCCATCAGAAAAGCAAAACGCACCTCATGGAGAAGTTTCTGTGCAGAAATAGAACACTCCAAGGATGTCAGTTGTCTGCGAAAAGTTATGACGACCACCCCCTTATTTTTGGGGTCTATCATGGATGCGAATGGGACCTGGACCAAATCCAGCTCCGAGACGCTAGCCATTCTCATGCACACGCACTTCCCAGCAGTGAGGATGTGGCTGACAAAGCTGATCCACATATGCCCCCGAACTGCCTGTCAACCGCTGTGCCTGTAGACGACAGGCTCCTACGCTGGGCAATCAGCTCATTTCAACCATTTAAATCCCCTGGAATGGACAACATCTCACCTGTTGAGATCCAGCAGGGAATCAATACAGCGCTACCGTGGCTCAAAGCCATCTTTAAGGCGTGTCTACGGATGGCTTATATTCCACAGCGGTGGAAAGAAGCTAAAATAGTCTTCATACCTAAAGCGGGCAAGACATCCCATTCCTCACCTAAGGACTATAGACCTATCAGCCTAACCTCTTTTCTGCTGAAAACTCTGGAACGGCTGATAGAGATTCATCTGAGAGCTACCCTGCAACCAAGGCCGTAGCCAGAAAAATATTTCGGGGGGGGGGGATGTGAGTTCATCTTTTTTTGGTGAAAATCTTCAAAAGATACCGATTAGCTCTTGCACCTCGGCATACCGTGTTTTTACCGACTAAAACCACCTCCGTCTCCTCCAAACCTCTGTCATTATCAGTCTGTGTTAATTACACATAATAAAAATGCGCATTCCAATAATATAAAATCATAACTTTTTACTTTTCTCACATGCATATTTGCACTGGGGCAACTAACTCACACATTTGGCATCCATTCACATATTAAATAACAGTTAGGCTCTTATTCTCTTTAGGGTTTAGAAGCATAGTGGATTTTCGTTTGGATATTGTTATCACTTCAAAAAATATAAGAAGATTTCAAATTCTACTTTAGCTTACATACTGGAAATGAACGAGTAGTTGAAGTGCGAATTGAACAATTTAAGAAATAAAATGTTTTCGACAATTTGTTTCATGAAATTTAGAGTTGGAAATTGCTGCGTTTCTAGAATTTTCCCCGAAAACCCAAAAAAATGAATGCTACCTAGATCAACTCACCAACATAGCCAGCTCTTGAGAAATGCATGAATAAAGATATGAGTAAATGCGATAATAGTAATAACAATAACAAACAATAATCATATTACAGAAAAGTAGACAAGTTATTCTTTATTGTTGTGTTTCACGTCAAGAAAATATCTTAAGAAATAATCGCATTCGCAACCAATCTTGAAGTTTTTTAAAATATCTGGACCTTGCAGAAAGCGGTTGCATGTACAATAAAGATGGCATGATTGTTCAAGCAATTTTAAAACAAGACTTGTGTTTTCTTCTCTGTTAAATCAAAATGATAATAAATTGACGTTAACAATAAAATAATATTAAGTTTTGACCATGAGATTTTTCGAGAAACAGAACGACGCCGCATGTAAATACAAACATAGACACTCTCTTCTTTCTAAAATATATTGGAAAGCTTGCAAACGAAAACTGGTATGTACTTGTATTTGGTAACATTTTCAGTAGCAGCTGTTATTTAATTTTTTGTATTGGCTGCTACCGAAAAATGTTCCTGAATTATTTTTCAATCTTTTCGTATGTATGCTGATATCTAGATGAGACGTTTTTTATTTCTGTTTAGTTAGTCCTAAGACGGTCCGAGAAAGGTCAATACTTTGCATTGTCATATAAGAAGCTGGGTTATTTTAATTTCATTTTCAACCAAATTAATATAAAATTAATCTAGTGAATTTACATATGGTCTTTGTTTTTGTCGTAGCACGATTTATGGGACTTTAATTTCTTCGTCTACAGTTTTAAGCAGATTTTGAGCAGTTTGGAAAATCGGTGCAAATCGTAAATCAACATTTTCGCGCTTTTTTTCACATGTTTTTGTTATTAACTTAACATGGTCTAAAGCGGCAACCAAGTCGCACAAAGGAGACTGCAATATTCTACATAGTGGTAATGTAAACGAAAGTAACGCACTCAAGGAACATAAACTTAAAACAAAATCACTAGTCAAAATAGATTTTAAAAAGGATGTCGCTTCAGATGACATTTCACAGTCGGCATCAGTAGTCAACTCTTCCAACGTATCAACAATTGCAATGAAAATTTCCTCAAATCTAATTAATCCGTCATGGTTTTCAACCCAACGAGTTTCACACTTTGCCGTAAGAGTTTGCCATTTGGTTTTGGGAAATTTTAATTGTATGTTTCTCTTCAAGCAATTTGTGCGTTAACAGGATGATTTCAGAAAATTTCCTAATGATTTTATAGTTCCAATAGTACGAGGGTGGTTCAAATATAAACCGGAATTTTGCTATAAAAAATTTTATTATTAAGTTACAGAGCTGAAATTTTTTACAGTTTTTCTAGATAGTCTCCGTCACACTCTACACACTTTTGTCACCTCTCCGAAAGCTGTCGGATGCCTTTTTCGTAAAAATCTCTCGGCTTGTCACGTAACCATTCGCACACGAAGGATTCTACCTCCGCATTGCTTTCGAATCGAAGTCGGCCAAGTGCCTCTTTCAATGGACCAAATAAATAATAGTCGCATGGCGACAAATCGGGACTATAAGGAGGGTGTTCCAGTGTTTCCCAACCTCTTCCTCTTCATATCGCTGCAGGAGATGCGTGCAAACTTCCCAGCGTGTGAATTTCTGCTCAAAATTCAGAAGTCTTGGCACCCATCTGGCCGAAATTTTGCGGTAACAGAGCCGTTCATGAATTATTTGCTCAATACTACCTACACTGATGCCCAATTTCGCAGCCATATCGCCTACGTTTCTGCGTCGGTCTTCCAAAATGAGTTTTTCTACAGCACTGACCCTCTCATCGGTAACACTTGTTTTAGGGCGCCACGCATGTGGCATGTTTGCCACCACTTCTCGGCCTTTTCGGAAAGCAGAACACTATTCATACACTTGAGTCTTGGAGAAGCACTCATCCCCGAACTGCTCGAGTAATTTTCGATAAATATCCGCGGATTTTACATTATCTTTGACCAAAAAACGAATAATGATGCGTTGCGCAACAGACACTGGTACATCCTTCTCGCTCATACACTAAAAAGCGAGGTTACGCGGTCCCGGCTGTTCCCTACGCTTCGTAACAGACCAGTCTAACATCCATGCGGCCACTTTTACACTTAATTTTTTCGCGCGTTTATTCAAAAATTCCGGTTCATATTTGAACCACCCTCGTATTTCGACAAGATTGAATTGTACAGGAATGGCTCAAAGCCAAGTTCAATGAATGTGAACTACCATGTACATATATAGCTTGTGGGTGGGATTCTCGAATCACTGCTTGCACACCGTTAAAACTATCTTTTTTATTTATTTATTAAAAATTATTTATTAAATTTCATTGAATAAGCACTATCATATCCTTGTCCGATCAAATAGCTGGTGTCAACCCCTAAATATTTCAGTGTCGTCAGAATTTTTTCAGCCAAGTACTTTCCCTTAGTGCTTTCAACAGAAATAAATGTTAAAAAATCTTAATGCAAAATAAAAATGTTGCCTTTGGGCTTTGGGCACACAAATTAACATTTAGCCTTTCCGTGAAATATCAATTGTTTCGTCAGCCAGTACCGAAAAGCATTTTGCGGAATTCAAAGTTTCAACTAATTTTTTTGAATAATTTGTCCACATACACATGCAATCAACTCATTTTGCTGTATTTAATTTGAATCGCCACATTTCATCCGCATCCGCAATTGAGTTCGAAAGCTACCATCATTTGTATCAGGTTCAGGATCATTAAATTTAATTGGGCCTGAATCACATGTTCCTCTTAAAGACAATTCTTGCCGACCACATAATTTAATTGTTTCAATAATAGGAACCAATTTTTTTCTATCGTCAATGCATAAATCATTAAACGTCCTCGGGCTCAGTTTTGAGAGATATTTTTACCACTTATACATATACATTATTACATCGCACCAAATTTTGGAAAATCGTTAGATTTCGCGAAATTTCTCCTAAAATCCACGAGTTCCCATGCAAAAATCGAAACATAGTCGATCACAAATCCATTAGATTTCAAAAAATCGACGTAAAATCTCTTGTTTGTGTGTGGCTATTAAATAGTTAGATGTGTCGCTGGCATGTGGGAAATGTCGTCGGCTTATATACAGGAGCACTCGGTTCAATTCCCGGAAACTCTATTTGTTTGAATTGCCAAACAAAATCTAGACAAGGCAATGTTAACATTTGACAAGATTTTGAAATTTCAGTACCCCAAATCTTGCGATGTGATTGAACAGTATGACTACTTTTAATCATGGAAAAATTTCGGGGGGGGGGATCAAACCCTGGCTATCCCCCCCTGGCTACGACCTTGCCTGCAACCACTCTCTAATGCGCAGCACGCATACACAAAAGGGAGATCGGTTGAAACAGCTCTTCACTCGCTCACCAGCTACATCGAAAAATCGCTAAGCGTCAAAGAATATACACAGGCGGTTTTTCTAGACATCGAAGGTGCATTCAACAACGTCAGCCACAAGGCTATTGAGAAGGCACTCGAGAATAATAATGTGGATGATAACCTGATTAGGTTCATCGTGCAACTACTAAGCAGCAGGAGCATCAACTCCTCACTAGGAGACAGCATCCTAAGAAGGCGGACGTGCAGAGGCACCCCGCAAGGTGGGGTGCTATCACCCCTTCTATGGAACTTAGTGGTGGACAAACTCCTGTCAACAATAGAAACGACTGGCTGCAAAGTCGTAGCCTACGCCGACGATGTTGCAATAGCAATATCGGGCAAATTTGTCAACACACTATCTGAAAGACTAAACTTAGCTCTAGGTATTCTTACCAAATGGAGCAAAGAGTGCGGTCTTAAGATAAATCCGCAGAAAACGGAACTTGTGCTCTTCACGAGAAGATACAAAATTCCACGATTTGTTCCACCTAAACTTGATGGGACAAGTCTCAATCCATCTCATCAGGTCAAATATTTAGGTCTGATTTTAGACTCCAAGATCACGTGGAAAGCAAACATAGCGGAAAAAGCGCGTAAAGCAGCATGCGCAATCTACTGCTGCAAAAGAGCTATTGGGAAAAGATGGGGACTGAAACCCAAAACTGTATCATGGCTCTATACAGCGATAGTGGAACCAATCCTTCTGTATGGCGTGGTTATTTGGTGGCCAGCGATGGTAAAAACATCAAACGCGAACCTGTTTAACAGGGTTAGGAGGACTGCAGCTATTGCAATCATCGGGGGTATGCGCACTACCCCGACAAAGGCATTATTTATGCTATTAAATTGGCTCCCGACGGAGCTCCTAACGAAACAGCAGGCCAAGTGCTCTGCTATTTGATTGAAAGCTCTAAATCTCTGGCGTGATGGGAATATCGGCCACTCCACCATATTACGGAGGGATGGACCAACGCCTGAGAAAGTAGACCTCACTCCTCCGATTCCCTGCTTCCACCACAGTTTCAAGTCCGTCATCCCTAGCAGAGATGACTGGATCATGGAAGGAAATAGGATACAGGAATCGGTCGATATCTACACTGATGGATCGAAAATGGAGGGAAGAGTTGGCTGTGGCGTGTTCTCAGAACAGCTAGGCCTGCAACTATCCTTCCGATTACCAGACCACTGCAGCGTCTTTCAGGCAGAGGTCATTGCGATTTATAAGGCAGTTGACTGACTGAGAAGTCAGAAAATTTCCATAAGAAATTTAAACATCTTTTCTGACAGTCAAGCTGCTATCCAATCATTATCCAACGTGTATACCTCATCCAAAATTGTAATGGAATGTCGCACACTACTAAACGCGATGTCGCTTCCCTGTGAAGTGATTCTTTGCTGGGTGCCGGGTCACAGTGATATACCTGGGAACTGCGAAGCTGATGCCCTAGCTAGAGCTGGCACTGAACTCCAGGATTATACACTAACACCCCAAGTTGGCCATCCGTTGGCCTCCGCCAAGCTAAGTTTCAAGCAGTACTATGTAGAGGCTGCAAATAGGGCCTGGCTGCTGGAAGAAACCTGCAGGACAACCAGGCAAACTTGGCACACACTAAGCTCAAAGCGCACCAAGCAGCTCCTCAACACGAGCCGTGAAACACTAAGTTTCATCGTATCCGTGCTGACGGGGCATTGTCTCATTGGCAGACACGCAGAAAGACTGGGTACCCCTTTCCACAATTTCTGCCGCAGCTGCAGATCGGAGGAGGAGGAGGAAACGATCCAACACTTTCTGTGTGAATGCCCAGCACTATCCAAGAAACGCATGCAAACTTTAGGCTCACCTTTCCTGGACAGCCTCACGGAAGTAGCCAGTTTGAATATTAGCTGCGTAGCCGGCTTCATACGAGAATCTAAATGGTTCTCGTCACCCAACAGGTTTTAGTGCCGCACCCTATTGAAATGTGGTATCACAATGGGCCTATCATGGCCTAGGTGAGCCGCCTTTTGACGAAGGGGGCTGCCACTACAACCAACCAACCAACCTATGCGTTGATTATGATTTACAGTGTAAGTAAGGTTTTTAAGTTCATTATTAATCTGTTTATTAATTATTATTTGTTTATTAAGTTGTCAGTAACCATTATTAAATTTTTGTCTATTGCTTTAAAGTGCGATTCGATGTCTTGTCGATCATCATTATCCATTGTTCCGCCAATCCAATGTAGGAAAGAACTGAATAGATTAATTAATCCTCGCTTATGTCGATGTGTATCCTGGGGTTCTAATTCGTATAACTTTTCTTGAATCTTTTTCTTTAGAGAATAATGTTTTGGGTGGTTTTGGTAAAATGGTAAAGGTATATTATTTTCAATATATTGAACATTTTATCGTATTCTTCTAAGTCGATAACATGCACGAGTTTGGTAAAATTTACAATCATGTTTATTTCTTCTAAACGTATTAAACTGGATCCGTATCCTATAGGGAGTTCATTGATATCTATATTCTGCTGAGTGGTTGAAGTGAAACATAGGGCAAAGATGAGGATTGTTGCTGAAATGATATTTTATTTGGTTGGAAATGTTTATAACGTTTGAGGAGTTTTTTATTTATATGGTCTTTACGGTTGTTTATTTTAAATTTAGGTTGTAGTTTTGTTTTAGATTGTGTGTTTATTATAAAATTAGGATTATATTCACATTCTTTTTTGTTTTTGTTATGGTATTTTATATTTCTATTTTGCGTTTTTATGATTCTATTCCTGATTTCTGGGTATTTATCGGGTAAAATAGCTTTTATTTTTAAAATCAATTGGTTTTTCGTTTGTTGTAGAGTGAATAGTATTATTGTAGAATTTAACTGCTTCTTGAACGCAGATGGGTTTTGTTGGATCTTGTTTCTTAATTTGGGTCATTATTCTAAGATGTTCGTTTAAGGTATTATGAAATCTTTCGATGTCACTGTTTCCTGTTTTTAATCCTGGGGTGCAAAAATGTAATTGAATACCTTCATTTTGCAGGAAGTATCGTAGATTATTTTGGAAAGCGGTTTCGTTATCGGTGATTATATTCTGGGGTTTATCATTAACGGAAAAAAATGAGTTCAAAGATTTTCTCAATTCTGACCAAGTTCTGAATTTAATTGGAATAACTTGGGCAAATTTCGTAAATTTATCAATAAACGATATGTACATTGTATTCTTATTTTGGAACCAAATATCAATATGAACTATTTCATTGGGTTTTTCAGGGATTTTGCTTATACAGAAAGGTGGGTTTGGAGGGTTTCTATCGTATTTTGCGATATTGCAAATTCCACAATTATTTATTAATTTCGTTATTTCATTTGTGAGATTTGGATAATAGAATTTCAATTTTAGGTTTTCGTAAATTTCTTCTGTACCTCTATGATTATTTTTTAAATGTTCTCTATTAATTTCCTCGTGAATGTCACTCTGTTCATCACAATCAAATAATAAGTAGGGGCTTTTAACTATTTTGACAGGATTATGAGGTGTTGTCCATGTAAGATAAGTTTTTTGAAATTTTCTGAATAAGTCCTCATTGGGGATATAAACTCCTATTAAACCTTTTGCAGGTAAATGACTGCATAAGATATAGTTGAAAATTTTTCGTCAGGTTCTTTAGAAATAAATATTTTCCTAGTTCTATTGAAATGTTTTTCTATTTTTGTTGAGTTTGTATTACCCTGTTTAATTATAATTTGTGTTCTAAAAATGTTGAGTGGTCTTTCGCTTATTTGTATGTAATTTAAGTTATCTTCCTGTGCACTATGACATGTTGCTCTGATTGAGGCGTCATCGTTATTATTTTCTAGTACATTTACAACAGGCCGGGAAAAATAATCTGCAACTACGTTTTCTTTTCCTTTTATGTACTCTATATCGTAGTTGTATTCTTCTAATTGAGTTTTCCATCTTTGGAGTTTCGGGTTAGGTTCTTTTAAATTTTTAATCCAAGTTAAAGGCTTATGATCTGTTTTAATTGTGAATTTCCTACCATAAATATAAGGTCGAAAGTATTTTAATGACCATACAATTGACAGTAGTTCTTTTTCAATTGTAGTATACTTTGTTTCATGATTATTTAAAGTTTTACTCGCGAAGCAAATTGGATGTCCTTCCTGAGATAAAACAGCGCCAATGGCATAGTTTGAAGCATCCGTTGTCACAACAATTTTTTTTGTAAAATCTGGATATTTTAGTATGGGATCACTCATTACGAGTAGTTTCAGTTGTTCGAAACTTTCTCTGTAGTCATTGTCATCGACACTTATTTGGGTATCATTTTTCAATTTCATCGTGAGGAGTTTTGCAATTTTCGAGAAGTCTTTAATGAATTTTCGATAGTAGCCTACCATGCCTAAGAATTGTTTGATTTGTTTTTTGGTTTTTGGGATTTTCATTTATGAAATTGCTTCCACTTTGTTTGGATTTGGTTTAACGCCTTGAGGTGTTACTATATGACCTAAAAATTCAATTTCATGTTTTAGAAATTCAGACTTGTCTAACTGGATGTGTAAGTTTGCTTCCTTTAATTTTTTGAAAACTTTTTCTAAAGAAATCAGATGCTCTTGTAGTGAGGTACTGAATATTATAATATCATCCATGTATACAAAGCAAATTGAACCTATAAGATCTTTCAGGACAAAGTTCATTAGTCGTTGAAACGTTGCTGGAGCGTTTTTAAGACCAAAGGGCATTCTGGTAAATTCGTAATGACCAAAGTTCGTTGAAAAGGCAGTTTTTGGGATATCGCTTTCTTTAATTTCAATCTGATGAAAACCTTTTGCCAAGTCTAATGTCGAAAAGTACATAGATCTTCCTAATTTGTCTAATATATCGTCGACATTAGGGATTGGTAATTTATCATCAGTTGTAATTTGATTGAGTTTTCTATAATCTATCACGATTCTCCATTTAGCTTTACCAGACGCATCTGTCTTTTTGGGGACAACCCAAATAGGTGATGAGTATGGTGATGAGCTATGCCGTATTATGCCTTGATTTAATAAATCTTGTATTTGATTTTGAACTTCTTTGCGATGGGCTTCAGGATATCTGTAGGTTTTTGTATAGACCGAGTCATTATGTTTTGTTTTAATTTCGTGCTTAATAACGTGAGTAAAATTCAGTTTATCTTTTTCTTGATAAAACGCATTGCGAGTTTTTTTTCACTATGGACAATAATTTATCTCTTACTTCATCATTTAAATGATTTGTTCGGATTTCATTTAGAATATCCTTTGAGGGGTCTCGTTCATCAGAAAATGCGACGATTTCGTGATATGGAACTTGAATATTCTCAAAATCATCATCGATTGGTGGCAAAATAGAATTCTTTTTTTCAGTTAAATTTTTATTTTGAAAAGTTTCTAAAGAGGTTTCGATTGCGTTGAAAGTCTTTAGGGAACTGTTAATCGTTGTTTCCTTTTCTTCATTTTCGTTGAAGAACAACGGAATAACCTTTTCATTGAACTGAATAGTTTTGTTATGAAGATCTATTTTTGTTTGGTACAATGATAAAATATCATTGCCAAGCAGACCATCAAATTTTTCGCTAAACTTGATTTCTAGGAAATCAAATCTATTATTTTCATTCGATTCGGGGAATTCTTTAAAAGGCTTAATTGAAATTGTATAGTTAAATTCATGATTGGAATTCAATGTATATATTTTAGTTTTTTCAATAAAATGTCTTAATTTTGGGTCACATAGACCAGGTCGAATAACACTCATGGTTGCACCTGTATCTATTAAGAATCTTAATGGTAGTCCATAAGAATCTATTCTAATATAGGGTAAGTGTGACTTGAATTTATATGGTTTTCCGAGGCTCGTTGACGAAAATTTGAGTTTGTCTGTATTTGGATTGAGTCCATTTCCATGGGTTGTGGTGGACCATATCGATTTATTCTCGATCGAAGAGAATTATTATTAAATCTATTAAAATGATTGTTTCGGTACCCACCTGGGTGTTGATGGAAGAATTGTTGGGAATTGTTGAAATTATTATTATTATTATTTGGAGTATAGTTACGCGATTGTTGCGAGTTATTAAAAGATTTATGGGAATTTGAGTTACGTGTTTGATGGTGCTCCTGTTTTGAAACGAAATTATTTGGAGTTTTAACTTTATAATTGAGATAATTGCCTTCTGTTAAAATATGAAGAGCATGTTCTAATGAAGTAGGGTTTCTACTGAACAAAACACTTCCAACTGGCTCGATCATTTTACACATGAAAACGTTTAAAGGTATTCTTTTATTTCCGTCAGTTTCATCACATCTATTGTCTAACTCTGATTTGACATTTAAGCGTTGTAATTTACACATTTTTTGATTATAAAAATCAATCACATTAGTTTGAAATTCTGTTAATTTTAACTCGTCTAATATTTGCAAGCAATTCTTCTTATCACCGAAATTTGAAATTAAAATTTGTTTGAGCTGGCTCCACTGGGTAATGTTACTATTTACATTCATTACTTGAAGTGCCTTACCTATAAGTTTCGTACGCAATATATTAAATATAATTACATGCGAGAGCTGGTCGTAAACGGATAAAGTTGAAACAAGAATTTCCACGTTGTCGATCCATGTTTTTAGGGTACCTTTAGATCCATCGTAGGTTGGTAACTTCGATGCGAATTTCACAGGATCCATTTCTATCGTTCTATAGATAGGGGTTGAAGCTCTGGAGGGTGAAATTGTGTCGTTGTTTCTCTCCATGTTTTGTATTGCTTCCGCTAATTTTGGTGGTTGAATCACATTACTAGTTGACATGTTGGTAAAAAATGGTGATATTATCACTTGGGAGTGATAATTTTATCAATTGGGGTAGTATTGAAGACTTGCACTTTGCACAACACTTATTAATGTTTTTTTGTTGAGTCGCGTAACTACTCTTTGATTCCGTTACCGTTTCGTTCGATTTGCGAAAAAATTCACCTTTATGCAATTGCACTTAGCGGTGTCGCGATTTGGTTCGAGTTATGTCCTTATTCTTTATTAAGGAATATTCGAACGAACGACTGCGCCAATTATACGTTTGTTGTACGTATGAACGAAAAAACCATTTTTCAATAAGCCGAAATTCTTTATTTGAAAATGAGTACTTAAAAACTGAGACTAATTCTATGGATCTTATCCTATTTAAATCTTTTCAATGTTTACAAACGTTAGCAATGATCGTCAGCATTTCACATTAATGTGCTACTTAAAACTATTTATGTTCATTTCATTGGTTTTTGATCGCGCTTCAACTTGGCCACTTACTTCAGGCGACATGCATCTCGTGTCGTTTGAAGTGAGATGTGTTGGCTTTTGTTTATGTGATCCGTCAGCACATTTATTTAATGGTTTGGGTGTTAATATCAACACTTTGGGCTTTCATATCAGCCTCTGATAGAACACTTGGTATTATCGGTGACAATATATAGTCGGTAACATGAATCATTTTCCTTATCTTTGATTTCAATATTGCACACTCATGGCTATCGGTTGCTACGTGTCCTGTGTCGTATTTAGTTTTGTAATTTGCATTGCTAAATGAGCAATTTAGACAATTGTATTTATTATCTTGATGGCAGTCTTTAGTACTATGTGTTCCTGAGCATTTTAGGCATGTTGTTCCATTTCTACATCTAGCACCATTATGTCCATATCTACCACATTTGTAGCATGGCTTTACATTGATGTAATCAAAAACTTTGCAACTTTGACATCCTACATAAATTCTATTGTTGTTTTCTCTTATGTGTTTATATATTTCAGCTGTCGTTACAAGTATAACTGTTTGAAGATTTGTTTTGGGGTTTTTATAGGTATGAAGAACTGTGCACTTTTTTGTCATGTTATTGAAATTTCGAATATTTATATCATCTTCTACATATACTTGTTTTATCTAAATTTTCAGAGTTATTGATTCCAACAACACGTACTTTAGGATTGGCCATTTCTTGTTTCTTTATTGTACACATGTTGGCATTCACTAGCTTAGCTAGTCCTAATCTTACTTTTGTTTTCATCATGTTGGTTACAAGGAACCCGTTAGTGCGTTCTGATAATCCTGCGTCAGCTAATCTAAATCGTTGCCACGCTTTTTCGGTTAGTTTTTTATCTGGTTTATGCCGATCACTCGTTTCTTTGAATTTTGAATAACCAATATCATTCATTCTCCTTACAGGCTTGACCCAATAAATTTATTCCGGGATCACCTCTAGCAAGCCGCTCGCTAAGTTTTGTACTAGGAGCGCAATATTGATAACCAGGTAGATGGAGTTCAATTGGTAGTCTTTTAATTAACGTATTAATGAGCTCCCTCCTCCTACACTCACTGCTTATCGTGATCTACTAGTATGCTTATCCTAATGATATATCATTTTATACTGATCATTTTCTTTTGTATATGGATGTTCCAGCTCGGTTCACAACTCTCCGCAGATTATAACACTTCCAGCAAAAGTACAGCTAGTTTCACTCTTGTCGCTAGTCAAATTGAGAATGCGGTTGATGCAACAACATCAAAGGTTGTTGGTGGAAAATACTGACATTTTAAGTAAAAGTCATTTAACTAAACATAGTAATTTACTAACCAATAATATTCGGAGTATAATTGCAGGTCCCTCAAATTGCGAAAAAACTAACGTTGTGATTTCCCTGTTGAAACATCCAAATGGCGTTAAATTTCAAAATATTTATATCTACTCAAAATCATTGCATCAGCCCAAATATATATATTTGAAACAGGCAGTTAAGCCTATTTGCAGAATGGGGTTCTTTACATTTTTAAACAATAGTGAAGTGAGTCCACCAGTGGAAGCCAAGTCTAATTCTGTATTTATTTTTGATGATATTGCCAGCGAGAAACAAGATAACGTTCGATCATATTTCTGTATGGAACGACATCAGTTGACAGTTTTTATCTATGTCAAACTTATACAAGAATACCAAAACACCTTATTAGAGACAACGCAAATTCTTTGATTATATTCAAACAAGACGACATGAATTTAAGGCAAATTTACAATGATCACGTGAACAGTGACATGACTTTCGAACAGTTTAGAATCGTTTGTGCGAAATGTTTGTATGATAAATATGTATTCTGTGTAATTGATAAAGACAGCTCTTTAGATAATGGATGGTATCAAAAGAGATTCGACACACTCATAAAACAATAAAAGCAGACTCAAAGTGTGCAAGCAGTTCATATATAGATAAAACCTGTTAAGAGCACTCAACAGAAGCTCACAAGACCAGATTAACAGTTTAAAGCAGTTTATTAGCAGTTTATTAGCAGTTTATTAGCAGTTTTTAAGACTTGTTAAACAGGTGAAAGGATCACGTAAGCAGTTTAAAGCAGGTCAGTTTCAGTTCAGTTGCAGTTCAAAGGAACATTTTAATGCAACTTAGAGTCTATAGCGAGAATATTCCAAATTATTTTAGATCCCTTCGCAACTTCTCGAATTGCCACTGCTGCTGTTGCACTAAACAATTAATAGGTCAATACATGAAAAGCAATTACTCAGCGATATAGTAAAGACAACTAATTCTACAAGGAAAAAGTACCAAAAGCTGAAAGCTAAAAAAACTGGAACAGAGGTGCACTTAGAGGTAACTTTTAAGCCAATCACGAGTCCTCTCAAAGAATTTGTTAAAAGAGCTCTATTATAGCATGGTTAAGGCATAAAAAATGAAATTAAAAAAAGATTATTCATTACTTCAAGTTAAACGCGAAGGAGAAGAAGAGAGAATAAAGTAAGGTAGTGACTATCAAGAAGAAGACAGTTTTAAAACTCCCACGCCCAAATTTAAGCGAAAACTTAACTTCACCAGCAATACATCCAATTCTTCTACAAAAGCCGTTCGTAAATATGTTGCCTCTTCGGAAGGACAAAATCATCGTCATGAACACATGAAGCAAAACCATTTTTCAAATATTCCTAAGCAATGTCTCAATGGTGGCTCGTGGCACAATAAGTACGTGAGGCGAAAAATAAAATAAGATAATTTTCGATACAAACCGAAAATCATAAAAAAATTCAAGCTTGCGGCTGGCTCAATGTACCATTCAAAATGATACTGTAACGGAGGTTATTATTATATTTTGATACGATTTGATTTTTAAAGTTATTTGAAAACGATATGTTTGTTTAGAGTTATATCCATAGTTATCATTAATTTTTTTTCGTCGTTGGGAGGTGGAAATCTTCAACAGATACCGATTCGCTCCTGTTTATCGGCATGTCGGATTTTTACTGACTAAACCCATCTCCGTCTTCTCCAACCACTCTTCGGTTGCACGGTTCATGTGCAATATATTCCCAAAGTGGTTTTTTATTTTCTTCGTACACTTCCCAGACGATTTATATCGGTATAAGGGATAGTTCGTTACGAATGCATCATATCCTCAATTTTTGGCTAAGATTTGAACAAGGTGTTAATTTCTCTTAATACTAGTAACATTATGGAAGTGTTATAAATGTTGATGCAATTCACAATAACTTCCTTTCAACTTTTAAATTCATAACATGCATTTAACATTTTATACATACGTTTTTTCAACGTTGAGATGCGAAAATCTTTGCAATTATGGTCAACGTTCAACATCAAGCAAAATAAAAATGAGAAATAAACAGACAACATCTGTATCCTTTTCGATCATTATTGATCGAAAAAACAATTCAAACAATTTTATGAAGGATTATGTAAGTTTTTTTTACTTAAACGAATACTACTTCTTATATATTAAATTAATTCGCCTATCTTTTAAGGCAGCAAACTTTTCAATTATTAAATCATAAAATTGACTATTTATTTCAGTTTGTTCTACTAAAAGTTCTTTTTCAATTGACATAATTGACAAAGCGGAAAGCCGCTCTTTAGATATGGTATTTTGCCAATGAGTTTAAACTCGCTTTAAGCATGAAAAATCTTTTTCAGCCTGCACAGTTGTGACTGGGATAGTTAAAATCAATGTTACGAGTCTACGTACTTCGGAAAATATTGATACCAACCCTAAATCTTTTAAAAGCTTAAGCATTTCAGACAAACTAATTTCATGAAATTGTGCATCTAGATAAATGATACTTAACTCGCTTTTAAAACGATCCATGTCAAACATGTTTCGGATGGTTTTTTGTAGCGAAATCATTAAATTAGTAGGAAATTGTTTTGAAAACTCTCTATACTTGGAGGTATAAAATAGTGATATAAACTCTAGTTTGTGAAAGTCATCAAACCTTACTTTAATTTCAAACATAATGCAATCCAAAGTTTCATAATGGACTCATCTTGCCTATTTTGGGGCAATCCAGTTAAAGTTTCCGCTTTTTGAAAAACACACTTCACTGTTGATAGTATTCGTAGCTCTTTCAATCTTCTAGCGATAGAATCGAATAGGTCGTAGGGCAGCCGTTTCTAAAAATAGTCCCATTAAAGCTGCAAAACTGAGGCTCCGACGGTTTCGCCTCATGATCAATTTTGTGTATCGGCAAGAAGTAGCGAATGATACATATGGAAAGTTAGAACACTAGCATGTACGTTACACTGCTATATAAGTACATGTACATGTAGGTACATTTAATGATAGGATGGGAGCGCACGGCAGGCTTGGCGGCTTAGTAAAATATTGAATTATTTATTGTATTAGCAAAAATATAAGGTGAGGCGCCGCCTAAGTTGCCTCATCTGACGAGCCGCCAATGCAATATCTAGATATTTATGTAAATCAACCGTCGATAATTGACAGTATTTTTGTGGTACATAGAGATTACGATGATAGACACCAGTGGAAAATAGGAAATTCCCATTTTGTATTGGAGGAAAATCATATACTTGTAAATGAAAAACCCTACATTGAAACTCTAGGTTTATATGAAATGCTTTTTATGAAGAACCCAGTTAACTCAATATATACCAACAAAGATTAAGAGAATTATCAGTGGCGGCTCTACCTTTGGGGCTAGTGGGGGTCAGCCACACCACTTATTGATGAGCCTATATTAGTGCAAATGTAATAGAATATCATTATAGATTTCAATATAGTTTTCATAATTTAATTTGATTTCAAAATATAATGAAGCATTTTTTCGCCGATGCTGTAGTTAACCTTCACATAGTCTTCTTGCCACGCACTGTAAAACAATTTGTTTTTCTCTTCGACTCGCTTGGTTTTGCCTGCACCGAGTTAAAGCTGAGAGTAAAATTCAAACTTATTGTCTCTTTGACAATTTTCCACCATTACTACGAGGAAGGGGCTGCATGGATTTTGTCCCGAAAAAGAGTATTTCGATTTGAATGACTGCGTGAATTCTATGCTGAAACGGCGGGAGTGTGCGTGTTAGAAATAACATGTGTTTACCTCGTGGACGGGCTAATCATATGCAGCCCGTTCAGTGCTTCGACAACATTTAGTCTTGGCATGGTCTGGATAATATTTTTGAGCAGGCATGAGCAACATATTTTTACAACGGGCCGCAGCGGGTGAAGGTGATGACTGTTAATGCAAAAGTAGTCTCATCAGTGTAGTGCATGGTATTAGTACTTAGTGTGCCTTCGTAGTGTTTAGTATTTTTTTAAAGTTTTGTAGTGCTTAAAGTTTGTTTCAGAAAAGGGTTCTTCAGGTTATGGCATTTATGATTTTGATTAAATAAATAATTAACAAGATTTTCCTTGCATGTGCTAAAACTTGCTAGAAGTTTGAATTTCAATTTTAGTAAATTTTTTCGGTATTTTCAATATATGAATTCGGTAGAAGATATAATTAACATTCATATTACGCTATTCGAACGAAATGTTTGAAAATATGTCTTCCATCGTTCAGCTTTACAGTTTTTTTTGAAGATAATAACCTTTGTTCGTCTTCGCTTGCAGTACTCTCTGTTTGTAATAAATTCATTAAAGAAATACCCAAAATGAATGGGTGATAGACTTGTTTGCTCAACAACAAAATCGACGTGCTGAATATTTATACAAATAAAAAGTCTACATAAAATAAATTGCTTTTGTTGTTGATGTTGATTGAAGAACTATATACAATGTAAAACTGTTTTTGCTGAATTTATTTATTGATGGTTTTTGCTCTTGTTGTTGTTGCTTTAATTGAATTTATTTATTACTAGTTTTTTCAATTGTTATTGTTGTTTTTCTTGCATTTATTTTGGTAGAGAAATTATTTATTTTGAAAAGTGCGACAGGCCTAAAAGTTGTTTCGTTGCAAGAATTCAAATGTTTTTAAACAATTATTTTTATTCAGAGTGCACTGAACTTTTATTGAAGCTTTAAATGTTATTCAAAACACGATAATAGGAATATATCTTTGATTGCCAGCGAATCTACTTTTGGGGAAACTGATCACTTAAAATTGCTTAACGCTCCACATGTGGTACTTCTTGGGTGGAGTGGAAACTCACATAAGAACTTTTATTGGTGATAGAAAAATTCGTACCAGTAGCCCCACCATACTTAACTCCCACGAGTCGCCACTGAGAATTATAAAAGTATTCTTCTTTACACTAACGCTCGCAGACGGTCCTATGACAGTAGTAGTCAAGTCAATGAAAATCGAAGCTTTAAGTATACAAAAATAATTTCTAAACTGTTAAATAGTAAAGAAGGAAAAGGGTTAAAACGGATGCCTTACATTGAATACAACAATTACAGTTTAATGGAAACATCTAATAAACATAACAAACAGAAAGGTATATATTGGGATAATCCGAATGAATTAGTAAGTCAATTGCGGTTAGTCATTGCATCACAGCCAGCAAGACACACTAGCTTTCATCATCATTCACTAATTAATAATATTTAACAATTGGCGTTGACAAATTTGGTCAATTTTCAAATGAAAGTGGAGGCTGATGATGCTTGTACAAGGGATTACGTTGATATTAACATTGAGAAACTAAGGAAATATGTAGACAAGTCAGGTCAATTCCAAAACGATGAAAATAACGTTGATAATGATGATGCGACTTAAAAGTGAGACCTTCTAATATACAGTTATAAACCACTTAACAAAATTCATATCATTCTAAAATGAGGAAGCAAGAAGTAGTGAACGAATTACACACACCCGCTCGAAAAAATTTCAAGCAACGACGAGTTATACCAAAAGGTTTAGATGTCTTGTGGCAGGCCGATTTAGTCGAAATGGGAGCATATGCTAGCAACAATACCGTTTATTGTTTCCTTTTTACGATCATCGACAAATTTTCTAAATTTGTGTGGACGGCTTCGATCAAAACAAAAACTGGCAAAGAATTATCTACGGCTATTGAAGACATTTTACAACAAGAGTGCATTCCTAAAAACTTAGAAACCGATGATGGAAAAGAATTCTATGAAGAAATATCGAATAAACCATTATTCTACGTACAGTACTTGTAAAGCATCAATTGTTGAACGATTCAATTGGACACTAAAGAATATGATGTGGGAAGAGTTTAGTTTGAATGGAAATTATAGATGGATCAATCAAGTTGAGGAAAAAGTTAATGCCTACAATAATAAAGAACATGGAACAACAAAAATAGCTCCGTCTGCTGTGAATAGTTCCAATGAAAAATTGGTTCTGTCCACCGTTTTTAACAACATTATGGTGATGGGTCCATTTAAATATAATGTGGGTGAATACGTGCGAATCAGTCAATACAAGCATATATTTGAAAAGGTTTAATACCAAATTGGACTACGGAAATTTTCATAATCTTTCAAATCCGTGTAAACAGTCTCGTTACATATCTATAAGAAGATTTTGAAGGAAATAAAATGGAAGGTGGTTTTAATGAGCTTGAACTATTGAAAACTAAACATCCGTCACTTTATCTCGTGGAGAAAATACTAAAAAGGAATGGTAATCAAGCGGTTGTCAAATAGTTGGCATTCTCAGCGAGACACAGTTCCTGGTTAAATGTCAAGAATACGATTCTTTCATGTTATGAATCACAATAAAACATTGTAGTTTGACTAAGAATAATTTTTTTTTTATTTTGCGTCATCATATTCTCAGGGGCAGCTTGCATAATGCTTTCCATATTTGCTAACTTTCTGCGGCTTATCAGCGTTAAAAAACTATAGCTGCTTATAAATTTGTTGAAAAGTTCCTTAAGAATTGACGCTCCGTTAGTACAAAAAAAATGTTTATAGTCCTCAATATAGCGTTTAACTTTTATGTTCATACACGGGTACCCGGGTGCCCACCGAGCTATATTTTCATTAAAAAAACTGGCAAAAAATTAAAACTTCATTTTAATATCCTGGATTGTCGTTATTCAGGTATTTAGCAACAGAATTATGAATTTATTTTATTATTATTTTTAAACCAAAAATTGACCTGAAACTGGAGCCTTCGCATTCGCACCCGGGTACCTGGGTACCCACGGCAATAATGAAGCAAAATACTTGCAAATTTTTTTCAGGTATTTATTTACAGAGAAAGATATGATACAACAATAATATATGTTTATAAATAATGTCATGGATTACATTCAAAACATTGAATAATAATTTTTGAATGCTCATCGCAAACTGGCAATTCGCATTCACTGCAGTTCTTACGCGTTTTCCTTCACCTTTTGAACGTCATTTTATACCAAACATGACAGAATCCCGTGATTTTTTTTCATCCCACTGTATCTCGCTCAACCGATGGTCCAGAATTTTCTGCGATAACTGCTACTTGACGGCCAATAATACTTTCTCGCTTGGTTTTGCCTGCACCGAGTTAAAGCTGAGAGTAAAATTCAAACTTATTGTCTCTTTGACAATTTTCCACCATTACTACGAGGAAGGGGCTGCATGGATTTTGTCCCGAAAAAGAGTATTTCGATTTGAATGACTGCGTGAATTCTATGCTGAAACGGCGGGAGTGTGCGTGTTAGAAATAACATGTGTATACCTCGTGGACGGGCTAATCATATGCAGCCCGTTCAGTGCTTCGACAACATTTAGTCTTGGCATGGTCTGGATAATATTTTTGAGCAGGCATGAGCAACATATTTTTACAACGGGCCGCAGCGGGTGAAGGTGATGACTGTTAATGCAAAAGTAGTCTCATCAGTGTAGTGCATGGTATTAGTACTTAGTGTGCCTTCGTAGTGTTTAGTATTTTTTTAAAGTTTTGTAGTGCTTAAAGTTTGTTTCAGAAAAGGGTTCTTCAGGTTATGGCATTTATGATTTTGATTAAATAAATAATTAACAAGATTTTCCTTGCATGTGCTAAAACTTGCTAGAAGTTTGAATTTCAATTTTAGTAAATTTTTTCGGTATTTTCAATATATGAATTCGGTAGAAGATATAATTAACATTCATATTACGCTATTCGAACGAAATGTTTGAAAATATGTCTTCCATCGTTCAGCTTTACAGTTTTTTTTGAAGATAATAACCTTTGTTCGTCTTCGCTTGCAGTACTCTCTGTTTGTAATAAATTCATTAAAGAAATACCCAAAATGAATGGGTGATAGACTTGTTTGCTCAACAACAAAATCGACGTGCTGAATATTTATACAAATAAAAAGTCTACATAAAATAAATTGCTTTTGTTGTTGATGTTGATTGAAGAACTATATACAATGTAAAACTGTTTTTGCTGAATTTATTTATTGATGGTTTTTGCTCTTGTTGTTGTTGCTTTAATTGAATTTATTTATTACTAGTTTTTTCGATTGTTATTGTTGTTTTTCTTGCATTTATTTTGGTAGAGAAATTATTTATTTTGAAAAGTGCGACAGGCCTAAAAGTTGTTTCGTTGCAAGAATTCAAATGTTTTTAAACAATTATTTTTATTCAGAGTGCACTGAACTTTTATTGAAGCTTTAAATGTTATTCAAAACACGATAATAGGAATATATCTTTGATTGCCAGCGAATCTACTTTTGGGGAAACTGATCACTTAAAATTGCTTAACGCTCCACATGTGGTACTTCTTGGGTGGAGTGGAAACTCACATAAGAACTTTTATTGGTGATAGAAAAATTCGTACCAGTAGCCCCACCATACTTAACTCCCACGAGTCGCCACTGAGAATTATAAAAGTATTCTTCTTTACACTAACGCTCGCAGACGGTCCTATGACAGTAGTAGTCAAGTCAATGAAAATCGAAGCTTTAAGTATACAAAAATAATTTCTAAACTGTTAAATAGTAAAGAAGGAAAAGGGTTAAAACGGATGCCTTACATTGAATACAACAATTACAGTTTAATGGAAACATCTAATAAACATAACAAACAGAAAGGTTTATATTGGGATAATCCGAATGAATTAGTAAGTCAATTGCGGTTAGTCATTGCATCACAGCCAGCAAGACACACTAGCTTTCATCATCATTCACTAATTAATAATATTTAACAATTGGCGTTGACAAATTTGGTCAATTTTCAAATGAAAGTGGAGGCTGATGATGCTTGTACAAGGGATTACGTTGATATTAACATTGAGAAACTAAGGAAATATGTAGACAAGTCAGGTCAATTCCAAAACGATGAAAATAACGTTGATAATGATGATGCGACTTAAAAGTGAGACCTTCTAATATACAGTTATAAACCACTTAACAAAATTCATATCATTCTAAAATGAGGAAGCAAGAAGTAGTGAACGAATTACACACACCCGCTCGAAAAAATTCAAGCAACGACGAGTTATACCAAAAGGTTTAGATGTCTTGTGGCAGGCCGATTTAGTCGAAATGGGAGCATATGCTAGCAACAATACCGTTTATTGTTTCCTTTTTACGATCATCGACAAATTTTCTAAATTTGTGTGGACGGCTTCGATCAAAACAAAAACTGGCAAAGAATTATCTACGGCTATTGAAGACATTTTACAACAAGAGTGCATTCCTAAAAACTTAGAAACCGATGATGGAAAAGAATTCTATGAAGAAATATCGAATAAACCATTATTCTACGTACAGTACTTGTAAAGCATCAATTGTTGAACGATTCAATTGGACACTAAAGAATATGATGTGGGAAGAGTTTAGTTTGAATGGAAATTATAGATGGATCAATCAAGTTGAGGAAAAAGTTAATGCCTACAATAATAAAGAACATGGAACAACAAAAATAGCTCCGTCTGCTGTGAATAGTTCCAATGAAAAATTGGTTCTGTCCACCGTTTTTAACAACATTATGGTGATGGGTCCATTTAAATATAATGTGGGTAAATACGTGCGAATCAGTCAATACAAGCATATATTTGAAAAGGTTTAATACCAAATTGGACTACGGAAATTTTCATAATCTTTCAAATCCGTGTAAACAGTCTCGTTACATATCTATAAGAAGATTTTGAAGGAAATAAAATGGAAGGTGGTTTTTATGAGCTTGAACTATTGAAAACTAAACATCCGTCACTTTATCTCGTGGAGAAAATACTAAAAAGGAATGGTAATCAAGCGGTTGTCAAATAGTTGGCATTCTCAGCGAGACACAGTTCCTGGTTAAATGTCAAGAATACGATTCTTTCATGTTATGAATCACAATAAAACATTGTAGTTTGACTAAGAATAATTTTTTTTTATTTTGCGTCATCATATTCTCAGGGGCAGCTTGCATAATGCTTTCCATATTTGCTAACTTTCTGCGGCTTATCAGCGTTAAAAAACTATAGCTGCTTATAAATTTGTTGAAAAGTTCCTTAAGAATTGACGCTCCGTTAGTACAAAAAAAATGTTTATAGTCCTCAATATAGCGTTTAACTTTTATGTTCATACACGGGTACGCGGGTGCCCACCGAGCTATATTTTCATTAAAAAAACTGGGAAAAAATTAAAACTTCATTTTAATATCCTGGATTGTCGTTATTCAGGTATTTAGCAACAGAATTATGAATTTATTTTATTATTATTTTTAAACCAAAAATTGACCTGAAACTGGAGCCTTCGCATTCGCACCCGGGTACCTGGGTACCCACGGCAATAATGAAGCAAAATACTTGCAAATTTTTTTCAGGTATTTATTTACAGAGAAAGATATGATACAACAATAATATATGTTTATAAATAATGTCATGGATTACATTCAAAACATTGAATAATAATTTTTGAATGCTCATCGCAAACTGGCAATTCGCATTCACTGCAGTTCTTACGCGTTTTCCTTCACCTTTTGAACGTCATTTTATACCAAACATGACAGAATCCCGTGATTTTCTTTCATCCCACTGTATCTCGCTCAACCGATGGTCCAGAATTTTCTGCAATAACTGCTACTTGACGGCCAATAATACTTTCAACAGCAATTCTTGTGGTCTAGTTGCGCATTACCTGGAGATTTGTCATGCGTGCTTCAATCATTGGCTTAGCAAGTTCCTCACTTAGTTTGCGCAAAAAGACGTCGTTCCGTTTTTTTGTTTGAGCCTTTTATCATTTTCATAAAAAATTAGAAATGTCGCGAGCGATGCGATGTCAAACATGTTGAAGAACATTGCTACTGGCCATCTTGAACATTGACGTAGGGTTGTATATCTCCTCACCATTATCCATGGTGTCCACGCCAGTTTTATATTTATTATAAGAATTCATCATGTCCGGTTTCTTTTTTGTATCGTCACTCACAGCTGTATCCGAATGCATGGTTGATATTAAAATTACCGCTTTTTTTTTTGGTACATAGGGGCACATCGTAACTTTCTCATGAAAACCAAAAACTTTCGAATACTGTTCTCTTAATTTATTTGTTGCTATGATACTTGGTTTGTATGGTATATTTTTTCTAATTGTACCAACAATGGTTAGATTCCGAGATAGCAAGTGCTTTGCAACGGGTAGAGTTGTAAAAAAATTATCCATGCAGATATTTCTTCCACTTCCTCGGTACAGAGATGCTAGTTCTTTTACTACTCTCTCTCCTTGGTTTTTTTAATGAGTATTATTAGTTTTACCGGTGTAAATAATACCATGTAAAGGATAAGCGTCTTCAATATCAGAAATCCACAAGCTTTTTATACTGTACTTCGCTGGCTTTGAAGGCAGATATTTGGTGAATCCTATACGACCTCGAAAAGGATATAACTGTTCGTCAATGGTCAAATTTTCTGTAGGCTTATATATTTCAGATAAATTTGCATTCCACATTCTCCATAAATCGCGGATAGGAACTGACTTATCTTCTTTCTCACGTTGACGGCGAGTATTGATATCATCAACTCTTAGGAATCTCATAATGTTGTAGAATCTGTTAAGTCCAATTGTCGCGCAATATAATGGATATGAGTTGGAATGCCACATGTCAGAAATATGTTCTGTATTGGAATTGTTAGCACCAGCAGAAATCAAAACGGCGAAGAATGAGTAAATTTCCGGTATCGTTATAGGCATTGAAGTTGAGCATTCGGCTGAGCTTCATTGTAATTTGCATAGGCAGCCAATGCTTTTTTGTTTGTGTGCCGGACAATAATACTCACCATGTTTTCTAATAATATTGTTTTGTACGTGTTAATTATCAACAGTGTTTCTGTACTGCGATGAGGCCCACTTCGTTGACGTCAAACATTTTGAACGCTTGCCGGATGATGATGTGGTGCTGTCTCTGTTCACTAAGTTTCAATCTTTGCAATAAAACTGCTATCTGATCCTAAAATTTGTAATGATTACAATGTAAATTTAATATTTGCATACAAAAATTATTATTTCTATTATAATCAGCAAAAAATAAGTATTGCTTGTTGGCTCTGCGTTTTCTACTTCATCATCATCCTCACTCTCACTTTTTTCAGATTCATCCTCTTTCTCTTCTTCTGCAGGATCTAGGACATTTTATTCTGTATCATCAGGAAATTGTGCACTTTCATTATCTGAATCATTATCCGAAACTGGAAGATTTGACTGCTGAACCCAGTCTTCGTCATCACCATCAGACAGTTGTTTGAATCACTTTCGTCTTCATTGAACATCGTTTTCAAAAAACTTCTTTCTCTGGGGCACTCACTCTAAAGATACAAGTATTATATTATTTTATAAGTTTAAACCTATATTATTTCAAATTATATCAAAATTACACAAAATTAGTGTTAAAATATTTACAATTATTTCACATAGCATATGTGAAGTTTACTTATCTAGCAAAATCTGCTCGAGATACTTCTTCCATATTATTTTTCTTTCACTTCATTCAGAATTTGACTAACACGTCTGAATCAGCCGGAAGCTCAAAGTACACTAAACTGACTTTGCCTCCAATACACTGTAGAAATGTTAGAAATAACCTTGAAATTCCTTAAGACCTAGAGACTAGCTGCTCACCCCGAACAAAAGAAATCGGATATGCTAACTGAGATGATATCAATTTATAACGCATTTTTCTTGCATTTTCTGTCTGAAACTTACTTTAATATTTAATATTGCTGTATATTACAAGAAAAAATATCTATTTTTTTTTACTTAAATATAAAAAAAATCCAATTATACCGAGCATGGTACCCGAGTACCCTGGGTGCTAAATAGTGTTGATAAAGTTGGGTATGAACATTCGTGGTCGCCGCCATTTCCGGATCGTTGTGTAGTGGTTCGTGGTTGAAGCTCATATAGATACTAATAGTATACGTTTGTTTCATTTTCTGTGAATCCAGAAATTTTATATTGGCCTTTCAGTTTGGATCTTCCTGTTTTATATATTCAACCTCGCCATTACTTAGAATTCTTTTGGCCTCAAACTCGTGATAACATTTGGTTTTAAGTGAGCACTTGGAATAGTTGTTGTCATATGTGCAACGATATCTTAACAATTTGCTATCGTTGAACTCTCATATAAAATGTCTGTAAAAAATTTTGTTGCTTTCAATTATTCCAGCTATTTCCATTTCATTTTTTATCAAACCTTGCCGAAATCCTTCTATTGCTTCATCAACTGGAACAAATTTTCTCGATGATTTTACTGTAGTTATTGCCATGATAGTTGCCGACGATTGGATCTATTTGTGGAAGTTTCAACCATGTTGTTGATGAAATAGTAACCTTTTCATCGTCATTTTGAATCGACATGTCCGTTATTGTTTAAACTATGCTCACAGTCATTAGTCGAAAATATAATGCAACTTGCACGGATTATTATCAGGTAGCGCAAGATTAAACGCTAAATTGTTCGCACTTTCATGTTCACTAAAAGTCACCACTGACAGTGACTTGCCTTGCAGGAAAGGTATTCCAATACACAACAATACAAATACTTTCAAAAGTTCCATTCTCCACTTCAAACAATTTTTAAAGACAGACTGATAGTTTGCGTATTACCTTGAGTCTATTTAAACTGTATTGTTATTTTTTGAAGAAAGAAAGAAATCTAACATTTTTTATGACATTCGTTTTTTATTACAATATGCAATATAAAAAATAATTTACTACATATGCATTTTCAAATGTTATAATGTCTCCAAGCGTATGTGGTTGCCCCATCTTCTCTTATGTATCGCTTATCAACTTCATAATTTAAACTAATTTTGTTAAACATTCGGTATATAAATTATGCAACTTAGACCTAAATATAAACATATTGCCTTTGAATATTCTTTTCGAAATAATCAATCACGGTAGTCATTTAAACTTAAACCATCCATTAAATTTTTTTTTACACATTTTGCATTTTTAACATCATTATCGTTTTTCACGCTAAATGAGTACATTTTAGACCGTAGCCGTATAAATTCTGTTATAAGCTTGCCATTGTTTTTATCTTTCATCATAGCCAAAAAAATTCCATTTTTCTGCGAAATATTGATTGGGTTATTGATGGTGTACTCTCAAGTATCAAAGTGAGCATCAATATCGAACAAAATATCCTCATAGATTTTATCAGTTTGGATAGTGCAGATGAATGAGTCCGTGTCCATATAGTTGAGAGTGTTATTTCTATCATATTTGGGTTTCATGAAGCCGTAATGGAAATCATACATATTGGTTGGTTGGGTGGTTGGTTGTTTAGGCAGGCCTCTTTATCAAAAGATGGCTCACTTAGGCCACAATTGGCTCACCGTGATACCACAGAAGATTGAGACGGCTCTAGAACTTAGCTGCTTGGTGACAAGAACAATTTCGATTTCTGGCTACGCGGCTAATGTTCAAATCAGCTACTTCCATGTGGCTGTCCAGGAAGGGTCAGCCTAAGGTTTTCATGCGTTTCTTGGACAGTGGCATTCACACAGAAAATGTTGGATTGTCTCTTCCTCTTCTTCCGATCTGCAGCTTCGGCAATAATCGTTGAAGGGAACGCCCAATCTTTCCGCCTGTCTGGCAATTAGACAATGCCCCGTCAGGATGGACACGATAGAACTCAAGGTTTCACGACACGAGTCTACTGCCTTGTATATTGCAATAACCTCTGCTTGAAAAACACTGCAGTGGTCTGGAAGCCGGAAGGATAGTTTCAGGCCTAGCTGTTCCGAGAAAACGCCACAGGCAACTTTTCCGTCCATTTTGGAGCCATCAGTGTAGATGTCGACCGATTCCTGCATCCCACCTCTTTCTATTGCCCAGTCATCCCTGCTGAGGATGACTGACCTGAAACTATGATGAAAGCAGGGAATCGGGGGCGCAAGGTCTACTTCCCCTGGCGTTGGTCCATCCCTCAGTAATATGGGGGAGTGACCAGTATTTCCCCCATGCCAGAGATTAACAGCATTCATTCGAATCGCAGAGCACTTGGCCTGCTGTCTCGTAAGGAGCTCCGTCGGGAGCCAGTTCAGTAACATAAACAGTGCCTTTGTCGGGGTAGTACGTAAGGCCGTAAGGTGATTGCAATACCTGGAATTCTTCTGACTCTGTTTAGCAGGTTTGCATTGGTTGTTTTCGCAATAAGCTGGCCACCAAACAACTACGCCGTACAAAAGGATTGGTTCCACTATCGCCGTATAGAGCCATAATACTATTTTGGGTTTCAATCTCCACTTTTTTCCAATAGCTTTTTTAAAGCAGTAGATTGCGCATGCCGCTTTGCGTACTTTTTCTGCTATGTTCGCCTTCCACGTGAGTTTGGAGTCCAGAATTGGACCCAGATATTTGAGGTTTATCTCATCTAGTTTGGGTTGGAGAAATGGTGGAATTATGTACCTTTTTGTGAACAGCACAAATTCCGTTTTCTGCGGATTTATCTCTAGAACCCAATTTTTGGTCCACTCTGGAAGAATATCTATCTAAATTCAGTCTTTCAGATAGGGTATTAATGAATTTGTCAGATATTGCTATTGCAACATCGTCGGCATAGGCTATGACTTTGCAGCCAGTCGCTTCTATTTTTGATAGGTGCTTGTCCACCCCTAAGTACCTAAGTTCAGCAGAAAAGAGGTTAGGCTGATAGGTCTATAATCCTTAGGTGAAGAATGGGATGTCCTGCCCGCTTTGGATATAAAGATTATTTTAGCTTCTTTCCACGGCTGTGGAATGTAAGCCATCCGTAAACATGCTTTAAAAATGGCGTTTGGCAGTGCTGTATTGATTCCCTGCTGGATCTCAACAGGTGATATGTTGTCCATTCCAGGGGATTTAAAGGGTTGAAATGAGCTGATTGCCCAGCAAACGAGCCTGTCGTTTAAAGGCACAGTGGTTGACAGGTAGTTCGGAGGTGTATGTCGATAAACAGTGTCAGCCACATCCTTACTGCCAGGGGAGTGCGTATCCAGGAGAATGGCTAGCATCTTCGAACTGGATTTTGTCCAGACCCTATTTGCATTTTTGACAGACCTGAAAAAAGACGGGGAGCTTATCATGACTTTTCGCAGACGACCAACATCCTTGGAGTTTTCCATTTTTGTACAGAAACTTCTCCAAGAGGTGCGTTTAGCCTTTTTGATAGAGCATTTAACACCTTCAGTTTTCATTCATAAGAAGACCAGTCATTGGATTCTTTGGCTCGATTAAAAGACTTTCTACATTCCTTCCGCAGCTCCGCAATGCCACTGTTTCACCTTGGGAGCGTGTGCTTTCCCCTAGGCTTCGCTAATCTACATTCAGATCTTGCTGCGCATTGAAGGCCAACTTAAAGGTCCCAACGCCTTCGTCCAGACCGCCCATGTCTTCAATCTCTGGAGGTCCGCCTTCAAGTTTAGAACCGAGTACTGATTGGTATTTGACTCAATCCATCGTCGTTTTATTGATGAAGGTTGCATTTTTTGCAGGGTCAAAGGCCACATTGAACATTATATATAAATGATTGGAGAACGAGCACTCTTTTGATATATGCCATCCATTGATAACGTGGTGCAAGTGCTCGTTCGTAAGAGGGATATCCAAAACTTTCCTACGGCTCTCTGTAATGAAAGTAGGATCCTCACCTTTGTTTACTAGAGCTAAATAATGTGTCGAAATAAATTCAAAGAGTGATTCACCCCTTTTGTTTGTATCGCTGCTTCCCAAATGCGGTGAGGGGCATTGGCGTCTGCCACGATTACTAAATGGATGCCTAGTGCATTGGCTTCTGTAACAATCCTCTACAGATTGGTGAGAGGTTGCAGAACATCGTGTGCCATATAGCAGGAGACAGTCCAAAAGGGGTTTGGACTGCATTTCCACTGCTATGGCAATGGTTTCCTGGTCACTGAAATTGTACAGGGTTTTAGTGTATCATAATCTTTACCATTTAATGTAGTATAGTGTAACATATTCATTATCACCTAGTGTACGAAATCTTAGCCCACATAAGAAAGTAGGTCACAAATCCTACAATTGTAAACAATTGCACATGCATAAATCGATCCGCACATGTTGAATGTTTTGCCGCTACACTCATCGATCATGTACGCAACCTATGCCAAGGCAGAGGTTTGCCATGTCATCGATTAGTGTGAACGATTTATGAATGAACACTTGACCAGGCTAATGTGAGAACATGCATCGCGCCATGGGTCAAGTGGGCATGGTTCGATTGTGCAGCGTACACAATGTAATTCGATGACCTATGTTGCTGCATGGGCAAATAGATCATCGAACTGTGTGAAATAAAAATATATTGGGCACTTAGTCATAAGGTAATAAATAAATTTAGTACGTAAGCATATTGGAAATTGTAAAATAGTATAAATTAGAAACGAAAATATAGATTGGGAGGATTTGCTTTCCTGACCTAGACGCGCGGAGTTATTACTACGCGACGCTGTGCATTAGTAGCGAAGTCGAAGTCTTGTAGCATATCCGTTCGCAATACAACAAATCGTTGCGTTTTTCCTTTAGTAAATATCGGCCGAGAGACATGTTCTCCACGCCACTCTATCTGCGGTTTGACCGCTTGCGTAGGTTTGTGCATTAGGGTTATCCAATGGTTCCCCTAAATTAAACTTTCGAATATTTATAGCGAAAGGACTCAGGCGTTAGAAGCTGCCGCAAAATCTCCATCTCTATCTTCATTACATGACGATCTTTCGTTACATGGCGATCCTGCCAGCTTTCTTTCATTACATGGCGATCCTGCCAGCTTTCTTTCATTACATGGCGATCCTGCACCTGACGACCCTGCGTTAGGCGGACCACAGAAACCTAAACCAAGGCCCATTCGAAGCTGAAAGTTTCTTATTTAAATTAAGAACAAGAAAATTTTGAATTTCTACGTTGACGACTAAGAATACGACCGAAAATGGAATTTCGACGTAAGATAATGGAGATGGAACTTCATCGAAGTATATGGAAGATAATTGCAAAAAGGAAGAAGGCGAAGATGAAGGAGAATTTTCTGCGCTATTTACGAGTAAACTAACAAAAAATTTAATGATGGCTAAATGATTTTACGGCAACGACCAGGAATTTATAATTGAACACTAATTATTTTTAGTCAAAATTTAAATTTTCATAGCTATGGACTGAATAACAATACTATATTAACTATAGATTCTTTAAACAAATCGATAAAATTTTGAGATATCATGAAATCACTACGTGGACTCTAAGGAAAACTGTGCCAAAATGCACCACATGTTTAAAAGGAAAAATATGATTAATGAAGTTGAATACGATTCATAAATTTGTATAATAAGCGATTTTCAATTGTTAATTGAGAACGCGCACTAAAATAACACTTTACACTTTAGTTAGATTTACTATAGATCGTATAAATATGCGAATTATTGTATTTAGATTTTAGATTTTTTAGTCAACACAAAATAATAGTGCAAAAGTTGACATTACGTATAAAAAAAATGAAAGATCACATTCTTTCTTTAAATTTAGTTCGAAGCATTCAATATAGTCAATGCTTAAATCGATACTGCAGATTAGAAATCGTCACATTACAATTATGATAGAAAACCGTTAGTTTGGTGGGATAGTGTTACAGTACCCCAATTTTGATAAACCAATTATTGAAAAAGAGTTGCTTGGGATACACTGGGGCATTAAATTTTTCAGACCGTACTTATATGGAAGAAAATTCGTGGTAGTAACGGACCACAGACCTCTAGTTGCTCTCTTTACTCATAATAATCCATCATCTAAATTGACGAGAATACGTGTCGATCTGTCAGATTATGACTTTACAATCATTTACAAGAAAGGCTCCATTAACACAAATGCAGATGCCCTATCAAGAATCGAATTAGACTCTGATACCTTAAAAGCAATGATTCCTCCAGAAAACGATATTAAAGCAAAACGAAAGTTACTAGCAATAACAAGGGGTATGGCAAATAAAAATAAAAATGAAGATAATATTACGAAGAAAGTCAGCAGCAACTGCACCCAATCTAACATAGAATCTGATCAACTCTATTGTTGGGACTGCACGAGTCTGTCAGACATTACCGGTATAACAAAATTGAAATTTATAATATTGCGCAACAAAAATAGTAATGAAAATATAAGCATCGTACGTACGAAAGAAGAGATAATAATATATTGCAGCGATATATCTGGCGAGAAATCCGTTTCAGCCAAAGGAAAACTAGCAAATAACAATGATAAAAATGGTACCAGAAACTTGAAAGAGCACAATAGCGATAATCCAAATGCGAAATACGTTTCCATCATGGAGAAACTATTGGAATTTGCTCATAAAGAAAATATTAAAGAGCTCCCACTGTCAAAGGATGACATGATATTCGAATATATAAACAAAGAAATGTTCAAGAAAGAATTTAATAAGTTGCAACGAACAAAAAGTACGCGTACGAAATTGAAGATAATGATATATAAGCCACCCACAAGAATAACAGATAAAATCGAGCAAAAGAAAATTATTGAGGAATTTCATAATTCACCACACGGAGGACATTTAGGGATCCGCAAAACTTTGTTAAAACTAAAACAACGTGACTGTTGGAACGGTATGAGCAGCATGGTTAAAACACACGTAATAAACTGACAAAATTTGTAGTAGCAATCCCATTAGAAAATAAGGAAGCACGTACAGTCGCTGAAGGTATAATCAATCGATTCATTTTAAAATATGGTCACTTTAAAAATTTAAAATCAGATTTAGGCACGGAATTTAACAATAAACTCATGAAAGAAATATGCGAACTATTACACATTAATCAAATATTCTCAACGCCGTATCATCACCAAACTCTTGGTGTGGTAGAAAGAAATCATCGTGTACTTAATGAATACATGTTTGCATTTGCCGATGATTATCAATGGGACAATTGGGTTTCATACTATGCATTTGCATATAACACAACACCGCATGTAGACACCAATTATACCCCCTACGAGCTAATATTCGGCAAACTCCCCTACCTACCAAATGATTTAATTGAAAATAACGATAGGGTCTATGATCTAGACAATTACGCAAAAGAGCTAAGAGTAAGATTAAGAACATCAATAACGAAAGCGCGAGCTATCATAGAAAAAGTAAAAACAAACAGAGTCGATAAAGATACAGACATAAATCCCGCGAAAATAAAATTAGAAGACCTTGTATTAATCAGAATAGAAAACCCAAAAAAGGACCAGCCACCATACAAAGGTCCTTATAAAGTAATTGAAATAGATAAAAGTAATGTTTTATTAGACATAGAGGGAACACCCAAATTAATACATAAAAATAGAATTAAGCTATATTGTACAAAAGAACAGATCGAATGATTCGTCTTAATAAGTATAAGACTCATCAAAAAAGGGTAAAGGTGTAGTGTATCATAATCTTTACCATTTAATGTAGTATAGTGTAACATATTCATTATCACCTAGTGTAAGAAATCTTAGCCCACATAAGAAAGTAGGTCACAAATCCTACAATTGTAAACAATTGCACATGCATAAATCGATCCGCACATGTTGAATGTTTTGCCGCTACACTCATCGATCATGTACGCAACCTATGCCAAGGCAGAGGTTTGCCATGTCATCGATTAGTGTGAACGATTTATGAATGAACACTTGACCAGGCTAATGTGAGAACATGCATCGCGCCATGGGTCAAGTGGGCATGGTTCGATTGTGCAGCGTACACAATGTAATTCGATGACCTATGTTGCTGCATGGGCAAATAGATCATCGAACTGTGTGAAATAAAAATATATTGGGCACTTAGTCATAAGGTAATAAATAAATTTAGTACGTAAGCATATTGGAAATTGTAAAATAGTATAAATTAGAAACGAAAATATAGATTGGGAGGATTTGCTTTCCTGACCTAGACGCGCGGAGTTATTACTACGCGACGCTGTGCATTAGTAGCGAAGTCGAAGTCTTGTAGCATATCCTTTCGCAATACAACACATCGTTGCGTTTTTCCTTTAGTAAATATCGGCCGAGAGACATGTTCTCCACGCCACTCTATCTGCGGTTTGACCGCTTGCGTAGGTTTGTGCATTAGGGTTATCCAATGGTTCCCCTAAATTAAACTTTCGAATATTTATAGCGAAAGGACTCAGGCGTTAGAAGCTGCCGCAAAATCTCCATCTCTATCTTCATTACATGACGATCTTTCGTTACATGGCGATCCTGCCAGCTTTCTTTCATTACATGGCGATCCTGCCAGCTTTCTTTCATTACAGGGTTAGAAACTTCAATCTTTCCTTCATTACTCTGCAAGCTCTAGGTTTACCTGCTGTGTAGAGAAACACTGTTTTGTATGCCTTCGTTTTGAGCCTGCAAACCTGGTTGCCTAGAACCCAAGGTTCCTGGGCCAGTATTAGCTCGTTCCCTTTTAAGGACAGGTAGAGGATCAGTGCAGCGGATGCCGCCTTGGAGTGATCGGGGTTTATCTGGAACAACCTCAGCATCACGACACTAGGTTTTATCTACCTCTTCGTCAAATAAGGACATCCCTTCTTCCTTAACAAAGTCGAGGGATTGGAGAACGTCCCCAGCCAACTCCGCAATGGACGTGGTACTTCTTCCGTCATCGGAGAGAAGATCTGATTCGGAGAGGTCCACGGTCGGGTCTACTGATGCTTCCGCAGTCACCTCACTCCCACACTCTTTATTCGGCTGTCGTACTGCTTTCCCAGTACGATCCTTACGGTAAACTCGCAGGATGATAGCCGAGAAACCGTAGCTTATCACCCCGCCTTTCGACTCCAATGGAGCTTACGACTTCTTATTCAGGATTATAAGAGTCTCTCGCTGACCATTGCTGGGCTTGCTTACCTTGGCTACCTTCCAATTATCCACCAAAAGGTCGGTTCTGCTGAGCTTGATAAGCTCATTAATTTCCTTCAATGTGAATGGCTGCGCCGGTATCCATGCCCTGGACCGAGGCCGAGTCTGGTTGTCTTCCCTGGAGAAAGCTTGTAGTTTTGCTCCAGGCCAGAATTATCCCAATCTATCGATAGCCTGCTTGTACAAATCCGCTGAGCGTTGATCCGTGCATGCGATCAGCTTGACATGGCCCTGGACCAACCTCCGTCACGACAACTTGGCGAAGAGTCTGAATTTGCCTGCAGTATGAGTTTGTACACCCGAAGAAGAGCGATTTCCACCATCTTCCAGTTTGACGGTGAGATGGTTCCATCGCTACATCAATCATACATATTCAACTTTGATAATTTAAGTAAGGTGAACCCGAGATAGATCGGTTTATTGTATAAAGTGTGCACTCAATCCATTTATATAGCTGTTATGTTTTCTGTGAAAATGGCTGCACTATGAAAATGCGGTTTCAATATTAGACTGAGCTCCCAAATGTTTTCTCCGACTTTGCCAATCCGTAACCATTTTTACGTCCTTCTTTTTGTCCACATTCTTCATGGTTTTCCAAACATTCCCCCATTCCCGCATTATTTAACAATTTGAAAAAAATTCTCAGACGTATTTGTGCTTCTTTTGCGGTGAAATGTATTTAGGTCACTCTACTGCTTCATCCAAACTGATAGCCTAAACTGCAAAACTCTATGAACACGAGACAATTTCAAGCCATTTTCAATGCATTGCTGCAAATGTCTGTAGTGAATGACATACTTTTGCTTATCCATCAAAAAGACAATTAGTTTTGAAATTTTAGAACCCCGCAATGTTTTGTTATCCACACAGAATGGAAAATCATTATGGTTATCATGTGTTGCAGATGGATATTTCAAATCAATGTCAAGTATGTAGCCAATATCCGAGTATGCTGGAGTACCATGAATTTTAATGACATCTGCATTTTTAGCCCGCTTAAATTCACTTTGAGGAAGTGGCTGCGACATAGCCCATCCATAAAAATTGTTTGCATCTAAGTAGAGTAGATACTTGTATGGATCTTACCTCGTATAATTTGTCATGTACTCATTATCGGCGATTGGGTGGCGACGCGAGCACTGAGCGATACCACCTCTAATTTCTCGCTTGATGAAATGGTTATGTCAGTCAGCATCTGAAATTGAATGGTTGTTGTTTTCAACGTAATGATACAGCTATCGAGGCATTTAACAAAATCAAAAGATCGCTTGTCCCAGAGCAAATCATCCTTAAACATCCAAATTTCGATAAACCGTTTGAACTCACGACAGATGCTCCAAACTATACCGTTGGTGCTGTCGTATCACAAAATGGTAGACCGATAACATTTCTCTCTCGGACATTCAGTAGCACAGAAGAAAACTATGCTACGAACGAAAAGGGAATGCTTGCCATAATCTGGGCATTAAATTCCTTAAGAAATTTTTTCTATGGCTCTCATAAGGTCAAAATATTGACGGATCACCAATCTCTCACTTACGTCCTCTCTAACAAAAATATATATATAAAATATATAACACTTAACTGAAAAGGTGTAAATCTGTCCTAGAGGAATACAACTATGAGCTGCAGTATAAGCCTGGTAGGACTAATGTGGGTGCAGACGCTTTATCAAGACCACCTCACCTCTACCGAACACTGTGATGAAAGTTATCACACAACCTGAAACCGACCGTAGAAGTTCCATTAAACGTATTCCGAAACCAACTATTTCTCAAGATAGGACAAGAGGATAGTTATCAGATCATCAATCCTTTTTACAACTATACGAGACATATTTTTATCATACACAGCTATACGGAAAAAGATATCAACATCAATCAAAACGCTGTAGAAATATCCACCAAACTTCAAGGCCAAGGCACATTGAGATCAGAGCAAGAGGCTCCAACTAACCATATTCAGATCACAATAGCTGCACCAATGTCACGGCAATTCTACGATACCCCTTTTTTCTGAAAACAGATGAGGACATCCGTACTGAAGGCGGGAGGAGTTAACGACCAACAACCTGCAAGTGGACAAAGCAACATGCACCGGAAGAAGTACACGCACAAACCCAATTTTATCCAATAAGCAAATTCATCGATATTCAATTTGGTAATTTCGAGCGAAATGATAGAATTGCACCAACAGCAACTATTTTAGTATTTATGCGACGTATTGTAATTTTCTCGAGTTAGTCGTTTGTTAACCATTATAAATTAATTTTTTTATCACACTCAGATGTGATTAGTTCAACGTATATATATATATATATATATATATATATATGTATATATATATAGCATATATAGCGAGCAGAGAAATCCCGTCAGGTAGAAAAACGAGCCTTTCGGGTGCATTATTAAATATGGGACCTTTATGATCGTTATCAGTTTCAGGTAGTTTTTCAAACAGTGAAGTTAGTACAGGTGATATATATAAAAATGGCAAATAAAAGGAATATGACCGAAATTAAGAAAATAACGGAAATAGTGACGTTGTGGAAGGAGAACATGACCGCCCGAGCTATAGCCGCAAGGGTAGGATACAGTCAGTCTCCTGTAGCAGAGTTTTTTAGAAAAAAATAAAACCACTGGATCCACACAGCGGAAAAAAGGCACAGGGGCTAAGAAAATAACAACACCGGCTGAAGATCGCCTTTAAAAGAGAATTTGCCTAAAAGATCAGTTCAAAACTGCGGTAGAAATACGCAAAGAGTTTTTAGAAGAAACTCAAAAGCAGATAAGTGTCCATACAGTGTGCAGACGGCTGGTTGAGGAACATTTATTTGCAAGAATTCCTGCTAAAAAGCCTTTTTTAACGAGAGACATGTGAAAAAAACGCTTAGAATGGGCTAAAAACTATGAGCATTGGACTTGGACTAATCTGGATTGGCGAAAAAAAAATTTTTCTGATGAAAGTAAGTTTGAATTGTTTGGATCCGATGGCTTGCAGTACGTTAGGCATAGACCCGGAGAGCGTTTAACTGCCCAATACATCAAACCAACAGTCAAACACCCACCTGGTAAAATGGTCTGGGGATGTTTTTCCTATTATGGAGTTGGAAAACTGGCATTTATTGATGGAACAGTGAATGCGGCAGTCTATAAAAATATTTCATATGAGCATTTTTCGCCTTCGATGAAGAATCATTTTTCTATGTGTTTCGAATGCATTTTTCAAGACGATTCTGCACCGTCTCACCGGACTAAAGTGGTCAGTTTTGTATCAAATTTATTGCATGATGTTTAACACATATAAATATGTGTGTATTGAACCCCTTTTTTCTTTTTCCTCAATTTAAGATTAATGAATTTCATGCCGAAAACCAAATATCTGTTATGATATGCCCAGGAAATAGCCCAGATCTCAACCCGATAGAAAATTTGTGCCACATTATGAAAGCAAAAGTTAGTAAGGAACATCCTAGCACAATAAATAAGCTAGTTATGTATATTATTAGGAAAAATTTGGTATGACGAATTACAAGACGAACTACTGCAAACCTTGATAAATTCAATGCCATCAAGAATTAAAGCAGTTAATAAAAATAAGGGAGGGGTCACAAAATATGGTATTTAGTTTTAATTATATGTAAGGTTAATTTCTTTAAAAAAATGAAATGGATAATGGAAATATTATTTAAGAATATCAAAAAACAAAATTAAATTGTGATAACGAATTATGTAAATACCAAAATATTAATAAATCCATTTTATTTACTTTTTTTAAATATTTCAACAAGCACATTATAAATTTTTCAACACTAAATATAATAAGTTAAGAAGAAAAAATTACTTTGTGACCCTTCATTTAGATTTCTCCAAAAAAATTCAGAATTATTAATATTTTCAACCTGATCGGATTTCTCTGCTCGCTACTATATATATATATGCCTTGACTGCTATCAGCGTGCTCAGCAGATAATTTTTTCGTTATACGAATTTTCCATAATCTATAAGCATCACTTTTCACACTGAGTTTGTCATTTCAATCTTAATTTCCATTTTTCAATATGATTAAATAAAAAAAATCAAATCATTTCCATGAGTACTTTTTTTTTATTAAGGCGTCTTTCTACCTAGAAATTTTGAAATTTTCAAAATTTGGTTTTTGACTTATTTCGTTAGTAAATGTCATCAAAAACATGTTTTAAATGTTTTCAAAACAAAATGAAAGTTTTAACGTTAGCTATGCAGCTACATAGAAAGTTACCGTAAGACAGCACTTTTAGAGTTTTACGATGTGTAGACTGTGCCCAGCGCCCCTTTTCTTTGATCAGCTGCTTGAATATAAGCTTTTATATATCATTAAAACCAGCAGGACATATTCGAGGAAGAGGAGGGACATGCTTCACAATTATTTAAGAATTTATTCATTCATTTCATTAATCCATTGTAGTAATATTTATCTCTGATTTCTCTATAGTTTTCAAGTATACCACGATGATTGCTTTTTGTATGTATTTCTTTAATTTTCTCTAAAACATTAGATCAAAAGCATAATTGCTACATTTCAATAACGTAAATTGTTATTGTAAGAGTACAAGCTGGTTATTATTAATTGAACTTTGTTCTATTTAAGGGCTGTATCGGAAAAAAATGGACCTTTAGTTTTTCTTGCATAGCTCTTGTTTGGGATAAGTTTAAGTATTCATCAAGTATGTAAAATTAGCTATAAAATGTTACAAAAATTTTAAGATCACTCTTGAAAAGATGTCATCAAATCAAGAAAAAGGGCGTAGTTTAAAGTCTGGATCAGGTAGAAAAAAGGTCCATCCGATTCGAATTTGAACCGAAACACAAAGAGAAAATTTTCGCAGAGTCGTAACATATCCATTCGATGTATGGCTCGAAAAGTGCAAACATCTAACGCAATGATACCGAGGATTAAGAAGCATTGTAATCTTAGATCGTGTAAAGTTCAAAAAGTATCCCATCGATCCGAAGAAAAGGAGAACGAAGCAAAAAATCGGGCTCAAAAGTTATACAAGGACTACTTGACCAAATTCGATTGTGGTGTGTTGGACGATGAAACATGCGTGAAGGCTAATTTCACACAGTTGCCTGGTCAGTTATACTGCAGGATCAAAGCGTGTTGTTAGCCCAAAACAAGAACCAAATTTCCCAAGCGGTATACGATTTGGTAGGCAATATGTCAATGTCGTATCAAATCAGAGGAATTTATAGCAAATGGCAGGCCCGTTCTGGGCCGCCGGGACACCGGGACGTATCCTGGTGCGCCCTCCAGCCTGGAAATTTTACCGCCCTTCTGTTCCGAAATTGACAAGCTTTACGACGAGGCTTATCGTTGATATTGCCGAGCGGCAATCTCCTCTTTCTAAAGCATTGAAGAAAATATAATTACTTTTGAACGTTCATGAAGAAAAGCTGAAAGAAGAACTTATCTCGTTCATGAATGCATGGCCCCAGATTTCAAATGCAAGTATGAACGCTGACTATGAGTATGAAGATGTCTCAGACGACAAAATCGATGACCACAGTGATGATGACGATGATCAACAAGAAGATGATGGCATCATGCAACAGTTGTATCAAGTGTACATATAAAATTATATTAGAATATAACATGCACTGTTTACAATACCCAGAACTTTTAAAAGTATATAAATTTCTTCTAACCATCTCATTGACTCAAGTTTCTTGTGAACGAGCATTTTTCGGGCAAAATCGAACCGTCACCTCCTCGTGGTGCCCGCTGGATACCCAACTAACGACGGTAATGGCGAGTGTGGGACGCCATATTCCTGCTTACCAGCGTGGGGCTAGCAACCCTGCCTGGCATTACCCAATTGCTACGAACCCTGAAACACGGCCTCGGATTGGATTGGATAAACGGCAACGACAACGGCAACGAAAAACGGACTACTCTATTGGATCTTGGAACGTTCGAACACTCAATACAACAGGATCACTGCGAGAACTTCTCAAGGAAGCCTCGACATACAATATTAACATCCTGGCGGTCCAAGAAACGAAATGGCTTGGCAATGAAATAAGTGACTTAAGATCGCATTCAATATTCACAAGCGGCAAACCAACCGGAAACAAGGAATTTGGAGTCGCCTTCGTTGTAGCATCTTCATTTAAACATCTCATAACTGACTTCAAACCGGTGAATGAACGATTATCTGCGATCCGTATGAAAATGAAGTTCTTTAATGTATGGCTAATCAACTGTCATGCTCCAACTGAAGAGAAAGAAGAAATCGTCAAAGACGAATTCTACAACATCCTAGGAAGGACATACGATTCACTACCCTCAAATGATATCAAAATCCTACTAGGGGACTTTAACGCTAAAGTGGGACGAGAAGAAACTCACAGAGGGACAACGGGAGGGCATAGTCTCCATGAAAGTACCAACAACAATGGTCAGCGACTAGTTGATTTTGCGACCAGCAAAAACATGGTGATAAGCTCTACCTACTTTCAACACCGCGACATCCACAAACAAACTTGGATGTCACCCGATGGACGAATCTTCAACCAGATCGATCACTTCGTCATCGAAAAAAGAGCTGCTACAAGTGTGCTTGACGTTAGATCATACCGTGGTGCTAACTGCGGCTCAGACCACTATCTCGTCAAGGCAAAATATCGCTGCCGCATAACAAGATGCACCACCAAGAAAAAGAGCAGGACTCCTAAGTTCAAGGTGGAGTGTCTGAAAAACGAAACAGTAGCAGCAAATTATCAAGAGAAACTGACGAATTACCTTGTCAATACACCGCCGGCAGGTACGGACACATCGCTTGAACAAATGTGGTCGCAGCTTAAAGAAGGCGTAACATCAATAGCGGAAGAAACCGTAGGAAGACAAACGACGTCGAAAAGAAACGATTGGTTCGACAAAGAATGTGAAGATGCTCTCAAAAGTAAAAAAGAAGCCTATTTACAATACATTGAAAGACCGACAAGAGCCAAGAAGCAAAAATATGACGAGCTAAGACGGTTAGCTAAAAAAATAGTCAGACGCAAGCGTAGAACATATAACAACCAGACTATCCAGAAGATCAATGACGATATGTGCAGAAACGACACACGGGACGCCTATGCAGCATTGAAGCGACTTAGACAAGGCTACAAGCCGCAATCAAGCCTATGTAGAGACAAGCAGGGAAATATTTTAAGCGACCCAGACGACATCAATCACAGGTGGACTGAATATTTTTCTGAGCTACTAAATCCACCATCAGTAACTACATCCCTGCCAATAACGATTCCTGAAGATGCTGACCTATGCAGTCCATCTTCGTCAATACCATCTATTGAAGAGGTTCAAGCAGCCATACAACAGCAAAAAGCAAATAAAGCACCCGGAATCGACAATTTACCAGCAGATCTCCTTCAAAAAGGTGGACCAATACTAACGCACCGCCTCCACCAGATCATCTCCAAGGTATGGGTCGATGAAAAATTACCTGATGATTGGCGGACGGCCATCATATGTCCCATACATAAGAAAGGAGATAAGCTTAGATGTGACAACTACAGAGGCATTTCACTGCTGTGTACGTCCTACAAGATCCTGACCAAAATTATTAATAAAAGATTGACACAGTACACTTCCACAATAATTGGCGAATACCAAGGCGGTTTCAGATCCGGTATGTCGACGATAGATCAACTATTCTCAGTAAAACAGGTGCTGGAAAAGTGCTGGGAATACAATATTGACGTGCACCAGGTCTTCGTAGACTTCCAACAAGCATACGATAGTATAGATCGAAATATACTATATAAAATAATGCTTGATTTTGGGATACCTAGCAAACTTATACGAATGACCAGACTAACGATGACCGACACACGATCTAAAGTCAGATGTCAAGGCGATCTGACTCAAAGCTTCGACACCAGCTCAGGTCTTAAACAGGGTGATGGCCTCGCCCCCATACTCTTCAATTTGGCCCTAGAGTATGTCATCAGGAAGATTAAAGTAGACAATGCGGGAACGCTACTCTTTAAGTCTACTCAAATAGTAGCGTACGCCGATGATATCAACATCATGGCCCGATCTCTATCTCGTGCCAAAGAAGCGTTTACTGAGCTGGAGTCAGCGGCTAGGCAAGTCGGCCTAAGGGTCAATGTGAACAAGACCAAATATATGACCCAGTCAAGGAAAAAGACGCCAAATAGACAAAACATGACGATAACTAACTACAGTGTGGAAAGCGTTAACTCTTTTATTTATCTTGGTGTCAACCTCGCCAAAGACGGGGATGAAAAGGACGAAATTGAACGGCGAATTGGTCTAGCCAATAAAATATATTTTTCAGTCCTCTCGGTGATTAAAAATAACAAAGTGCACCGAAAAAATAAGCTGCGCGTCTATAAAACGATCATCCGTCCTGCATTGATTTACGGATGTGAAACATGGACTTTGACTCAAGCCTCAGAAAAAAGGATTGACGTCTTCGAACGCCGCATTTTGAGACGTATTCTGGGGCCCGTGAAGGACGGACCGGACTGGCGAATCCGGTACAACCATGAGTTGTACGCTCTTTATGACGAGCCACCGGTATCGATTCTGACGAAACTGCTACGACTTCAGTGGGCTGGCCATGTGGAGCGTATGGCTGACGGGCGAATTCCCAAACGCTCCATGAAAGGCCGAGCAACAGGAAGCCGCCCACCAGGAAAACCACGCAAACGATGGGAGGATGCAGTTGACAACGACAGCGAATCCTTGCTGGGATTCACTAATTGGAGGACGCGGTCGCTGGACCGAGACAGTTGGAGGCAGTGTCTTCGGGAGGCCAAGGCTCGATTTGGGCTGGTGCGCCATTGATGATTGATTGAGCATTTTCTTAATTGAAAATGATTAAAACCATATTGAAATCGTCTTTGACAAACGAAAATTTAGAATCTTTACTGTTAATGCACTCAAAAGCTGATATTTTAAACTCCATAGATCCAGACACCGTCATTGATTATCTTTGTCACTCCAGCTCTGAATTAAAAAGACTTCTTCAGGTTTAGTTTGCAAATTTGTTGCGGATAAGTTTTCATATTTTTTTGTGCACATTTCTCAATTCTTCCAAATTTGGAATACATTTAAATTTCCCTCAGTACACTGCCAAATAATCAGCATTGGCAGTACTAAATCCCAAATTGGTAATCCACCACACTTGCTGTCTCTCTCAAGAGGTGAGTTCAGGTAATCGAGCGCGAATCGGTTCTTTTTGCATTTTGTCGCCCTCTGATTGGCCGAAAACATTTTGCGAATTACCATATATGGTAATAAATAAAGCGAAAATGCTTCGACTCGTGATCGCGGTGAAGTGAGTGTGAGAGGGGAGAGTTGAGTGGAGTTGAGTTGGAAAAAAGTGCTGACCGAAGACGGTCACGGATTCGGCTCCGCGTGGCGAGAAAAAAAAAATTTGTTGGCATGAAAAAAATCATCCGCGAATCTCGCTGGAAAAATGTTTTATGTGGTGGAAGGCAAAGCTGAAGTCCAAGCATAAGTGCCAGCGGCTACCGACAAATTCATCGACGTGGATTTCATTGCAACTTGTTGCGAGCTATGCAAAATCAACAGTCCAAAACTCGAAGAGTTGGCCAACCAGGATGGTGACCAGGTTATTATATTGAAGGTTGAGGTCAACGATTGCAAGGATTTGGATTGTGAACATTGTTTGTCGAGGAGATCAACATGTGGATTCATCAGAAACGGCAAAAACATCAACTCTTTTGTCGGGGCGAATGCTGAAGAATTAGAAACAAGGTTTGCCAAGCACTTGGAGGCAAGCTCCTAATAATTGAAAGTGAAATGCATTAATACTTGTGAATATTAATCGTACTGCTAGTACTGTTGTTCCGACAACCATAAGTTTTTTTTGTAATATATCGTCATAAATTTCGGGTACAATTGTTATGTCCAGGGCCGGATCTAGCCTAATTGGCGCCATGTGCCAAATCCATTTGCTACGCCCCCATTTATAGACGTATACGTGACTTTTTATCGAGGAACCTTCAGGGGTGCTCTCTTACAGAGCCCTCTAACGATAATCATGTATATATCTAGACAAGAATAATATTTATAATAATAATAATAATAATAAAAGTTCAGATCTAAAACGAAATTAAAAACATGTAAGCCGCGAGCGAAAAACTGCTGAAAATTTCAATTTACGGACCAATTACAATAACTTACCTACACTAGGAAGTTAATAAAATTCAACAAAACAAAGAATTCACAAATACAGGTATTAAGTACCTTTCGTAAATTTAAAGAAATTGGACTTTCCTAGCCTTCAATTTTGCGAAATCTTCTATTAAATCATCATATTCTAACGGTTATACTAGCTCCTTTTCTATTGCTAAAATGGACAATCCTACCAAACGATCTTGAGTCATTGTTGTCCGTAAATAATTCTTTATGATCTTCAACTTCAAAAAACTACGTTCTCCTGATGCTACTGTTATTGGTAAACTGTTCAATATTTTGAGAGCAATAACTGTATTTGGAAATACTTGACCCAAATTTGCATCAAATATGTAATTCAAAACTTCCAAACTCGAATTATCCGATTTAATGAGTGGCGAAAGTATTAACAACTCTTGATATAACTCTTCACCATTCAAATCTCTAGAGTCTTTATGGCTTAAAGCAGAATCTAAATTTTTGCACAAAGTTTTCAAGTTATTTAATTTGCACGCTTCATTTATATTATATAAAAAAGAAAATATGTTATTGTGATTTCGCAATTGCTCAAATCTTTCATTAATAGAACTAATTGCCTGGTAGAGTATTTTATAATAGAAATTAATTTTAAAACTTAGTTTAGGATCAAATATTGTTTCAGAACATTCATTTATGTACATTTTTTTCGGCGACGAGAACGTAAAGAAGAGGGACTTGGAAACTGGGAGGGTATACCTAAATCTAAAGCAATAATCTCGGTTTTATGAATATATTCGCTAAAATTTTTATCTGTGCGCATGTCAACCAGATAGTTACGAGTTTGTTCAAGGATTTCAATACTTGCAGGCAAATTAACTCGTTGTCCTTGTAAATACTTACTAGCAATGTTTATTTTTTGTAGTATATCATACCATACTAATAAACTACAAATAAATTTGAAATCCAATATCTAATTTCCTAAAGATTCAGCTGTGACCTTAACTTCTGAATTTCCATTTTCAGCGATTTCAATTAGGGTTTCATAAATGTCTCCTAAATTATTTTTTAGAGACTTCAAAGCATCTATTCTACTCTCCCATCTCGTTTCGGATAGTGGTTTAAGGGTTAAATTAGGAACCTTTTTTGTATGTATCCCACCTGTTCGTCGAACTTGATACGAATACATACAAATTTTGAACTACATCGAAAAATTTAACAGCGTCTAATGAACAACGGGCAGAATCATACAACTAAATTTAAAGAATGAGAACAGCATGGAACGAAAAATGCTCTAGGCTCGAGAGACCTTATTCCGTTTTGCATTCCAGACTGTTCGCCCTTCATGTTGGACCCATTATCGTAGCCTTGACCTCTACAATTGCTTAATAATATATTCAAATTAATCAGTTCTTGTAAAATTAAGTCCGTGAGTCCTTCACCAGATTTATTTTTACATTCCAAAACTCCTAAGAAAAGCTCCCTAATTTCAAATGTATTATTATGTCGATGAACAAATCTGATGATCAAGGTAACTTGTTCAACATGACTTTTGTCAGGAGTTGAGTCGACAATAATTGAAAAATGTTTTGCTTCTTGGATCATGGAAACTATTTTATTTTTAACCGCCTTAGATATTATGTCAATTAATTCATTTTGAATGGTTTTGCTGAGATATTTATTCTGCAAATTTTCATCATTAATTCGCCTCAAATGTTCCCTAAACACAATATCGAATTTCCCCACAGCTTCTACAAGTTTCAAATAATTGCCATTTTGAAAGTCATTCAATTTTTCGGAAGTGCCTCGAAATGCTAAGGACTGGGTACCGAGAAATTTCACAATAATTAACAATCTATGAAGGACGTTATTCCAATGAGAAACTTCGGCCTTCATTGCACTTTCCAAGCCATAATCATTAGTTTGGTTTTTTTTAAAACCTAATTCTAACGCTTTCCATGACCTAAAATTGTCCATATGAAGCGAACTGTTCTCATGGCTTTTAAGTAATTGACTAATATGACTCCAATCTAATGCTTCACAACTAGACAATGCATGAGCAAAAAAACAATAAACGGCATCTTTAGATGTAGAATAAACTAACCAAGGTCGTGAAACTTTATCGCCATTTGCTGAAGTTCTTTTATATGAGGAAGCACTAAATTTCCTATTGTTGTTTTTGGGGAAATTAAAGTCTGCTATTTACGTTGGGCCCATAAGTACTATTTTCCTAACCAAATCATCAGTTAAATCATCCCAATTATTTGGATCTCTTAAGTCTAAAATACCAGGTAAAATTGGTTCAGTGACTATTTGTTGAACACCAATTGATTCGCCTTCTAGATCACAAACACTAGTCGACGTGCCAGCTAATTCAGACACATTAACTAAAGTATCGACGGGCTCACTAAAAGTTTCACTTCTTCCTGGGTCACAAAACAATTTCAACTCTTTAGAAGTAACACTTGTTCCCGGCTCACTAGAAATTACACTTGTTCCTGGTTCAGATAATAATCTTAACAAGATTCCAGATTGTTTTTTATTTTCTTCAACGTGAATTTTCCGCCGTTTTCTATACTCGGCTCCTGATAATTTAGCTCTTTTCATTTTTATATATTTATTTATTAATTGCTTATTTTATCAATTTGCACAACGTTTTTGAAATCCTTCGTCTTACTTTTGTCACAAAACAAAGCACGATTGGAGAATTTCCTCTCTGCCTGCTGGCTAATATTTGACATAGAATTGCTTACTATGATCGGGGCTTCCATCTTCGTGGAATTCCACTAAATATAGAAGATTTTAGTTGTCGGTGAAATATGATGTGCATCAATAAATTTCTAGCCTATCCTTAAAGTTCTTAAATTCTACGTATCAAATCATCCTGAAGCCAAGAGTTTTAAAAGTCGCTATTCTAGCACCCTTTGTGTATGGTTTGGATGTCGACACCGACCGTATATATCAATCGGGAGCCTCTGGGCTTTGACATGGACTGAGTGTGCATGTTTTAAATTTGCTCATCTAGCGCCCTTTGCATACGAATTTTGATGTCGAAGCCATTCTGAGCGGCACGTAAGGGGCCAAATAGACGAGAGGCGACTTCACGATATGGACATCTGAATCAGACTTGCCACGAAAAAATTCACGCAACTCAAATTTATGTGTGAAATGCATTTTGTATTTGATACCGATATTATACAATAGAGTAGAATTAGTTTTGTAACTTGCCATTTGTTCGTGTAGCAGTCTGGCGCCCTTATTAATTGGCGCCCTGTGCAAGTGAACGTTGTGCTCATATGGCTGGTCCGGGCCTGGTTATGTCTACCCTTTACTTAATTTTCATGTTTAAATCGATTTGAAATCAGTAGTATTGTTCTGTTACCTTAAAGAAAAGAAATTAAAAATTAAGTTCTAATGAAGTGTGAATAATAATATGAAGTGAGTTTTCATGGTTTCTCCCCTCCTCAGCGTGTGCGTGATTCGGTTTAGTCCAGTTCTTGCTGTTTTTTTTTCTCTATGTGATTTTGCTTAGCCCACGACCCGGTGAGCTAGCCGGTTTCGAAATTTTTTATCTATGGTCGCCACTATGCGGCCACTGTTGGTGGGTGCACGCCTCCTCTCGGCAGTCACCTTCCATGTTGCGTACAAAGTGGCGGGGCACATGGAGGTGAGTGAATGCGGGGCACGCAACACATGGCGCCCAAACGTTTCGGCCTTTTGCCTTGCTAAATTGTGAATTCTAACCTCTAAATTCAAGTTTCATAGTGTTGTCGAAATTCGGCAAAGTGTCGGGTAATTCGCGTAGTTTGTTTGAATCGGGATTGTGATTATCTCGATCACACCCATTAATCGCTTCCACGTTTGAAACCGTCGCAATCCCAATTTCGACCCACTTCTATATATAAATAAATAAAATAAATTCACTTTTAACTTGTAGTCGTCGAATAATTTGTTCGAATCGTGAATCATCTCGTTTTACGTACTTCACATTTTGTTGTTACACACAATTTAAGTGTCTAATTAAATTTTGTATCTGATCGCGTATTGTCTGTGTTGGGGAGACCTTCAAAAAAAAAATATATATATATATATATATATATATATATATATATATATATATATATATATATATATATATACTATATAGTCACTTCATGTTATTCCGATTCGTATGTGAATCGACACAATAATACTAAGTCATACTTTTGTAAAATACTTTTGTAAAACACTTTTGTAAACGCTTTTGTAAAACACTTTTGTAAAAACTTATGTAAAACTATTGTAAACCACTCACACTCACACTCCTACAATCGGTTTCGGTAGTACGCGTTTAGTATCTTCGCTGCGTTTAGTAGTTGAACGTATCGCCCATTGGCGTATAATTGATATATTTAGCGTAGTTTTGTGGCGTTTCGCTATAAACGAGTAATTTGGACCGCCTTTTTGAGTTAGCCATAATATCGTTAGTTGTAATATAGTATCGTGTACTATAGTATCGTATAATAGCGTATCTTATAATATCGTTTCATGTGATATCCTATTCAGCAAAATAACTTAAACTTTTTATAAAATCCGCGCAAACATTTAGTCGCTCTATCACTTAACTCTACATATAATAACTAATATCTTAATTTATATATCATTCTATGCTGCAACATGGATGGTTGGTTGGTTGGTTGGTTGTAGTGGCAGCCCTCTTTGCCAAAAAGATGGCTCACTTAGGCCAAGATAGGCCCATTGTGATACCACAAAAAGACGAGGGTGGCACTAGAACCTGTGAGATGACGAGAACCATTCCGTTTCCCCTATGAAGTCGGCTATGCAGCCGATATTCAAATCAGCTACTTCCGTGAGGCTGTCCAGGAATGGTGAGCCTAAGGTTTTCATGCGTTTCCTGGACAGTGCCGGGCATTCACACAGAAAGTGTTGGACTGTCTCTTCCTCTTCTTCCGATCTGCAACTCCGGCAGAAATCGTTGAAGGGAACGCCCAACCTCTCTGCGTTTCTGCCAATAAGATAGTGTACCGTCAGTATGGACACGATAGAACTCAAGGTTTCACGACTCGTGCTCAGGAGCTGCTTGGTGCGTCTGGAACTCAGTGCACGCAAAGATTGCCTGGTTGTCCTGCAGGTTTCCTCCAACAACCAAGCTCTATTTGCAGCCTTGATGTAATGCCGCTTAAATCTTAGCTTTATAGAAGCTAGAGGTTGACCAACTTGGGGTGTGAGTGTATACTCCTGGAGCACAGTGCAAGCTCACGCTAAGGCATCCACTTCGCAATTTCCCGGTATATCACTATGTCCCGGTACCCAGTGTAGAGTCACTTCACAGTGCAGTGACATCACGTTCAGCTGTGTACGGCATTCCATCACCATCACGGATGAGGTGTACACGTTGGATAGTGCTTGGATAGCAGCTTGACTGTCGGAGAAAATATTCAGGTTTCTTATGGAAATTTTCTGATTTTTCAGCCAGTCTACTGCCTTGTATATCGTAATGACCACTGCCTGAAAAACACTGCAGTAGTCTGGAAGCCGGAAGGATAGTTTCAGGCCTAGTTGTTCCGAGAAAACGCCACAGGCAACTTTTCCGTCCATTTTGGAGCCATCAGTGTAGATGTCGACCGATTCCTGCATCCCACCTCTTTCTATTGCCCAGTCATCCCTGCTGAGGATGACTGACCTGAAACTATGATGAAAGCAGGGAATCGGGGGCGCAAGGTCTACTTCCCCTGGCGTTGGTCCATCCCTCCGAAGTATGGGGGAGTGGCCAACATTTCCCTCTTCCCAGAGATGTAGTGCTTTTAATCGAATCGCAGAGCACTTGGCCTGCTGTCTCGTAAGGAGCTCCGTCGGGAGCCAATTCAATAGCATAAACAGTGCCGTTGTCGGGGTAGTGCGTAAGGCCCCGGTGATTGCAATAGCTGCAATCCTTCTGACCCTGCTTAGCAGGTTTGTATTGGATGGTTTTGCAATAGCTGGCCACCAAACAACTGCGCCATACAGAAGAATTGGTTCCACTATCGCCGTATAGAGCCATGATACGATTTTGGGTTTCAATCCCCAATTTTTTTCCAATGGCTCTTTGCAGCAGTAGATTGCGCATGACGTTTTTCATGTTCTTTCTTCTATGTTCGCTTTCCACGCGAGCTTGGAGTCCAGAATTAGACCCAAATACTGAACTTGATGAGACGGTATGAGGCTTATCTCATCGAGTTTGGGTGGGAGAAATCGCGGAATTTTGTACCTTTTTGTGAACAGCACAAATTCCGTTTTCTGCGGATTAATCTTTAGACCGCACTCTTTGCCCCACTTGGTACAAATACTCGGGCAAAGTTAAGTCTCTCAGATAGGGTGTTTACGAATTTGTCCGAAATTGCTATTGCAAAATCGTCTGCATAGGCTACGATTTTGTACCCAGTCGCTTCTATTGTTGACAGGAGTTTGTCCACCACTAAGTTCCATAGAAGGGGTGCCTCTGCACGTCCTCCTTCTTAGTATACTGTCTCCTAGTGTGGAGTTAATGCTCTTGCTGCTTAGCAGTTGTACGATAAACCTAATCAGATTACCATCCACATTGTTTTCCCCGAGTGCCTTCTCAATAGCCTTGTGGCTGATATTTTTGAAAGCCCCTTCGATGTTTATAAAAACCGCCTGCGTGTATTCTTTGACGCTTAGCGACTTTCTAATGTAGCTGGTGAGCGAGTGAAGAGCTATTTCAACCGATCTCCCTTTTGTATATGCGTGCTGTGCATTAGAGAGTGGTTTCAGAGTAGCTCTCAAATGAATCTCTATCAGTCGTTCCAGAGTTTTCAGCAGAAAAGAGGTGAGGCTGATAGGTCTATAGTCCTTAGGTGAGGAGTGGGATGTCTTGCCCGCTTTGGGTATGAAGACTATTATAGCTTCTTTCCACCGCTGTGGAATGTAAGCCATCTGAAGACATGCTTTAAAGATGGCTCTTAGCCATGGAAGCGCTATATTGATTTCCTGCTGAATTTCAACGGGTGAGATGTTGTCCATTCCAGGGGATTTAAAAGGTTGAAATGAGCTGATTGCCCAGCGAAGGAGCTTGTCATCTACAGGCACAGCGGCTGACAGGCAGTTCGGGGCCGTATGTGGATCAGCTTCATCAGCCACATCCTCACTGCCCGGGAAGTGCGTGTCCATGAGAATGGCTAGCGCCTCAGAGCTGGATTTAGTCCAGACCCCATTCGCATCTTTGACAGACCCCAAAAATAAGGGGGAGCTCGTCATAACCTTACGCAGACGACTGACATCCTTGAAGTGTTCTATTTCTGCACAGAAACTTCTCCACGAGGAGCGTTTAGCTTTTCTGATGGAGCATTTGAACTCCTTCAGTTTCAGTTTATAGGAAGACCAGTCATTGGATTCTTTAGCCCGATTGAAGGACTTCCTACATTCCTTCCGCAGTTCCGCAATGTCACTATTCCACCATGGGGGCTTATATTTCCCTGTAGGCTTCGTTGGACTACATGCAGATCTTGCTGCTTCATTGAAGGCAAATGTAAGGGTCCCAACGGCTTCCTCCAGACCACCTATGTCTTCAATCTTGGGAGGTTCACCCTCTAGTGTAGACTCGAATACTGATTAGTATTTGAGCCAATCCGTCCTCCTTTTGTTGATGAAGGCTGGATTTTTCGGAGGGTCAAACGCCACATCGAACATTATGCAACATGGATATTCCTCAGGCATTTTGGTCCAAAGTAGTATCTTCTCCGGTTACGCCTCGGGAAATCCGACCAGGGAGTGAGTCCAATCCTTTCTCTGTTAATCTTCCGCTACAAGTGTCTGAAGTGGGAGGCAGTTCCACACCTAATCAATCCGTTGTAATAAACATTCCGCCCGAACAATGTCAGGCACTCATCATTTTCAACAGTCCGAAACACATTGTGACTGAAAAACCTATCCACACTGCGGATTTATATATGTTAAATCAAGGTGAACACTTTTGGTATGTAAGTCCGACACAACCTGTAGTTGAGGTGAAGTCTCCACCCCCTACGTATCCAGACGTTCATTATACCCACAGTTTTTCTCCAGCTGTGAGAGAAACCTTAAAGACCTCTGTTCGTCATAATGTACCAATATTTAAATGGGGCATCACGTTTGATGGAACCAACTCTAGTCTCAATGCTGAGACCTTTATATTCCAAGTCGAGACTCTCTCTCGCACATATCAGGTTTCGTTTGCAGAACTCATCGCGAGTTTCCATTTATTAGTTCGTGGACCAGCAGCTGTCTGGTATTGGAAATATCTCCAACTACATCCCCAGTCCTTTGATTGGTACGGCTTTAAGGCCGCTTTTCTGAGTCGGTATGGCTCTCTTACCTCCGATGTGGATATCCGACGACGTATTGACACGCGGATTCAAAAACCCTCTGAAACATTCATTGAGTTCTTTGATGCTGTTGAAGGACTGACTCTTCAGCTTCGGCATCCATTACCGGATACCGACCTACAAGTCATCTTGTATCGTAACATTTCCACCCGTCTGAGCGATCACCTAGCTGGTCGCACCTTTAACAACACTCGCGAACTAGTCCAATGTTATATTTCCGTCGAGAGTGTATGGAACATCAACACTCCTGTAAAACGGACTATTCCTTTCGTGCGGCGTTCGGTGCACGAAATTCATCTTACGTCCGGGTCGCAAAACACCGATCTTATCAACTCTCGTCGTTCTTCTGATAATCCATTCAGACAAGCAGACGTATCTCCTACCGTTCGCTTTTCCGAAACTTTTTCTAACTCAGTTATCTGTTGGAACTGTAAGCGTAGTGGGCATTCCTTCGGAAATTGTCCAATTCCGGTAAATCGACTTTTCTGTTTTGGGTGTGGCCACGATGGTGTCCTGAAAAGTAACTGTGTTAAGTGCAATCCGTCGGGAAACGGGCGAAGGAGTGTGTCGTTTGCGGGGAATCGATCCACTCCAGTCATCGCCAACACCATGCCCCTGAATCGGTCCGACCGAACAAAACCATGTTTTCCAGTCAGATCCGAAGCAAATACGCGTCTGTAAATCCGGTACCTTCCTTCTCTGACATCTCTACGAAAGAGGTTATCATCCAAACGGACCCCAATATCAATTTAAAACCTGTTGTGGTACCTGTAGAGTCCATACATAGTGATCCTGTTTTCGTAACGGCACCTCATATAATGCATCCTTCTATTAAATCTAAATGTCGCCTACTGTCCAATAGTCGCCTATGTCGGTGTAAACGTACGGCATTATATTTTTTTAAACTTCGTCAACTGCGTAAGGCAGTAATACATTCCATATATTCCGATGATCCGTCTGCTGATTCCCGACCTTTTCGTGAAATAGGCATTAATGGGCATAAACTCGCTGGGTTACTCGATAGTGAAGCTAGCGTTAGCGTTTTGGGTCACGGGGCTTTAGAGCTTATATCTAAATTACAACTTTATCTGCATTCTTCCAAACTCCATATTAGTACTGCTTCTGGACAACATGTCTCCGCGTTAGGTTATGTAGACACTTCAGTCTCCTTCGGAAACTTAATCAAACCCATTCGATTTTTAGCAGTCCCTTCTCTAGCACATTCCGTGTATCTTGGTATCGATTTTTGGAACGCATTTAATATCGTACCTTTTTAGTTACTTTCTCTACAAGTAATTAATACTGTTTCCAACTCTGACGGCGATGTGTATCATCATCTACCTACCGCGCAGCAAATGCAGCTTCAATCTGTTATCCAGACCTTTCCGTCCTTTAACGAGCGTGGCTTGGGGAAAACTTCTCTTTTGAGTCATACTATCGATACGGGTTCTGCTGAACCCGTTAAACAACGTCACTATTCAGTGTCTCCTATTATTCAATCTCAGTTATATTCCGACATAGATCGTGTGCTTTCTCTTGGCGTTATAGAGGAAAGTCAGAGCTCATGGAGTTCTCTCGTCACTTTGGTCCGCAAACCCGGTAAAAATCAGCTACGTCTGGACGCTCGTCGGGTTAACGAAGTCACTATCAAGGATGCATATCCCCTTCCGCTAATTGAGGGTCTCTTATCTCGTCTACAATCTACTAAATTTATAACCAGTCTAGATCTCAAGGACGCCTTCTGGCGAATTCCGTTATCTTTGGAGTCTCGCGAAAAGACCGCTTTTACAGTCCCTGGTCGTCCCCTATAGCATTTTACTGTTATGCCTTTCGGTCTTTGCAACGCCCCACAAACTATGTATCGCCTCATGCATAAAGTCATTCCGCACGAGTATCATGACAAAATTTTCGTCTATCTAGACGATATAGATCTCTTAAGTAAATTAGCTCAATTTCTCACTTCTGCAGGCCTTACTATTAACAAAGAAAAAAGTAAATTCCTTCAACGCGAGATCGAATATCTCGGATACATAGTCAGGGACGGTATCCTAAAAACCGATTCGGATAAAATTTCTAGTATTGTTGACTACCCCACTCCTAGGTCCGCTAAGGACGTATGGCGTTTTGTGGGAATGGCGGGTTGGTATCGGCGTTTCATCCTTCGTTTCGCCAGTATCACTGCGCCTCTAACCAATTCACTTCAGAGCAAGCGTTCGTTTAAGTGGAACGACTCCACCGAAAACGCTTTCTCGCAAATAAAACAAGCTTTAATTTCGGCTCCAGTTTTAATTAATCTAGACTTTAGTAAATCCTTCTTTATACAGTGTGACGCCAGTACTACCGGTATAGGTAGCGTGTTATTTCAAAAGGATGAGGATGGTAAAGAGCATCCTATTGCTATTATGTCCAGTAAATTAAATTCTGTCCAACGTAAATATACTATCACTGAACTCGAATGCTCGAATGATGATGATGATGATCGAGGGGTTTTCTTTTACTATCATTACCGATCATGCCAGCCTCAAATGGCTGATGCGACAAACTGATCTTTTCGGCAGACTGGCTCGTTGGAGTCTCAAACTACAAGGATATGACTTTCAAATTCAACACTGCAAAGGCTCCGTAAATGTCGTCCCAGACGCGTTGTCGCGCGTACATGAAGGTATTGTAGCCGGCAATATCTCTATTCTCTCCGATCAAACTTTAACTTCAATTCTTCCGGAACATGGTTCTCTGCATCCTTTAATTCTTGAGTCAGCCTTTAGTGAACCTTCATATCTAGAGCGTATCAATCTCCTACATCAAAACCCCGATAAATTTTCTAATATTTGGGTACAAAACGGAAAAATTTATATTAATACCGGTGTCATGTCGGATGACCAAGTAAATATCCCTCAAACTAAACTATGGGTGCCCGACAGTGTCCAACAACTACTTATCTCTCACAGTCATAGCTCCCCTGTATCCGCACATGGTGGTGTCCATAAAACCGCCGAAATATTGCGTCGTTACTTCTATTGGCCTAGTCTCAAACTCGACGTTCGTAAATTTATTAGTCAATGTTCTGTTTGCAAACAGACAAAATCTAATAACCAAACTCTTCGTCCTCCGCTCGGACAAATTCGTATTTCTGAGCGTCCAATGCAACGCCTGTTCATTGACTTTCTGGGTCCATATCCCCGTTCTAAGTTCGGAAATACGCAACATTTCGTGGTGCTAGACCACTATTCAAAGTTTATATGGCTCAAGGCTATGCCTAAAGCAACGGCCGAATCCGTTGTGAATTTTCTTTCCGAAAATATTTTCCATACTTTTGGCGTCCCTTAATTTATTCATTCCGATAACGGAGTGCAATTTGTGTCTAAAGTTTTCACGCAACTTCTGTCAGACTACAATATAACCCAAGTCTTAAATTCTCGATATTCTCCGCAGTCCAACGCTTTTGAGCGTGCCAATCAATCCATTCTATCCGCTATTCGCTCTTATATTGGTGACGGCCATCGTAATTGGGACCGTTCCCTGGTGGAGACATGCGCTGCATTTAGGAACATAGTGCATGATTCCACTGGTTGTTCACCGCACTTCCTGATGTTCGGATTTCAGGCTATTAGACATGACTTCGACTACACTCTCTTACGTAAATTATTTTCTTTAGCTGATGGCCAACTAAGTGTCACGAAGCGCAATGACAAAATGCGCGATATTCAAATCAGGGTCCACTCTAAACTCCAAGAATCATACCTAAAGGGCAAACGCAGATACGACTTGCGTAGTAAGCCCCAAATGTTTCAGCCCGGTCAAGCTGTATATGTCCGTAATCGAACCGAACCGATCAACGGCCTTACTCAAGAGTAAGGCCGTTGATCGGTTTTCCGCCAAACTTGCCCCGAAATTTGTGCCGGGAATCATTGTTCGACCTGTGGGACAGGTTGCCTACGAAGTTCGGGATATGTCCGGTAAAACTCTTGGTGTATGTCACGCACAGGACATTAAGAGTTAACTTCGATCTGTATATTTTGTTGATGCCTATCTGTATATATATCATACATATATAAGTATGTCATAGCTTTGGTATAAAAATTACTCTAGATAGTATTAGGTGAGGTTGTTCATATCGGTAGTATTTAGTACAGGGTGATTAGATATTAGTTAGTTTGTTCCTGGTCCAATGAATTTTCCTAATGGCCTCGTCATGTGACGTAACGGTTGCATTAATGTGGACGTATATTAGTAAGCTTGTTTCGTAGTCCAATGAGTGTTCCTAATGGCCACGTCGTGTGACGTAACGGTTGCATTAGTGTGGACGTGTATTGTATTAGTATATATATCTGCATCGCATATAGTTAGGTTGTACCTCATTTAGCATCTGTTCATATATCTTCAGTTTGTCTTATTGGGTTTGGAGTCATAAAATGCTAGAGAATTGACGACCTCTGGGGTCCCTAAACTAGTCCGCGTTGAGCGTTGACGTCTGTATATAATGTAGATATTTTGGTGTTATGTATATTATCATATTAGTTTATATCTTGAATAATAGGGTTTGTAGTCATAAACAACTAAGGCAGTGACGATCCTTGGGGTCCCTTAATAATTGCTCACAGGAAGTGAGACCATGTATTTTTTTGTATTCTAACCATAGCTCTTTATCTTCCGAATATTAACCATTTTACCTATCGGAATCTGGTATTACTCATCTTTTCATTTCCGGTATACAACCGTTTCAGTTGCTAGTCAACTTTGTTAGGGGGGGGGGTCATATAGAACTCAAAATTTAATGTATTGGTCTTCGTGTTTTAAGTTCTAGTTTGTTTCCTTTGGCCGATCCGAGACTGGGGGGGAAAGCTGTCAGGTTAGACCTGAGGTTCTCTATGGGGTTTCGATACAGAGGGCAACGGTCGATCCTTTTTGGTTAGTACAGCTCAACCTCAGTGTAAAACTCGGACGGACTACCATTTCGTTTTCCGTGTATTGTAGTGTCCCAGATATCTTTTCGTAATGTTATCCATGATCTGTAATAGTCAGTTTCATTAATCATCTTTCCAACACGCCCGTGTTTCATTTTGTTTTGAAAAATCAGTAACCCTCCGTCGATAGGTTCCGTTCCTGCTTTAGGCTAGTTCGACTACTTAGTTAGTTTTGAAGGCTTATTTCAGGTAAAACTGTCGAGTGAGTAGGGTTACCTTAACGTAATACCGTATCAAGGAACTTGCGTGAACATGTATGATGATTTCGACGTTAAGACGTTTTGATTACATCTGCTGAGCTTCCCGTAAGACTTCCCATTTTGTTAAAACCCTCCTGGTTCGTTTGAGTGAGCATGATGATTTCGACGTTTAGACGTGTTGACTACATCTGCCTAGCCTCATACCAACCATGAGATCTTTCATTACTTAGAGTTCATACATAGCCCGGCTTTATTGTGGAGAGACTCTTCTCAGGGCGGGGTCGTCCCCACGTTCTGTTGCGGATCAGTTTTCATTTTTTTGTGAATATTTCTCAATTCTTCCAAATTTGGAATACATTTAAATTTCCCTCAGTACACTGCCAAATAATCAGCATTGGCAGTACTAAATCCCAAATTGGTAATCCACCACACGCGCTGTCTCTCTCAAGAGGTGAGTTCAGGTGATCGAGCGCGAATCGGTTCTTTTTGCATGTTGTCGCCCTCTGATTGGCCGAAAACATTTTGCGAATTACCATATATGGTAATAAAAAAAGCGAAAATGCTTCGACTCGTGATCGCGGTGAAGTGAGTGTGAGAGGGGAGAGTTGAGTGGAGTTGAGTTGGAAAAAAGTGCTGACCGAAGACGGTCACGGATTCAGCTCCGCGTGGCGAGAAAAAAAAATTTGTTGGCATGAAAAAAATCATCCGCGAATCTCGCTGGAAAAATGTTTTATGTGGTGGAAGGCAAAGCTGAAGTCCAAGCATAAGTGCCAGCGGCTACCGACAAATTCATCGACGTGGATTTCATTGCAACTTGTTGCGAGCTATGCAAAATCAACAGTCCAAAACTCGAAGAGTTGGCCAACCAGGAAGGTGACCAGGTTATTATATTGAAGGTTGAGGTCAACGATTGCAAGGATTTGGATTGTGAATATTGTGTGTCGAGGAGATCAACATGTGGATTCATCAGAAACGGCGAAAACATCAACTCTTTTGTCGGGGCGAATGCTGAAGAATTGGAAACAAGGTTTGCCAAGCACTTGGAGGCAAGCTCCTAATAATTGAAAGTGAAATGCATTAATACTTGTGAATATTAATCGTACTGCTAGTACTGTTGTTCCGACAACCATAAGTTTTTTATTATAATATATCGTCATAAATTTCGGGTACAATTGTTATGTCTACCCTTTACTTAATTTTCATGTTTAAATCGATTTGAAATCAGTAATATTGTTCTGTTACCTTAAAGGAAAAAAAGAGAAAAATTAAGTTATAATAAAGTGTGAATAATAATATGAAGTGAGTTTTCATAGTTTCTCCCCTCCTCAGCGTGTGCGTGATTCGGTTTAGTCCAGTTTTTGATGTTTTTTTCTCTATGTGATTTTGCTTAGTCCAAGACCCGGTGAGCTAGCCGGTTTCGAAATTTTTTATCTATGGTCGCCACTATGCGGCCACTGATGGTGGGTGCTCCGCACGGGGCCTCCTCTCGGCAGTCACCTTCCATGTTGCGTCCGAAGTGGCGGGGCACATGGAGGATGATTGGCTGGGAGGAAGGTGAGTGAATGCGGGGCACGCAACAAATTCAATCAAAGAACATTACATTTGCAACCATATTTGTTTTTGTTACTTTCCGTAAGAAATTAAGTAGCAAATCCTGATAACTTTTTTTGTACTTGTATGTAATGTAAAATTGTCTCGTCTTAATTTTCTATATGTGTTAGTTAACCAAAATTACACTGATTATGTTTCAACTACTACTTTGTCTGCCCAGAACAGCTTCAAAAAGCTGAGCCAGAGAAACAGGGTCTCAGTTACCTGGGTCCCAGCACATGTGGACATTATAGGTAATGAAGAGGCAGACAAATTGGCTAAGAAGGGAGCAGAGATCACACCGGTTGGTCCTGAGCCTTTTCTGCCAACGAACATAAATCTAATCTCAAAAAAGATCAATGAGACACTCAGGGAAGAACATCGAAGACGATGGCTCAACCTACCAACATGCAGACAGACAAAGCTCTTTCTGCCAAACCTACGACCTGAAGTCGCAAAATACTGTCTGAAACTAAATAGAGTCAGACTGAAAAAACTCACAGAAGTGATTACAGGCCACGGACGCCTGAGAAGTCACCAAGCTCTTCTGCAAATAGTGGACGATGCTTGGTGCACTAGATGTGAGGAGGACAAAGAAACAGCGGCACATTATGTGGGCTACTGTCCCGCGTTCTCCAGACACAGATATAGACCCCTTGGCATGCCTCAAATAGGAGACAAGGAAATCCATACCTTAGCCTTGGACGACCTGATGAGGTTCATCATCTCATCCGGAAGATTCAAGACATAAGCATTAACTCCAGAAAGGAAAAATATGAGGATAGTACAATCGACCAGCAGGTCGCAGTGCTAGGGCTGCAATGCCCACCTCCATGTCATGACGACGACGACGACTACTTTGTCTTTTATTTTGCCCTAAGACAATGCAAAAATTTGAAATGGATCAAATGAACATTAAATTTAGCAAACAATACATGGTCTTTTTGTTTGACAAATACAGGTACGATATGTGTCAGTGTGATGGTCCGTTCGTACCGAGACCAGCTGTCAGAAAAGCATATTGAACCCAGTGTCACGTGAGATTAACGCTTTAGTTATTATATTTCAGAAAACCCGGTAGTCCCCCCCTGCATAGTGCTGGCGCCCTCTGGCCATGGCCGTCCACTTCCTTTACAAGGAATCCAGCACGGGCCTGGCAAAAGGTACCATCCACTCAGCAGTATACATCGAAGAGTGTTTAGAAAAGCAACTTAAACCATTTTTCGAGAAACACGACGCATTTTTAGCATTTTGGCCAGATTTAGCGACAAGTCATTATGCTCTTTCAACAATGAAGTGGTATGAGGACAACAACATTTTCGTGGTACCGAAAGCATCTAACCCTCCAAGCTGTCCAGAACTTCAACTAATCGAAAGATATTGGGCTTAATTGAAGAAAACATTAATGAAAACAAACAAAATTGCTAAGACCGAAAAGAAAATTCAAAATAAGTGGAGAAACGCATATAAAGTGGTCGATGACATCGTTCTACGGAGCTCAATGCGTAAAGTTAACAGAAAGGTCCCAAAATTGTCTTCCTTGAAATGAAAATTTTAAGAATTTTTATGTAAATGTTAGTTAATATAATATAATAATAAAAGAAAGAAAATCAGTTCGATGAAGCAATTATTACCAATTTAAGAGACATAGTTATAACGGTCTTTTTTTGATACCCTCCTTAGAATCGTTGAGTTCACAAAATATACCCACAATTCCCTTTTCTAAAATGTATCTCTCTAGCATGCCAATGATTGAATTTTCACTATTTAAGTCAGTCTCGTCAATGTATATTTTCCTTTTTTGTTTGACATTGTAATTTCTTTCTGTTTTTTCTTCTAATAATTATTATTTGGATTTTAGAAATATTCAGGATACCTTCTTTCGTAGGTATAAGATCTTTCTGATCTTCTTCTCTCCAATGAATTGTTGCATTTTCACTTATGTTTTCATATTCCATATTTGTAATTAATGCATTTATTATATAATTGTCTGCATCTTTTCGACTTAGAAAATCTTTGACTTTATTGTCTTTACCTTTAACGTATTGTTACCGTTACTTTTCGGGTAAGGACCTTCGGGTGCGTGGTCGTGAGAACCACTCGTCCACACCAACGGGACTCTTGAGCCGTCGGATGAGAATCCAACTTCCCGATGTTCCCGCGAAACCTGTTTCCGACCCACAATAACACAAAGAAAATAAAACTTCCGGACTCACGACCTTTGTTTTTAACGACTGAGAAATTTTTCCTATATCCGATAGGCACAATATAGAACGTTTTCTTCGCTTCTTCGAACTGGAGCTGGCGGTGACGGCTAATTGCTGGATTTTTCGAGCGGAGCTTGCGGCAACGGCTCGTTGCTGGCATCTCGAGCGGGAGCTTGTGGCGATGTCTCGTTGCTAGCTTCTCGAACGGGAGCTTGTGGCGATGAGAATATACTAGACGAGGTCGTTGAGTTCGCATTGGAATAGTCCTTATCGAAAGACGGTCTTTTATCTCATCATGGTATTGACACTGTTCGAAAAATTTCACACCGATTCGGAACACTATGCGACCGAGTTGATTTCGTTTTGGTAAATTGCGACGTCCACTTCTATTGCTTCTCAATTAGTTCACGTGAATTGGATTTCCGTTCCGGCTTTTCTGACTTCTCCAAGATCTCCACATTCAGGAATCTACGTCCACTTCACGAGGGTTTCTAAACCAAAAACAGACCGCTTCCAAGGTGCGGTTTCGTTTTAATACCCCTACCGCTTGACCCGCGATTGGAAAGCAGCTTTGCGTGGGCGGTGCGTTGGTTTGAGGGGTGTCCCCAGGCGCTGACCGAGCTTCGCCGACTAATCCTATCACTGGTCTCAAAGCCAACCGCCAGAGTACATAGCACAAGGCAGTTGCGTCGAGCCCCTTACCAAATATTTCTAAATTTCCTTACATTAAACTTTACTAAACTAAAATCTTTATAAAATTAGACTTCTGGTTTTTTTCGACTCACAAATTTTTATTAGCACAACGCGTTTCGATTCTTAGATCATCTTCAGGTTACAAACAGCGTGCAAATATTTCTTAGTTTTATTCTTAAATAATTAATGGTTGAAGGAGTGGTGATTAGAAGGGATGGGTAATATCATTTAGCAGATGTTCCTTTTTCTTTGTGGCCCGCCTAATTTCAAGGCATTCCAGGTAGTCTAGCTTTTTCTCCTTGTTTATTTTATGTAGGATATTAAAATTTTTAATTCTAAAATTATGACCTGTATCTAAAATAGGTTGGGCTCTCCCAGAATTGGGATTTACCTCTCTAGTTGCTTTGATGTGCTCATTGTATCTAATTTTAAAGCTCCTAATTGTTTGTCCTATATAAGCTGCATCGCAATTATCACAGGACGCACGATACACTCCTGAAGGGAGTAGGGGATCATTTTTGCTTTTGTTGTTAAATAGTAACTTTTTTAATTTAATTCTAGTCGATGAATAAAGGATAATTCAGTGTTGTTTCTTAAATATTTAGACAATTTACTATTGATGGGGCCTACGTAATTTAACTTTCTCCATGATTGAACATTACCATCTTTTTGAACGCTGAAGAGCTGATTAGTTTTTGGGATACTTCGGCCGGGGGGGGGGGTTGTTTTGCCCCTTTGAAGGTCATTTCTGTCATGCGTTTTATCTCGCGAACCAAACATACGATTTGCATCATTAAGGCTTCAATCGACGCGTATTAACATTTATGTGAACCTGTCAAATTTTGAAAAAATCGTTGGAGCCGTTTTTTTAATTTGAGAGAAAAAGTGCAAAAAATTAGGATTTTTTAATAAACAATAAATTTTTAACCTAATTCACGGAAGTCAGTATTCAATGTTTATAAAAAATTTATACTTCAAGCAATGTTTGAAAAAACCTTATCAAAACTTGTTCTCATGATAATAAGACACTTTAAATAAAAAATAAAAAATCATTAACAGTCATCATGATCTTCAACGTCATTTCTTCCATTCACTATATCTCACGAACCAGATATAATATTTGCACCATCAAAAGGTCAATCGACGTGTATTAACATCTTTTTGATTATTTTAACATTATAAAAATTCATTTTAGCCGTTTTTTTAATTTAATAGAAGAAAGTGGGAAAACATAAAAATAATTTTTTAAAACAACAACACAGTAGTAAATGTTTATAAAGTTTATACATTCCTATCAGTTTTTGAAGAGAAACCAGCAAAACTTTTTTCATGATTCTGAAAAAAGTATCAATAAAAAATAAAAAATCATTCAAAGTTACGATATGACAAGGATTCTTCTGAATGATATTATCTTATATCTTTTATTCTAAAGACTTTGTTGTAAAGCCAATCAAATTTTTAAAATGCTTGGATAATTTGAGCAGATTTTTAATAGTTTTTGCAATCTTTTAATTAAAATAAGCGGCTTAAATTTCGAAAACCATTAAAATTTCAATCAAATTTGTGGTAATAAATTATCATCACCCATCCACCAAAACCCTTGCGTAATCAATGGATGCTCCCGTAGATGATATGATTAATATTAACTCATTCCTGTTACTGCAATGAATACCTCTCATTAGTATTATTTAAAGTAGTACTATTTTCAAAATGATTATTGTGTTTAATATTTTTAATGTTTATCTAGATATTACTGGGAAGTTGACTGTGTGGGTCTCAAGGGTCGCACTTCGCGGCTTGTTTTATAAAGATTTTATTCTATTATGGCTCATCAAGAGAACACACAACCTTCTATAACTGATATACTAAACTAAACTAAAAAAAGTAGCTCCTAATGTGAGGGAGTGGTGTGGTGCCGCGAGTCGAACCGTGACAGTATTTTTTGTTAAAGTATAATTCATTTAGTTGAATCTTCCATCGTTGAAGTGTACTTTAAGGCTCTTTTAACTTGTTAAGCCAAAATAAAGGCCTATGGTCAGTTTTAATACCAAATTTTACTACGAATAAGTATGGTCCGAAATATTTTGTTGCCCAGACTATTGACTTTTCTATGGTTGAACAATTTCTAACTGCGCCTACTGCTTTATCAGATGGGTCGGTTGTTAAAATGAATTTTTGATTAAAATCAGGATAATGAAGAATTGGGTAATTAATATTTTGTTTTTTTAGTTTGTCAAAAGCTGATTGTATTTAAGATCTGCAGTATTAATCGTTTTTCCTTGTTTTAGGTTATCAGTTAGTGGAAGGGTGATTTTTGCATAGTCCTTGATGAATTTTCGGTAGTATGCGGTTCTACCTAAAAACGACTTTTTTCGTTGAATCTGGCATTTCAAGTTTTTTTATAGTTTCGATTTGTTTGGGGATTGGTTTAATACCCTCAGTTGATAGAATATGTCCTAGATATTCTGTTTGTTTTGAAAAATTACATTTGTCAATTTGTATTTTTAATTGTAATTTTGTCAATGTATTAGATATTTTTTTAATATTATCCTCCATTTTCTGGAGTGAAGTTGCGAATATTAGTATATCGTCGAGATATACGATACAAATTTTATTAATGTGTTCTCTAAGTATTCCGTTCATCGTTCTGTGGAATGTTGAAGGTGCGTTTTTGAGGCCAAAGGGCATACGAATATACTCGTAATTTCCTTTTGGAGTTGAAAAGGCTGTTTTATGGCGGTCATATCCGCTGACTTCAAAATGTTTTTCAAAGCAGAAACTTCCTCTTGGTTTAATGCCTTGTAGATTTTATCCATAGTTTGTATTGAAAATTAATTTCTTCAGGAACGGTGGATGAAAAATGTTAACGTTTTCCGTTTATTTCCATACTACCTTTCACCTAGATTAAGTTTTGCATTCAGCGGATGTAACAAGTTTTTTCCAATCAAAACTTTGGAATTTATATTTTGAAAATTCCATATGTTCCAAAGTATTTTATGATTTTCGGGTGACTCAAATTCATTAGGCATATTTGTTTTTATTTTTTCAGTTATTTGATATTCTTTTCCTAGTCCCTCAGTGGTTATTGGTTTATTTAAAATGATTTTAGGAATTTCAAGAAACAGTTTTTGTCCATACTAGGGACGGATATACCAGTGTCGATTAAGGTAGGAATAATTTTGTTATTAATTGTAATATTTATTATTGGTAAATGACTTCTTCCGAGGCAATTTGATACAAATTTATATCTATTGGTTCTGGTTTTTCGTTTTGGGTATTAAATTGTTGTCTGAACCTTTACGATTTTTCTAATTGCATTGGCTCTGGACGATTATATTGTTGTTTATAGTTGATACTATTATTTGAATATCGGTTGTTGTTAAAATTCCTATGATTGTAGTTAGAATTATTGTTATATCATATACTGTTATACCGATTGTTGTTATACCGATAGTTAAAATCGTTGTTTTGATTAGGATTGCTATTATATTTGTTATTGTACTGTTTATGTTCAAACTGTTTTGTTACATAATTATTTTTATTACGTTGGTATGAGTTATTATGTTTAATGGCAAAATGTTCTCCATCATCGTATGTTTGTTGTATTTCTGTTAGTATTTTATAAGCTTCACTTAATGTGCTGCAGTTTTTCATCTGTAATAGATTTGATTTATATTCAGGTGAAGTAAATTTAAATTTATTTATACAAGATTATCGTTTCTAATAGGAGAGAATTCAATATGTAAATGTTTTTGAGGATCCTAAATGTATTTTGTATTTAATTTAATTAGTAAGTTATTTACTAAATTGTATATTTCATCAATATTTTTATGATGACTATTTATTCTATGGATGTTGAAAACGTTAATGCTTAAAGTAAAGAAGAGAAGAGTTTTCACAGTAGCCCAATTGGCTACTCTCGCAGGACCTTGGAGTTTGTGGAGAATAAGTCTGCATATATACGTTTGTTGGTTTCCTTGGGTAAGGCTGAGAAGAGTGTCTGCTTCTTCTATCCATGTGTTGAGATTGTACTCGCAATTGGTTCCGTTGTATATTGGAAGATGTCGAGCTTTCTTGATAAGCTCCTCAAAGGACAGTTCCAGAGGATTTGGTTGATATTGGCTCTGCTCGTTGCCATTTTCAGAATATTTTTGAATGTTACTTACTGTGTTGTGTACAGGATACAATTTGTCAGGATACTTTGTTGTTTCCCATTTTTTGATAGCACTTCACTTTTGTTAATGCAATTTATTTAAATGATTAGTACTATTTTATAATTGTTCGTTTTTTAGTTATTATGGTTTATGTTCTTATTTGAATTCAGTTTTCAATTAAATTTTCTTTAATTTTCTTCCTTGAATTCTTGACACTTAAACCAGTTGTCGTTCAGATCATACGAATTTTCTTCATATGATTGAGTTATTAGTTAGTTTATCACTAAGCACTTTTGTTGTTGGCAATCGAATTTTCTTCGATTCTGAATAAATTGTTTTCCAATTCAATTGAGTTTTGGTTCGTTATATTCAAAGGGGTTTCTCCGAATAGAAACTAGCAAAAAGAAAAAAGCGCTGTCATTTATTTGACTTTATTATTTAAGTATGGGATAATCAACAATAAAGAATAAAATGACACACTCATCATTCAACTGCAAGATCATTTTGTTGATGTTAAGTGTATATAAAACAGGAAGGGTTTAACTTCGCAAACTTAGATGAAAATTTATGCTCGTATCAGGTAAGCGAAGAAATATTTATTTAGATCAATAATTGTAATGATTTTCAACTATTGCCTGTTTGGTTTGAAACGGCTTGAATACATCAAATTCATAAAGAAATATGTACCAGTAAAATTTTTATTTGGAGACAAGCAAACTTTCGTCTATACTACTATGTGTTTAATTCAGCAAAATGTTAAATTTTAAACAAACATTATTCCAAAACAAATATAGAATCTTTATAACTAAAGATAATAAAAATAAGTTGAATGAAACTTTATGAAACTCATTAACTATTATATTTCCAATCTAATTTGCGCCAATATTGACTTCGTCACTATGCGGTTTTTGACAGTACAGTCAAAAATGTTGTAAAAAATAATGTTTAATAAAACACACAACCGTTCAGGTTGAAAGGTTACAAGCAAGAGGGAACGTTTATTGACAGATACAGTCGTGAGCGGCAGCACACAGAACTTGAATCGTACACTGAACTAGAATGTTATCGTGAGTTATTGTTCGTTCACAATACCTTTCCTGAACAATACATTCATATATTACTTTACTAAACTTAATTTTAAGAAATTGTGAATGAAATGAAATATTTGCATTAATTTGAATTGAAATAGTTAAGCCCAAAATCGCTCGTGAACTTTGCATGTTTAATTGCGCACCATCCCTTTGTAAGAATATCAGCCAACATACTATTAGTTGGGATATAAATCAATTTTATTGACTCGTTCTGCAACTTTTCACGAACAAATTTGTCTTTAATGTCAACGTGTTTAGTGCGCTGTGAGTAAGAATTGATTTTAGCGAAATCAATAGCACTTTTGTTATCACAATCCAGTATCATAAATTTCGGTGACGATGGAATTAACTCCTTTTTGATGCGTTTCAAACAAATTGATTCTTGTATAGCAGTTACCATTGACATACGTTCTGACTCTGCAGTTGAAAGGGCTACAGTTTGCTGTCGCTTCGTTGACCAAGAAATGGCCACACCTTGAAAAATGAATACATGGCCACTTGTTGATCGTCTTTGGTCGATGTCACTGGCCCAATCGGCGTCGAAAATACCCATAATTTGTGAATCATGTTTCTGACAAGTTAATCCTTTATTGGTTGTCCCTAATCCAATGGTACTGCTTGTGGACATGTATTTTTCAAAGGAAGATGTTGCTCAAGCTATTAACAACCTTGATGTTAATAAGAGTCCTGGCCCAGATCTACTTTCTCCATTTTTTGTGTTACAGTGTATGGACCATCTTGAAGTATCTCTTCACTTTCATTTTAATAAATCTTTGAAAAATGGGAGCTTCCCAACTTATTGGAAATCTTCCCATATAATTTCTATCTTTAAGAGTGATGACAAGCATTCTGTCCTTAACTATAGAGGTATTGCCATTCTATCTATAATCCCTAAACTATTTGAACAAATCGTTTGCCAAAAACTCTCAGCTATTATTGACCCTCTTCTTAATGAACAACAACATGGTTTCCGCAAAGGCCGATTAACTACAACCAACCTCATGGTTTTAGTTTCTGATGTCATATGTAAAATGGAGATGGGTTACCAAATTGACGCAATCTACACAGATTTTAGTAAAACATTTGACCGGGTTGATCACTCCATACTTATTTCCAAATTGCAGAAAATAGGAATCACCGGCTCTATGCTCAATTGGCTCAGTTCCTAATTAAGAGACCGAAGTCAATTAGTTAAACCTCAGGGATATTTGTCCAAGCCGATTCTCGTACACTCTGGTGTACCTCAAGGCAGTCACCTCGGCCCTCTTCTTTTTAATGTTTTTATAACAGATTTATCTGAAAAACTCTCGGACGTATCATATCTCTTTTACGCTGACGATCTGAAGATATATCACACCATTAAGTCTCCATCTGATACTGTTTTCTTCTAATCAAAACTAACTTCTCTCCAACAATGGTGTGATGTAAACAAACTTCATCTAAACGTTGGGCAATGTTTTGTAATGACTTTTTCCCGTAAAACCTTAATATTGAACATTGCATACGTTCACAACAATACGGTATTGCATAGGAAAGAAAACATTGTTGACATTGGAGTTGACCTAGACAAGAAACTGTGCTTCAATTTGCACTACGATACTATTCTCTCCAAAGCTCATAAAATGCTTGGCTTTATTAAAAGACGAGCCAAAGAGTTTAAACATCTGTGGGTAACTGAATAATTATTTACATTACCGGTTCGCCCATTACTTGAATATGCCTGGAATGTATGGAACCCACATTTCGGAGTTCATGATACGAGAATAGAATCAGTCCAAAAACAATTCTTGTTGTTTGCTCTGAGAGATGGCCGATTGACGCAGTCCACCTAACATCGTGGCGTCTAAATTTGTTTCGGGCTCGTACATTGTGCCATCGGCACTTTCGAACTTATTTGACGATTCCAATCTATTTCCAACATCCAGTAATGTCGGTTCTTCAGTGAGTTATTCATTCTTCATTGACAGTTCCGCTTTTACTTTTTCCTCTGCATTGTCAATGTCACACCATATATCGTTGCCGGTTAAATCGACTGATAACGCTAAAACAGAGCGATTAGTACTAAATGATCCATTTTCAATTATCTCATTTTCAATAAAAACGACATTGCGACTGATGATGGTTTTCTTTGTCTTTGGATTGAACAGGCGATACACGGATGTTTTGCTGCTGTAGCCAAGGAAAATGCATTCACTCGATTTTACTTCGAGCTTTTTCAAGTTTGTCCGTGTATTCGAACAGATTTCTTCAGGACAACGAATATTTCCACGGCACGGCACACGATTCAGCAAATACGTTGCAGTTGTTGCCGCCTCAGCCCAAAAATTACCATACAGTCCAGCATCACTTAACATGCACAACACGCGTTCCATTATTGAGCGGTTCATTCGTTCAGCCACGCTGTCTAATTGTGATGTGTTTACCGTAGTTTTTTCATGCATAATTCCACACTGTTCTAGCAAATTCACGATTTTTTACTAATGTATTCGCCGCCGCCATCGGATCTGAATACTTTTATCTTACGCTCGCACTGGTTTTCACCCATATTTTTGAACTTCACAAATTCATCATATACGTCCGATTTTCGTTTCATTGGATGACAAAAACTTTTCGTGAAAAATCGTCGATGAATGTCACAAAATATGTTGCACAAGAAAACGATGGTTTGCGTAACGGACTGGATACATCCGAATGAATTAAATCGAGTAAGTTTTCAGCCCGTTTTCCAATGTTATTGAAGGCTGTTCTACTGTGCTTGCCTTTAATACACACAACGCATTTTTCACTGTTATTTGCGTCAAATCGTACACCCCGTGACGAGTTTTTTACTCTCAGCAAATTTTCATTGCAAATGTGGCCTAACCGACGGTGCCACACATCAGCACTACTAAAGATAGTCATAGTGGATTCAGTTTGCACTGGGACGTCAATTTCATCGCAGTTTAACCTGTACAAATCATTGACAACATCTGTAGCGTTCACTTTCAAAGATTTCACAGTTATCATTTTCAAAGATAACTTTATTTCCTGTTTTTGTCATTTATCTCACGGACAGTAAGTTTGCACACAAATCAGGGACATGCTTCACATTTTGTACAGTGATTTTATATTTTTGTTCGCCCGCACTCCACAATAGATTTACATTCCCAGCACATTTCACTGCGACTTTCAAATTGTTCGCAATCGTAGCAACTTTATTGTCAACTTTGTGCCTTTTCGTTAACAAGTTTCCACTGCGCGTCATGTGCATGGTTGCACCGGAATCAACAAACCATTCGGAGACACTATTATCATTTACAAGAAACGATGCAAACAATGCCTTATCTTTTGAAAAGTTGGACCTTAGTTTATTTTTTTGTGTGGGCAATTACTACTGAAAGATTTGGTTCATGACACTTGTGACAGCGGAATTTAACTTTTTTGGATTTTCCTTTAGAATACAAAGCACTACCACCGTCGTGATTGTCGAATTTCAAGTCTTACAACAGCAAATTTTTAACAATATCCACGGATGAATCGGTCGAAGAAATTTCAACAATTAATACCAACGCACGTAATTCATCAGGTAAACCAGCTAGCATGAGCGATGCCGTTATTTCATCGTCAATTTTAAGACCGCCACTTTTTACTTTTAGTGACGTCATCACCATGGTATTAACATATTCTTGCATTGAATTGCAATCCGACAATTTTAATTGCACCAGTTGCTTCAATAATTCAACTTTTCTTGTGACTCCTTTATCCTCAAACGCGGCAACGATTGCATCCCATGCATTTTTTGAAGTTTCGGCTGTTGCAAGGACAGAATATGTGCTCGGTTCCAACAGCAAGGTAATTTCGGCTAAAGCACGCTCATCAATTTCTAGTTCTTTTTCTGTGGGTACTGCAGACGTTCATGTCGACACTTTTTTCCACAGACCCTTAATCACTAACTACGATTTAGCGTTCCTTGACCAAACATCGTAATTTTCGCGACCACGCAGTTTTTCGAATGTCCAATGTGGTTGGTTCGCCATGCTTTTAGATTCACTTCACTTTCACAATTTAAATCCGAAGAAATCACGTTCTATAAACGATAATCGGTTTTTAATCGTGAGTGCTCTTGCTAATGTTTTGTTGAAACCTTCAGTGTTTTACTATAACTTTTTAATTTGGGGTGTTCCGGGCCCATAACCTGTTGTGAAAAGTAATGTTTAATAAAACACACAATCGTTCAGGTTGAAAGGTTACAAGCAAAAGGGAACGTTTATTGACAGATACAGCTGTGAGCGGCAACACACTGAACTTAAATCGTACACTGAACTAGAATGTTATCGTGAATTATTGTTCGTTCACAATAAAAAATGCATAATTGTCAGAGATTATTCCAATCCAATTCAACGCTACTAAATGAATCACTTTTGACTGAATAATGCGCAGTAAATTTGTGCAAACTTACTTTACATAAATTTCAAATATACTTATATATGAAAAGAAATTTCTACTGGCCAAGAGTGCGATTCATTCGCACAAAAATCTACATAACACTTCATTGTTAATTACGCTTAATGATTAGCTTCAAATTTGATTTCTGAACTTTGTGTCGATGGAGTCACATTTCTCTCATTAACAACACACTATACAAACTCGCAAGTTATCCTGTCAAGAGTATTTAAAGCCAAAATATTTGGCCGGCAGGCAAAAATTTCACAGCTCTCGCCATTTTATGTAAGCATGACATCCGAGGCTGAAAGTCGGCTAACTTACATATACACTTCTACCCAAAAATTGCCATTTCTCTAGTCTTAAATGATTTTAAAACAAAATTTAAAAAAAATCCAACAAATAAAAAATATATAAAGAAAATAAAATCCATAAAAAAATTATAATGTCATAAAACATTTGATGAATGCCGTTTTTACCAAAAAATGTAATATAAATGTCACCTGCTATCACTTTGGACACAAGTTTGGTTTTATTACATTTATATCTTATATTTATATAATTCGTTTATGGTAAATATTTATTTAAGTTATTTCTAGTTTTTTATATATAATATAATATTTTAGATATTTTTAATTTTTATTATGTACCAAAAAAAATTTTTTTAATATTTTCGAGTTCTAAACAAGACTTAAAATCACTTTCCAGATCAATTTTACGGTATCTTATGATCTCTGCAAAGAGGCAAAATAACCACGTCAAAAATATTAAATTGATTTTTTGCTAATGTATGAGAGATGTCATTTAACGAAATTTCAGTTAAGCTTAGGCTGGAGCTATTATATTCAAGACTCTTCTCAGTGGTGGTAATGCTAGGCCTCAAAAATCCATGCTGTGGTAAGAAATAATGAGATAAGTGTCGATTTTTCACTAGGCATGTGGTAATGTGACCCAGCTGCTCATACTCCTTTATCTTTACTGGTTTTCATACTAACAATCGCTAGATAATCTCCTCAACTTGCATCTCAAACATCGAAAAGCTGTTGTTGCTTTTCAATGTGTTAGGAGATAAATTAACGGAACTTGAACTATATAATGACCTGATTGATGCAAGGAGTGCAGATAACAGCTCATGATCATGTGTTGGAACTTCTTCTTGGACCCAGAATTTTGTTAAGAGTTGTTGATTGTGTTGATATGTTGCATTGAACGAGGTTTAATGTATCTTTTAATGAGTTTTTGAGCCTCTGGTAATCACTGGGGCTAGAACTATCCAACCAATTATTGATTTTTGAGCGATAGGATCTGAATCAGTAAAAAAATGATATTGGGAATGTTGGCAATGATTTGGCCATAAAAATTTGGTCCGAACAAAATGTCTATTTTGTGAGGCATGAAAAATGTTGATTGTGTAAGTGGAATCTTCGTTGAATGAGACCAGTTATCAAATAGATGCTGACGTTAACATTTCAGAATTGTAGCTGACAACTGCTTCATAATATGAACTTTGATTTTTCAGAGTGACTGTCGTAGATATATTGAAGCTCATAAATGAACATTCTCATTGTTTGTGGAAGTTGAGGACTTCCAACTCGTTGAATATTGATGAATTGGTGATTTTTTTGTAACTGGAGACAATTGACTAGTGATGATGAGATAAGTGTTACCTCTGATCCTGGATCTATGAGTAGTTTTACTACGAAGTCAACGTGAATTGAGTTTATTCTTACTCTGCCTATTACCAGTAGAATACACCACAAGTACGGTAAGCATTGGTGCCAGAGCACTTGTGTGTGTTTGCCTTCCAAAACAATTCCTGCGCGATATCTTCTCCTACACGAGCCACAGGCTTTAAGCTGGTAACAGCTTGTCGAATTTATCACAGGTCACTGTTAGGTGACCTTGATCACAGCAATCATATACTTGCCTTTTACCAGGGGTCAACTGTTCAGATGCATGGGATGACTGGATCGGATTAATCATTAATTGCCGGAACTGGTTGTAGGTCAACGCCTCTGGGATGTTCTTTAGGTGAATCTCCCATAGCTCCTTTCTGTAGTCGTCAAGGTGACGCACTTTGTTGGAAATGAGAATTCCATCCCAATTTTCAGTGGATTTATTCAGCAACTTTAGAATATCCAACACGTGTACCATAGTTATCAGCAGCTGGTTGATTGTTTCAGCTGAAGTTGCAACTCATTTAACTTCAGTGAATGTTAAAAACAACATGGCATCACTGATCACTGATAAGCCTCCAGCGATTGCCATAACGATCTTGAAGTGACTTCTAGGCGAAATCAAATGATTCAGTAGTGTTTCAGAAGTGATTGTATTCAAGGTCAAGGCTTAACAAGTAAGTGATAGCTTCAGATAGTTGAATTTCAGCATGCAATCTAGGTGGGGTTGGCTGATTACCATCGAGGTGAACTGGTGTCTGAATATAGGCGAGCTTGAAATGGAGCCAGTAAATGTTGGTAAGGTGAGTTTTGCTAGCCTGGTGATTTTTTTAAGGGAACCAACGATGAAGATTGTTTATTGTCTGCAGATAGCCATTTTGCTACTTTTTAGCTTGAAAATTAGCAGTGATAGCTCGGTATCTAGCTGATTAAACCACCTTCTGGTGTGTCTTTTGGAATGTACAATCGGTTTAGCATAATTGCTGGCTAGTTAACCTCAAGAAAAGAGTCGAAAAAATCAATCTGTATTTTCTTGCTCCCAAAATCTTAAAATTTGAACTCTTGAAGGGTAATTGTAGACTTCGGAGCTTTCAAAGCATCAAAAAATGGTTTTAACGAATTCACTTGGGAGCTTTGCAACCTTTTGTAAGTTTCAGGTTACTTGGCAGGACTTCTGGTGATGGAGAACTTGAGCTGTCCTGTTTATTGCTCTCAAGAGTGCGTGTCTGTTTCATTAAATTTGTCTATTAATCGATTGTTCGCTGGTTGTGGTTGTCATAGTGAGCGACTGGATCTAATATAAATAAAGATCCTTTAATAATTTTGCTGGTAGAAAATGTTTATATTTCCTTCTTAAATTAACAATTTACCTTGCTCCTACGTGCAATCTAAAGAGATTTCCTTTCGAAATTCACTACCAGAGTCTATTGCAATAAATTTCAATATTGCTCTTCACGCTTCACTTTACAAGGACCTTGCGTGTTGGTGTTTCCAAAGGAATAAGTATCCATCACAAAATCGATCCTGCTTTTGTACCTAAAACTTTCATGTACAATACAGGTTTCTTACTTACTATAATCAATACCTATCACTTATTTGCAACAATTCACTGATTCACTATTTTCCATGTTTCAACTGTTTTCATGAACAAAAAATGTCCTCAACAATATTTGCGCTGCAATCCCGCCATTTGTGCGACCTAGACAAAGGTTTACATTAGCATTCACATGGAACAAAAAATTATGTGAACAGATTACTAGTAAGACGTGGGATAGTTCCAATATTTACAGTTCTTGTTTGTGGAAGCAAAAACTCTGAATGAAACGAGTTGTGTTTCATTTCATCTTTGCCGTTGGTATAGCATATTTATAAATTAAATATTAGGTTGATTTATGTTAAGCAGGGATTATTGGTCGCATGAAGCTGTTGAAAAAGTGGTGCTGGGGATAGATGCGTCCATGGTGATGATTTTCTGTAGCTCAGTCATGCTCTTGCGAATGTTTGTTGTGTTTTCGGCACCTGATGAGCTGTCGCTGTCATACTTGATTGTCAATTTACGTTCTCAGAGCAATCTCGACACAGCAATTAAATTGGATGGTTCAAGCTTCGATTGTTTACTGAAAATAGACAATACAATACAATAATGGTGGCTGTCACTAACACTTGGATCAGACTGTTATTCACTGATCTTAGTTTTGATTTGCCCGAGGAACCAGTATATGATCCCAATCACTCAATTGTTTAGTGTGATTGTTCCGCCACTATCACGGTGGGATGAACGGATGAACGTGAGCGGTTACAACTAAAGATGGTGAGTAAAAAGTAAACTATAAAATTTATTTTCGATAGTAACTGTTGTTATCCACAGTTTTTGTGGCAAATGAAACAACGATTTGAAAGCAATAATGATTTTCACCTTACATGAGCTTTGTTGATTAATAATCTATTGACTTTATTCAATATGTTATTATGATTGTCGAGTATTTTTTGAGTTATCTTAGACGAAACGATAATGATAATGCCACATGTTCGTATTCAGATATGGTATCCAAAAGGCCCCCAGAAGAATGCTATCTGGACAGATACTTAGTTCGAGTCAATTGGTTATCGATATTGATTGAGTATGACCTAAGGTCCATTAGTTTTCCAAAACCCAGATACGATTGCAGCCCTATCAGCTGAGCAGTCCAAGTGACAGGTTAGGTTACGGCGAATCGCAAATAATATATTTATAAATCTGTTCGCCATTAGACTCTGCAGGATTTTATTACACATTGGATTGCAAAATGTTGATCCAGGAAGCACTAAATTTCAATTTGAAAATTATTCGAAAAATATTCTACTTTAACTATTCAAGTAAATTCCACTGGGTGATAAGTCATCGGAAACAAATCAACTTTGCAGCGTGAGTAAACCAAATTTCTGTTGTCTGGTCCACATATAATTTACAAAAAGTCATTGTCTGTTGCACATATAATTTACAAAAAGTTGACTTCGAGTCCCCATATATTAATACCTATTAATTACTAGTGTTATTTAAAATTGATCATTAATATTCAGCAAAGCTTTTGAGTTCACTTTGCAAACCGCTCACGTTAACCGTTCTCGATACTCCTAACATTGGAAACAACATCAACGTAACCTTGTATTTAAAGACCATGAAAACCAAAAATAGCTGCCAATTTCGAGTCTTTACACATTAAAACATAGCAGCAAAGACTATCTTTCACATATGAAGGCAATGAAGTGACAATTGCTGTACTTCGAGTATCAGGCTTTTTTGACAGAGGCAGAGGTTTCGAAAAATTAAATTAAATCGTTTCTGACATAATTCAACTAACTATAGGGAAATAATTTTGCAAATTCAAAACTACCAAACTACCAAGCTAAAATTGGTTTCCTCTTGTCCAAAAATTACCTAAATCAGCTAATTATAAATATACTTAATTTTAAAAACGTGTCAGTTAACTAATCATGTATTCTTTAGATACGGCAAAGTATCCCTACAAGTAGCCAATCTATTGTTGGCTATGGCAAAATATCTCTGCAGACATGTTAACGATCGAGCTCTAAGAAATGTGTGACACCGTTTAGTGGAGCAATAAACCGGTATTTTTACGTGTACAAAGTTAAAAATGCCATTGAAAGCGTAATCTGGCAAACGAGTAAGTGCAGACGACTTGCACCTAAAATTTGGTGCGTGCAAGAAAAAACGAGAAGAGTGCATTGATTAAATTTACTAGATGCAACACATAGCGAACTTGGGAAACATTGATGAAATTGCATAGTGGAAATACTTCGCCAATGGCATTCTAGAGGACGCACACAACAAGGCAAATCGACACAAAATTTCACAGACAACTTAAGAAAAGCTGTACATGTGAACCAAAAGTTATGTACGAAAGCAATAAGCAAAAACAGAGAGTAGAAACAGATTGAAGCATGAAAGTGCTTCTTTTGTGGAGACAGCTGGCATGAACGTGTCCAATAACAAATCCGGGCCAAAGTGTTATAATAGTGGGAAGTTGACCACATGGTGGAAAACTGCACGAAAACACGTAGAGAAATCGACGAAAGGTGTGAGCGATGTTATATGAAATGGGACGAAAATTTTGCACGTGTACTTGTTTAATATAATACGATTTACATGGTTGGCGACAGTTGAGTGATGTTTGTTTCATTCGAAAGGATTTGTGGACGGAATTAAAAGAGTGCTGTGAAATCCAGAATTCAAAATCAATAAAAGAGAATAAAGAAAAAGGATTTTTTTGTTTACTGTAATATACAGTTTGTGTGTGATATATTAACCAAGAATAACCTATATTTGCTGAAAGAAAGCAATAAAGCTAAGCTGCTTTCATAATCGAAAAAAAGGATCCACAATACCATAATAGGTATAAGATGCTTATTAAGCTTATAGCTTCTGGTAAAGATATCTGTCATTGTAGCTTCGAATTTCACTTTCATTTTGACAATATATTTAATTTGTCTTGTCTTATTTTCATGCAAACAATAAAATTTGACAAGCTTTTTATTTCCGAATTTCGCGTTTCGTGCGCTCAACCTTCCTATAGAGCACTTTGTTCAATTTATGGTGCTCATAAAAATCCATATGAGCAACTCATACGCAACTTGGTGGAAATATTTATGTCCACGTATACTCCATTGGACACTGATCATCCTACACGAGCTCATGCAGTGCTTACAGAGGTAGCTGTCACTACTGTAGAGGGTATTGTGACTGTACATCCAAATTTATCGAAAAGATGCCTTTCTCAACAACGTGGCTACTGTCCGCCCACCACATGCAAAATTTTAGGTATAGATCTTGGCCGTAGACCGTTTAAAGTTATGCAGCAATGGAGGACATTTGACCATTTTTTGCGTCGTACGTTTGGTGATTGGTTTGAATATGAGTTGCGAATTGAACTTCATTTTAACCGTCAAATAATTATCAGACATGAAACTCATTTTTGCCATAATGGGCTCGCAATCAAGCAAAACTGCAGTTTATGGTGTGATTATAATTGGAAAGAAACTTTGAGAGCCCTACTTTATCCTGAAAATGGCACTGTATGGTGCGGTTTGCATGCTAGCAGCATAAATGGTCATTTATTTTCCAAATCTGAAGAAAACATCAAAGTTAACGTTCAAAGCGATTGATACCAACAAATTGTAATGTGGCACAGCCGTGATAGTTTAAATGGTATTATTCGGAATAAGACGGTCATTTTGCAGTGGGATCAATTTGCAGAAACGGGTAATAGTTGAAGCTGGACACGTGCGAAATTTATTCATAAAGAAGTAACAGTGCACGCCATTTTACCAACTGTATAATGGAGGCCATGTGGTCCCGAAAGATTCGAAAAACAAAAAAATGTACGATTTAAGTTAAGCGCGAATCACAGTTTTTGAAACAGTTAACAGTATAACGCCAGGTGTAGCTGGAACAGCAGTGAATGATCTAAATAACGCATTCAGTGAGTGGAAGGTTTTTCATTCCAAGCGCACATGTGCTCTGCTCCTTTCGACTAGAAGAAAGGGTCTCTCACTGTGAACTCGGTGCGACGTTTGTCGGTCAACAAAAAACAGTCGTCCTGCGAGAGGACAAACCCTCAGAAATAGCAATTTCATTCGAATCATTAGTTTTTTTTGCCCTTTGAAACACGTGTGTTCTACCTTTTTGTAATCGCAACAGACAGATATGTATGCTTTGTGAAGGATTTATTAACCAAACGGATCAGCCCACGAAGGCTGAAAGTGATCGGAGGTGCACTCAACTGATTTTTGTTGTGCCTGATAGCGTATAACTTATTTTCCGTCAAGTGAACATTATGCTAGTTGTTGCACCAATACGCATAACAATTGGCCTATTTCGCCTTATTCTTGGTTGAATCGCTCACAACACCAGCACGGTTGGGTTTTAGTCGTAACATCATTTGGATATCACGTTGCAAGAGATTTGCCCAAGAAATCAACGGCTAGCGAAGAAGTCCGGCGTAGTAATGGAATTTTTTTTGTGTACACCGGAACGGTTTTGACGATAGAGCTAATATCAGTGGCGGCTGGTGGGAGTTAAGTATGGTGGGGCTACTGGTACGAATTTTTCTATCACCAATATAAGTTCTTATGTGAGTTTCCACTCCATTCATTTCATTTGGATATCACGTTGCAAGAGATTTGCCCAAGAAATCAACGGCTAGCGAAGAAGTCCGGCGTAGTAATGGATTTTTTTTTGTGTACACCTGAACGGTTTTGACGATAGAGCTAATATCAGTGGCGGCTGGTGGGAGTTAAGTATGGTGGGGCTACTGGTACGAATTTTCCTATCACCAATATAAGTTCTTATGTGAGTTTCCACTCCATCCACACATGTGGAGCGGTAACCGATGTTGAGTGATCGGTTTCCCCAAAAGTTTCAAAGATTCACTGGCAATCAAAGATATATTCCTATTATCGTGTTTTGAATAAAACGGAAGCTTTAATAAAACTTCAGTGCACTCTGAATAAAAAAAATTTTTGTTAATTTTTTATTTAATCAAAATCATAAATACCAGAACCTTTTCTGGAACAAACTTTAAGCACTAAGAAACTTTAAAAAATTTCAAACACTAGGAAGGCACACTAAGTACTAATACCATGCACTACACTGATGAGACTACTTTTGCATTAACAGTCATCACCTTCGGCCCGTCGTAAAAAAATGTTGCTCATGATTGCTCAAAAGTATTATCCAGACCATGCCAAGACTAATCTTTGTCGAAGCACTGAACGGGCTGTATATGATTAGCCCGTCCACGATGTATACACATGTATTTCAAACACGCACACTCCCGCCGCTTCAGCATAGAATTCACGCAGCCATTCAAATCTAAATACTCTCTTTAGGGGAAAAATTCATGTAGCCCCTTCCTCTTAGTCAAGGTGGAAAATTGTCAAAGAGAAAATTACTCTCAGCTTTTACTCGGTGCAGACACAACGAGGCGAGTCGAAGAGAAAAACAAAGCGTTGTACAGTGCGTGGCAAGAAGACTATGTGAAAGTAAACTACAGCATGTGAAAGTAAAATGCTACATTGTATTTTGAAATGAAATTAAATTATGAAAACTATGATAAAATCTATAATGATATTTTATTACATTTGCACTAATATAGGCTCATCAGTAAGTGGTGGAGCTGAGCCCCACTAGCCCTAAAGGTAGAGCCGCAATTGGCTAATATTATGCTCACAGTTCATGCTAGTGATGATCATACGGGTTACTGCCTCGATGCGTGTGCTTAGGTGTCTATACGGAAGGACGTAAAGTATCTCCCTGGTACCATTTCATATTAAAAATGTTCATGTTGGACACATATAGGAACAGATGTCAAGTAAATGGAGATTAATCATGTTTTTTTAAAGATTATTTACATGTAAACGCTGAGTAAGTCAAAGCATCCATTATTATATGGCCAGACCATACTACCGAATGTAATTACTTTTAGAATGTAGGTTAAACATTATGTAGGAATAATTTTAGTTTCTAAGCGAATCACAGAAGTATGAATCTGGAAGTTGTAATACAAAAATTGAATTATGAAAAAAATACAACAGATTGACATCTGTAGCTATAGACCCTTTGAAGAAGAAGAAAAGTATATATAAACATTTACCATATAGAAATATTTAAAGAAACCAAATCTCTACCATCAGTAAAGTAATGTTTTTTTTTCTTTATATACATTAATGTTGTTTATTATAATTACAAATTAAATTTTATTGCGTTCCGCCTCTTTAGTTATATTTTCTTTTCTAGTAATTTGAACATATTTGAAGTGAGTATGAAAGGATATACACATCAATTAAGTTAAATAAACACATAATAAAATAGGATGGGAGAAGAAAAAAAGGCAAGACAGAATGAATAAATTTGTGATGAATTGAATAATCCAGAGTTTCCTTGAAGGCTCTCCCTCTTGAATGACCTTCATTTCCAACAGCTAAAGAAAAAGCCGGCCAAGGTAAGTATAGGTGGACCTAGCGCGCATAAAATATGCGAGTTCGCAAGCGCTGGGTCGACGTAGGGTGGGACCAGGCAGACACATCTGCGCCTGGTGAGCTCGGCTGAAGTTTGGCTTCTCAGCGGGAGTGACACTGCCGCCCGAGAGATTTGTTTGCTTGTGAGGTAATAGTTTTTTTTTCTCGTCTATTGCCGGATCGATTACGCGAATCGCGATTAACGTAGCTAATGTGTTTGCTCTCTCTCGGGTAGGTTTTGGATCGCAGTGTTCGGGTTCTCGGTGCGCGAGGGAAGGTTTTGTTACGTTTTCCACGCAACGTAGTCGATCCCAAACCCTCAAGGGCGAAATATGGGTCTGCCCTGTCCGTGAAGACCCCAAACCACCGTGCGGGTAAACGCTGTCTTGCACAAATTGAAGATGCTACGTTCGCCACTTCACGCAACCAAGCCAATTATTGAATTATATTGTTGTTTTTGAATTATATTGTTATTAAGTTCTTAAGTTAAGTTAAGTTAAGTTATATTGTTATTAACGAATCATATTGTAGGAAGTAGAGATTTGAATTATATGGTAAGGAGTAGAAGTTGAATTATGTAAATGTAGAGGAGATGTAGGATGTAAGGATATTAGATTAGATAACTAAGTAGGTAGGTAGTTTGTTATGAAGAGTGTTCCGGACACCGTCACAGACCCTGCAGATAAGTTGCCAGCAATGACGGCAACAAACACGATCACCCAATCGCGCAGTGGATCCAAGTCCAGGCCCCGCCCGGTCTACGATGCGCCCCAATAGAGTCCCCTATGCGCCAGTGAGACCCACAACCACTGCCACTGGCTATTCACCATGGTTAACGACCGCCATGAGTATTTCACCGCGCTCCAATCGCATCCCACAGCTTTCACAGCTTTTCCCCCGCGACGAGACACAACCTCGTACCAAACCAGTTCCCCAAGCTTTTAAAAGCTGCGATGGGGTCACCTGCCCAACTGGGAGGGCATTCACCGCCGACGCGGAGATAACGGTACAGGGAAATCACATATACATATATGGCCGGTGGAGCAGCTGACGGGGCTTTTTGGTTTCACGTCGACGACTTGTGGAAGCTGGGTGTCGGCTGGACGTCGATCGCTGGTACGTTTGGATTGTTTCTTTGGACGCCGGTTTGTGGTGGAAGCTGTGATTTCGGCTTTACGGAGGAGTTGAAGAATTTTCAAAGGACGGAGGACAGCGAGCGGAGGGAATAGAATAAGAAGGAAGAATTGTAAGTAAATTTAGTGTAGATAGTTAGAAGTTAGGGTTTAGATAGGTTTTTGGCTGAAAATAACCCTCTTCGCGGGTGAAGCCGAGTGGGATTGCCCGAACCGTAGCTAGGATCGGCTACGGTGGAAGTGGAGAACTTACGAAAATTATAGACGTAACATTTGGCGCCCAACGTGGGGCCGTTATTAAAGAAACAGGACTTGGGTACGGCAGCGTTCGAACGGCGGATTCGTTCGGCGAGTCCAGTGAGTGTATCTGGGAAATAAAAGAGGCCGAGTTCAAAGTGCTGACACGTGCGTGCAATTGCGGAAATGTGGGATCGCGGGAGTGTGCTGATTGCGGGTGTGTGAAGTTGCGGGTGTGTGAAGTTGCGGGTGTGTGAAATTGCGGGTGTGTAGTGTCGTCAGAGGAATTATATATTTAGTAATAAGGAAATAAAGAAGAAAGTAACCTTTTTTTAGCCGTCTAGTTTGTATTTCTCTGTTCTTTTGGGCTGTTCTCCCTCCTTCTAGATTCAACATGGCGAAGTTCACCAAAGCCCTGGTTGACCGTCTTAACAAGGAGGAGCTGCCGTATGAGTTGGAAGTACGCAGCATTCCTACAGGAACCGTCGAGGCCATGCGGAAGGAGCTCCGAGAGACGGGCGGACGCGCTGCTTGAAACGTCCCTATGCGCCATACACTACCCGTTCACATACGAACAAGACCTGGAGGCTGTCACGGCAAAGGTGAAGGAAGTAGAGGCGCTTGCGATAGATTTCAGGGGGACCTCAAATCCCCTGAGTTTCTGAAGGCTCAGGCTAAGTCGGAATTCGGGTTGCGGCGGATCCGTAACATGCTCCGGGAGAAGGGTACAGAGGAACCCGCCGTCGAAGCACTGCAATGGCGTCTGGTGCAGGCTATGGGCAGGATTGTCGAAGCGGCCGAAGACGAAGAGGAAGAAAACGATTCCGCACCGACAGTCGAAAATTCGGAGGACGGGAAGCCGTCAAGAGGAGAAATGTCGGAGATGCCAGCTTTTACGACACCCAAAAATCCCCCGGCGGCTACGCCTAAAATCCTGGAAGTAGCCAAATGGGGCATTAAATTCTCAGGTGAGGCCTCGAGCTCTGTTATCGCCTTCTTGGAGAGGGTGGAGGAGCTCCGAGAAGCTCGAGGTATGACGGAGGCCCACCTGTTTCGCTCGGCCATCGATCTCTTTGAGGGCAAGGCGCTAATCTGGTTCCGAGCCAATCGAGGGACCTTTGAGACGTGGGACGAGTTTTTCCGAGAGTTGCGGGCGGAATTTCTGCCTCCCGACTATGACGATCGGCTATGGGCGGAGATTTGCCACCGAACTCAAGGCAATGGTGAGTCGATCGGCGTGTATGTAGCAGTGATGGAGGGATTATTCCGAAGGTTGTCCACTAGGTGCGGCGAGGGAGAGAAACTGAGGATTCTGCGGAAAAATAAAGCCCCGTTCTACCAGACTCAGTTGGGTCTCATGCCGGTGGGAACGATAGCCGAGCTCGTCACTCTGGGGAGGAAGCTCGAATCCACAAGAGTGGCGGTAGAGGCATTTGTGCCACCACCCAACCGGAGGGCTCCTTGGCTCCTGGAACCTGATCTGGCGTTCGTGGACACCCGAGAGCTAGCAGTCGACGCAGTTGCTCGGGAAACGAGCGGAAGGCAATGTTGGAATTGCCAGGGGATCGGCCACTGGTCTCGGGAATGTCGGGAAGCAAGGAGTTGCTTTGGGTGCGGGCGACCGGGCACAGTCAGGGCCAGATGCCCTACCTGTTCCCCGGCAACCTATCAAAATGGGCCGGCTTCCCGCCTAGACTCCCGGAACATAAAACCGAGGCGGTCGGGAAACGATTCCCGTGCTCACTAATCGGCAGGCAAAGCACGGTATTGGTGACGGCCGCGCAAGTCCGAAATGAATTAGCTCCCCATGCACATCGCGTTGTTGGCCAACGGGTCAATGAATGCAAGTAGAACTCGCGCAGGTCGAAGCCATCGAAAACGGGTGGACGGCCGAAGCGAAAGGATCGAGTCCCGGTAGACTTTCTCCTGGAACAACACGCAAGGGACAACCGACCCCACCTTAGCGTGGATATTTTGGGTCGAACGTTCTTGGGATTGGTGGATTCGGGGACCTCCAGAACGATATTGGGTGAGAAGGCTTGGGAAGAACTGAAGTCCCTGGGGGTTGAGCTCAGAAACTCGGAACACCAACGTGTGCGAATGGCCAAAGGCCTTGCGTGTACCGTCAGTGGAGCTGTTTGGGTCCCGATCAAAGTCGGTGGCGATACCCAATGGATGGAAATGTTGGTAGTGCCGTCCCTCAAGGAGAGAACAATACTTGGGGTGGACTTCCTGCGGCGTTTTGGGGTCCTATTGGACGTTCGAGGAGCGACGTGGGAGATACTTAGCTCGCTGGAATGTGGCTCCACGGAGCAATTACTACCACGCTCTCGACTTTCGCCTCACGAGGAGGCGATCTTGAAGGAAACCCTAGGGAGGGAACTTGTACGAATGGGTACAGGGTTAGGATGTACCACCATGGTGGAACACGTCATCAAGACCGACGCATTGTCCATCAAGCAGCAATATTATTCGGTGTCGCCTGCAGTACAAACGCACATCCATTCGAAACTGAAGGAGATGCTCCAGCTGGGCGTTATAGAGCCCTCATCGAGCGCCTAGTCATCGCCGATCCTTCTAGTAAAGAAGAAGGATGGGAGCTACCGGTTCTGCGTCAACTTCCGAAAATTAAACAAGGTGTCGGAACGAGACGCTTATCCACTACCTTATGTAGTAGCCACCCTAGATAAGCTACGTGACGCGAAGTACCTGTCGTCATTAGACATTAAGTTGGCGTATTGGCAGGTACCCATGGCGGAAGCGTCGGGCCAATATACAGCGTTCACAGTACCAGGACGTGGGCTGTTTCAATTCTATATTGAATATCACCCCCAACCGTTGACGAGTTCGAACGTGTTTCTGCAGAGCTCTCCATAGCTTGAATTAATTCGAACGCGATTAATTAATAATAAAAATACAACGAAAAGTGCTTACATAATTACTTACTCCAGGGCCACTCATAGTATGATAATCAGCATAAAAGTTAGTAAATATTTTGAATTATCGCGCGTGCTAGTTTGTGATTTGTGCATTGTAGGCATAACCCTAGCATTTTTTAACTGCATCTTTTTCTGCCTCTGGTGAATCAGTTACATAAACAACAATGAGTGTAAAATGTAGTCTCGAAAACTGTATTGCTTACGACAATACTTTCGTGGCAGTGACCTGCAAAGCGTTTTGTCAACGCAGACTACATGGAGCTTGTATGGATGCACCACGGGACTGGTATCACCCATATATGGATAATCACTTTATCTGTAGTGATTGTCAAAATACGGAAAGACTAATTAAATGTGTTTACGACAACATTGTGGGTCACATAGACAACTTAAACATGGAAAAAGACGCCCTAATTTCCAAACAGCGAGCTCAAACAAGATTTAATGAGGAAGCTTACACAGAAATGAATAGCCGATTCGATGATTTGACTGCCAGTTTATCTAGTGTCAATAAAGCCAATAAACCTCTGGAAGCACTGGTTTTCAAGCTGAATTCAGTGACAGACAACATTAGCGAAGCAATTAGAACATCCAACAAGGAAGTCAACCTGAACAATACGCTTGCTAGATTAAACCAAAGATTGACCACCATTGAAGCGAATCAGAGTGAGATCTAAGCTTTATTAAATGCGAGAACGCATGAATCTGTAAATAGTGCTTCTTTGCAACAAGAAATGTTTTTTTCTGAGCTAAAGGATTTATTAGCTGGAGCTGACAAACACCAGATAATAACAACGGACCAAGCAACATCACCTATGAAGATAACGCAAACTATTACGGATAAAATCAAATCTAATAACACTAGTATCTCCATGTTTCCTGAACAAAGCTCCCCAATTTTTCATTTGGTACTTTTTGGAGTCAAGCCGAATGGTACAGACGTATAAAACAACTACACTCATCCAATGGCAACAATAATGCGTCTAAACACAGCGCAGAGGCTCTTAATGAGTATGAGTTTGATAACTCACATGGCAGAACAACTTTCTTTGTGAAAGGCGCTCCTAGCTACCGAGGACTGGCTGTGTAGGAATATCAATACGGAACTATTTATAGACGATTGCTACTGCGAAAAGATGCCGAGCAGAAGAAAACGGAACTCACATAAGTGCTTCAAGCTGTCTGTGCCAACAAAGTATGCCTGGCTCTTGATTAATTCGAGAGCAAACAACCAACCCTACTTTTGGAAAGGAATGGTCTTTAGTCAGTGTAAATATTAATCTATTTCCAAAACAAGCAAAAGGAGGATTACTAATGCTAAGGTAGATGGCGAGACAGGCAATTATGTCATAAATAATCCTAAATTTAAACCTAAAACTTCCTCATCCGACTTTTCCGGACATGTTCCAATAGTTCCTTCTCGTGATACAACAGCTAACATCAAATCGACAACAGACTGTTCCATCTTGCAACCTAGCTTGAATCCCTTCACGTGCTCTTCTGGAAAAATTACAACATCAAGTTCACCTAGGACGACAACTAAAAGCATAATAACAACAGACAGTGTAACCCTTACTTCTAATAAACACAACCCTCCGATTACTTCAGAACGACTACAAAAAGCAAGACAGGAGTTCAGAAGGTATCGATCCTAACAAATCAACTCCACCACAATCACTTAAACTTCTTTACCATAACTGTGGTGGTATTAAAGGCAAAATAAATAAGCTTTTTTTAAATGCAAAATCATGCCAATTTAACATACTAACCATCACGGAGACTTGGTTATGTGACTCCTTCAGGAATGAAGAAATTCTAGATAACAACTGGACGATCTACAGGAATGATAGAGATTACCATGTCACCGGCCAATCCCGGGGTGGTGGAGTGTTAATTGCGATATGCAACCCCCAACCCCAATCTAGGGAAAACGTTGATACTCCTTGCTGTAAGACATTTGAGCACAAATTCGTACGTATACGATTAGGCAAATATTTTCTATACATTGGGGTAGTTTATATTCCACACAACTCTAAAGAAGAAGTCTACACCAACTTTTGTGAAATCTTTTCTACGATTATTGCTTCTCTTTCAGAAGACGACAAAATAATAATACTAGGGGATTTTAACCGTCCGAACTTGTTATTTACTTCCGATGAACACGATAATCAGCTTCTTCCTGGAAACCTGTCTGACACGATAGATGTAAATCTATTGAGCACATTTTATGGCAATGATCTACATCAAATATCGTCGACTCGCAACCAAAACGGTAAATGGTTAGACTTAATTTTAACAAATGCTTATGACGAAGTTGTGGTTAGTCCAACTAAAGATTCCGACAACCTTTTCTCAAATTCCATTCATCACTCGGCCTCTACAGTTAAACTATCCACGACCGATCACTGCTTCACCATATCTTTCAATAATATCATTGTATTTGACTTCCTTAATGCTGACTATCACAACATAATTACCTATCTTGATCAGGTTGACTGAGATTCTATTTCAACGCTAAATATAGACGATTTGGTGTCGACTTTTTATGAAATAATTTTTGACGCCATTGATAAATATGTCCCCAAAATAAGAAAAAAAGACAAGCGCTCAGAGTCATGGCTTGACAATGATCTTAGGCGACTAAGAAATCATAGAAATAAGTTATTTAAAATATTCAATAACAATGACAGTGTTAGTGCGGATGTTAGAACTGAATACGACGCAATAGCCTTAAAATCTAAAGCCAAGTCCCGTGAAGTCTACGAGCTTTACCTCAGCTTACTGGGCGAAAATATAATCAATAATCCCAGAAAATTTTACGACTTTGTAAACACTAGGCGGAAAACAACTGGATATCCAACCCACATGTCAAAAAATGGTCACAGTTCATGTTGTCTGAAAATAATCTGCAATTATTTTGCTGATCATTTTCAAGGGATTTTCGGCCCACCCGTAACGTCACCCGTACGGTTACTTACAACTAATACTTCCCCGGCGCCACTTGACCAAGACTCGTACATAACTAAGGATGATATCGCTAAAGCTATTAAACAACTTGATCCCAACAAATCCCGGGGCCCAGATTTGCTTCCTCCTAAATTTTTGATACAGTGCTCGGAGCAACTCATGCAGCCGCTTTACGTAATCTTCAACAAATCCCTAACGCAAGGTATTTTCCCATCCATTTGGAAGACCTCCCACTTAACGCCAATTTTCAAAAACGGTGATAAACGTTTAATCGAGAATTATAGAGGCATCGCAATTTTGTCCGCCATTCCTAAACTGTTTGAAAAAATTATATCAGAAAAACTAGTCCCTGTAGTCGAACCCCGGCTAAATGAGCAGCAACATGGATTTCGAAAAGGCCGCTCAACCACTTCCAACTTGATGATCTTCACGTCGGATGTTCTCTGTGAAATGGAGAAAGGGCACCAAACTGACGTAGTCTACACCGACTTTAGCAAAGCCTTTGACCGGGTTGACCATAATATTCTGATTTCAAAACTTCCCAATTTCGGCATTTCATGCTCCATAATCAGCTGGCTTGCATCCTACCTTCGGAATAGAATTCAGTTTGTGAAATTTCAGGGTTTCCTCTCAAAAAAGATTTTTGCCTCTTCTGGAGTACCGCAAGGTAGTCATCTTGGTCCACTTCTCTTCAAACATTTTTATATCTGACCTATCGGAAATCTTAGATAATATACCTCATTTGCTCTATGCTGACGATCTTAAAATGTACCACGTAATCAGAACTCAATCCGATGCAAATTTCATTCAATCTAAACTTGAATCATTGGAGCAATGGTGCAACCAGAACAAGCTTATTCTTAATGCTAAGAAATGCCAGGTTATGAGCTTACACCGTAAAAATACTATTAACAACTATACTTATCATCTAAACAGCGTCCAGCTTAAACAAGTTAAGAACGTTAATGACTTGGGTGTTATCCTAGACAGTAAGCTGCGTTTTAACTTACATTACGATAAAATTCTAGCCAGAGCCTACAAGCAACTCGGTTTCATAAAAAGACGTGCAAAGGAATTCAAGAATATATGGGTCACTAAAACCCTTTATACTGCTTTCGTTTGTCCTTTACTTGAGTACGCCTGCGTCATCTGGGACCCATTATTCAACATTCACAGTACCCGTTTCGAATCTATTCAGAAACAGTTACTTCTTTTTGCATTACGAGATTTATTCATTCCCAGCGATTTCAACATTCTCCCCTTGTACGAATATCGACTTAATCTTATAACCCTGTCAGCCCTTTCGTCTAGATGAATTATGTTATCTTCTTGTTTCGTTTTTGACATATTAAGGGGTGTAACTAATGTTAATTTAATATCGAGTAAGATTATACTCAACAATACAGTTAGACAAACTAGACACACTCGCCTACTTACTGAAAACCTACACCAAACGAACTATGCTACCAATGAACCCTTCAAAAGATGTTGCAAAATTTTTAACAGCATCAGCAAACATTACTCTCCATCCATATCCAAATACACTCTTAAAAACAACCTGTCCAATGCGCTTAAGTAAAATTTTTTTTTTCTTTTACAAAATAAAATAAATTAAATAAGTTTGATAATGTATTGTATTTGTAACTGCCTTGTTTGGCAAAATAAATAAATAAATTCAATAGGATGCCCTTTGGGCTGCAAAACGCACCTGGAACATGGCAACGTCTGATTGACCGAGTGTTGGGACCCGAGCTCGAGCCCTACGTGTTCACGTACCTGGACGTTATCGTGGTTGTCACCCAAGACTTCCGGAAGCACGTGGAGGTACTTACGGAAGTATTCCGCAGTAGAGTTGGGTCGTTCCGGACACACATAGTTCGCGGAGACATGTCCACTGCTGGAACTATATGACATAGTTCCGAAAAGTGACATGTAACATGTCCGAATATATTTAGAACTAGCGCATACAGCACAGCCAAACTCAACCTAGTCCGGTGTCGGATAATGTTTATATGAAGCTATCTCAATATTAATCCGGAGACGCCTGTGGAACTTTTGGACCTGGAGTTGTTTGCATACTATCACATTTGAATGGAACTATCAAGTCCGAAGTCCAGACATGTATTCAAGAGCACACAGTTCCGTGCGATGCGCAAATGTTTGATAACGATTGAGCGTGGAGATTGATATGCTTGGTGCAGTATGTATGTACATACTTACATACATTGTGTGTATATGGAATGAGAATGAATATTATGTATGCATTCTTATCTTATATTTCGTTTTTGAAACTTCCAACACACGAGTAGGTATTTCATCTGTTTGTTGTTTGTGGTATTAAAAACTACTGTTTCACACGCCATTGAGAAAAGCTAGTTGTATTCAAAGTGTTTATTGGGCGGTCTATATTATAGTTCTTGATCTCAAAAGGATCAGTATTTTGTACAATACAAGTTAAACTCTGTACCAAATTCCGACAATATAATTATTTTATAGTGTTGGATTTACATATATTAATATTAATAGAAACATCAGGTAAGAAAAGAATAGTGCACCCTTTAAATACATATTTTCAAAATATTTCGCTTTGAAAAAGGGCCACATTTTTTTAAGAGAAGCAGCTTGTCGGAATGGCACTACGTAGGAAAACAAGCAGTCTTTGGGATCATTTTTCTGAAATTGAGCCCAAAAAAGCTAAATGTCAGTATTGTTCGCAGTGCAAAGCTTTCACTTGTGGAAGCCTGGGAAATCTAAGCAGACATTTGAAAAGAAAACATCCAACTATTTCATTGGGTCCAGTTGAGCGGCAACCATCAACATCTTTTCAGAGTTCAACAATCAACAGTGACCAAATAACTTCAAGTGAGGTTGTTTTACCACCAAAGTCTTTTGTGCAACAAAGCCTTGATGCATTCGCACACCAATCTAGACCTTTGAATTCAAAAAGGAAAGCAACGATAGACGAACAACTTGTTTTAATGATTGCCAAGGAATATCATCCACTGAGGCTAGTAGAAGACATTGAATTTAAAAAATTTGTCACGCTTTTGTGTCCATCTTATTGCTTGCCCACCAGAAAAACAGTTTCGGAAGTGCTTTTGCCTCAAACTTATGAGAAAACTTTGCAACAAGTAAGAGTTAATATATCACTTGCCTCATCAGTTTGCTTGACAACGGATGCCTGGACATCTATCAATAACAGAAGTTTTATTATAACGGCACACTATATTGATACTGAGAAAGTGATATTAGTGTCCAATTTGCTAGGGTTGCCTGGAATACGATGGAAGTCATACAAGCATCAATTTGTGCAGCTTTTTGAAGTGTGAAATAAAGAATTGGAACATTGAAAATAAGGTAGAAGTCATCGTAACAGATAACGCTGCGAATATACTATCGGCAGTACAATTAAGAGGTTGGCAATCTATAGGTTGTTTTGCACACTTGCTAAATTTGGTAGTTCAAAATTCACTCAACAAAATTTTATCAATTGTGCAAAAAGTGAAACGTATTGTTGAGTTTTTCAAAAAAAGTTCGCAAGGCCTCTACAAACTAGAAGAAATACAGAAACAAATGTGTATTCCAATATTGAAGCTCAAGCAAGACGTGCCAACGAGATGGAATTCAACATATGTTATGCTAGAGCGAGTGTTAAAGCTAAAAAATGCAATTATTGTTACACTGGCGTTAATTAAAAACGAGCTATCATTATTTGAAGAAGAGTGGAAAGTGATAGAAGAGGTAGTACCAATATTGAAAGTCTTCTATGACATAACCGAAGAAATATCAGCTGAAAAATACGTAAGTCTGTCTAAAGTCATAGTTTATTGTCGACTCTTACGAAACTGCATCAGCCAAAAATTGATTGAAATTGAAACAGCAATGCAAAATCCTCTAGTTCGCAAATTATTGGAGGCATTACATGATCAAATATTCAAGCGTTTTCATAATATTGAAAAAAATCAGATCTATGCTGAATGCACAATATTGCATCCAAGATTCAAAGCCAAAGGTTTTCGTGAGCAAGCTAATTTCAAGATGGCAATAGAAAACTTAAAGTTCAAACTTCGCAATACAGTACAAGCTTCAGATATTGCAGTGCCTACTATTTCTTCTCACATTAACGTATCGACTACACCTGAATTTGCAAGTTCATCAATATGGGATGAATTTGATGCTAAAATCACCCGCATAGCTCCTGAAATTTCGAAACCGGCTGGTGTTGTAGAACTGCAAAAATATATTGAGGAACCACTCATCACTAGAAAGGATGACCCACTTATTTGGTGGAGCCAAAGAAAATGCTTTTATCCTATTCTCTACGAATATGCATTAAAACGTTTAAATGTAGTTGCAACGTCAGTTCCATGTGAACGAATTTTTTCGAAGGCAGGACTTATTCAAAATGAAAGACGAACAAGACTTTCTTCAAAGAAAATGTCTCAACTTCTTTTCATAAGTACAAATACTTAGTTTTATGAATTATACTTACCTATACCTAGTTTTAAGAATTTAATATATTTTTAAGAAATAAACTTTAAAAACACACCAATGCCACCAATCTTAATGACTTTACTTTTATCTATGCCTAATATGCATTAGTATTCATTTTATTTTGTAGCTCCTTTTGAATTGTCGGAAATATTGTAGTTCCTCGGACATGTTGTCTGGAACTAGTTCCGACTACGAAAAGAACGATTCCATGTCCGTTCCGCCTCCGGAACTATATTTCGCACCTCTATTCCGCAGGCTTCGGGAGGCGGAGCTACGCGTCTCCAGAGAGAAATGCGAATTCTGTCGACGCCAGCTAAAATACCTGGGTTACGTAGTGGACGAGAAGGGGCTGAACGTGGATCCAGGTAAAGTGGAGTGCCTATTCCAAATACCCCACCCTACTAGTGTGAAGGGAGTTCGGCAGTTCCTAGGAATGGTTTCGTGGTACCGGCGATTCATTCCAGACTTTGCAACAGCAATGGCACCCTTGACGGACCTCCAGAAAAAAAACAAGCGGTTCGATTGGACGCAAGAATGCGAAAAGGCTTTCGTCCAGGCCAAGGTACGTCTTTCTCAGGCACCCATTCTGACTTGTCTGGACTATAGCCTTCCGTTCAGCATCCAAACGGATGCATCAGATCTGGGGCTGGGTGCGGTGCTTAGTCAGACTCACCCGGAGGGTGAAAAAGTGATCTGCTATTTAAGCCGGTCGCTAAGCAGGACGGAGAGGAATTACTCCACCACCGAAAAGGAGTGTCTGGTGGTTTTCTGGGCGTGAAAAAAACTGCGCCCTTACGTGGAAGGTACGCATTTCACCGTGGTGACCGACCATCATTCACTCGTATGGTTGAATAATTTGAAGGACCCAACAGGCCGCCTGGCAAGATGGGCAGTTCGACTACAGCAATACGATTTTGACATCGTACACCGGAAAGGCAAAGAGTACTTGGTGCCCGATGCGCTGTCTCGAGGGGTTCCAGAGGTAGCCTCGGTAGGAGTGGAAACAGGGAGATGGTACCAGCGGATGAAGAAAAGGGTGACGGAAAACCCGGGGAAATAAGCGGATTGGAGGTTGGAAGAGGATGTACTGTGGAAGCACATGCCCGGACGATACCCAGAGTTCGAAACTCAAGTGTGAAAACGGGTTCTACCCGGGGGAGAACGAGGCAGGGCACTTGTGCAGGGTCACGATGACCCAAAGGCGGGGCATATGAGTGTGAAACGGACGCTGGATCGTGTGGCTCAGCGTTTTTACTGGGCAGGGATGAGGACAGACATCCGGAAATATGTGAAAAAGTGCAAAATATGCCAGGCAGTCAAGGTTGAACGCCGAGCACCCCGAGGTTCGATGGTATCTAGAGCAGGGCAAGCCAAACACCCGTGAGAGATTATCGGTGTTGACTTGATAGGCCCCCTACCACGCTCGACTCGTGGGAACTGCTATATCCTTAGCGTGGTGGACTATTACACCAAATTTGCGATGATCTTCCCTCTTCAAACAGCCAAGGCACCCGAAGTGGTGCGCAAGTTGTAGGAATACGTCTTCATGCTGTTCGGAGTGCCGGAAATGATCATTTGCGACAACGGGGTGCAGTTTCATTCCAAGATCTTCGAGAACTTGGCGCATAAGTCTGGAACGCGGGTGCAATAAACTGCATTTTACCACCCACAGGCCAACCCAGCAGAGCGCGTCAACCAAAACATCAAGCAGATGCTGCGCTCCTATGTGGCGGACAATCACCGCAGGTGGAACAACGATCTCGCCCAGATAGGTTTTGCGCTCACGCATGAAGCGATGCGCGTAACGCCGTACTTCCTCAACTTCGAAAGGAAGATGGTGGCCTTCCGCGGGGAACCCACGCTTCCAAATGGGGAACGCACGCCTCCAAATGGGGAACAACGGGATCTACATCCTAAGGACCGGGCCGAAGCGCTGAACAGGGTTCGCAAGGAAGTAGCTGCTCGTTTAAGCAAGGCCGCGGAAACTGCACAGACCCGGTATAACCTACGTAAGCGAGAAGAATCCTTCTATCCAAATGACCGGGTGTGGAGAAGGAACTTCGTCCTCTCAGATGCGGCCCAGTACTTTTCCGCGAAACTGGCACCCGAATACAAAGGGCCTTTTACAGTGAAGGAGAAGGTGTCTGCGGCCACCTAACGTTTAGTGGACAAGAAGAGCAAAGACGCCGGCGTATGGCATGCCAAGGACCTGAAGCCCTACAACGACTAACCATACGACCAAGTATAGACTGGAACAGGCCATATCAGTTCAGGACTTCGTCACTTCCCCGCGACCAATTTCTTTTCCTGCTCCTAGGATCTTGACGGATATTTCCACCCCTCTCTAGACTTCTTTTTTTTCTTTTCTCCTTTTGTTACATATCCTCCCTTTTAGTTTATTTTCTATACCTAGTTCGGTTGTGGGTAAGTTCCGTAGGTTCGGTAGGTTAATACGTTGGTCTGGTGAGTGTGACTCGTAAGTTTGCTTTCGAGCTTCAGTGAACGCGACGAATTAAAAATTGCCAGCCGTGTGCACGCTGAAGGCCGTGTCCACAGATCGCTCGGTGGCTCGTCGGGGGTGTCCGCGTGTCGGACGTTACCGTCCCGTTTATTATTGTTTGGAGTGGATTTTGGGAAAATCCATTTACAGAAGGGGGGTAATGTTACGTTCGTCACGCAACGTAGTCGATCCCAAACCCTCAAGGGCGAAATATGGGTCTGCCCTGTCCGTGAAGACCCCAAACCACCGTGCGGGTAAACGCTGTCTTGCACAAATTGAAGATGCTACGTTCGCCACTTCACGCAACCAAGCCAATTATTGAATTATATTGTTGTTTTTGAATTATATTGTTATTAAGTTCAACTATATTGTTATTAACGAATCATATTGTAGGAAGTAGAGATTTGAATTATATGGTAAGGAGTAGAAGTTGAATTATGTAAACGTAGAGGAGATGTAGGATGTAAGGATATTAGATTAGATAACTAAGTAGGTAGGTAGTTTGTTATGAAGAGTGTTCCGGACACCGTCACAGACCCTGCAGATAAGTTGCCAGCAATGACGGCAACAAACACGATCACCCAATCGCGCAGTGGATCCAAGTCCAGGCCCCGCCCGGTCTACGATGCGCCCCAATGGAGTCCCCTATGCGCCAGTGAGACCCACAACCACTGCCACTGGCTATTCACCATGGTTAACGACCGCCATGAGTATTTCACCGCGCTCCAATCGCATCCCACAGCTTTCACAGCTTTTCCCCCGCGACGAGACACAACCTCGTACCAAACCAGTTCCCCAAGCTTTTAAAAGCTGCGATGGGGTCAACTGCCCAACTGGGAGGGCATTCACCGCCGACGCGGAGATAACGGTACAGGGAAATCACATATACATATATGGCCGGTGGAGCAGCTGACGGGGCTTTTTGGTTTCACGTCGACGACTTGTGGAAGCTGGGTGTCGGCTGGACGTCGATCGCTGGTACGTTTGGATTGTTTCTTTGGACGCCGGTTTGTGGTGGAAGCTGTGATTTCGGCTTTACGGAGGAGTTGAAGAATTTTCAAAGGACGGAGGACAGCGAGCGGAGGGAATAGAATAAGAAGGAAGAATTGTAAGTAAATTTAAGTGTATCTAGTTAAAGTTTAGAAAGGGCATTAACTGTGAAACTTTTCAATTGAAAACAAAGCTCTTGGTTGCTATTAGTTTTTTTTGTAATGAATTTAGAAGTTCAGAATTTTTATTTTTTTCATTTACTTTTGCGAATTCAGAGCCTTGTAACTAAATTTCTTGATGATCGTTGCCATAAAGAATGATTTATTTTGAACAAAAATACATTACAAAATCAAATAAAAAAAATACGCTAATAATATCACTAATAAAAAAGTTATAGAGGTTTTAGTGGGGAATTTCGGGAAATTTTGAGTAAAATCTAAAAAAAAAATATTTCTTAGTTACTACAACAGTTAGGACCTAGGTCACTTAGGGTTAAAACTTGTAAATGACCCCACCAATTCACAAAAAAAATTGACGGTTCATGTGCCGAACACCCTGTATATATATATATATATATATATATATATATATATATATAAATATATGTATGTATGTATACATACTTAGCTGAAAAGTTTCAACAGTAACCTAACAGATATATATTTATATATATATATATATATATATATATATATATATATATATATATATATTTATATATATATATATATAATATGCTCTAAGATTGCGTTACTGTTAAATATTTTCAGCTTTTTTGCGACCTATTCAACTATACCTCGCCGAACTCATTATTAATTTTTAAATTTAGCACCTTCTAGAGTCATGACCCCAACTCTTGACGATGTACGCCACTCAAATTGTCATTACGAATTCCGACAGTAAATCCTACGAAAAACTCATATCTTGAAATTTGTTAATTTTCCTCTCCATCAGTTCCTTCCTCATTGGTGTAAGCGAATGAGTATGCAAATTTATGTATCAGGCCAACTTTTAGTACGGCCAATTTGAATTTAAAGAACGGTTTATTGAGTTATGCTATCAAGATTTTATTGATATTCGGTTGCTATCTTTATTCGTGAACGATCTTGTCAGGCCAGCTGATAATGAAATAGATGCTTGGTGTGGATTAGAATCATGGTATAAAGACTAACGAAGGTAAACCCATTAGAAAACCGCCATCCTATTTCGCTCGCACATCTGACTCACATTGCGTCACGTATTCACTGAAATTAGGGCTACGTAGCTTAATAGTAAAAAAGTAGTAAGCGAATTTCAATTTTAAGACCATGTCTAATAAAATAAGGTTTGCAGCATCAAATAATTGCGTAAAACGGAAGTTCACACATATTCGGGACGGGAAAGCAATGCAATAATTATACTGCACTATGACAGGACCGAGCGGATGCGTCCTTGACATACGATAGAATAATGACAGAGCCAAAACGAAAATACCATTTGTTACGTCTATAATTTTCGTAACGTTCTCCACTACACCGTAGCCGATCCCAGCCACGGTTCGGGCAATCCCACCCAGCTTCACCCACGAAGAGGGGTGTGGGAATATGGATTTTAAAAAGGGCGCCACCCGTTTCCACGCCGGGACTGCCCTGTCCGCGAATCCTAAAACGGGAATCGGATTCACGGTGACCCAAAACCACCGATCGAATAGGGGAGCACAAGAACACACGCCAGGAACGCGATTTCCGCCTCGCCACTTCACAAAATCACACAATTTATAATTTAATTCAAGGCACAATTTATTTTGAAAAAAACCTAACTAAACCCTAACTTCTAACTAGAAACACTTAAATCTACTTACAATTCGCTTCTTATCCAAGTTCCTCCGAATTCTCCTTCAGCGCGTTGTCCTCCACCCGAACCACCAGATCGCCGTAAAACTCAAAACCTCAGCTTGGCACCACACACCGGCGTCCAAAAGAAAACAATCGTCCAAGCGCTCGACGTCCAGCCAACACCCAGCTTCCACCAGCGTTCGACGTTAAAAAGCCCCGTCAGCTGCTCCCGCAATGCCATTTAAGACAAAGTCCAGTCCCGTTTACCCGTGTCGTAAGTCGATGACCACTTAGCTGGGCAGTTGACCCCATCGCAGCTTCCAAAAGCTTTTGAGGTCAGACGTTGTGTCTCGACGCGGGGGAAAAGCTGTGAAAGCTGTGGGATGCGATTGGAGCGCGGTGAAATACTCATGGCGGTCGTTAACCATGGTGAATTGCCAGTGCCAATGGTTGTGGGTCTCACTGGCGCATAGGGGACTCCATTGGCGCGCATCGTAGACTGGGCGGGGCCTGGACTTGGATCCACTGCGCGATTGGGTGATCATGTTTGTTGCCGTCATTGCTGGCAACTTATCTGCAGGGTGTGTGACGGTGTCTGGAACACTCTTCATAACAAACTTACTACCTACTTAGTTATCTAATCTAATGTCCTTACTTCCTACATCTCCTCTACATTAATATAATTCAACTTCTACTCCTTACCATATAATTCAAATCTCTACTTCCTACAATATAATTCGTTATAAACAATATAGTTGAACTTAATAACAGTATAATTCAAAAACAACAATATAATTCAATAATTGGGTTGGTTGCGTGAAGTGGCGAACGTATCATCATCAATTTGTGCAAGACAGCGTTTACTCGCACGGTGGTTTGGGGTCTTCACGGACAGACAGACAGAGAAAGGAAGAAGGAAGGTGGGATTACAAACATAATGTCACAAGGGTAAGGACTAAGTGTTCAATACCCCCGGCAATCGATGCACCTCTCACTTATCCACGTACCAAGCGAATCATTATAGGTTGCATGTGCCTATCTGCAGTCCTACAAGCATGCTGATGGCGTTGGGGTTACAGAGCCTCGGCAAACTCCACCCCTGTACTATTTGCCCCTTTCATCGTCAACTTCTTTTAACTCTCTTCCTGGTCTCTCCATCGTCCGGTCTCTATGCTCTGTATAGGCCACTCGAGCGTTAGCGTTGAGATCCTCTCCGTCCCCGATTGGTGACCCAGACCCGTCCTGCAACACTACACTCGCCCTTACAAACTGGTTTGCATTTGACGAGGTTGGTCGCTCATATATCACCTCTTCCAATGTCCTCACAAGTTTATCCTCCCTTACAGCACATGGCTGTGAGGAGTTTTGTTCTATCTTTGACCCTACAGTTCTTGAAGCTGTACTATCGTATGTCTCTATCTCCTCTTCAGTATGATCCCACCTTCCGCTTTCGAGTTGGAGATACTGCATTGTTCCACATCTTTCCGTGTCGATACTTCCTACCTGTGATCTTTTACTCCTATGAGGTCCCTGTTGCTGTTTTCTCCCTGTCCTCCTTTGTCCACTCCTCTGAGACTCCCTGCCCCCAGCACCAGCCCATTGAGACTTCTTGCGCTCAGACCCAGTCTCACCTCCTTGAGACTGCCTGCTACCAAACCTACTCAATCGCGGCTACCTGCTCCTAGGCATAGCCTCAGCCCGTGTAAACTCCTCGTCTATCACCCTCGACACTCCTCTAACAGCATCGATGCCCTCATCTTCTTCCAAATCTGTCACAGTAGAGTTCGCTCCGCAGACCTTCACTTGTTCTTCGACCTCGGCTTCCTGACCATCTTCCAGCTCAATGCATGAGCACCTCGGATCCAGTCGAAGCTTCTCCTCTATGTCCCGTACACGACCATGCAAGGACGTATTTTGGGTTTCCAACTTCGCAATACGTGCGAACAAACTTTCGATTCTTGTAGACTGTTTAAATTCCTCCGTTATGCTCGAAGCCGCGGTGCTGTTTCGTTGCGCTGCACTTTCCAGATTCTGAAGTTTGTTCTCATAGAGCTCTACGATCTCCTCCAGCTCCTCTTCATTTTGTTCACGAAGCTCTTGGATGGATTGTTGCAGCTTCGCTTCGTATTGCTCAGTCAAACCGCAGTTCATTTCCTTAGTCTCTAACTTATATCTATTACCCGCTTCGGTCAATTCTGTCGCTAGGCTACGATCTTTGGACTCCAGCTCTTCGTCCAGCGATCGTAGTGTGTCCTCCATATCTTCACGTGCCAATGTTTCGTCCATGATGTGTTTGCGTGCCTCTTCCAGTTGCATGCGTAACCGATCGTTATCCCTCTCCAAGTCTAAGGTATCATCCAAAGCTTACTGGTGATCAGCACAGACTGCCTGGTACTTGTTGGTCAGCTCTGTGATCGTCGACTCGGTATCCTCCTTTTCCTTCGGTACGGTTTCTGTTGTTGCCGTCGCATCTTCGTCTCGTCTCAGCTCCCTGGCTCCAGAGCTTTCATACTCTTCTGCTTGCACCAACATATGACCTAAGGCGAGCATAAGCTGCCGGCGCAACTTCTCAATTAGGGGATCCTTTGTTTTCTTCTCCCGTAGCAGGTTAGCGATCCTCCGCAGGCCATACTCCGTCTTTACCTGGGCTACCAAAAACGCAGTGGACTTCTCATTCCCCCAAAAATCCACTGACAGCGCCCTTACCTCGTCCGTCACCATCTCTACCGCCTCGCGGTCCTACTGGTAAGTGAAGGGGTAAGGTAAAAACGCATCTAGCATAGTCCCAAGCCGCAGTGCCTTCCGCAGCTCCGTCCGCATCGCCGACACCATTCCAGTGGCGATCCCACGCACTGCCAGCTCATAGCTCAGCTCGTTCTCGCTGAGGCGATCGATTAGAGCCTCTGTAAATTTTGCCATGTTGAACCTACCACGAATTACGACAACACAAGAAGAATAAAAATAACGGACTAGACAGGGAAACTTCTTTATTTTATTATTTTCTATATATATACATATCCTTATGAGTTCATTTCCACTCTTCCCACCCGTAAACTCACACACCCGCAATAAACACAGTCCCGCGATTTCACACTCCCGCAAGTTCATACACGTTTCAGCACTCTTAATATGGCCACTTGTATTTCACAGATGCACTCACTGGACTCGTCGAACGAATCCGTCGTTCGAACGCTACCGTACCCAAGTCCTGTTTTTTTTATAACGGCCCCACGTTGGGCGCCAAATGTTACGTCTATAATTTTCGTAACGTTCTCCACTACACCGTAGCCGATCCCAGCCACGGTTCGGGCAATCCCACCCAGCTTCACCCACGAAGAGGGGTGTGGGAATATGGATTTTAAAAAGGGCGCCACCCGTTTCCACGCCGGGACTGCCCTGTCCGCGAATCCTAAAACGGGAATCGGATTCACGGTGACCCAAAACCACCGATCGAATAGGGGAGCACAAGAACACACGCCAGGAACGCGATTTCCGCCTCGCCACTTCACAAAATCACACAATTTATAATTTAATTCAAGGCACAATTTATTTTGAAAAAAACCCAACTAAACCCTAACTTCTAACTAGAAACACTTAAATCTACTTACAATTCGCTTCTTATCCAAGTTCCTCCGAATTCTCCTTCAGCGCGTTGTCCTCCACCCGAACCACCAGATCGCCGTAAAACTCAAAACCTCAGCTTGGCACCACACACCGGCGTCCAAAAGAAAACAATCGTCCAAGCGCTCGACGTCCAGCCAACACCCAGCTTCCACCAGCGTTCGACGTTAAAAAGCCCCGTCAGCTGCTCCCGCAATGCCATTTAAGACAAAGTCCAGTCCCGTTTACCCGTGTCGTAAGTCGATGACCACTTAGCTGGGCAGTTGACCCCATCGCAGCTTCCAAAAGCTTTTGAACTGGTTTCGTCAGAGGTCAGACGTTGTGTCTCGACGCGGGGGAAAAGCTGTGAAAGCTGTGGGATGCGATTGGAGCGCGGTGAAATACTCATGGCGGTCGTTAACCATGGTGAATAGCCAGTGCCAATGGTTGTGGGTCTCACTGGCGCATAGGGGACTCCATTGGGGCGCATCGTAGACCGGGCGGGGCCTGGACGTGGATCCACTGCGCGATTGGGTGATCGTGTTTGTTGCCGTCATTCCTGGCAACTTATCTGCAGGGTCTGTGACGGTGTCCGGAACACTCTTCATAACAAACTTACTACCTACTTAGTTATCTAATCTAATGTCCTTACTTCCTACATCTCCTCTACATTTATATAATTCAACTTCTACTGCTTACCATATAATTCAAATCTCTACTTCCTACAATATAATTCGTTAGTAACAATATAGTTGAACTTAATAACAATATAATTCAAAAACAACAATATAATTCAATAATTGGCTTGGTTGCGTGAAGTGGCGAACGTAGCATCTTCAATTTGTGCAAGACAGCGTTTACCCGCACGGTGGTTTGGGGTCTTCACGGACAGGGCAGACCCATATTTCGCCCTTGAGGGTTTGGGATCGACTACGTTGCGTGGCGAACGTAACACATTCATTTGAATAAAAATACCTTGCAGTAGTGCAAGTGACGAAAAAGAATCCGTGAGGTCAGTGACGAAATAGAGGACAAGAAAGCTGAGCCATTAAGAATTGTAGATGCGATGTCACGATCTTAAGTGCATTCATGCCATAGTCGACCTTGGTCAGAGTTGGGTAATCTTCCATAAGTAGCTTTGGTTGACGAAGAGGAGAACGGGAGTATAATAATGTAAAATATGCCACTGGTTTCGGTACTGGGACTGCGTGCAAAATAGCCTCTGAAACGGGAACCCTAAACGACCTACAAATGAAGATTCTTGAGGGAAAAAAACCAATCAGCGAATAAAAGGGGACGCACTTTCTGAACGTGCCAGCTCAATAACAAGCAATTTCTTAGCATTAAATTAGCTTTACTACACTACAGTAAACTATCTAGGTTAAAGGAGATGTTTAGAAATTGTGTGAGCGATGTCAATATCCTACGTTTGCGATGTATTCAATTTTTGAGGGAGTTTCTAAGCATTACTAATGTAAACCTTTTCACAGAAACCTCCACCTGTCTTTTAGAAAAAACTGTTTAGTTGAGGTAGGTAGGTAAAATACCAAAACATGACTATTACAAATTACAGAATCAGTGAAAAATTGCCTCTAAACGGCTTGTATGGTAGTCAAACAAACTAGAAGATGGGATTTTATCGGCTTATAATAACGATGTGGAGAAGTAAGAGAAAAGTGTTATGTATGTAAAAGGTTTCAATCCAAAGCCAAGCAGCTTTTACCATAACTCCACAATCTATTTTACAGTGCAAGACCCGGACACTAATAATGATGGTACCCGCAAAACCTAAGCTCAGAAGAATGAGACAACACTCTCGAGAATGCAAGTGATCAGGCGCAATGGATGTAATTTGACACACATGTGGGAGTGGGAGTTCAACCATTTTTTTAAGTCACATCCAGGAAAAAATGGATTTAGAAAAACTTGCTAGAAATATCACGAAACCGTATGACTCATGATGACATTTGAAATGCATGGAGAATGAGTTTATTGGATATCTGAAATTTACAAGCGTGTGTCTTCACATTAATAAATATGGTATCCCATTGGTTACCCAAAAATTTACAGATATGACAGCATATCTTCGAGCACAGGCTTAATATTGATGCACGATTTCATCAAATAATTTATTCCTACTCGTATTACCTTCCGAAAAAATCTTAAACTGGTTTGGTACTATATAAACTTCGTGCATTTAAAAATACAGTAACGAAATCCCGATCGGGGTTTCCCAGCAGTGAAAACAACGCCAAGCGTCCGCCGAGCCTAAGCGTACAATGGACGGCCAACGATCAGCTACCAGTACAGGCTGAGTACTGGCCCAGTGCCGGGGATTGGCACTACGGCAGCACTCAAATACAGTACTGGCCCAGTACTGTATTTGAGTGCTGCCGTAATGCCAATCCCCAGCACTGGGCCAGTACTGGTGATCGGCACTGGCACAGTACTTGGAGTCGCTACTGCAAAATACAATTCGATTTGCTTTGCAAATAAAAAAGTCATTTGTGCCGCTTTTTTGTGATATGCTTTGAAATAATAGATATTCGAGATACCGAAATAAAGTGCTAGTCATCCCAACAGTGGTCGATATGGCCGCAGTTTTCAGAAGAAGACGCACGCTACAATCTGCAATATCTCGAAAAGCATGACTCGCACGAAAATGTTATATATGAGAAAAATGACAAAAATTTAGTTTGCCTTAACTTTCGCACACCTTCTTTGCCCATTGCCCATTGCGAAAAAATATGCCGTAAAAACAGTGCAATAACTACCAGCAGCAAAAAGGCCTGCATTTAAGCTCTGGCCAAGTGCTGTAAATAGGCATTGGGCCAAAACTGTGAACTGGTACTGGGCCAGTACTGTAAATTGGCACTGGGTCACTACTGTAAATTGGCGCTGGGCCAGCACTGGCCATCAACAGTGGCTTAATTCTTGGAGCCGTAATGGTAATATGACTGCTCAGGAGGCAAGCAGAGTGTTAAACGATTCGCAGGAAGTTCAATAGCTTCAGTGCAAATTCCTTACATTAATAAGTATTGCATAGTTGCAATGCGCGAATGTATAGTATTACATTGTTATGGAAATGCAAAGTGAATGGAAAAGAAAACATGTTGAAAATCATTGCATGATTTGAATTTCGTTTGCAACTCATAGTGGATATTGCGTGAACGCAAAAACCTTCCTGTTGCAGCTGTAGGATGAGCTGCGTTTTCTTTCGTAGTCGTAGATATTTAGAAAAAAATTATGTACTTTTGTTCATGACTTTCCAAAAAATAGTGCAACAGTATTGGGGTCATGATCCAAATTAATATAAACCTGATTTTTAACCAAAAATTGAAAATATTCCTAGAAAAACGAAAAGATATTCTACAAAATATAACACACAGAAGCAAAAAAGTCCAAACATCAATATGAAACCACAGAAAGATAGAGAGACTGAATGTATTAAGGCAATATATAGAGAAACCAGGTGTAGTCAAAAAGGGGCTAAAACAACAAAAAGAATGCATACAACGGATACCTCACATGAAAATCAAGACTACAAAGAAAAACGAAACAGTCACAGCAAAACGATAATCGATAGCTAAAACAGCGACAAAATTCTACAAAAGTCTATGCACAGAGACAGACAATAAGAGCTATAAAAACGCAAAAAACCGGAAAATCACCTGGAGACGACAAAGTTCCGAAGAAGATACTGAAAGATATCCTAACCGTAATATCCTAACCTGTGACAAATTTATTTAATAAAATACTAAAGGCTGAACAAATACCAACTCAGTGGGCAACGCCCACTTTCGTCCTGCTACATAAAAAGGGAGACAAAAATGATATTTAGAACTATAAAGTCTATAGTATAGTCTAGAGTATATAAGTCTAATATCTAATGTTTACAAAGTGTTCTCAAAAATAATACTCGACCGAATAAATAGAAACCTAGAAGAGAACCAGCCAAGAGAACAAGCAGGATTTAACCGGACTATTCTACCATAGACCATATCCATGTGGTCAAAATGATCATAGAAAAACTTAACGAATACGGAAACACTATTATAAGGCATTTTGCGAGTACAACAAAGCCTTCGACTCTCTAAATCACAATTATATCTGGAAAACACAAAAAAACAAGGAGTAGAAAGTAAATATATCAATATTATAAAAGAAATTTATAGCAACTCCCGGCAAAGGTCCAACTCGAACAGCAAGGAGAAGAGTTTAAAATCCAGAGAGGCATCAGGCAGGGAGATCCAACTTGTCCAAAACTTTTTACAGCAGTGTTAGAAAATATTTTCCGCAACATACACTGGCAAGATTTCGAAATAAATATAAATGGATTAAACTTAAACCACCTAAGATTCGCTGATGACATTGTGATATTCGCAGAGAAACCAGGCATACATAATGATGTTACAGCAACTAGATAAGGAAAGCAAAAAAGCAGGACTATCGATGGATCCAACTAAGACAAAAGTAATAACAAATGCAACTAAGGAGAACATAGAAATAGAACAGGAGTTAATCGAATATGTTGATGAATACGTTTATTTAGGACAACTTATATCAATAAAAGACCAATAAGGGTGTCAAACTTGGCCGGCTACGAACAAAATCAACCAGAAACTGATAGTCTGCCAACGCAGCATGAAACGTAGCATGCTAAACGTAAAGTTAAAGGATATATGGAAAATTTCAAAAGTAATGAAAAGGGCAAAAGTAAACGACATTTTATATAAAATCAATAAACTCAAATGGAACTAGACTGGGCACATCATGAGAACAAATAAGGAAAAATGGACGAAAGATGTAATGGAATGGTACCCTAGTAATGAGAAAAGACAAAAAGAACGACAAATTAAGAGGTTTCTAAGGTGATACATTATTCACAAATCAATTGGATTCCGGCTCGCCCAGTGCTTATATGTTAGTGGGCCAACACTGGCGAACAAGACTCGGTCAGTGCTATAAGGCGCTCAGCACTGGGCCAGTACTGAGCTAATTGTGTAACCGTATTTGGGTTGCTAGCATAGTGACAATGAGCGGGAACATAGTGGTAAATGGTTTATACCAGAGGTAGCCTTTGCTTTATGAAATTGAAGTCTATGCCAAAAAGAAAACAGGAGTTTTATTCTCCGTGGGTTAGTGACAACATAAGTAGAAAAGGAAGGTTTTACAAAGTCATATCACATAAAGTGGCCATCGTCTTAGACAAAATGGAAATAAAAAAATCCAGGTAGACGTAACACTGCAAAGATATGTCTGAGTTCAAGTTGGGCCAAATTTGTTTTGAAGAAAATCGTACCAGCACAACAATCTGAAATAATTTCAAAAATTTCTGCAATGCTATACATAGCCCACGTATCTGGTTGTTATGACCAGTGTCTTAAGACACTTTGTGCTGCCACAAGTGAACACACCAATAACTGATGAAATTGATGTATAAAATGACCAAAAAGTTCAACAAAGAAAACAATATTTCAATTTAATTACGCTGACTCTTCTTTACCTTATAGATTGAAGAAAACCTAAATACGATGTTATTTTGTCTGATTTAAGAACTTTCAAGAAACATCCAATGTATACAACAAACAAAATGTAATTTTTTAACTCATGTAAAAAAAAATAAAATTAAAAAAAAATATTGTAAATATGATGTAGTGTATCTCACTACGTCATAATTCACTGCAACGTAAAATTGAATCAAGTAATGTAAACACACCACATACCCAACAGAACATAGATCATTTTTCGGTAAAAACCTCAATACTCACATTTGCTTCATGGGCGATTTGTTCAAGTAGATAATGAAAAATTTCCAAGCCATTGAATAACATATGGCACACGCGAGGATGTAATATGAGTGTTGACACGGCTACGAATGATCGTTCGCAATGTGAACCCTGTGTTTGGATTCTTTGTTGACAGGTATATGATGCAGTGAAAATTAATGACTAAGAGAAAAGGAATTGCATATGCATAAAAAGCAAAAAACCTCAAGTGGATGCGTCAAGAATACAATTAATTTATTGATTAGTTGGTTAGTTTAGAACATAGGAAAATTGTTTAAAAGAGATCTAGTTAGTTAGGAAATTGTTCATTGATTTCTTGACCATAGTCAGCGCATAGTCGCGATTCGTCTTGAAGTTTTTGAACCTTAAAACAAGATTGCGAATATGCAGTCAGCCCTGAGGGATAAATAGGCACCTAACGCTGTACAGACAAGATTGCGATCACGCAGTCACTTTCTAATATCTGGTAATTATAATAATAATAAAGTTCTGACTTTTACTAAATCAAACATGTTTTGTCTTAAAAACAAAACTTTTACATGGCGATCCTGCCAATTCAGTTTCCAGGACAAACTGAAATCGGACCTAGCAGAGGACTACAAATCTGAAATTGATCGGATGTTCGAGGAGCTGTGCGATCGAGTAAAGGAATAATTAACGAATCTTAATCATATTTTTAATCTTTTAAACATTTTATTTAAAAATGGGAAACCGTAGTTCAGTAAATTCCGGTTCTATCACCGAATATAAACAGGCCATAACTACATCGGCCATATTTCGAACTGTATTAATAATTCTATATTTCTATAAAAAACATCAGTCTAAATATGTAAGAAAAGCAAAAGGTATGCTAATTAATGTATAAATTCTACTTTTGAACATTTTTGTAAAATTGGATCTGTTTTCAACTCACTTTTCGTGTTATGCCTGCTGCACAAATCAGAATTCTTTTGGAAAAAGTCAAAAAGGATTGTTTAAATGCTAAAAAAACATCAACAAACCGTATAAATTAGAAACTCTAAAAACAAAATTAGATAATTTGGAAGAAATTAAACTAAAAGTTAGAAAATTGGCAGCAGATTCAACGAATATTGAGATAATCAGTTTGAAAACAGCGTGCAAACTAGCATACGAAGAATATAAGACTCAATTAGAAAAGCAAATAGTAAAAATGAGTTCTTTTGATATTGCGACAGCTATCAAAGTTATTCCAACTTTCAAAGGAAAGTACAAGGAACTTCACCCTTTTCTAAAAATAATAAAATTCTTATATAGAACATTGTCTGAAGATTCGAAAAGAGAACTAATAGATTTTGTATGCAGCGTCAAATTATCCATCAGTGTGAGGATTTCATTATGTGTAGAAACAGACACATTAGAGACTTTGAGGAACACGCTAACAAAGAAATATAAAAGTGTAAATACGGTAGCCAGTCTTCAAATACACCTCTCAAAAGCATACAACAGCACAATACATCAGCAGTAAGCTATGTTATAGAGGCAAAATCTTGAACATAACAAATGAGTTAACTCAATTCCAAAACGATGATTTATGTAGTACAGCAAATACAGTCACAAAACAGGCAATAACATCCCTCAATGAGAAACAAGCTCTTAATACCTATTAAAATGGTTTAAATAATCTATTTTGGGACACAATCTTATCAGCTAGACCAAAAGACATTTGCGAAGCAACTAATTTGAGCATTGAATTAGAAACAGGAAACAATTTAAACGGAAAAAATATAATGTATATGAATGACAGAAGAAATGTTAATAACAGACCAAATAGCAGCTTCAGAAGAAATAATTTTAATAAAGAATCTAACAATTGGAATTTAAATAGCAGAAATCAGAACAATAATTACAGTAACAATAGAAATACACACAACCGTAACAATAATTTCAACAATAGGTTCAGCCATAACAACCGCTATAATGGTAGCAATAACAATAAGAGCAATAACAATTATAATCATAATAATCATAGGCGTACTAGATGCATTAATTACATTGACAACCAGGGAAACGTACAACCGTCCGGGGACGAACAACAGTAAATTGAAGAACCAACCTTACTGGAAACAGGATATTTAATATCACTAATAATGGTTCGAACTATATTCAATTAAGATGCAAAAACACAAGAAACATTCTGACTTTCTTGATAGACACGGGAGCAGACATCTCAATTTGTAAAATTAATACCTTAGATGTAAATGATATAGATAACAATAGTAGATGTAAACTAAATGGTATAACAGAAGAAATAGTAACATCTCTAGGCACAGCAAATCTTAGTCTCTTGATAGGCAACAACACAATCATAAACTCCTTTCAAATAGTGGAAGATAGCTTACCAATCTATACTGACGGAATAATTGGAAGAGATATTCTTGAAAAATTCTTTTGTAAAATACGTTTTGAGACATATACGATAACGTTCACAATTAACAACGATTTTGTAATACCAATGAGCACGAAGCCACTGAAGATTGTTCAAATTGAAATACCCGCAAGAACGGAAGCAATCATACCTGTAAATCTGATAAGGAAAGTTGATAGTATAGTAGTGAATCCAGAGATACAAAAAGGTGTGTTCGTAGGAAACACAATAATTCCAGCTAAAAGCATATGCCACATTAAAGTACTTAATAATAACAAAACATCAACGAAAATAGACTGATTCAACGTTGATATTGAACCACAAAGTGACTATTCAATTATAAAAACATCCCAACGAGGCAACGAGAAATCCAAAATAAGAATGGTGACTTGTAGTAGATTTCAGACGATTAAATGACAAAATTGTAAATGACAAATTTCCATTAACACGTCTCGAAGACGTCCTAGATAAATTAGGAAGAACTAAATATTTTTCAACGTTGGATATGACTAGTTCATTCTATCAAAGAGCTAGATCAAGAGTCTAAAGTCTTTTTCAACTGGAAACGGGCATTTCCAATTTAAACGATTACCTTTTGGTTTGAAAATCTCATCAAACAGTTTTCAATGCATGCTCACAATTGCATTATCTGGTCTCGATTCAGAAGCTTTTCTATATGTTGACGATATTATAATTTTTGGTTGTAGTATCGCTCATCATAATAGAAGCCTGATTAAAACTTTATCACGTTTAAGGAAATATAACTTGAAATTGAATGCCAGAAAATGTCAATTTCTTAAATCCGAGGTATATTTCCAGTGAGGGTATAAGAACTGCTCCATCAAAGAATGAGACTGCAGACAAACTGCAGACGAAGTTCGAAGATTCGTAGCGTTTTGCAATTATTATAGACGATTTATCCAAAATTTTGCGGATATCGCAAAATGTCTCAATAGTCTTCTTAAGAAGAATGTACCTTTTATTTGGGATGATAAATGCCAAAATGCTTTTGAAATTTTGAAGGAAAAGCTAATCCAACCGTCAATATTGCAATATCCAGATTTTACCAAACCATTTATTCTAACAACAGACGCATCGAGTTATGCTCTAGGTACAGTCCTTTCTCAAGGTGAAATTGAACAAGATTTGCCAATATTGTACGCAACTGAGTCTTTGGGAAAACATGATTTAAACAAACCTGTTATCGAAAAAGAGTTACTAGCGATACATTGGGGAATTAAATTTTTCCGACCATACCTATACGGTAGAAAATTGTAGTGGTAGCTGACCACAGGACACTAGTGTCTCTGTTCACACATAAAAATCCTTCCTTTAAATTAACACGAATACGACCAGATTTACCAGATTACGATTTTGACATAGTTTATAAACAAGGTAAAATAAACACGAACGCAGATGCATTGTCCATAATAGAGTTAAATTCGGACATTTTAAAAAAGATGATTCTTCTTGATAACGATAATAGTATCAAGAAAACATTGCCGATAACTAAGGGTATGTCGACTAAGAAAGAGTCAGACAATAATGTTCAAGTGCACAATAATGATAAAACTCCCGAATTACATACGAAGCCTGATCAACTTCTAGTATGGAAATTTACATCGATATCGGATATCCATAATATTGTTAAATTGAAATTTATGTTACATCGAGCAAATAAATTTAAAATCGTACGTACAAAAGATGAAATACATGTGTTCTGTTGTGATAAATCTAACAAGAAACACGTTTCTGTTAATGACAAGCAACCAGTCACAGCATCTTTAAACAATGCTGAGCTTACTGACCACAATAATAATTCTATTACGATATACGTATCTATCATGAAGAAGTTGTTGAAAACAGTGCTTAACTGGAACATTCATACGTTAGCTCTATCCATCAATGATGAGATATTCCAGGCATTGAACCTAAGTAAATTGCAATATATAATAAATAAATTGCAACAAAACACTTGCGCAAAGTTGAAAATAATTACATGTAAACACCCACAAAACATAAAGAATACTGCAGTTCAACACCAATTAATTGAAGAATACCATGATACGCCACATGGAGGTCATTTAGGAATCAGGAAAACAATATTCAAACTCAAACAGCGCTACTGCTGGAAGAACATGAGCAAAATGATAAAGAAGTATGTGAACAATTGTGAACAATGTGAAATAAATAAGCAAATACGCCACATAAAAGAAAATATGATGAAAACAGACACTCCGTCGCCAAGTTTTGAGACCATAGCCATTGATATTGTTGGTCCACTTCGTATCTCAAACGGTTATCGATACATAGTCACAATGCAATGTGAATTGACAAAATTTGTCATTGCTTCTCCACTAGAGACTAAAGATGCTTGCACTGTAGCCAAATCACTAGTGAATAATTTTATACTACTTTATGGATTTTTTAAAGTACTTAAGTCAGATCAAGGCACTGAATTTACTAATAAGTTAATGCATGAGATTTGTGAAATGTTAAAAATAAGACAGACATTTTCAACACCATAGCACCATGAGACTTTAGGCACTGTAGAAAGAAATCATCGAGTTTTTAACGAATACATGTTAGCTTTCACTGAAGATATGAATTGGGATGAATGGTTACCATATTATACTTTCGCGTACAACACCCCTCACGAAGACAATAGCTACACTCCATACGAGCTAATATTTGGTGAATTATCATATCTGCCTAATGACATACTCACGTGTCAAGACAAAATCTATGATATTGACAATTATGCTAAAGAATTAAAAGCAAAACTCAGATATTCAATAAATAAGGCCAGAAATTTAATTGAATTAACGAAGATTAAACGTACACAAATTCAAATCCAATTAATATAAGATAAACGACACAAAAGGGTAAGGCAACAATAAATAATCAATTTTACTGAAATATTATCGACGTTTTAATGTATTTTCACATCACTAAACAACTTTAACAAGCGACAGGTATCACGCTCAGAGCGACATGCACGCTCTCTAATTAATATATCTCCTCAACTAATCCAGATCCCACTCTGCAATTTTTATGGTAAATTGTATACATGTTAAGCTTTATTTTACAGTAAAAAAAATAAAAATTAAAATGGTCGAAGTTATTGAAAAAAATATTTTAAATATTCACTTCCGGTTTAAAACTAGAAAAAAAGATTCAAAATTGGAATCTCATTTGAAAATCAAAAAGAACCGTATATTTTCTATACAAAACACTACATTTATTATTTAATTATAATTTACTTTAATATGAAAATAACATTTCAAAAAACCCCTGCTGCGAAAATTTGAATTCTTTAGAATCCCATATCTTAACAACTAAACATCAAATAACAAAAATATTATGTGTACACATCTTTATACCCTAGAAGTACAAATGTGCCCGATATGAACGAATTTCAGAACCTCACTTTTTTTTCGTTGTCGGTTTCACGTGAAATGCCCCATATGGCACACGCCAAGATGTAATATGAGTGTTGACACGGCTACGAATGATCGTTTGCAATGTGAACCCTGTGTTTGGATTCTTTGTAGACAGATATATGACCCAGTGAAAATTAATGACTAAGAGAAAAGGAATTTCATATGCATAAAGAGCAATAAACCTCAAGTGGGTGAGTCAAGAATACACTTGATTTGTTGATTAGTTGGTAAGTTTAGTACATCGGAAAATTGTATAAAAGAGATCTAGTTAGTAAGGAAATTGTTCATTGATTTCTTGACGATAGTCAGCGCATAGTCGCGACTCGTCTTGAAGTTCTGAACCAGCCAAACAAGATTGCAAATACGTAGTCAGCCCTGAAGGATAAATAGGCGCCTAGCCCTGCACAGACAAGATTGCGATCACGCAGTCACTTTCTAATATCTGGTAATTATAATAATAAAAAAGTTCTGATTTTTACTAAATCACACATGTTTTGCCTTTAAAAATCAAACATTTACAATGAAAAGAAATCTTTATTTTCTGTGTCCATCTCTTTTAAGCAACATGCCGAAACCCATGTATGATATGCGGTGCGGTTGCGGAGACTGATCAATATTTTGTGAAAAAGCTTACAATATTGCCTTTTGAATAAGCTGAAACCATGATTCACTACTTCATTGTCGCAATAAATTTTCGTACAACACGTGCGTCAAGCAAAAAACCGTTTCAGCACTTTGTGGAAAGTTGAAACAGTCATACAACTAACAAGTTCAAATATATTGCGCGAATTGCGAAACACTTGTTAATCACTTTGTAATTGTTATATGGCTTTAGCGCTACCAAGTTTAGAAGCCTGTCCGCATGGCGCAAAAGCCAAAGGTGGCGTAACAAGTTCACCTCGTTGGGATGTTTGCCTGTGGTATCGATCAAATCTTGTACGGTGATGGAGTATTCTACAACTGGGTGTTTTGTTCTATATGAAACTTTTGAAGAATTCGTTATGAATTGTGCATCGTAAAGTAGGTTATTCATTAAGATTATTTTACATATAGTTTTTCACCATCTTTCTATTAGTGTCGTTGAATGACCTTGGCAAATAATCTTATATAGCTGAATTTTTTAAACATGAATTGCTTCGGACTTTTTTAACTGGTAAATAATCAATCATAAAACAAAAGAGCTTTCCGTTTCTAAACTTACGGGGCAAAGAACGAATGAAAATACTTGGTGAAATTTTCCCATGTGGAAATAGGTAAATGTATTTTGACGAGACTGCTTTTGTATTGTTGCAATTTGTGGACGTACACACCCCATGGCCGCGTTAGTGTGGGAGCGAATTGTTCACCAATAAAGGATAAAAAACTAATACGATCACGAAACTCCACATAATAACGTTGTAAGACATATGTACTGTGAGTTTATTTTGTATCCGTGCCAGTTATTATCAATGTTATGGTCTGTTGTTGTTGTGATACAAGTTGTCGGTAGTGTTATTGTTAAAAAAGCATCAGCGTCTTATGAAGATGATGATTCCGTTCTGACTGAAACTTTATTTGAAATCACAAGTTGGAAAAATATCAACACAATATTGTTCTTATGTAACGCGAGGTTAAATCCTAGCATGTGAGTTACTACCTATTTCACTAACAGTCACCAATGATAGAAGATTAACTTGAAAAAGCATATTCCAAAACTCAAAAAAGGAATAAAACTCTAAAATCATATTCTTTATTTCAATTCATTGAATGATTTTTTATTTTTTATTTAGTTTTTTTTCATAATCGTCGAAGACAATTTTGTTGGTTTCTTTTCAAAAACTGATAAGAATGTATCAATTTTATAAACATTTATTACTGTGTTGTGCAAATCAGGATAAAAAAATATTTCTTATGAAGACACCCGTAATTTTTCGCATTTTCTTCTATTAAATTAACGAAACGGCTGAAACGAATTTTTATAATGTTAAAAACTTCACAAAGATGGTGACACACGTCAGCTGACACCTTAATGATGCAAATATTATATCTGGTTCGTGAGATATAGTGAATGACAGAAATGACCTTGAATATCATGATGACTGTTAATGATTTTTTATTTTTTATTTAATTATTTTTGTGATCATGAGAAAAAACACTATTTGGAGTACATAAATTTTATAAACATTGATTACTGTCTTTCGCAAATCAGGTTAAAAACTTATTGTTTATGAAAAAACTAATTTTTTGCAGGCTTTTTTTTTAATTAAAAAACGGTTCCAACGATTTTTTGCAAAATTTGAGAGACTCACAAAAATGTTAATACGCGTCGATTGACATCTTGACAATGCAAATCATATGTTTGGTTCGCAAGTTATAACGCAAGACAGAAATGATCTTCAAAGGGCGAAAGCAACAAACCCCCCCGACCTAAGTTTCGCAAAAACTAATCAGCTCTTAAGATTGCAAAGACGCTTCGATTGACACCTCAACGAAGTCGATACAACTTTGTTTACGTGAGTTATGCTCGTAGAAAAAAGTGTCCACGAACGTACAGACGTACGTACGTACGTACACACTCACACACATACATCTCCCTTTCTAAAAACACTTTTTTTATACTCTATAGACCTCAAAACGTAAAGAAATGTTGAAAATTTCAATTTCGGTTTTCGAGGCGATTACAAGAACTTCCCAGATACTGGGAAGTTAATAAAATGGAAAAAAGTGAAAGTGAAAAGATGCAGTGAAGAAAAGTGATGAAAAAGTACAAGTGAAAATGCAAGTAAAATCTTTTTAAAAACACAACTGTGAAATATAGAGACAACTGCACTCAGTTGTAAGAGCATAATACGTTTGATTTGGTGAGTACTTCATATATAAATATATTTATATATATTGTTGTTGTTATAGGTGAAGTTTGCATATTAACGAAATATATGTAAAATGATGATATTATTATTTTGCATATATACATATTTTGTATTTTTGATTTTTGGAAAGTGAAAATTGCATATTATCGAAATATATGTAAAATAATAATATTTACTGTATGTTCATGCCCACATGCGGCAACAGAAAGTATCTTTTTTTCGTATTAATCGTTGGTCTATACATATATCTGTTTATCGAAATGGTTTAAAGTGGAAAGTTTTGAATCTTTTTTTACGTGCGTGAAAAAAATGAGCCATGCCGCGCTGGTATTGATCGTTGGTTTATACGTTTATACATTTGTTGGAAAAGTTTAAAGTGAAAAGTGTTGAATTTTTTTCTTCTTTTGCGTAAGTGAAAGGATGAGTCATACCTCGCATAGTGTGCGGATATAGATCGCATTGAGAAAAAATTGGTTGTCAATGTTCAATGTATGAGTTATTTATGTCCATTCGTAAACTCCCCCGCGTTTTACCAAGGAACTGACATTGATTATTTTCTATTTGCTTTTAGGTATTGAGAAAGGAAAAATTATATTTTATCAACATGCGTTGCGAGCATTGCAATATGGAAATACATAGTTCGCAGTGGCCATACATAAGAAAAATTCGGCGGAGTCATGCAATGAAATTTTTTTAAGCGAGTCAGGAGCTGTTTCAATAACACAGGCCTGCAAATTGAAACTTTTTGATTTCTTTTTAAATGTTAAGGGTGGATTTTATGCATTTCGGTGCGCTGAGTTCGAAAATGGCATCCATTTTGATACATCACGTAAGGATTTTCCGCAAAGTGAAAATTAAAATAAAGGCAAAATTCGCCATACAGGTGAATGTTAAAAAAACATTATAAAAAGATACAAATTTAATTAATTTAAAGTCATACAATATTTTATTTACATTACATACAATTATAAATCTTTATAGAATCTGCCTTTTTTAGTTTCAAAGCTTCGTTTTGTGCTTTTCCTTTTGCGTGACGAGGTATTTTCTCTATGCAAAATCCAGCAGTAGTCACGCATCATATTAGTATCCCATCGACCTTGATACCTTCTCTCCATTTGCTTGATATCTTGGTGAAACCTCTCACTTCCCTCTTCACTAATTGCACCAAGACTTTCGGGAAAGTAATCCAAATGGGAGTTCGAAAAATGAAATTTTGAACTCATTGAACGTCCTAGGTTTTTAAAATTGGACAACATATTTTCCACGATAATTTTAAAGTCCGGGTCCTTCTGATTCCCTAAAAATTCGTAACTACATCTTTTAAAGAATTCCATGATGACCTCTCAACATCGTTCATCACATTTTCAGAATTGTGATTTTTCATCAGCCTACGAATATCAGGCCCAAAAAAAACTCCCTTCTTCAGCTTTGCTTCAGACAAACCAGGAAACTTGCTTGAAAGGTATTTAAATGTCTCGCCATCTTTTGGTATTGCCTTCTCAAACTGTTTCATCATGCCAAGTTTGATATGGAGCAGTGATAGGAGGACATTTTTAGGATCAACCAAAGATTCACAATGCACGTTTTTCTCGCCGACCTTCAATGCTCTTTTGGGCCACACTTTCTGGTTCCAGTGTTTAGCTTTTGCACGACTATCCCATTCGCAAATAAAACAGGGAAATTTTGTGTAACCACCTTGCTGTCCAAGTATCATGGAAATTACCTTGAGATCACCACAAACTGTCCACTCGAATTCCTTGTATTTTAAGTGAGGTTCTGAAATTCGTTCATATTGGGCACATTTGTACTTCTAGCGTATATAAATGTGTACACATAATATTTTTGTTATTTGATGTTTAGTTGTTAAGATATGGGATTCTTAAGAATTCAAATTTTCGCAGCAGGGGTTTTTTGAAATTTTATTTTCATATTGAAGTAAATTATAATTAAATATTAAATTTAGTGTTTTGTATAGAATATTTACTATTCTTTTTGATTTCAAATGAGATTCCGAATTTGAATTTTTTTCTAGTTTTAAACCGGAAGTGAATATTTAAAATATTTTTTTCAATAACTTCGACCATTTTAATTTTTATTTTTTTTACTGTAAAATAAAGCTTAACATGTATACAATTTACCATAAAAATTGCAGAATGGGATCTGGATTAGTTTAGGAGATATATTAATTAGAGAGCATGCATTTCGCTCTGAGCGTGATACCTGTCGCTTGTTAAAGTTGTTTGGTGATGTGAAAATACATTACAACGTCGATAATATTTCAGTAAAATTGATTATTAATTGTTGCCTTAGCTGTTTGTGTCATTCTGAAGTTATTTAATTTCTAAATTTTAAATAAACAACTGTACAACTGGGTGTTTTGTTCTATATGAAACTTTTGAAGAATTCGTTATGAATTGTGCATCGTAAAGTAGGTTATTCATTAAGATTATTTTACATATAGTTTTTCACCATCTTTCTATTAGTGTCGTTGAATGACCTTGGCAAATAATCTTATATAGCTGAATTTTTTAAACATGAATTGCTTCGGACTTTTTTATCTGGTAAAATAATCAATCATAAAACAAAAGAGCTTTCCGTTTCTAAACTTGCGGGGCAAAGAACGAATGAAAATACTTGGTGAAATTTTCCCATGTGGAAATAGGTAAATGTATTTTGACGAGACTGCTTTTGTATTGTTGCAATTTGTGGACGTACACACCCCATGGCCGCGTTAGTGTGGGAGCGAATTGTTCACCAATAAAGGATAAAAAACTAATACGATCACGAAACTCCACATAATAACGTTGTAAGACATATGTACTGTGATTTTATTTTGTATCCGTGCCAGTTATTATCAATGTTATGGTCTGTTGTTGTTGTGATACAAGTTGTCGGTAGTGTTATTGTTAAAAAAGCATCAGCGTCTTATGAAGATGATGATTCCGTTCTGACTGAAACTTTATTTGAAATCACAAGTTGGAAAAATATCAACACAATATTGTTCTTATGTAACGCGAGGTTAAATCCTAGCATGTGAGTTACTACCTATTTCACTAACAGTCACCAATGATAGAAGATTAACTTTAAAAAACATATTCCAAAACTCAAAAAAGGAATAAAACTCTAAAATCATATTCTTTATTTCAATTCATTGAATGATTTTTTATTTTTTATTTAGTTTTTTTTCATAATCGTCGAAGACAATTTTGTTGGTTTCTTTTCAAAAACTGATAAGAATGTATCAATTTTATAAACATTTATTACTGTGTTGTGCAAATCAGGATAAAAAAATATTTCTTATGAAGACACCCGTAATTTTTCGCATTTTCTTCTATTAAATTAACGAAACGGCTGAAACGAATTTTTATAATGTTAAAAACTTCACAAAGATGGTGACACACGTCAGCTGACACCTTAATGATGCAAATATTATATCTGGTTCGTGAGATATAGTGAATGACAGAAATGACCTTGAATATCATGATGACTGTTAATGATTTTTTATTTTTTATTTAACTATTTTTGTGATCATGAGAAAAAACACTATTTGGAGTACATAAATTTTATAAACATTGATTACTGTCTTTCGCAAATCAGGTTAAAAACTTATTGTTTATGAAAAAACTAATTTTTGCAGGCTTTTTTTTAATTAAAAAACGGCTCCAACGATTTTTTGCAAAATTTGAGAGACTCACAAAAATGTTAATACGCGTCGATTGACATCTTAACAATGCGAATCGTATGTTTGGTTCGCAAGTTATAACGCAAGACAGAAATGATCTTCAAAGGGCGAAAACAACAAACCCCCCCGACCTAAGTTTCGCAAAAACTAATCAGCTCTTAAGATTGCAAAGACGCTTCGATTGACACCTCAACGAAGTCGATACAACTTTGTTTACGTGAGTTATGCTCGTAGAAAAAAGTGTCGTTGAACGTACAGACGTACGTATGTACGTACACACATACACACATACATCTCCCTTTCTAAAAACACTTTATTTATACTCTATAGACCTCAAAACGTAAAGAAATGTTGAAAATTTCAATTTCGGTTTTCGAGGCGATTACAAGAACTTCCCATATACTGGGAAGTTAATAAAATGGAAAAAAGTGAAAGTGAAAAGATGCAGTGAAGAAAAGTGATGAAAAAGTACAAGTGAAAATGCAAGTAAAATCTTTTTAAAAACACAACTGTGAAATATAGAGACAACTGCACTCAGTTGTAAGAGCATAATACGTTTGATTTGGTGAGTACTTCATATATATATATATTTATATATATTGTTGTTGTTATAGGTGAAGTTTGCATATTAACGAAATATATGTAAAATGATGATATTATTATTTTGCATATATACATATTTTGTATTTTTGATTTTTGGAAAGTGAAAATTGCATATTATCGAAATATATATAAAATAATAATATTTACTGTATGTTCATGCCCACATGCGGCAACAGAAAGTATCTTTTTTTCGTATTAATCGTTGGTCTATACATATATCTGTTTATCGAAATAGTTTAAAGTGGAAAGTTTTGAATCTTTTTTTACGTGCGTGAAAAAAATGAGCCATGCCGCGCTGGTATTGATCGTTGGTTTATACGTTTATACATTTGTTGGAAAAGTTTAAAGTGAAAAGTGTTGAATTTTTTTCTTCTTTTGCGTAAGTGAAAGGATGAGTCATACCTCGCACAGTGTGCGGATATAGATCGCATTGAGAAAAAATTGGTTGTCAATGTTCAATGTATGAGTTATTTATGTCCATTCGTAAACTCCCCCGCGTTTTACCAAGGAACTGACATTGATTATTTTCTATTTGCTTTTAGGTATTGAGAAAGGAAAAATTATATTTTATCAACATGCGTTGCGAGCATTGCAATATGGAAATACATAGTTCGCAGTGGCCATACATAAGAAAAATTCGGCGGAGTCATGCAATGAAAATTTTTTAAGCGAGTTAGGAGCTGTTTCAATAACACAGGCCTGCAAATTGAAACTTTTTGATTTCTTTTTAAATGTTAAGGGTGGATTTTATGCATTTCGGTGCGCTGAGTTCGAAAATGGCATCCATTTTGACCCATCACGTAAGGATTTTCCGCAAAGTGAAAATTAAAATAAAGGCAAAATTCGCCATACAGGTGAATGTTAAAAAAACATTATAAAAAGATACAAATTTAATTAATTTAAAGTCATACAATATTTTATTTACATTACATACAATTATAAATCTTTATAGAATCTGCCTTTTTTAGTTTCAAAGCTTCGTTTTGTGCTTTTCCTTTTGCGAGACGAGGTATTTTCTCTATGCAAAATCCAGCAGTAGTCACACATCATATTAGTATCCCATCGACCTTGATACCTTCTCTCCATTTGCTTGATATCTTGGTGAAAGCTCTCACTTCCCTCTTCACTAATTGCACCAAGATTTTCGGGAAAGTAATCCAAATGGGAGTTCAAAAAATGAAATTTTGAACTCATTGAACGTCCTAGGTTTTTAAAATTGGACAACATATTTTCCACGATAATTTTAAAGTCCGGGTCCTTCTGATTCCCTAAAAATTCGTAACTACATCTTTTAAAGAATTCCATGATGACCTCTCAACATCGTTCATCACATTTTCAGAATTGTGATCTTTCATCAGCCTACGAATATCAGGCCCAAAAAAAACTCCCTCCTTCAGCTTTGCTTCAGACAAACCAGGAAACTTGCTTGAAAGGTATTTAAATGTCTCGCCATCTTTTGGTATTGCCTTCACAAACTGTTTCATCATGCCAAGTTTGATATGGAGCAGTGATAGGAGGACATTTTTAGGATCAACCAAAGATTCACAGTGCACGTTTTTCTCGCCGACCTTCAATGCTCTTTTGGGCCACACTTTCTGGTTCCAGTGTTTAGCTTTTGCACGACTATCCCATTCGCAAATAAAACAGGGAAATTTTTTGTAACCACCTTGCTGTCCAAGTATCATGGAAATTACCTTGAGATCACCACAAACTGTCCACTCGAATTCCTTGTATTGTAACTTATCCATGATCAATGCCAGGTTACCATAAGTTTCCTTCAAATGTACTGAGTGACCAACCGGTATTGATGCGTATTTATTCCCGTTGTAAAGTAAAACAGCTTTCATACTTCTTTTCGAAGAATCAATAAACAATCTCCAATTCTGAGCATCATGTTGAGCTTTGAACATGGACATTAAACCATTTATTTCGGAACAATAGACTAGCTCACCATCTTGACAAAAATAAGGCCCAAAATGCTCTTCTTCTCTTCCCTCTCTTTGTACTATACCCTTGCACATTGCACGAACAAAAGTAACAGTCATCGCTGTGGTTTCGAGGCATCTCCAGATCATGGGAACACCAAAACGAAAAGATTTAACTTTACCTTTTAACCACGATCTATGTCTTTCAACACAACCTGAACAAACTCCATGCGGGCCCAAGATTTGTCCTGGTCACCTATCTTCACACCAGAATACGCAAAATACATTTTTTTAAACAAAATCAGTAATATTTCTTTGTTTTTTGTTTACTACAAATTCACCCCATATATGGCAAAAATTTTCAGGACAATTTACACAACCTCTTAAAGTCATTGAAACGTATCTTGCGAAAGTTTTAACAGAAATAATTAAATGAAAGCGCATGCAAGGGAACGGGCACATCGGAAATTCCGGCATTCCTTATCATACTTTTTCGTTTTGCGGAAAACCTTACGTGATGGAATTTTTTTGATAATTTTTCTGAAATCAGCAACCAAAAATACAAAGGAATTACCTATTATTTCAAAGAAAAAAATTTGGTCGCAGACCTGTGTAATCGAATCGAAACTCTTATCTTTGAAAATAAAGATGAGAATTTGTTGGATACGGAGGAGTTGTTGAGGAGGATGGAGGATCCATTAATGCAGTACCTCAGTGAAGTATTGAACAAGCCTGGGTCTATTAAATTTAATATTGAACTCTTCGCAGAGTTCATAAAAATGGACTCTGCTGATGAAGGGCTTGATACTGAATGTGAAGTGAGCATCGAGTCATTTTATACCCAAATGAGCAGAGTAATAAAGCGATGTGAATTGGATGAGATATTAAGCAGCATAAAAATTCGAATAAGGAGGAAAATGGAAATGTTTCAGGAGAAAGATAGTGAATGGGCACTATTGAAGATTACATATTGCGAGCTGAATGTAAATGAGTACAAGCCGCTGAGAGGAAGGAGCTATATTGCACTGGCAAAACACTTAGCTGACAGAAAGGCATCCATTAATGTAAGGAACCGGGACCATTATTGCTTCAAATGGAGCGTAATATCTGCCTTGTATCCAGTTGATATTGCTAAGCGGACACTCTCATACCGGATCGCAGATATAACTGCCGACGTTACAACGCTGAGGAATGGTATTGATGTACATTTCTGGGGACTCGAGTTTCCTTTCATGGCATTTAAACATAAAGTGCTGGATTGTCTTTCCCTCGTCTTCCGATCTGCAACTTCGGCAGAAATCGTTGAAAGGAACACCCAATCTTTCTGCGTGTCTGCCAATCAGACAGTGCCCCGTCAGTACGGATACGAAGGAGCTCAAGGTTTCGCGGCTCGTGTTAAGAAACCGATTGGTGCGTTTGAAGCACAGTGCGTGCCAAGTTGGCTGGTTGTCCTACAGGTTTCTTCAAGCAGCCAGGTCCTATTTGCAGGCTCCATGAAGTATTGCTTGAATCCTAGCTTTATGGAAGCTAGAGGATGGCCGACTTGAGGTGTAAGTGTATACTCTTGGAGCTCAGTGCCAGCTCGTGCTAGGGCATCTGCTTCGCAACTGCCCAGTATATCACTATGCCCCGGTACCCAGCAAAGAATCACTTCACAAAGAAGCGATATCATGTTTAGTTGTGAGCGGCATTCCATTGAAATTTTGGATGAGGTATGCACGCTGGATAGTGATTGGATAGCAGCTTGACTGTCAGAGAAAATGTTTAAATTTCTTATGGAAATTTTCTGGTTTCTAAGCCAGTCTACTGCTTTGTAAATCGCAATTACTTCTGCCTGAAAAAAATACTGCAGTGATCTGGTAGCCGAAAGGATAGTTTCAGGCCTTGCTGTTCTAAGAAAACGCCACAGCCAACTTTTCCATATATTTTTGATCCATCAGTGTAAATGTCGATCGATTCCTGTATCTCACTTCATTTTATGGTCCAGTCATCCCTACTCGCGATGATTGACTTGAAACCGTGGTGAAAACAGTGTACCGGAGAAGCGAGGTCTACCTTCCCTGGTGTTGGTCCATTCCTCCGTAGTATTGTGAAGTGGCCACAGTTCCCTTCATGCCAGAGATGTAGAAATTTCAACCCAACCGCAGAGCACTTGGCCTGCTGTCTCGTGAGTAGCTCAGTCAGGAGCAAATTTAATAGCATGAAGAATGCCTTTGTCGGAGTGATGCGTAGAGTCCCGGTAATTGCAAAAGCTGCAATCCGTCTGACATCGTTTAGCAGGTTTACATATGATGATTTCGCCATGGCTGGCCTACAAAAAACTGCACCATACAGAAGGATTGGTTCCACTTGCGCCGTATAGAGCCATGAGACAATTTGGGTTTCAATCCCTACGTTTTTCCAGTGGCTCTTTTGCAGCGGTCGATTGCACATGTCGCTTTTCGCGCTCTTTCTCCTGTATTCGCTTTCCACGCGAGCTTGGAGTCCAGAATAAGATCTAAATATTTAACTTGGTGGGACGGTATGAGGCTTGTCTCATCGAGTTTGGGTGAAAGAAATTGTGGAATTTTGTACCTTCTTGGAAAGAGCACAAATTCCATTTTCTGCGGAAAACCGCACTATTTTCCCCACTGGTTAAGAATACTCAGGACAAAGTTAAGTCTTTCAGATAGGGTGTTAATAAATTTTCCCGATACTGCTATTGCAACATCGTCGGCACAAGCTACGACTTTGCAGCCATTCGCTTCTATTTTTGACAGGAGTTTATCCACCACAAGGTTCCATAGAAGTAGGGATTGCACCCCACCTAATGGTGTGCCTCTGCAAACCCTCCTTCCTAAGGTACTGTTTCCTAGCGTGGAGTTGATGTTCTTGCTGCTAAGCAACTGACCGATGAACCTATCAGGTTGTCATCGACATTGCTTTCCTCAAGTGTTTTCCCAATAGCCTTATGGCTGACATTATTGGAAGCCCCTTCGATGTCTAGAAAAGCCGCTTGAGTATATTCTTTGACGCTTAGTGATTTTTCGAAGTAGCTGGTGAGCGAGAGAGGAGCTGTTTCAACCGATCTCTCTTTTGTGTATGCGTGCTGCGCATAAGAGAGTGGTTTCAGAGTAACTCTCAAATGAATCTCTATCAGCTGTTCCAGAATTTTCAGCAAAAAAGAGTTGAGGCTGATGGGTCTATAGTCCTTAGGTGAGGAGTGGGTTTTCTTGCTCGCTTTAGGTATGAAAACCAATTTAGCTTCTTTTCACCGCTGTGGAATGTAAGCCATCCGCAGGCATGCATTGAAAGTGGCATTAAGACATGGCAGTGACGTATTCATTCCCTGCTGGATCTGAACAGGTGAGATATTGTCCATGCCACGAGATTTAAAAGGTTGAAATGAGCTAATTGCCCAGCGTAGCAGCCTGTCATTTACAGGCACATTGGTTGACAGACAGCCCGGGAGCGTATGTGAATCTGTTTTGTCAGCCACATCCTTACTACCCGTATCCGCGAGAACGGACAACGTCTCGGAATTGGATTTCGTCCAGTCTCCATTTGCGTCTTTGAGAGTCCCTAAGAATGAGGGACAGCTCGTCATGACTTTTCTCAGACGACCGACATCCTTAGAGTTTTCTATTTCTGCACAGAAACTTTTCCAAAAGATGCGTTTAGCCTTTTTGATGGAGCATTTAAACTCCTTCAGTTTGAGTTTATAAGAAGACCAGTCATTGGATTCTTTAGCCTGTTTAAAGGACCTCCTTCATTCTTACCTCAGCTCCACCTGGGGGGCTTTTAATTCCCCCTCGGCTTCGTTGGACTACATGCAGATCTTGCTGCTTCATTTAAAGCCGATATAAGGGTCCCAACGGCTTCCTCAGACCGGATATGTCTACAATCTTTGGAGGTCCACTTTCAAGCGAAGACTCGACCCAATCCATCCTCCTTTTGCTAATGAAAGTTGGATTCACCGGACGGTCAAAAGCCACATCAAACCTTATATAAAGGTGGTTAGAGAATGAGTACTCATGTGATAAATTCCATCCCTTGATAGCGCTATACAAATGCTCGTTCGTTTAAGTGATGTCCTGAGCCTCAAACATAAGGTTTTTTCCGCCTCCTCGTCAGATGAGGACATCCTCTCCTTCTCAACCAAGTCGAGGGATTGGAAAAAGTTCACAGCCAACTCCGCCATGGAGGTGGTGCAGTGGCGGCTCGTGGCACAATAAGTACGTGAGGCGAAAATAAGGTAAGATGATTTTCGATACAAACCGAAAATCATAAAAAAATTCAAGCTTGCGGCTGGCTCAAGGTACCATTCAAAATGATACTGTAACGGAGGTTATTATTATATTTTGATACGATTCGATTTTTTTAAAAGTTATCTGAAAACGATATGTTTGTTTAGAAGATGTATTTTTGTATGTATTTTTGTATTGTATTTTTTTTCGCCGGTGGAGGTGGAAATCTTCAAATGATACCGATTCGCTCCTGCTTATCGGCATGTCAGATTTTTACCGACTAAAACCACCTCTGTCTTCTCCAACCAGTCACCCATCACTCTTCGGTTGCACGATTCATGTGCAATATATTCCCTGAATGGTTTTTTATTTTCTTCGTACACTTCCCAGACGATTTATATCGGTATAAGGGATAGTTTGTTACGAATGCATCATATTCTCAATTTTTAGCTAAGATTTGAACAAGGTGTTAATTTTTCTTAATATTAGTAACATTATCGAAGTGTTATAAATGTTGATGCAATTCACAAAAACTTCCTTTCAACTTTCAAATTCATAACATGCATTTAAAATTTTATACATACGTTTTTTTCAACGTTGAGATGCGAAAATCTTTGCAATTATGGTCAACGTTCGACATCAAGCAAAATAAAACTGACAACATCTGTATTCTTTTCGATCATTATCGATTGAAAAAACAATTCAAACAATTTTATGAAGGATTATGTAAGTTTTTTTACTTAAACGTATACTACTTCTTATATATTAAATTAATTCGCCTATCTTTTATGGCAGCAAACTTTTCAATTATTAAATCATAAAATTGGCTATTCATTTCAGTTTGTTCTACTCAAAGTTGTTTCTGAATCTAACTCTGTGTTCTTGATCATGTCTTGAAAAACTTATCTGAGATTCTCCCAATTATTTGCGGTGAAATGTACAATTTTAAATCTAGAATACCATCTTGTGTCGCAAGATTGAGGAATTATTTTCTTTAGTATTCTGTCCAAAATAGATGTACGTTTGTATGATTTATGAAAAAAGCGGTAAACCTTTTAAAGTTGCAAAAAACACTCTACTTTCTTTAATATAGTTCGAACCTTGTTTCAAAATCAAATTCAAACGATGTGCAGCACAATAAGTATAAAGTGCTTGAGGTGCGATAGATTTGATTCTTGTTTTTAAACCAGTCAAATCTTCAGCCATAACTGCAGCTCCATCATAACATTGTGCTTCTAATTTTTGTCTGAATGCAACTGATTCCAAGACACTCACTAGTAAGCTGTAAAGTGCACTAGCTCTTGAATCCAAGCTAACGTCAAAAAATCCAAAAAAAAACGTTCTTTGAGCTCCACGTTCCTGTTCACATACCTTATTGTTATACAACATTGTGCCTTGGCCACAATGTATGTCGTGCCATCTACTATTACTGAAAAAACAGTGCATCTGTTATCTCTTTTTTATGTAGTCTTTTAAATAGTCTTCAATACAAAAAATGAATTCATTCTGAATCGTTTTGGATTGCCCCGTGAAAACATTTTTTCCTTCTAAATGGTTAACAAGTTCGCTGTTACGCCAGATCAAACAGTTAAATAATTCCCTGAAATTGCTTTTATTCAGAGAAATTTCAGATTCATCATGCCCTCTAAAAGCAAGTTCCTGTTTCCCTTATAAAATTGTTGTATCGGTTAGATAAGTCATCAGCAACCGATTTTTGCGGATATCTTCGTTGGATGCTATCTTAGATAAACGAGCGTTTTCCATTAGGGCATCTTCAATTGCTGTCATGTTTAAACTCATCCGCACAATACTTTGCGAGTTTTGAATATGCTCTCGAGATGCTTCATGCATTTTGACTGCTCTCGAAAAATTCTTAAAGTCAGCATTTCCATCGCTAGTCCAGACGCTTTTCATTTCTCCTAATAATAAGCATGGCCAACAATACAAAAGTTATTTGAAGGTACTTCCACGAATCCATTTGTGAGTTTCATACCAATTTAATTGAAAATAGTGTTTATATTGACGACCATCTTTTTTATCACTACTTAAAATACTTATCTTAGGTGGGGCTATTTGTGTGAATTTTCGTGTTTTTCGTTAGCAGAACGCCTTGAAAAAGGCAATGCTATCAATGATAACACGATATCATGCAATGGATTCATGCTTTAAATTTTAATCGCATCACTAATCACTTTAAAAAATACGATTACTACACACGAACATCGATCACACTCTCAAACCGATTTTTGCGTTTTTCTTTACACCTACTATATTTTCTTTCCAAATAACAATCAGTGCTGTCAGTGTTGAATTTTGGAAATCGATCAACAACTTTTCATTTCCAACAAGCATAAAAGTTGCAAACTGAGAGCATTATTTCGAGCAAAGGCGAACATTTCGTCGCCTCAGTTCTAGCCATAGAAACGAATGGATCGTAGGGCAGCCGTTTCTAAAAATAATCCAATTAAAGGTGGGAAACTGAGGCTCCGAGGGTTTCGCCTCATGATCAATTTTGTATATCGGCAAGAAGTAGCGAATGATACATATGGAAAGTTAGAACACTAGCGTGTATGTTACACTGCTATATAAGTACATGTGGGTGTGCAAATTTATTATTTAATGATGTAATGGGAGCGCATAGTAACTTGGCGGCTTAGTAAAATATTGAATTATTTATTGTACATATTAGCAAAAATATAAGGTGAGGCGCCGCCTCTGTTGCCTCATCTGACGAGCCGCCACTGAGGTGGTGCTTCTACCGTCTTCGGAGAGAAGATCTGATTCGGAGAGGTCGGGTCTGCTGAAGCTACTCCAGTCACCTCGCTCCCATCCTCTTTGCTCGTTTGTCGTACTGCTTTCCCAGTACGATCCTTGCGGTATACTCGCAGGGTGAAAGCCGAGAAACCGTAGCTTATCACCCCGCCCTTCGACTCCAATGGAGCTAACGACTCCTCATTCAGGATTATAAGAGCCTCTCGTTGTCTATTGCTCGGCTCGTTTACCTTAGCTACCTTGCAATTGTTAACCGGTAGGTCTGCATTGCTTAGCTTAATCAGTTAAACGAATTTCTTCTGGCGTGGATGGCTCTGCTGGTATCCTTGCCCTGGTTCTAGGCCGATTTGGACTGTCTTCCCTGGAGACAGCTTTAAGCTTTGCTCCGGGCCAGACTTCTCCCAATCTATCGATAGTCTGCTTGTACAGATCCGCTGAACGTTGATCCGTGCAGGCTATCAGCTTCACATGACCCTGGTACCAACCAGCGTCATGACAACTTGGCGGAGGGCCTGGATTCGCCTCTAATATGGGTTTGTACACCCGAAAAAGAGCGATTTCTACCATCTTCCAGTTTCACGGTGAGATGGTTCCATCGCTGCTACTCCTCTCAATGACAGCTCATTTCAGGCTGCCCTTAGTCGCTTCGCTGAAACTCCTGCTTTCAACAGGGTTGGACATGAACAATCTTGGCCTTTTGCTGCCTCATTAGATCTGCATCTTTTATGAGTAGCCACCTGCTTTGAAATAGAGGCTTTGTGAGCCTCTACTGTGGAAGTTGCCCATTCAAGGGAGATTTTGTCCTTCTGGGAAGGTAAATTTTCAAGCATTTGCAAAACTATCTATCTCGTTGTGCAGTTCCCCTAAAACCCCATGTTTATCTATGTCAAAACAGGGAGGCCATGCGAGGGTTGGCACATTCCCTAATAAGGGTATGTGCTCAGAGCCGGGTCAGGGACTAATCAGGAGTCTGGTCTCAACTGATCCTGCACGGTCAGAATAGTGGCGACGAGTTTTGAACGTACCGTGAGGCCTGCCAGGGTTTTACCGGGACGGAGGCAGCATTGGCATTAGCCTGAAAGCCATTTCCGCAAGATGTCACTCTTGCGTACTCAGGTGACAGAATACCACTACTACCAGCCCAAAGCATCAGATATAGTCGTTAAGACGAGAGAGTTGTCCAAAAAAAAAACAATCGAGAGTCGTGCCGTAGTAGATCATTTAGCGTTATCCACGATGCACCGCGCGGAGGCGATCTACCTTACATACCATCACATCACCTATGTTTGGATAAAGAACATTTCAAGGTTTGCTAGATTTAAAGGTTTTTTACTACAGATATGATTGGTTGTTTTCAATTTTCCGCAGATTAATTCGTTCAGAGCAATTATTGCACTCCAATACCATTTATATGTGCAATCAGTGTTTGCAGCATTTTCGGAGCAAAGAAAAGTTCGAGGAGCATAAAAATGATTGCAGCCGTATTGTTACGGAAATGGTGACACCAGAAATGTCAATATTAGAGTTCAAGAACTATGAACGACAGCTTGATGATCCGTTTGTGATCTATGCTGACTTCGAGTGTCTTCTGCAAGACATTGATACCTGTGCAACTATACGAGCATATATCATGCGCTTTTTCGTATCATGTAAAATGTTCGTTTAACTCAGAACTAGATAGTTTAGTTATATAGGGGTTCAGACTCAGCAATGAAATTTATTTATTCGCTTGTAAGTGATGTAAAGTGTGACTGGGTAAATTATATTAAAGAATCTAAGCCAATGGATGTGCTAGCCTCAGAGGAAGAAAAAGAATTTCAAAACGAATCAGCTGTATGCCATATTTGTCAGAAAGAGCTTGCAAGTGATGCAGTACATTGAACTACATGCATACATACTCTATACATTTCACCGCAAAAGGTGCACAAATCCGTTTGAGAATAATTTTTTTAAATTGTTAATGAGAAAACCATGGAAAACGTAGAAAAAGGAAGGACGTTAAAATGGTAACGGATTGAGAAAGTCGGGGTAGACATTCGAGAGCTCGAAATCTAATATCGAAGACCAATTTTCATAGCCCTGCTGTATTTACAAAAAACATATATATGAATCCAATGCATACTACATACAATGAACAGATCTACCTTGGGTTCACCGTTCTCGACTTGTCAAAGCTGAAGATGTACGATTTTCATTACAGCTTCATGAAACGCAAGTATGATAAAAATATTACTCTTAACTATATGGACACGGACTCATTCATCTACACTATTCAAACTGATGATTTCTACGAAGATATTTTACATGATAATGATGATCACTTTGATGCTTCAGAGTACGCCATCAATAACCCGTTCAATATCCCGCAGAAAAATGGTAAAGTACTGGGCATGATGAAGGACGAGAACAATGGCAAGCTTATGACAGAATTTGTAGGGTTAAGATCCAAAATGTACTCAATAAGTGTAGATAGTGGTGATGTGATTAAGAAAGCCGAAGGAGTTAAGAAGATTTTGATGGACGGCTCAACTTCACATAATTATAGAGATTGCTTGTACCTATAGAAAAAAATATATAGATGTAATATGTATGTATTTAGATCATAGCTGCACAATTTATATACTGAATGTATAAATAAGGTAGCAATAAGTTTTGCAGATGATGATGGGGCTAGCACATACGCTTGGAGACATATAAATATCGTAATGGATAAAGATTAATATTAGTATACGACAAAGAGAGGAAATGAGTTGAAAGTAAATGTACAAAGCCTAGACCATAAGACATTATAGCAAATTGTGAAATAAATAAATGTAAAAACATAAGAAATTGTAAAAAAGGTGTTTTTTCTTCTTTATATCAAGTGAAACAGTATAAATAGATTCAAGATTGTATGTATGAAATCAGTTCGTTTTTGAAAAGTGATTGAAAATGAAGTTTCTAAATATATTTCTGCTATTGGGTGTTTAGGTATATTTTTTTCAATGTAATCCAGTGCCAGTGGTGTCTCTTAGTGAAAACAACAGCACTAACAATTCAAAATTTAATCTTGCATTGCCTAATAACATGACAGTGCAGAAAGCACTATCTTTTCGTTTGATGACGTTAAGGACCGCTTCAACTACAACAATAACAAAAACATAAACATCATTTCAAAACTATGATGGAATTTCATCATCAGGCGTTATATCATCAGAGGGTTTAACGATAACACCCTCCACAACAACAACAACTATAGTACGACCATCAGTAAAGAAATTTATCACAGTTGATGAAGCAATCGAAGGATTTTGGCAAAATTTAATAAAGAAAAAATTGGAAATAGCTGGAATAATTGAGAGTGAACATATTTTTTACAGACATTAATTATATACATAAATTAGCGTTCGATCATGATAAAATTTTAACAGTTCGATGCACATACGATAGCAACTATTCGAAACGTTCACTTAAAATCAAGTGCTACGAGTATCATGAGTTCAAAGCGGAGAGAATTCTTAGCAATGCTGAAGTTGAATAGATAAGACGACAAGTTCCGAATTATAAGTCAGATATAGAATTTTTGGATTTAAAGAATATGAAACAAACATATACCATGGGTATTAAATGAACCACCAACTGCTGCGCACGTTGACGATCTGAAAATGGCGCAAAACTACGCCAACAATCAATCAATGATATTAACGACCTTCAACTTTGTATTGAGTATTACAAACATTTTTTTTAAACAACAACAAGGAACTGATATTTGAGGAGCACTTTAACAAAATTCCAAGAGACTATACGTTTGTGAAGCCATATATAAACTTGGAACAGAATGTTAGCAAGTTTGGAAAGCATTATGTGAGCTGTCCTTGGGCTCATAATGATGCGAAATCAGAACCAGATACAGTGGAATTCGTCCGCCTCTCTACTCGTACAACTTATTATTCGTACAACTTGTTCAAGTAAAATTTAAATCGCCATTCGTACGCTTTTTCGCGATTCGGACTACATTCACGCGCAACTTTGCACCGCACCGGCCACTCCCCGCTCCTCGCTGTGCTGGCCGCGTTCTGTTCACTTCAACACGTGTTCAGTCTTGTATGTACTCACTACCCTTTGTGCTGTTTTATTTTTTTTAAATAATAATAGTTTCGCTATGGGTCCAAAAATAAAGAGTGATTCATCCAAACGGAAAGCAGTGAGAAGAACGATTGAAGTTAAAAAAGAAATCATTTCAAAGTTTGAAGGTGGGACTCGTGTGACAGACTTAGCTACTCACTATGGAATGGCGAAGACGACAATATCGTCTATATTAAAAAATCAAACGTATTAAAGGAGGTAAATGTAGCAAAAGGAGTGACAGTTCTTGCCGTCAATAGACCACCTGTAATTGAACAAGTGGAAAAACTTTTGTTAGTTTGGATCAACGAGAAGCAACTTGCAGGTGACAGCATTTCTGAAGCAATTATTTACGAAAAAGCGAGAAGATTGCATGCCGATCTAAAACAAGACCTTTGTAGAAAATGAAGCATTTTCTCCTAACCAAGTTTTTAATTGTGATGAGACTGGCCTCTTTTGAAAAAAGATGCCAAGGAAAACCTACATCACAAAAGATGATAAAGCATTGCCAGGGCATAAGCCTATGAAAGACAGGCTAACACTCTTGCTGTGTGCCAACACAAGTGGAGACCTCAAAATAAAACCGCTACTAGTCGACCACTCAGAAAATCCAAGGGTTTTTAAGAAAAACCATGTCATCAAAAGTAACCTGGGTGTAATGTGGAGAGCTAATCCTAAAGCTTGGGTACCAAGACAGTTTTTCACCGAGTGGATGTATGAAGTGTTTGCCCCAAGTGTGAAAACGTATTTAGAGCAAAAACATTTATCACTCAAAGCTCTTTTGGTACTGGACAACGCTGCTGCTCACCCTCCAGGTTTGGAGGAAGATCTGACTGATACAGTTTCATTGAAGTGAGATTGAAGTGAGATTGAAGTGAGATTGAAGTGAGATTGAAGTGAGATTTTTGCCCCCTAACACCACTCCACTCATCCAGCCCATGGATCAGCAGGTCATTTCAAACTTCAAAAAACTTTATACAATAGCACTATTTCAAAGATGTTTTGAAGTGACCTCTGACACAGAACTCACCCTCAGAGACTTTTGGAAGAACCATTTTAATATCCTCCATTGCTTGAGAATAATAGATAAAGCCTGGGATGAAGTTTCTTTGAGAACACGGAAATCCTCCTGGAGAAATCTGTGACCAGACTGTGTGGCACTGAAAGACTTAAAAGACACTGTCACGGAAGCTTTTGTAGTGAATGAAATTGTGTCCCTGGGAAAATCCATGGGTTTGGATGTAAACAGTGATGATGTGGAGGAGTTCATTGAAGATCACCGAAATGAGTTGACAACTGAATATCTTCAAAAACTTCAGAGAGAACAGGAGGAAGCGATTGAAGATGTGCCTTCAGAGGAAGAGGAAAACATTTCAAATAAGGAAATTAAAGAATTGTGGTACCATTGGGAAAATATAGAACACATTGTCCAAAAACGGCATCCAAACGCAGCTGTGGCGAATAGAAGCGTTAACTTATTAAATGACAATGTGAAGGAGCATTTTAGGAGGATTCTAAAAAAAGACAAAAACAATCAACATTGGATACCTTTTTAATATGTAAAGGACCAAAAATCATCTAACGTTTTTAATATAGAAAGTGATGAGAAATTGTAATACATATGTAAGTAGAGTTTAAATAATAAAAACCGTATTAAAAAATCATACAATTGTACATTTATTACTTCTACTGTTCAACTCATTAGTTTAAATAAAGAGTATGGAACCGATTAATGCAATTTACGTTATATCTTATGCGAAAAAATGCTTCGCCGTTAGAAAAAATCGCCATTCGAACTGCCTACTGGAACGAATTGTGTACGAATAGCGAGGTTTTACTATACTTGTGAATGCTATAGTGTACATAGAAGAGTGTGTCAAATGAAAAAACTTGTTTAACTGCAAATGGGATTAACAAATAAATAAATTTTATTTTAATCTTAAAATTAACAATCTTTCATGATCATTATTATTTTAACATCATGTTTTTAACATTTATCTAGGAATTGTGTTCTTCTGAAAATCCCAACCACTTTACAAATGCTTTATTTCCCCTCTTTTTAAAAACTTTTACCACAAGATAAAACGACGGATTCTTAGCTTTTAGCAGTTCAAGTTCATAAAAACCACCTTCAATTTTATTTCCTTCATAATCTTCTAATAGGTATGTGACGGGGTTGGTTATCCGAATTTGACGAGTCCTGAAAATTTCCGTGGTCCAGTTTGGTGTAAAGCCCTTTTCAAATACATGGTTATATTTACTGATTCGAACATGATCACTCACGTTATATTTAAACGGAGCCATCACTTTAATATTGTTATATACGCTAGACAATAGTAATTTTTCGTTGGAACTATTGGCAGCAGACGGAGCCGTTTTAATTTTTCGGTGCTTTTTATTATTATAAACCTCAACTAGATCATCAACTATACTAATCCACTTATAATTTTTATTCACACTAAACTCCTTCCACATCATGTACCTCAGCGTTCGATTGAATCGTTCAACAATTGAAGCCTTGAGAGAACTTTAAGTGAAATAATGGTTTATTTGATATTTTTCCAGGATGTTTTTGAAAAGACTATTGTAGAATTCTTTTCCGTTGTCAGTTTGCAAGTTTTTAGGAATGCGTCCTTGTTGAAGTATGTGATCCATTTATATAGCCAAATATTTCATAGGAGATTCTAAAAATTGGTTCTTTATCATGTATTCCCTGAGATGTTGACGTCCCTCTGGAGTGGAGGCATATTAACGAACAGCCTTTGTGGAAGAGTTGGATGAGGTGATGTCCGCAGTAACAGCGTATTCACGAAGAGCTTTTGCAGTATACTTGGCTGAGGTGGTGGTGAGAATTTTTATTTTATATTTTTATTAGAATTTCCTTCATCGTCAGTATCCACCGCTGATCCTATTTGTTGTGCGCATTTGACTCGTTAGAAGTTGTCGATGACGACCGCGGTGTCAACTCTTCTTTTATTTCATTTTTTATATCCGAGTCTTGAAACAATTTGGCTTTTTTAACAAATTCATTGAGAGTCTTTGTGGCTTTGGCTTAAATGTTTCCCCCAACTGCACCTGTGTTCCCACTTTATTGGCTTTAACCTCTTCATATGTTTTCCTTATCGAACTCGTCATCTTTAAAATATCACTAAGCAATTGTTTATTATGCATTTTACAGTTCATTGTTCATGGGAACGATAACAATAACAACATTTACAACGATAACAATTGAGTATCTTTCGAAACGCCTCCAAAATAGTTTGAACTATTCTTTTAATAGGTTTTAATTTGATTTGAATATTAGTTTTGCTGTACTTAATTCGGTTCAGGTGCTTTTCTAATTGTTTGGAATTATTTTCACTGTTGCCCACCTCAAACCGATCTGATCTTCTATCAAACTCTATTGAACAAATATTAAACTGCATCAAACTGTATTGAACAGCTTCCTGTCTCCATTAAACTGATTATCTAAACTGGTATGAACTGCTAAACTGTTCTTTTCGGTTAAAGATCTAATCCGTTTATAAATTGGTTCGATGTTATGAGTAATTTTTATAGTATTGATGGATATAAATAGGCCTACTGGGGAACCGACCATCTAAAAAAACAGCGTACTACCTTGTGGTGATGTGGAAATTTACGAATACCTTTTGAAATTTTCAATTGCTTTGATATTATGCTTTGCTTTTATAGTATTATGAATATAACGAATCCCTTTCTATACCGACCCCTGACTAAGGAGCTATCCTTATCAATTACACTAAATCCATATTTATCATTTCAACATTTTTTGCACTTGATTTTAAACTGTTCGAAAGTCATGTCGGTGTTCACACGATCATTGTAAATGTTGAATTTGATTTGGCTTTTTCTGTTGGAATCACTTCACTGTTGTTTGAAAAGTTATGAAAGTATAGTCCGGAAATAGGTTTAACAGTTTGCTTCAAGTATCTTAATTTGGGTTGATGTAATGATTTCGAGTAGATATAAATATTTTCAAATTTAACAACATTTGGATGTTTTAGCAGGGAAATCATAACGTTGCTTTTTGCCACAGTTTGAAAGACCCACAATAAGACCTCGCATGCTATTAGGTAGTAAATCGCTATGTTTATTAGTTTGGGTTTCATTTGAAATATCAACATTTTCCACCGTCAACTTTTGCTGTTGTTGATTGAAGCGCATCCTTCATTTGACTTTAACATTAAACATCAAAATAACTAACTAAGTTTCTTTTTTGTTGTTGGAAGTTATAAAGTCTACAAACAGCTGTTGAAGGTGGAGGTGGAGCGTATTTAACCAACAACGAAGTCCGATAAGTATAAAATGATTGATCACAAACAGGAATATAGAAGTAGATCACGAAAAAGAGGATTTATTAATACGCTCATTAATAAACTACCCATTGAGCTACATTTACCTGGCTACCAATACTGAGGTCTTGGTTCAAAATTAAGAGAATGACTTGCAAGAGGTGATCCTGGCATAAATTTATTAGACCAAGCTTGCAATTGGATATTCAAAATGTAAAGATACGAGTGATAAAATACTAGCCGAAAAGGCGTGGCAACGAGTCAAATCAACAGATGCCAGTTTAGTCGAACGTGCCAACGCATTACTTGTAACCAACCCGATGAAAGCTAAAGTAAAAATAAAAATGGGTTTGAAAGGCAATCCAAAATTCGGAACAGTTGTTTCCAAAGTACAAAAAATCATAAAAAAACAGAAGCCAGAAAACCTGCAAACAAGTATTGAAATGGCCTTAGCTGCTGCCAGAAGTATAACTAAGAGGAAAAGGAAGTCTATCAAAATTCCAAAAATAATACCCATTCCTAAAGTTGGTGGAGTTTTACCGTTTCTCGTTCCTCTTTTCGCGGTTTTATCTGCTATAAGCGCTTTATCAGAAGGAACTGTTGGAATAGCTAAAGTTGTTAACGACGCAAACAATGCCAAAAAGACACTAGAAGAAAAAAAGCGACATAACCAGAAAATGGAGGAGGTAGCAATGGGTCACGGTTTGCACTTAAAACCTGCTTCAAAAACCTCTTAACAACGCTACCTGATAGAGCATTAAATGAGAATGACTTAAGAAATTTGCACGATTCTTGCCTCACTTTAGAGGATTTTTTATGCGAAATAATTTACCGAAAGGATATCCAATGCAAAAGGAGTTTGGTATTGTCAACCTCGATAGTAACAAAGGCTCAGGCACTCATTGGGAAGCGTATAACAAGAAAAACTATGATGTAGAATACTTTGATAGCTTTGGAAATTTACCTCCTCCTAGAGGATTATTAGATTATTGAGGCACTGGTATTGAATACAACTATAAAACATATCAAAGTTATAATTTATACAACTATGGACATTTATGTTTAAAATTTTTGTATAAGCTTTTGCAATTTTTTTTTCAATTTATCTAAACATATAATTACTTATTCTTGTTCGGACTAGAAGTGATGAAAACGCATTCCATTCACCCACTGTGCACTTCAAAATTTTCAAGCTTCATTGGAAAGTGCCACATGTTACCATAGATGGTTCTGAAAAACTATTCATGTTAAAATGTATTGAATCAGCCCACCCTGTTCAAGTGAGTTTTCGAAACTGGGAGCTGTACCAACAACCATAGATCATGTCTGGAGTGTGAAAACTACAAGTCTGCTTGATAAACTTCGATATATCATTTTTGCTTTACAGACAAATCGAAAAAATCTCAAAGATAAGGATGCTAGCAAATTCGATAATTTCGACTTAACCAATATCAAAGTCATTTAAATTCAGAATCGCGTATCCGTACGATGATATAACTATAAAATTTGCACGCGATCGATTTGCTCTGCTTTATGATATGTACAGAAACTTCCAACAATCTTATTACGGTGCTCATTCTCAACCACTACTCTCACGAGATGAATATAAGAGATCAGCACCAATTATTGTAATTGATTGCTCACGTTAAAATGATTCTATAAAATCGGGCTCAGTTGACATAAGGCTAGACATAAAAACATTGGAAAATGTACCTCCCTTTACTACAGCGTACTGTTTACTCCTTCATGATCGTGTAATAGAGTACAATGCTCTCACTAGTGCAGTTCAAAAACTTGTATAAAAACATAAAAAACATAAATCTTGCATTCAGTATCGCGTTTCCACTCTACCCTGCACAAACCCCACCATTTCATGATCATGACGACTTTCATCCTAGATATGCAGAGATTTAGCGGAAGGCACAATGACTTTATAATCAAGGAATTAGCCCTCGAAAATGTGTATGAAAATTTTCATCGTCATTTCCTGCTTAAACCTCCCTTTAGCTTTGTATCGCTTCCAAAAGAACTGCAATTCCAAGCGCATTGGTTGTACGAAAATCATCACTAAAATTCAATGGCAAGGTGGATTTACAACATTCTGAAAACAGAAAGAAAATTTACTTCTGTATATGCGAAACACCACAATATACGTTAAAGGAATGGAGAAGAGGAATTGGCTTGTCAACTTGTTGGGGAATACTGCGATTATAATCAACTTGGAAGAGGGTTTCAAGTGTCCCAACCTGAAAACACTGAGAAAAAGATATCCTAAATCGCACCGTTGCTGTCTACATGTTGGAGTTTGCGCGCAGCAAAATGCATTTCTATTAAAAAAAAATCTTGTACATAATGACTCATCTAAACACTGAATAATAAAAAGATTTTTTTTCGAATGTACATTTTCTTTTATTTCAAAAAATAACTGATTTATTTAATACATTTTACCGTACTTTCTCTTAAAAGAGTTTATAGAAAATGGATTTATCGACTTCCAATAAATGGAACTGCACCTGATCCGTTGTGTCCGCACTTAAGCAAAGCTTGTCAGCATTAAAGTCATCAAGTACCGTGTTAGGAATCTTGTTGAATCTAGACGGCAGGAAAACTCTTGTAGTGTTCTCCAGATCCACTGCAATAGCCATTCCATATCTTGAATAGGAAGAAAGAAATAAAGGATAAACAAAGAAACTAATATCTATATAAAATTTATTGTATGTAAATTTAAGCTTACCTTGTAGCCATTATTTCTCCTGCTACGATTCGGTACCTCCGTTCGACGTCTAATTTGAAGATCTTTGTAAAAATTGCAGACTTGCATTTCAGCAGCTCGTTTAATGAATCCATTGTTATTTCTTCTTGGGCGAGAACTTTACTTTTGATGAATTTATTGTAATGCCGTGACTATTTTTATTAGTGTATTATCATAAGCTGTAAAATATTTCCGTTCCCAGGAACACTTCTTATAATAACAACTAACTTTGTGGTTTAGTTTCCTTTGCAAAACAACATATCAATTGTGCTCAACATGTTCGTTCTTCATTCTCATGAATACCTAAATGTTAAGTGAATTTCAATAGAGGAACGGATTTCTGCGGTCTAGTTTCCGTAGCTTATTGATTTACTATTTGAAACAAGAAGATATTCCTTATCAGCATTTCATCATCATGAAATCGCATGGTTGTTTGTATTTTGAAATATTTTCTTTCCCAGGAGCACTTCTAATGAAAACATAACGACTGATAATTTTCGTTCGTTCATTCTTATAATGATAACGTTAAATTTATAATAGAAAAAATGATTTATTTTTCTTAGCTATTCAATTTAATTTTTTTTTTTTGTTTTTTTCCGTCAGAATTTCACCATTATGAGTGTTATGATTTTTAGCGTTTCTTGCGAAATTGAAAATGAGAGGACAGCCGGCAACAACTAAGCAATTTAAAGTCCCGACGCTGCAGCACTTTGCTTCCGCCATCAAGAATACGATTTTCTGAAGCAACGAATGAATCTACGTAGAAGGCTTAAAATTCATCAAAACAAACGATAAAGCTTTATCTGAAAGACTCAGAAAACGTTACAGCTTGAAAAGGAACATCAATGTACAAATTGGAACCCCAACAGGCAAACCCTTGGAGGTCATGATTGAGATATGGTATTCCACAAAAAAATGGTTGAACTCCCACTCCCACATGTATGTCAAATTACATCCATTGCGCCTGATCACTTCCATTCTCGAGAGTGTTGTCTCATTCTTCTGAGCTTAGGTTTTGCGGGTACCATCATTATTAGTGTCCGGGTCCTGCACTGTAAAATAGATTGTGGAGTCATGGTAAAAGCTGCTTGGCTTTGGATTGAAACCGTTTACATACATGGCACTTTTTTCCACCTTCACCACATCGTTATTATAAGCCGATAAAATCCCATCTTCTATTTTGTTTGACTACCATACAAGCCGTTTAGAGGCAATTTTTCACTGATTCTGTAATTTGTAATATTCATTTGTTTTGGTATTTTACCTACCTACCTCAACTAAACAGTTTTTTCTAAAAGACAGGTGGAGGTTTCTGTGAAAAGGTTTACATTAGTAATGCTTAGAAGCTCCCTCATAAATTGAATACATCGCAAACGTAGGATGTTGATATCGCTCACACAATTTCTTAACATATTCTTTTGGTTGTCAACAATTCGTGATGAATTCGCATTTCATTCTTTGTGACAATTGTAAACAGAGAGCCATCAATAAGACCAATTGTTAGCGTTAAACAGACGATGAGCGTTGGAAAGCGACTTAGAGCAGGTGAGATAAATTAAAGGGAACGAGTCTAATGAAATTCTCTAGTGTATTGATCGGCCAAAGCTGCGCAACAGGATTAACCAACGAGATAGTTGGGAGTGAAATGTTCTCGGTTTTCAAGGTGTCTTAGATATGATTTGGCTGGGTTTTTTAAACTTTTGACTGAGCACCTTAAGCCTTTTGTGTAAGGAAAACTGGTATCGTAGCAGCTTTGCCAGACGTCTAGATTTTCAAATAAAAATTGAATGTGCCACGCGAGACAAACTCAGTCCCTCTTCTCGAAGATTACTCGACCGTGCGGCGCGCGGTGGAGACGCGGGTGACATTATTAAACTTGACAGGCAGTATTTCGGTACATAACTCATATGAAGAATTGAACTTGTTGAAATTATCCCTGGCTGTATAGCGGAAAATTTTAAAGAACGAAATAGATTTGTTTAGGGTATTGATATTTGCATGAAAATATAAATGAGATGTAGGTATGTAAGGATATTGGATTAGGTAACTAAGTTGGTAGTAAGTTTGTTATGGCGAGTGTTCCTGACCATGTGCGCGAGGCTACGTAATTGAAGTATCTTCAACAGCTAAAGGCATTACAGTCAACGTCACAGACCCTGCAGATAAGTTACCAGCATTCATGGCAACAAACAACGCTCACCCAATCGCGCAACGGATCCAAATCCAGGCTTCGCCCGGTGTACGATGCGCATAATGGAGTCCACTATGCGCCTGTTATACCCACAACCATTGGTACTTGCAATTCACCATGGTTAACGACCGCCACGTTTATTTCACCAGACAAGCAGCAGTCACATCATTCCCCCTCGCATCGAGGTGCAACGCTCTGGCCAAACCCACGAAGCTTCGATCGCCAGCTGATGTGCGTCGCCAGAACCAAAGCTAAGCTTTGATCAGGTGAACAAACTCATGGACGCTGACCGTCGAGGTAGCAACGGGATTGGAAACAATCCCATATATAGAGCGGGTGGAACAGCTGGCGGGACACTTTTGGTTGGGCAGAGTCTTGAACGGTGCGGTTCGGTTGCCGATCGCGGGAAGGTTAAGCGAACACAAAGCAGATTCGGTAGAGAAGTAAATCCCGAAAAAATTGGAAAATAAAACTTACGCGTCGTGGAGAACGGAAAGCCGAGAAGTAACTCGCGAACAAAAATTGGAGAACAAAACCTACGCGTCGTGGAGGAAAAAGCAGAAGACAATGAGCAGCAAGGGTGACGTCATCAATGCCTCGACCTATTAACAGCATAATACCTCTACCCATTACAATATCAATGTCTTCTTTGGTTTCATCATCCTGTAATAATGTAAATGAACTTTGTGTAAATTGATCAGCACAAATCCCATAAATTAAAATTCTTTTTGCCATTTCACTAATAATTCGCAATCATTGTTCGGAATGCCGATAATTGCAACATAGGGCATTCCATTTCAATGTAACACTATTATTTATTGCTAATATTGCGAATCCAGCAATATGAATTTCTGCCGACCAATAATGTCAACAACATTTGGTGAATGTATGTCAAGTAATGGTGCGTAGGTAATACGTTAAGTAGAATGTAAGTTTACGATCAGTCTTGTCTTGTCTCGTATTTTATATCGGCAGGTTTGAAAAAAAATTCAAAGTAACCAAAGCGTTTAATTTATTTTATTTTATTTTTTAAAAGGATTCAAGAACCTACAAATCTGGCGCAGTCGGCGGTTAACCAAATCTGAAGATTGGTTATGTATGTCAAGTAATGGTGCGTAGGTAATACGTTAAGTAGAATGTAAGTTTACGATCAGTCTTGTCTTGTCTCGTATTTTATATCGGCAGGTTTGAAAAAAAATTCAAAGTAACCAAAGCGTTTAATTTATTTTATTTTATTTTTTAAAAGGATTCAAGAACCTACAAATCTGGCGCAGTCGGCGGTTAACCAAATCTGAAGATTGGTTAAATTAAATGATCGAAAAAAACGCGAAAGTGGTGAATATGCTAATAGCTGCAAAACGTGAAAGCAATCAAATTTAAATTTGGTCAAAAGTTCGTACCATATCCAAAGATTGGTTTATCGAAACATACGGTAGAAGAAGATGAGTACTCAGCAGCCCAATAACTCTGCACATAGCCAGAGCCAACAAATAACGATAACTGGCGCAGATCTGCTAAAGTAAGCTGCAGCTATCAAGGAGTTTAATGGACTGAAAGAAATCTCGTTCATTCGGGAAGTGGAATTGTTTTTGCCAATGCTTAGCGGAAACCATGCAATGAGCAATTACGCTTTCAATCGCTACATTATAAACAAGATCCAAGGACCAGCCCTACAAGCAATTAGAACGCTAGGACCAAATCCAACTTGGGATCAGCTAAAAGCAGAGCTTATCAAGAATTTTGGAGTGCGAGAGACCTATCATCATCTGCATCACCAGGCGATGAGTGCGAGGAATTATGGCAACGTAAGCGGATATTATTTTATTTTAAGAAATATTTTAGATAAATTAAATGCTAAGTATGAGTTTGACTCCCGTAAACCAATAGAATTTTCGCCTCAAGCAAATGAATCTATTCTTCTTAGAATTTTTCTTACTGCTTTAAATCAAAATTGTGCAAGTGTCGTTTATAGCAGAAATATAAAAAATTTACGCGAAGCCCTCTATTTACTTGAAGAAATGGGAATGATTAGACAAGACTACAGACAGAAAAAACATACACGAGACAACGCAAATGTTTCGACATTTAACAGAATCCAGAACTTCAGACGGAACTATGACGAAAATACAGACTAGTTTCAAATTTCTGGTAGTGGACAGTTTAAACGTGGTGAAAATGTGAATTTTAGAAAAAAAATTCTCTAACAATCAATCTGGGCAGTTCCATCAAAATCGTAACGGTTTCAATAATGGCAATTCGCGGTTTTCAAAATTAAATAGAAACGAGCCAATGGAGGTAGATTACGTAGAACGAGAACGCCAAGAGCAAGTGAATTTTCAATTTCCTGCCGGAGAACGAATCTACAGATATTTATGCTAACTATTGGCAACGAAAAAATCAAGTGTCTTGTTGATACCGGGTCCACAACAACTCTCTTAAATAAGTATAAATTGCCACGGTCTAAACGGTGTATGCTCGACACTCCAATATTTTTTAGTACTTTAAGTGGGCTAACAAACATTTTCAATGAGATGAATACAGAGCTACCAATGAAATTTAGTGAAGATAGTTGAGTTTCCAACTCATCAAATTTTACAAATAAAAGTTTTGATGGCTTAATAGGACAAAATTTGTTAAAACCGTTGGAAGCAATTATGAACCTACAGGAGGGATATTTAGAAGTAAATAATATGAAAACCTATTTTTCAAACTCCTACCCCTATAGCTATGAAGACGTTAATATTTTTGCAAGTTCATCTGCGGATGATGAAATACTTACAAAATTATTAAGAGAGGACATGAATCCTGAAGAGAGGTAACAATTTGTTTCTCTGGTGAATAAGAACAAAAAGTTGTCTTTCCAAGAAGGACAACAACTAACTCATGAGGTGCAACATGAGATTGTCACCAATACAAGTAGACCTGTATATTCAAAAATATACAGATATCCCCAAATCCATGAAGAAGAAATCAGTAAGCAAATAAAGTAAATGTTGGAGCTGGGTATTATAGCAGAAAGCTGCTCACCATACAATTCACCATTGCGGATTGTTCCAAAAAAATCTGACAATTCTGGTAAAAAGAAATGGAGAATTGTTATTGATTACAGAGCTCTGAATGAAGTTACAGTTTGTGACCAATTTCCAATACCTAATATTGAGAATATATTAGAAAAATTAAGAAGATCACAATATTTTACAACTCTAGATCTTGCTAAAGGGTTTCACCAAGTTCTAATAAAAGATGAAGATAGAAAAAAACTGCTTTTTCTACACCTTTGGGTCATTATGAATTCGTAAGGATGCCGTTTGGTTTAAAAATGCCCCAGCGACATTCCAGCGACTTATGAACTCGGTGTTAAGGGACTATCATCATATATGTGTTGTATATTTGGATGATATCCAAATATTTAGTGCAACAATAGAAGAACATATGGAAAGCATTCAAAGGGTATTTGATAAACTAAGGGAAACAATTTAAAGATACAAATAGACAAGTGCACATTTTTTGCTAGATCTACGGAGTATCTAGGGCACACTCTAACAGCTGAGGGTATAAAACCTTACATTGATAAAATTCAAAATATTCAAAAACTGAAACTTCCTCAAACGGCCAAACAAATCAAATCATCATCAGGCATAACGGGGTACTATAAAAAATTTATTAAAAATTGTGCAAGCATTGCTCACACAATGACCAAGTACTTGAAGAAAAACACAAAAATCAACGTAAACCATCCTTAACATATTGACACTTTTAGCAAATTATAGAGAATGCTAATTAGTCCGCCAATCCTTAAGTATCCAGATTTTAGTAAGAAATTCAAACTGGTTACGGATGCAAGCGATTTTGCTATAGGAGCTGTCCTGACACAAGACGAACATCCTATTAGTTATGCTTGTAGGACCTTAAACGAGCATTAAAGGACATACTCTACCACCGAAAAAGAGCTCCTTGCTATTGTTTGGGCCACTAACTATTTCCGTCCTTACATCTATGGCAGAACATTCGACCTAATGACGGATCACCAGTCTCTAAAACGGTTACAAGCCAAACATAAGGGCAAAGATATAAACCCAAGATTACAACGATGGCTGTTGAAGCTAGGCGAGTACGATATCAACATTGTCTATATTAAAGGAAATGACAATTAGGCAGCAGATTTTATGAGTCGAATCGACGCAAAAGCTGGAGAAACTAATGTTTTGGATGAAAACTTGCAAGATGATGACAACTTGACTACAAATGCAACCATACATTCTCAAGAGGAGGAACAAAACGATCACTTCCCAATATAAGAAACATGAGTTAACCGTTGTTTCACTCAAGTAATATTGAAAAATATCAAGACAAAAAAAAATTGAAATAATAGATAAGAAACGCAAAATTTTTGTGAATACCGATGATATTTCAACAAATTTCATGACCGATATATTTGGAAGATTTTTGACTTCAGGTAAAGTAGGAATCTATTCTGAATTATCCGAACATGAGTATAAAGTTGTTCAACAGAAACTGCTAGACATTTTTAATAAAAGCATATCTTTCTACCAATGTACTTATCATGCTAAGGATATGAAAAATGAAGACGAAACTCTTAAACAAATAGCTAAATATCACAGAAAAGAAACGGGCCACGGAGGCATAAATAAAAATTATGCATGCCTTAAGAAATTGATTTATTTCAAAAATTTAAAACAGGTCATTCAGAAATATATAAATAATTGTGACATTTGCAACCGAACAAAATATGACCGGAAACCTTTGAAGCCTAAGTTTTGTATTACTGAGACTCCGAACAATATTAACCACATAGTCCATGTAGATGTATACACAAACAAAAAACATAAGCATTTGGTAATGGACAATGAATACAATTCGGTTAATGTCAAAAAATTTTGAACACAAGAAGAAGTAGAAGCTCATTTCCCGAAACCAAACAGCCACACCGGTAACGCTGATATAAATATAGCTGCCACAATACTCTTGGAGATAAACTCAAAACTCTGGAAGTAGAAAAATCAGAACTATCTATTCAGGAAAGGATCTTCAGATGTGTACAATAAATCTTTTCATTCTACTATTATTGCTAGACCGATAGATGTATAACAGAGAAATGTATAAAGGAGTAGAATAGAAGAACTATTGAGACGCAAAAAAGTGACAAGAATAAGCAAGCTTAATGAAAATCGAGAGGACGTACAGATGGTTAAAGATGAGAGCTATGTTTTAAATCTCAAAGCTTTAAGACATAAGAATGAACCTAGATATCGCTAATTAAAATTAAGAAATATACATTTAGCTAACATTAAAAGACCAAATAAATTTTCAGATCAATTTGATACTAGTGGCTTTTATGCTAGTACCGACTACAGTAATGGGAACTCTAACAGTAGTGAAGTTATATAATGATAACGGTGTAGTGTATCATAATCTTTACCATCCAATGCAGTATAGTGTGACACATTCATTGTCACCTATTGTAAGATAATTAAGCTCCAATCAATTGTAAACAATTGCACAAGCATAAATCGATCCTCACGTGTTGTGTGTTCTGCCGCTACATTCATCGATCATGTACACAACCTATGCTAAGGCAGAGGTTTTCCAAGTCATCGATTAGTGCGAGCGATCTATGATTGGAATCGACTAAACACTTGACAATGTACGAACATGTATCACGTCATGGGTCAAGTGGGTACACCGTTCGATTCATGGATGTGCAGTGTACATAATGAAATTCCATGACCTATGTTGCTGCATGGGCAAATGGATCATCGAACTGTTTGTAATAGGAATATACATTGGGCACTTAGTCATTAGGTAATAAGTTAACTTAGTATGTAAGCATATTGGTAGTTTGTAAAATTGTATAAAAGAAGAATGGAAATATAGATCGAAGAGGATTTGCTTTCAAGACCTAGACGCGCGAAGTAATAATTACGCGACGCTGCGCCATAGTAGCGAGGTCGAGGCGTCTCTGCAATCCTCTCACGCGATACAGTAAACGTTTGTGTTTAATAATCTACATTTAGTAAATATCGGATGAGAGACATGTTCTCCACGCCACATTATTTGCGGTTCGACCGCTTGGTTATGTTTGCACACTAGGGATATCCACAGTTCCCTCAACTTAAACTATTGTCTCTTATAGCGAAAGGATACCCGCAAAAGAAGCTGCCTCCGATAATTTATGAACACCAAAACTAATAGGAAATTCCTATTATTCAAAATTACGATGTAGTACTTCACGTTATTAACCCATTTGATATCGAAGAAGCCATTAATTCCCTTAAAACAAATGTCAAAAACATAGAATCACTTGAATCTATAAAAAAAATTTGCAACACGAACTTAGCACGATACGAATTAAAGTACGGACATTAATACCTCACAGATATAAACAAGGACTATTTAATATTGTTGGCCAAGGAATGAAGTGGTTATATGTTTCCATGGACGACAATGGCAGAAAGGATATAGAAGAGCACCTAAGAATAATTGATCAGAACAATCATTTGGCTATCGAGAATTTAAACAAAAACATTCGAATAAACGATCATTTCAATAAAACTTTCGATAAGTTAAAAGAAGCAATTGATTTAGATAGAAGTACATTTACAGAGACATTTAATGAAGAGTTAATAAAAAATAAGCTAATTTATAATCAAATTTTGTATTTGGATATTTTGATGAAGATAAAAAATTAAGGTGACAATGTCTACCATATTCAAAATGCTATTGTTTCAGCTAGGGCAAATGTGATGAGTAATAGTATTTTGACTGACGAAGAAATAGAAAACTATTGCATAGATTTTTATCAATGTCAAAAAATAAAGCATTTTTCAAAACAGATGCTTATTGTTTTCTGCTTTACGTCCACAGTTCATGCAGCTGATGTTTCTCGTACGCAATCTAAGAGTGTTATGGATGCTGTAGTTAAGCACTTGCCAAAAGCGCTTAAAGCTTTTCTTAAATTTTTTTGTCTATAATAGACTTTTAAGTTTTTTATGACACCCATGTCCATCGGCTGCAGCTTTGACGTCATATTAGGTGGGAAAAAAACTAGTTTTATCGATTGAAGCTTATGTTGAAAGTCTTTACAATGGGAAGGGCAATTGTCGGCAAAAAATATAATTTCTTAATCTTTTTTGTTAAAGCAGCTTTCTCGCTTATTCTCAGTGACTTCAGTTTTCGTCCTGACGTATCTAGTAATATTATAAAACTCGTTTTCATTCAAGGATTACAGTAAATAATATTTCAACTACCGATTTTGATTTTTCCACGCCTTATATTTAGCGCACAGTGTGAATGAAATGGCACTTCAACGGAACACTTTTGAATTAAGCGTTCACAATAAATTATATTCCAACTACTGTTTTCGACTGTTCCACGACTTATATTCAGCGCACAATGTGAATAAAGCGACATTTTGATGCAACTCTAGCATTAAATCTCTAAATTCCCATTCATATTCTCAGATAAACACACAAAGCAGCGGAACATTTCGGGGAAACCTCTTTTATTCTTGCGGTTCCTTTCTTCTTATGCTTCGTTTCACAGAACATGGCTCGACCCTCGACTGTGAAGAATTGATGTTCGTTAGCTAGAAATATTTTGAAACTGCACTGAAATACAATTTCCAAGAATTTGAATTCGAGTTACGGAAGTTCAATTCGTTTGCTGACGATGAAATATTTTGTTCGATTTATAGAATAGTTCCAGTTGAAGAAATTCGACTTACAGAAGAATCTTTTGGAGAAATATCGTCTCAAAATGCAGTTGCCAAGAATAAAATTCGAGTTATAGAAAAATTCGAGATATAGAAGTTCGAGTTAAAGAAGTTTCATTGTATCATATATATACTTCTCTAAAAAATATAAAACTCTTCAGATAAATGTAACCAACAAAACTCAGGAGAGTATTCAATTAAAGGAGGGAGGAGTTACGTCATCAATGCCTCGACCTATTAACAGCATAATACCTCCACCCATTGCATTACCAATGTCCCCTTTGGTTTCATCACCCTGTAATAATGTAAATGAACTTTGTGTAAATTGATCAGCACAAATTCCATAAATTAAAATTCTTTTTGCCATTTCACTAATAATTCGCAATCATTGTTCGGAATGCCGATAATTGCAACATAGGGCATTCCATTTCAATCTAACACTTTTATTAATTGCCAATATTGCGAATCTAGCAATATGAATTTCTGCCGACCAATAATGTCAACAACATTTGGTGAATGTATGTCAAGTAATGGTGCGTAGGTAAAACGTTAAGTAGAATTTAAGTTTACGATCAGTCTTGTCTTGTCTCGTATTTTATATCGGCAGGTTTGAGAAAAAATTCAAAGTAACCAAAGCGTTTTATTTTTTTTTATTTTTTTTAAAAAGAATTCAAGAACCTACAAACCTCAAGCGGCGCCAGTTTGGCAAGTGGAGATAGATCCGGAGTCAGCAGCGTAGGATGAGAAGAAGTAAGGAAATTGTAAGTAGAGTTAAGTGTATGTAGATAGAAGTAGATAGGTAGGTTTAGAAGAAAAAATAAATACATTAGTTTAGTAATTATCAATTGTGGTTATTGCGTGAAGTGGCGAAGCGGGAATCGCGTCTCCGGCATTTGGGTCATTTGTTTCAGATTCCCTTCGTTGGTGGTTTTGGGTCGTTGCGGATCCTATTCCCGTTTCAGGATTCGGGAACAGGGCAGTCCCGGCGCAGAAACGGGTGGCGCCCTTTTTTAAAATATATTTTCCCACACCCCTCTTCGCGGGTGAATCCGGGTGGGATTGCCAAAACCGTGGCCAGGGTCGGCTGCGGTGCAGTAGGGAGCGTTGCGCAAAATAGAGTCGTAACATTTGGCGCCCAACGTGGGGCCGTTAAAAAAACAGGACTTGGGTACGGCAGCGTTCGAACGGCGGATTCGTTTGACGAGTTCAGTGAGTGTGTCTGTTGCATAAAAGCGGCCATATTAAAAGTGCTGATACGTGCGTGTAATTGCAGAAGTGAGAAATCGCGGGAGTGTGCTGATTGCGGGTGTGTGAAGTTGCGGGTGTGTAGTGACGCAAGAGAAATTGTATATTTAGTAATAAGAAAATAAAGAAGGAAATGACTTTTTTTTCTCGTCTAGTTTGTATTTCTCTTTTCATGTGTGCTGTCCTCCTCCTTCTAGATTCAACATGGCGAAGCTCTCCAACGCCCTGGTTGACCGTCTCAACAAGGAGGAGCTGGCGTATGAGTTGGAAGTACGCAGCATGCCTACGGGTACCGTAGAGGCCATGCGGAAGGAGCTCCGGGAGACGTTGCGGGCGGAGGCGCTAGTAGAGGAGGTAGAGGAGCTTGCGGTGGATTTCAGGGGGGACCTGAAATCCCCTGAGTTTCTGAAGGCTCAGGCTAAGTTAAAGGTTTGGCTGCGGCGGATCCGTAACATCCGGGAGGAGGGGACAGAGGCACCCACCGTCGAAGCACTGCGACAAAGGAGCAAACATAAAAACGCATACTTTTCTATTCCACATAATTTGTTATTACTATTTACACTATATGGTACATATAGTCCGCTATATAAAACTTTACAAAATTTTAAGTTATTACTGTGTTTATCAGGTGAATATTACATTAAGTTAATAACATGAATATACGTTATTCTATTTACTGATTTTCATTTGTCCTAAAACTATGTTTTCACTGTCATCATCGTTGATTTCTAATCATATCGTCTCTTAAACTCAGCGCCAATACAAATAAAAACACTTCCTACGATTGTATGTATTTCAGTTGAACCCTCAACCACGAATTTTTTTAGGAATAAATTTACACGTGTCTTGTTGCCGAAGCTTGCATCCAAAACTTCCCCATTTTAAAGGCTCTATTATTACTGAAACAATCATCAGAAACACGTAAACGTCTGCCCGTGGACGTGATTTAACTACCTTCCCGATGTGACATCCGGTCCCAGAATAATCTTTCGCGAATCTCCATCACTGTGAAAATGTTGTCACTTATGACAGATGATCGCATACCTGCAAGCTTATATGCTCCAAGGTACAAAGACAACCTGGTGATCCAAGATATGTGGAATACTGCTATGGTTATGTGCATCCTTTCATCCTATCACCCTCTACAAATGACAAACCTGTTCTGAATCGTCGCACGAATTTCATACAAACTAGGGTGGCCGCTTCTGGTTATGGTAATAAAACAAGAAATTTACTCATTCGTGCTACCATGCAGTAGAAGCATTGCGTGCAAATGAAGAGGTGCGAAATGATTCGTCACGAACATGCAATTGTATTAGCAGATATAGTTATTATAGGACTGCAACGTGCAGTTTACAATTCAAATTTATTGGTTGGTTAGTTGGTTGTATTGGCAGCCCCCTTTGGCAAAAGGCGGCTCACTTAGGCCAAGAAAGGTCCATTGTGATACCACATAGAGATAGGGTGTGGCACTAAAATATGTGGCATGACGGGAACCATTTGGATTTTCGTAAGACGCCGGCTATGCAGCTCATATTTAAACTGGCTTCTTCCGTGAGGCTGTCCAGGAAAGGCGAACCTAAAGTTTGCATGCGTTTCCTGGATAGTGCTTCGCATTCGCACAGAAAATGTTGAATCGTTGCCTCCTCATCCTCCGATCCGCAGCTTCTAGCTTTACTCCGGGCCAGACTGGACCCAATCTGCTAAAAGCCTGCTTATATAGATCCGCTGAGCTTTGATCCGTGCAGTTTGTCAGCTTGACGTTACCCTGGCACCAATCAACGTCTCGACAAGAAGGTGAAATGTCTGGGTTTGCTTCTCTTTTATTGGGAGCCTCCACCTAAATTTTGAATGCAAAAAAGTGGAGTTTCAGATACTTTAGACCGTTCATAATCTTTGGAAACAGGAAGCATGGAATATCAGTACCGCGATCAAATTTAAAACGATTCCTCTCGCATTGAAGATTACGCTGACAATTTTCTGGGATGCACGTGGTGTCCTTCACACAGAATTGCTTCAAAAGGAAATAAAACACCAATTCAGAGTCATATTGTCTAACACTCATATTTAAAGGAATACCTGAAAAATAAACGGTTTTAAACGGATGACGGTCATTAGTAAACAAAAGACAAAGCTAGCAGTTTCGAACAGTAACGTGTCCTTTGATTTCGATAAACATGTCAAATTTTGTGGCAGATAAAGAGCATTTGCGGGGATCACTGCTATTCCTCTTCAATTGTAAGAAATCTGCCGCCGAAGCGCATAGAATTCTTGCGGAGGTCTATGGCGACAATGCTCTCAGTGAAACTTGGTGCAGAGTGGGGGTTTAGCAATTCAAAGCCGGAATTTTTAACGTCACCGACAAGAAGCACGAAAATCTACCAAAAGATTTTGAGGACACCGCATTGCAAGGTTTATTGGATGAAGACGACACCCAATCGCAGGAACAACTTGCCACGCAGTTGAATGTTATCCGCCAAGCAATTTTGAAGCGCCTTAATGCTATGGGAAAGATCCAAAAGATCGGGAAGTGGGTGCCACATCAGTTGAATTGACTAAGAGCACACAGTTTCGGTTTTCGAACTCAGAGGCGATCGTGCAAATGTCCCCTGTTTTCCCATGCATTGATTCCCAACCACACAGGAGCGACAAGTAACACATAATTTGAGAGATAAATTCATTCGAAATCTCGCCAAGTGCGACAGCATCAGAAGATCTCGCTGCCGCACAATCCGATGCCTGGAGAATCGCACTTTCAAATGTCACACTCTCAGATGAGACAAGCATACCTTGCATTGAAATTTGCATGCAAGAATAAACCCATTAACGGAATAAAAAGAAGAAAACTTTTGTTTGAAAAAATCACACTTTATATACCGTTTACATAGCGGACGGTCCTGAAAAATGACCATACTTCCATATTGCTTGTCTTTACGCACACCTGAATTGAAAGATGGGAAAGCATGGTCCTTTCTACTAACATACTTCTCCAAACGAGAAATCAATTTTTTACAGACCGTTGATGAGAAAATCCAAATTTTTTTTTACTTATGACCGTACGGCTACTTTGACGGCATCGTCCGTTTAAAACAGTTTATTTTTCAGGTGTTCCTTTAACTATGAGTGTTTGACAATATGACTCTGATTTGGTGTTTGCTTTTTCTTTTTGAAGCAATTCTGTGGGAACGACACCACGTGCATAAATTTAAAAATGTCTGCAGTTGCTTCGTTTGTTTTACCAATTGAAATTTTGTCGTTCATTTTACTTTATCTTACAATTATGAAAACTAAAACTAATCTGTGGATAAAGTTGATACGTTTGCTTTTCCTCGTCTACTCCTGTCGAGCACAAAAGTCTGCGTCGCTATCAGCTCATAAACTTTTCATTAAAAAAATGTAAGTTATATCAAATTAGCCCATTTCCATATTGAAAGCGAGATTTCCCTGTAATTTCACGTTTTTCTTGCTGAAATTAAAGTGAAAGCTATAAATTAGATAATTATATCAGTGTAAGGAAACTAGAGTGATATGAGCTTGAACTTGAAATGTAATCCGCCCTTTTTACCCACACAGAGGCAAATATGTACAACTTTTCCGTTGGGTGTGGCAAGTAAACAAAAAGAAACCAAAAGCATATAGCACAAACACTCTGTGCGGTCAAAACAAACATGAGACAAAACATTGATAATTTACCCTGCCTTCAGAGAGAGAGCACTGTTGGTATCGTGCTATACTTCGCACACAAAAGAAAGGATGTAAATGCATCTTTACATTTCTCCATGTGAATTTGGGCATACTATGAGTGACGAGGAACACACATCAAAACCAGCTGACCTTACACATGGATCTATGCGTGGATCAACGAATGTGGTGTGCACTCGATGCGAATTGCGCAAACTAGACGAGTCATTTGGGGCTGCCTGAACAACAGGAAAAGCTAATCCAAGCGGCATTCGGCATTCGGAACAAACGAAAAGTATAGTAATAAAGTATCCAGTGAAAGGGTGTGATAGTGGCAGAAACTGTTTCCACTATAAGATACGGCCGCGTGAGTTATGATAGTAAATAGTCATAAATGATATTGTAAATTTTGTGTTTAAATATTGGAGAGTATGATGTGATGTTGTGCCAGAACAACTTAGCTGCTTATTCGTAAATTTTTAGAAGATGCATTAACACTTCATTACTTAGAAAATTTAATTGAGTTTTTCAAGTTTTTGTCTGCTTGTAGTAAATTTTCAAAAAAAGGTTGCATGTGCTATATAGGAGTCAAAGCATTTACCGTCCGTCATTCAAAGAATTCACCAATTTCAGCGCTAGTTTCTCCATCTTCCTCAACAAATTCTACGTTGACATCCTTAAGTACTTCAAGTCCTAATACAAAGAAAAAAAATGTATTTATTATCAAAACGTGCGTTGATTACGAGCCACCTTGCAGCATCTTAATCTATCGTGCCAGTTGGCAAATGACTCTATCATTTGTTTGACAGAAACCTGGCTACAATCTGGCATCTTCAACTCTGACCTTTTGCCTAATTTTACCACATATCGTAACGACCACAATCTTCACCTATCTAATAAAAATGATGGTGGTGGAGTCTTAATAGCTGCGAAGAATTGTCTTTTAAGCGCTCTTTGTGAAGACTTTCACCCTCCTCCTATGATATAATGTGTTTTCGTCAAAGTTTTTGCTGACCTTTTTTCTCCATTGTATATATCCTGCATCTATATCCCTTGTGGCAATCCTCTTGAGCTCTATGAATTTTTCTTTGAGTCTGGAATCTCGTTTTGCCTCTCCTTTAACTCTCATCTCGTGTTATCATCTGCGGTGATTTCAATCTTTCCTCTATTGATTGGCACATTTTTCCTCAGATTGAAATCATCTCTTCTAATCGATCGTCTAACCTTCCAACCAATTTTCTCTCATTGTCGGGTTGTTACGAATTCAACCATGCATTTAACTTAAAAGGTCATGCATTTAACTTAACGGTTCTTGACCTTGTTATATCATATATTGTTCCTGATAACTTCATTTTAACCACTGCTCTACTCTTCTATGTTTTTTGGACCCCCATAATGCACCTCTGCTGCTCAAACTCTCCTTTTGTTGGCCCAAAGCTCCAAATAGGTGCATACAACTTAAATTTAACTTTTAGAAATCGAATTACATTGCTTTGTTGGAAGAACTCAAATCGGTTAACTGGGCACCTTTTTTCGACAGTCTTGTCTGCGAAGACTCTCTCGTTAGATTCTATGCTCTTCTCTATGACCTTATCTCTCGCTTCACTCCCTACCATAGTCGTACCACGGTTACTGATCCTCCTTAGTTGACCCATGATGTTAAGACAATCTTCAAATTAAAAAAACCAAGCTTTTAAGCTTTACAAATCCAACAAAACTTTGGAAAACTATACTGTTTTTTCAAACCATCATGCTTCATCCAAGTAGAAATTAAAAGAGCTATGCGTAACTACTTCGCAAATATCGAAAAATTGCTGCATTCTAACCAAACGAAGCCGTTTTGGTCTGATGTCAATTCCCTTAAGTCTTCGTTCAATATTCCTAATACTGTTTTCTGGGACAGTAAACAAGGTTCGACTCCTGAAAAAATCTGCAAGATATTTGCAGAATTTTTTCCGTCAATATATCCTGCTTCCACTCTCTCATTTTTTTTAATACTCCTTTTTGTTTTCCACTTTTTCTTGATTGTTTTTCCACTGACCCAGCTGAAATCCAAATATTATTCAATTTTTTAGATTCTAGCGTAGGCCCCGGACCAGACGGGCTTCCAAATATATTTATTAAATCCTTATCCTCGTCATTATGTGTTCCATTTTCTTATATTTTTAATGCCACTTTATCCTCCGGTATCTTCCCCAATATGTGGAAGTGGGCTAACATTTTTCCTGTACTCAAGTCTGGATCCTCTTCCAATGCTTCAATTATCATCCAATTTCGTTACTTTCTGGTTTTCCAAACTCCTTGAACGCATTGTCTACAATAAAATATATGAAGCTCTTAATTGTAGGCTGTCACCATTCCAACACGGATTCGTTCCAAACCGGTCAACCAATACGAATCTCCTTGAACTTACCCAAACTGTGGCAAAGGCTCTCGACAGTCGTGCCCAAGTTTATGTAGTGTATACTGACTTCAGTAAGGCATTTGACACTGTCCACCTAAATGTTCTACTGCTGAAGCTAGCTAACTTTGGCCTGATTGGGCCATTACTCTCCTGGCTTGAATCCTATATCACCTCGCGCTCATGTCGTGTTAGTCTATGCGGTGCATATTCCCCTCTCTTCCATCCTACCTCCGGCGTTCCTCAAGGATCTATTCTAGGTTCTCTTCTGTTCTAACTCTACATAAATGACCTTCCCTCTTTCATAGCGTCTCAGTGTCTTCTATTTGCTGATGACTTAAAAATTTACAGAGTTATTTGCTTGGAAGATGATTGTATTGCTCTCCAAAGGAATCTGGACGCGATCGATTCTTGGAGTCAAACTAATTTTCTCTCCCTTAATGTCCAGAAATGTCATAAAATGTCTTTCTCCCAAAAGCCCAGTCCAATTCATCATATCTATATGTTACACGATATTCTTCTTACGGTTGTTTTTCAAATAAAAGATCTGGGAGTGATTTTCGATCCGAAACTTAAATTTGAGCCTCACATTGTGGCTAAGGCCGCACGTGCCTCTCGGGTCTCTGGGTTCGTGTTAAGACACCCTCAGATGTTCACTAACATTTCCTCCGCCGTCAACCTATACGCTAGCCTAGTTAGACCCATACTTGAATATTGCTCGCAAGTATGGTCACCACACTATCAATATTTGGATTCTTTGATTGAATCTGTACAGCACAAATTCACTCGTTTCCTTATTTTTAAATTTAAAATTCCATACATGCCATATGAAGAGCGACTTTCCTTGCTACAACTTCTTACTTTGCAATCTCGCAGACTCCTTTTAGATGAATGTTTTCTGTTTCGGCTTCACCACCATCAATTAAACTCTAAGCCTCTGATTGGTTAGAGCAGTGATTCCCAAAGTGGTGTTTATCGACCCCCAGGGGTCTATGACAACCTGCAAGGGGTCTACGTCAGCGAAAAAAAATTGGGGTCCATGAAATGAAAATGGGGGTCCACGATAGTGGATCTCAACATACACTGATAGTAACTATTTACCTATAAGACATACACATTATTTATAAAAGTCGGTCCCTATGAACACGATTTATGAATGAATAGAATGTAAAACTCAAAGAATGATAAATAAAAAAAACATAATCAAAGCCAGCATAGATTTGAGCCCATGACCACTTGTGCCACGTTCTAGCGCGAACTACGGCGAGTTCCCACGCCGTGCACAAATCGCCATAGTTCTAAACCATGGAAACTGCAAATGCAGCAGCAACGTGTCCGATGTCATCGCACAATTCCACAACCGTGGAAACTGCAAACTAAACAACAACGTGTCCGATGTCATTACAAAGCTCAGCGATCACGAGGCGCCGCATCATCAAAAAGGCCAAGTTATAATTTGAAATTAATAAAATGTAAAATTTAGTCATGTTCCAGAGTTCGACCAATAAAGTCTCCTTGATAAAATCCGAATAAACTTTTTATTTTTTTGGTCATCTCTAAGTTGATACCCGTAATTGGCGCAGTCGTATAAGGGCGGTGTGGTTTAAGTCAATTTTCATTCCGATTCGGGAACAAAATACCGGCGGTTTACCGAGATTTTGGAAAAGTACAGTCAAGTCGGCGGAATACTGACTAGTCGAAAGAATATCGGCGTCAACGAAATATCGGAAGTGAACGAATACGGCTAACCGCAGTGTTGTGCATTTAAAGCAGCTACAGGAGGAAACTGTAGTAAGTGACCAGCGGGAACCACACATAGGAAGCGGAGGAACCGAAAGGAGATGCTGTTGTTCACGTCAATCGTCCTGCTAATTGGGTAAGTCGAAAATTGGATTTCCTTAATTTTCATATGCCCTCTCCAAAGAAGCGATCCTCTAAATCCGCGCCCTACCCTACTAGCTCTCGTTTTAAAAGTTTAAGTGATCCCAACTTACTCGAGCCTATAAATGAAAACGCGGAACTAAATACAACAAACGCGAGTAATTTAAATATTGCAGATAGAGTGCAAAATCTATCCAAAAATCAAATCAATCAAATCGGTAACAAGTTTAACTCTTAATAGTAATACTAGCTTAGACAATACCCTAACATATAATCCAAACAGTGATAAAATAAAAAGTGAAGATAATATAATTAGTGATAGAATTAGTGAATCAAAAAAATTAAACATGGCACAAGGAGGCGAAGGCTTGCCCCATTTAGAACGAATTTCAGCGGCTAGTTATGCTAATCCCGCATCACAAAACGTTATTCAAGTGACATCAGTTGATATTTTCAATCAGTTGAGAGTGCCGGATGCCATCAATGATTTACCTCGTTTCGATGGTAATCCACACCTTCTTTTCGATTTCTTAGACAACGTCGAAGAAATTCTCTCCCTAATAGCTTGTACAAGTGGTACACCATATGGTCAGCTCCTCATCAGAGCTATCCGTAACAAAATTGTAGGTTCCGCGAACGAAGCGTTAAATATGTACGGAACCCCGCTCGATTGGGACGCTATCAAATCAAATGTAATACTGCATTATGCTGACAAAAGGAACGAAACATCCTTGATTCGAGATCTACATACTATAAAACAAAACAATAACTCTGTTGAAAAATATTATTCGGAAGTATTAAACGTATTTTCGAGCTTGACAAATCATGCTATTATACACGAAAAGGACAAAACCGTGTTAGATGCCAAGAAAGCTCTCTACAATGAAATGTGTCTTAAAACTTTCCTTTCCGGATTGAAGGAACCACTAGGCTCCACAGTTCGGGCAATGAAGCCTAGTTCACTAGCTGATGATGAAAGAACAAAACATTTCATATTCAAGATCCGATGTACCGAAACTTTCATTCCATCAGAAGTCAATGCCTGTTGTAACTAGTACTCAGTTACAGCAACCAACAAACTTCCCATCTCGTTTCATGCAGCCACAAAGACCGCAACAAGCAATGCCTCACAGGCAAACATGGAATCCAAGTTTTCCCCAAAGACAATCTCAGTGGAACTCAAATATGTTTCAAAAACCTTTACAGTTTAATCCAAATTTTCAGCAAGGATCGGTTCAGCTAACTAAATCTTTAACTAACTGTCTGGAAAAAGGATGCTCTATTAAACTAGACGAAGAATACGTTTGTTGTTTTAATCTCTGCAAAGACCTTTTAATTAATGATCCAATTCTTCAATACCCGGACTTTTCCAAGCAGTTCATATTGACCACAGATGCCAGCAACTACGCACTTGGAGCCGTGTCATCCCAAGGACCAATTGGAAGTGACAAACCAATTTGTTATGCTAGTCGTACACTCTCAACATCTGAAATAAACTACTCTACAATCGAGAAAGAACTCGTTGCAATTGTTTGGGCGGTAAAATATTTTAGGCCCTATCTCTTCGGTCGCAAATTCAAAATCGTTACCGACCACAAGCCGCTAACATGGATATTCAGCCTAAAGGACCCAAACTCCAAATTAATCCGTTGGCGTTTGAAACTTGAAGAATACGATTACAAAATCGTATAAAAAAAGGTTCACTTAACTCGAATGCTGATGCTTTGAGCAGAATTATAACCGGTAAAAATCACGATGATGCTAAGATAGAATTTAATGTTAATGAGTCCAACCACTCAACTGTCGATGGCACTCAAGGAACAACTATTCACTCTGCAGATGAAGATAGTCAAGATGGTATTCCAATTTCAGAGCAACCCCTTAACATGTTCAATCTTTTAGTTGTATTAAAGAAATCAAACGAAAGGCCCCCTATCTCTCAGAGAACTATTTTTAAAAACAAACAACGCAAAACATTTAACCTGCCAGACTACACACAGGAAAAAATTACCAAAATTTTTAAAAAATATCTTGCCCCTAATAAAATAAATGCAATTTTCACCGATGATGAGATATTTAATCTAGTTCAGACAGTATTTTCCACTTACTTTTCCAGAAGTAAGATTTTCAAAATAATACGTTGCACAGAGATACTATCGGACGTCACCGACAGTGACGAACAAGATAAACTTATTAGAGATTATCACCTTAAAAGTAACCACCGTGGAATAAATGAATCGTTAGCACATTTGAAAAGAGAGTATTACTTCCCTCACATGAAAAATAAGATCACCCTCATAATAAACAATTGTGAAACATATCAAACACAGAAGTATGATAGATCTCCACCCAAACTAAAATTTCAAGTTCCGGAAACACCCAAAAAACCTCTTGATATAGTTCACACCGACATTTATACGATTCACGGCAAACCGATTCTCACGATCGAAGATAAATTCTCTAAATTCGCAGCAGCCTACACTCTAACTTCCAAAAATAGTCTATCTTTGATCAAATGCTTAAGACACTTCATAAGCCTACACAGTATTCCTAGAAAACTAATCTCTGATCAAGGCAGTGAATACTCAGCAACAATTTTAAGTGACTTCTGCAAACAGTATAATATAATACATCATATGACGTCATTCCAACAAACTAGCAGCAACGGGCCGGTGGAAAGACTTCATTCAACTCTTACCGAAAAATATAGAATAATTAACAATAACGCAAAAGATAAAGACAATGAAGACATCTTAAATGAAACTCTTATCAGTTATAACGATTCTATTCACTCTGCAACGGGTTATACTCCATATGAACTATTTTACGGCAGAACTTACAAATTTGAGAAAAATCTAGCACACAGTAACGTACATGATTATTTAAATAAACTCAAAATGCATCGCGAGGAACTAAATTCTCCCGTCAGTTCTCGTCTAGAAAAACAAACGGAAAAACTTATAAGCAAGTTAAATCAAAACAGAGGCGAACCAGAAGCACTAAACCCAGACAACCATTTTTAGGAAAGAATGTCGCCGAAATAAATTAACACCCAGGTTTAAAAAGTATAAAGTTAAGCAGGATAATTACATTACTATTATAACAGATAAAGATAGGAAATTTCATAAAGCTAGGCTCAAAAAGATTCATAAATTGCAGAATGTTAACATCAGTCAACGGAAAACTGGAGATCCAAGATCTGAGCAACAATAATGGCATATTGCCTATTCGTTTAGGTCAAGCACGAACGATACAAACGTACAAACGACTCTTACACATAATAAGACTAGACAAATACAAAGAGCACATCGAGCGAATTGCAGACTCTTTACAAAATTCAAATATATTGACGGACTTAATAACACCCTTTCGATAACAAAATTAAAACTAAACGAAACAAAAGACAAACTACGGACCTTACTACCGAAGACTAGAAACAGGACTAATAAACGGACTAGGATCTATCATAAAAGGAATTACAGGAAATTTAGACGTAAACGACGCTTTGGAAATTAATAAACAAATTAACGAAATTCTTAAAACGGACAACATTCTTAAGAACGAAATTGACGGACAAACGAGGCTCAACCAACAGCTGATCAAACGATTCGAAAACATAACGGACCATATTAACGAACAACAAAGATCGATATCCAGTTACCTCAGACATACTCAAGAATCCGTTCAAAATCAAATAAGATCTGAAAGTGCCACTCTAAAATATTTGCAATATCTAAACGAAGTCAACTTCAAAACAGATCTTTTAAACAATCATTTGACTAATATCGCGGAAGCTATCATTCTAGCAAAATTAAACAAAATTTCGAAACAAATATTAAGCTCCGACGAAATGACAGAAATACAATCCGCTCTCAGGAAACAATCCATAAATATCACGATAAATGAAAGTATTTACGAGCTTTTGGGATTACAGGCTTACTTTAATAATTCAAACATAATTTTCAACATTCAAATTCCAGTTTTTACCCCCGAGCCCTATTCCTTCTTTCACATAATAGCACTTCCTATTAATCAAACAAATGCAATAGCCATCTCACCTTACCTGATCCAAAACCACGAGAATATCCAATATTTCGAAAACCAATGCCCAAAAATAGAAGGAACATATATATGCACCGAATCAACTGAACGTGAGAGCACGATCAAATCCAGCTGCACTGCGAAACTACTAAGTAGCCAACCAGCACTCTGCGAAATTCATCCGATAGAAGTCGATGCCGCAATTCTCCAACCAGAACCCAATATTCTGGTCCTGATCAATGTTCCGGAAATATCAACCAACACAACCTGTGGAACTGAGAAGTTCAAAGTGAGAGGAACGCAACTAGTCCGCTTCGAAAACTGCGAAATCGAAATTAATGGAGTGACCTACACATCGAAAACAGCATCATTTTGGGACGAAATAGAAATATTTCCAATTATCTCCAACGGGATTGAGGCCATACCTACCAACAACAGCATCAAGTTAAAACACTTGAAGAAATTTTAATTCGCTCAGGGCACGAGTCGAATCTCCACCAGAAACTTCACTTACCAGCATTGGAATCACTCAACAATACTCACCTTGATTATCATCCTAATTTTGGCAATCATCATAATAAAAAACAAAACTTTCACCAAAAAACTTCATATTCAGAGCCCCATCTCATCGCTGCCCGTAATCGTTCCGGCCAACGAACCGAAAATCGAATTCTTATGGCCGTCACTTCCAAATAAGGGCGGAGGAGTTACGGCGAGTTCCCACGCCGTGCACAAATCGCCATAATTCTAAACCATGGAAACTGCAAATGCAGCAGCAACGTGTCCGATGTCATCGCACAATTCCACAACCGTGGAAACTGCAAACTAAACAACAACGTGTCCGATGTCATTACGAAGCTCAGCGATCACGAGGCGCCGCATCATCAAAAAGGCCAAGTTATAATTTGAAATTAATAAAATGTAAAATTTAGTCTTGTTCCAGAGTTCGACCAATAAAGTCTTTTTGATAAAATCCGAATAAACTTTTTATTTTTTTGGTCATCTCTAAGTTGAGCATTGATGTGCTTGTCTCTTTTAACTGTCGCTTTTTCGTTTCATCGAGTTTGAAGTCACAGCGATCCTAAAAAAGTTTTCACTTCAAAAATTTATTATATATGTTTATAAAATTGTGTAAGTTGTAGGATGTGGGCATTCGCTTTGTGGTCACACTACATTTTGAACTTGTAAAACCTGCACATAATATACCAGTATCATCTTGTTACAAGCATACGCGAAGTCTCAGAGCAAAGATTTTTGTCTTTGCTCAGAGCTTCGCGAACTTGCACTGACTTGTTCAATTCGTCACTCAATAAATACGAATGTGAGAATGTGTTTATTCGTTTCCTGAATCTTGAAAAGGAAAGTGCTAAGAAAATATTTAAAAAAATATAAACTGATAGTTTATCACACAAATTATAGTGAATCAGTGTTATTTTGTTTAAGAGTACCGAAGAAAAGTAAGTATATTATTTTTTCATTAAATTTTAGTTTTGTACTCGTAGTTAGCAAAGATAGATAAATTACGCCAATTATGACTTCAGTTATTAGAAGTTTAATATTCAAACATACTTCTACATACTTCTCTACATTAAAATTAAAATTTTGTATTGTTGCTAAAGTGGAACCAGTGAATTTTTACACATTACTGTCGAATGTACGTAGAGACAAATTGCATAACAATTTGTTATTATTATTTGTTGTATAATATTTTATTTTAACATTTTTTGTCATGTTACTTTCAAATTTCCTTAAAGTTCCATCATATCAAAACCTTAAGTAATATGCAAAACATTCCCCTTCTCACATTCATTTATAATGGCTGTACGCCTATGCCTGCCATATGATTTTATGTCTTATTTAAATAGATTAATTTTTCCCACAGATGACTGATGCCATGTCCGAATCTATAAAGAAATGTAGACAGTACAGTGTTGATTATTTGAAGCTTGGCGTCATTTTATCATTGTCGGACAAACAATTGCCTATGTGCATTTTATGCAACAAAGTTTTGGGCAATGATGCTATGAAACCATCTAAGCTGCAGGATCATCTGAAAAGATGTCACCCTGATAAAACAGATAAAGATTTGAAATACTTTCAAACACTCAAAGATAAACTTCAGAAAAGACCCACGCTAGACAGATTGTTCGGTTCGACGTCACAAGAAACGATGATGGTTTGCGGGCTTCTTACAATATCTCGCTCTTTACAGCAAAATCCGGAAAACCGCATACTATCGGAGAGAAGTAAATTTTGCCAGTTGTTGAAGAGGTTTTACAAACTGTTCTACACAAACCCGCGTCTGATATCATCAAAAGAATTCCCTTAAGCAACAATACTGTTGAAAGACGTATTGATGAAATAAGTTCTGATATTGAAAGCTTCTTGTGTAATTATTTGCAAACGACCCTTTTCTCTATGCAACTGGACGAGTCAACTTTACCTGTTAATGCAGCATTACTATTGGCATATGTTTGTTTTATTATGAATCAAGAAATCTACGAAGAACTGCTCTTCGCAAGAACTTTAACAACCGACACTAAAGTTGAATCAATATTCCATGTTTTGAAGGATTACTTCATTGAAAAAGCAGTTCCTTTATCAAATATAATATTAGTAGCTACAGATGGAGCACCTTCCATGGTTGGACGTTATCGTGGATTTATAAACTATTTAAAAAAAATGTGTCAGGGGTGCTAGCAATACATTGCGTCATCCATCGAGAACATTTAGTTGCTAAAAATTTGAGTGTTAGATTGCATGAATCTTTTCAATTAATCATTGATGCAGTAAATTGAATCCAAAGCAACGCGTTGAATACTCGGTTATTTGCGCAGTTGTGTGAAGAAAATGACGAACACTTTCATCAATTACTCCTTCATACCGAAGTACGCTGGCTGTCGAAAGGCTTATGCTTGACAAGATTTTTTGGCACTTTTTGAGACTATTTTAGAATTTCTGGATACTAAAGATAAAATTTTACAAGACAATTTGATGAAGTGGAAAACATACATCGCCTATTTAACAGATTTGTTTACAAAATTTAATATGGTTAATTTGCAGTTACAAGGCGACAGTCTAAATTTGATTAAAACAAAGTCCATCTTATCAGCGTTTCTTGCCAGAGTTAAACCAATGAAGCAAAATATTGGACGGAGCGAAATTTTCCAGTTCCCCCCGCTTCTTATCCCGTATTATGGTATATAGTGAGGAAATTTTTAATTTCCTTTCCATCGTCATATTTAGTGGAAAGGGGGTTCAGCGCTGTTGCCACTCTCCTAACGAAAAAAAGAAACAGACTGAACATCATTAGCCGGGGAGATTTAAGATTAAACCTTACAAAATTGACGCCAAATGTTGATAATTTATTATTAAAGCATCAAGTTCATCCTTCTCACTAAAAACATTTACGTATTGCTTAATTTATTTTATGTTACGTATATTTTGTATAGCAGATACCAAATTTTATTTCGAGTAGTTTTAATTTAAATTCAATTAATAAATGTGTAAAACTTATCATGTGTTTTTAATATGAATTTTTAACACTAAACTTCACTACAGTTAAAAATTTACAAAAAATCAATATCAGGTAAGAAGGGGGTCTACACAAAACCGAAAAACATGGCAAGGGGTCTACGACACAAAAAAGTTTGGGAGCCTCTGGGTTAGAGTATCGTTTTACAGAACGTCCTGCCAGATCTGCCATTATATTTACAGTTCCATATGCTAGAACTGAGACTTTGCACCATTCCCCGATGTTGCGGCTTCCTCGTAACGACAATAGTCTGCAAGTTGGGCCGTTTCCGTACTCACTCTACATCTATAAACAAAATATAAAGCGTATTTTATGTAGTTAGTTTTACTTTGCTATATATTTCTTTTCTTTTTTGTTTAATTTGTCTTGCAATTGAGCGATATTAGTCTGTAAGATGAATTCCTAATGAATAGATAAACTCTCTACACACAACTCGCATTTTTTACACACATCCTCAATGTTTCTATCAATTTTAGGCCACCAAATGTACGACCTAGCTAAAGCCTTCATTCGGACTGCGCCCATGTGAGCATCGTGTAACTTTTTAAACGATTGTCTTTCAATGAATCTGAAATCACAAGTTGATGACCCCACATTATACAGTCTCTTTCTAAAGTTAACTTGCCCGCTCGACTTTCAAAAATGTTCAACGCGTCTCCTACTTTATTAGGCCATTCGGTTTTTTAAAATCCCTAAACTTTTTCGAAAGTTGATTCGCGTTGAGTCGCTAATTTTACAGTTTCGGCTGAAATGATTTTTACATTTTCTTCAATCATATTCAAATATGATATTTAAATTTCTGACTGTTTTTTTATATTATCCTTTAGGAAACGAGATAAGCAATCTGCATGACAATTTTTTATACCCAGTATATGACGTATTTCGAAGTCATACCCTATTAACCCAAGCCGCGAAGTGCAACCCTTGGAGTCCGCACGGTCAACTTCCCAGTAATATCTAGATAAACATTAAAGATATTAAACACAATAATAATTTTGAAAATAATACTACTTTAAGTAATAATAATGAAAGGTATTCATAGCTGTAACAGGAATGAGTTAATATTAATCATATCATCTACGGGAGCATCCATTGATTACGTAAGGCTTTTGGTGGATGGGTGATGATGATTGATTACCACAAATGCAAATTTGATTGAAATTTTGATGGTTTTCAAAATTTAAGTCGTTTTTTTTTTAAATTAAAAGACAGCAAAAACTATTAAAAATCTGCTCAAATTATCCAAATATTTTTGAAAGTGTTGCTGCTTTCTCTTCAAAAACTGATAGGAATGTATAAATTCTATAAACATTTATTACTGTGTTGTCCCTGTTAATGATTTTTTATTTTTTATTTAACTTTTTACGTACTCATGAGAAAAACTTTTGAAGCTGGTTTTACAAGCATTGCTTTAAATATATAAATTTTATAAAAATTGATTACTGTGTTCCGTAAATCAGGTTAAAAATCTATTGTTTATTGTAAAACCCTAATTCTTTGCACTTTTTTCTTAAATTAAAAAACGGCTCCAACGATTTATTTCAAAATTTGATAGATTCAGAGAAATGTTAAAACGCGTCGATTGACATCTTAACAATGCAAATCGTATGTTTGGTTCGCGAGATATAACGCATGACAGAAATGACCTTCAATGGGGCGAAACAACAAACCCTCCGACCGAAGTGTCCCAAAAACTAATCAGCTCTTAAGATTGCAAAGATGCTTCGATTGACACCTCAACGAAGTCGATTCGACTTTGTTTACGTGAGCTATGCTCGTAGAAAAACTGCCTACGAACGTACAGACGTACGTACGTTCACACACACACATACATCTCCGTTTCTAAAAACACTTTATATATACTCTATAGACCTCAAAACGTAAAGAAATGTTGAAAATTTCAATTTCGATTTCGAGGCGATTACAAGAACTTCCCATATACTGGGAAGTTAAAAATGATACATCTTTGGATTCTACTTGCTGCCATTTGTGGCAGTTCTTTTTGTCCTCGAAAATAAACATAATCGGTATGTGGTCGGTCTCTGATATAAATTTACGACCGAAGACATATTCGTGGAATCGCTTTACTCCATAGACTAGCGCCAAAGCTTCTTTATACAATTGAGAATAATTTTTCTCAGTGCTTGTTAGCGTTCTTGACACAAATGCGACTGGTTTTTCAACCCCTTTTTTAAAATATGCGTCACAAGTTACCTTTACTGGCAACTGAGTACTGTAAAACATCAGAACGTCTGCTGATTCTAAACTTTTCTTTGCATTTTCAAATGCTATTTCACAACCACGTGACCAAAACCATGGGTTTTTTGGACTCAACAGTGTGGACAAGGGGTTCACAATACTAGCGTAATTTTTGATAAATTTGGAGTAATAATTCATCATGCCCAAAAAGGTCTGCAAATCTTTAACTGAAGTTGGTGGTTGCATTTTTCTAATGGCCTCTACTTTGCTATCCAAAACATGCATACCATTTTCATCTAATCTGTAGCCCAAACTTAACAGATTTTTTCCCGAATTCACATTTCTCCGACAACAGTGTTAGACCTGTTTCTTTTAGTGGCCTCAGAACACTTCACGTACGCGACTGTCATACTCTAATTGGTCGCGCCCGCCTATGTGGATGTCGTCAAAAAACACTAACACCCCATCCAGGTCATCAAAAAGATTTCCCATTTCTATCTGAAACCACCCTGGCAGAAAGGAAATGCCAAAATAAGCCCTATTCAACTCTAATTATCCTAAATGTGTCAACAAAACAGTAAGTCGACGAGCGTCAGGATGTAATTTTACTTGCAAATACGCTTGCCACAAATCTAACTTGGTATACATCACATTACCCCCTGCCTTGGCCATTAAATCTTGTACTCTTGGAATAGGATATTTATCCACCTTAATGCAAGAATTCAGGGTGACTTTATAATCTTCGCAAACTCTTAACTTGCCATTTTTCTTCAGAACACATACTATCGGTGTAGCCCATTCGCTATTTTCAATTGGAGTTAAGACTCCTTATTTTTGCATTTCTTTCAACTCGGTTTCCAGTTTCATTCCACTGGGCGCGGTTTTTTGAACACAGGTGCCACATTTTCTTTCACGTGTACTTGAAATTCTTTCCTATTATAAAGCCCTAATTTTGGAGCAAAAACTTCCGGAAATTTGGTTAACCATTTATTTGCGGGTACATATGAAATTTTATTGATCCACATAAAACTTTCAAATTTATCGTGTTTGACTAAATTCAGTAATCTTAGCCAGTCTCTCCCTAAAATCGGAGGGCTGTTCTCTGCGAGCACAAACATTTCGAGTTTTTTATTGACATTGTCTCTTTGAACCGTAACTTCTAATGTTACTTTTGGAATAATTGCGTCCCCTGTGTAACTTTTCAATTTACGAGTCGTTTCCTCTAGTCTTGCTTTACGTTCTAACTTCTCCCTGTAAAAACTCTCTGATATCCCAGTGATCGGCAATCCAGTGTCCACCTCAAAATTTATTTTTTGATTTTCAACCGACAGACATATTTCAATCTCCTTTAAAATCTTATTAGACTCATAAGTATTGAACAATGAATCGTACGGATTATCAAGGCTACTTTTTTCTTTGACTAAATTATGATTTTCCAAGAAATTCTGATTCTCTGTTCGGTTATTACTTTTCGCGTGTGGTTTTCAATTCTTTTTATTTTGATGCGACTTTGACTCTCTAAAATTATTATTATCCTTTTTTCCTTTCGGCGCAGACTACCGCTAAATGTCCCTTCCTATTGCAAATATTACAACAGTAATTTTTAAACCTGCATTGTGACATTACAGGTCCCGTCTTTCCACAGCAATAACACTTCGTATTTTTCGTACTTGCCAAACCCTGCTTTGAATTCTTCTTAGAAAACGCTCTGTTGTCATTCGCCGGTTCTTTGTTTCAGATTTGCTGGACGTACATGATGCCGTTCCCGGAATTCCCTGGTGAGCTCATATTTGCAACGTCTCCCGCCGCCAATTCCATAAGTGAGGCAATCTCCACCGCATTGTTGAATTTTAGATTTCTTTCGCCCAATAGTCTCTTTTTTATCGAATCACTTCGGACTCCCCACTGAAATTGATCGCGCAAATTATTGTCCAAGTCCGTACCAAAGCCATTTTTAGTTTTGCACAAAACTTTTGTACATTTTCAACGTCCGTTGGCGTGCACTTTTTAAACTTATAGCGTTCACTTATTTCACTTGAGGCGAGCTGGAGGTGATTTTTCATCAAGTCCGTTAAAGTCTGAGAGTCTTTTTGCGATGGTTTAGCTTGGACACACAAATTACTCAAAAGCGCGTACGACTTTTTCCCAATTGACGTTAATAATAACACCACTTCTTTTTACTTCTTCATATCGTTCATTTTGAGGGACAGTTCCAAACGGTCTTGCCATTGCCCCCAATCCTCGCCTTCTTCGAACGGTTCAATGGTTCCCTACTTTTCCGATGACATTGTCTTTGTTTCGGTTGCACCCTCTACTGGTTCTAATTGTCTGGCGAATTCTTTTTCACGCACTAATTTAGCTTTTTCTGCAGCTAATTTTTTCTCTCGGCAGTCAAATCTTTTATATTTGCACTTCGAACCCTTCCGTTTGCGCCAAAATTGAAGTTGAAAATTCCTCAGAATTTTTTCATCTACTCGCACCTCTTATTTACACTCGTCGCTAATGTTATATTATTGAAATAAAACACCAGTTTTATTGTATAATAACAACAGTGTTTATTATGATTGCAAGAATACTTAAATATATTTATACTTATTATGATTTTAAGAAGACTAATGATCGACGTAAATTTCAACTGTGCTCGCTGTTCGACGCGTGGCTGCGAACTGACCTCTAGTAGAGATGTTGCTGCGCACCGCGATTGCCAACTTACACATGCATATAAGACTCCATACCAAAAATTGTGATGCATTTATACGAGTTACTATTACACAATAGTAGCCTTGCCGTTATACATTTGCCCAGTTTCGCATGGGAAATTTAGCGACGTACTTTCATCCGTTTTTCACGTTCATTAAGAATCGAAAATCAGAATGCCTTTTCTGAATGTTTTATTTTGACTTTGGAAAGTGTCAGCGCTATTTATTGTCTATGATATTACGTCGAATTCTGATGACGGAAAATCTATTTAAAATACAATTGTGATAATTTGGCATAATAAAAATGACTTTTAAAGACTGGGAAGTTAAAAATGCTCCATCTTTGGATTCTACTTGCTGCCATTTGAGGCAGTTATTTTTTGTCCTCGAGAATAAACATAATCGGTATATGGTCGGTCTCTGATATAAATTTACGACCGAAGACATATTCGTGGAATTGCTTTACTCCATAGACTAGCGCCAAAGCTTCTTTATACAATTGAGAATAATTTTTCTCAGTGCTTGTTAGCGTTCTTGACACAAATGCGACTGGTTTTTCAACCCCTTTTTTAAAATATGCGTCACAAGTTATCTTTACTGGCAATTGAATACTGTAAAACATCAGAACGTCTGCTGATTCTAAACTTTTCTTTGCATTTTCAAATGCTATTTCACAGCCACGTGACCAAAACCATGGGTTTTTTGGACTCAACAGTGTGGACAAGGGGTTCACAATACTAGCGTAATTTTTGATAAATTTGGAGTAATAATTCATCATGCCCAAAAAGGTCTGCAAATCTTTAACTGAAGTTGGTGGTTGCATTTTTCTAATGGCCTCTACTTTGCTATCCAAAACATGCATACCATTTTCATCTTATCTGTAGCCCAAACTCAACAGATTTTTTCCCGAATTCACATTTCTCCGACAACAGTGTTAGACCTGTTTCTTTAAGTGGCCTCAGAGCACTTCACGTACGCGACTGTCATACTCTAATTGGTCGCGCCCGCCTATGTGGATGTCGTCAAAAAACACTAACACCCCATCCAGGTCATCAAAAAGATTTTCCATTTCTATCTGAAACCACCCTGGCAGAAAGGAAATGCCAAAATAAGCCCTATTCAACTCTAATTATCCTAAATGTGTCAACAAAACAGTAAGTCGACGAGCGTCAGGATGTAATTTTACTTGCAAATACGCTTGCCACAAATCTAACTTGGTATACATCACATTACCCCCTGCCTTGGCCATTAAATCTTGTACTCTTGGAATAGGATATTTATCCACCTTAATGCAAGAATTCAGGGTGACTTTATAATCTTCGCAAACTCTTAACTTGCCATTTTTCTTCAGAACACATACTATCGGTGTAGCCCATTCGCTATTTTCAATTGGAGTTAAGACTCCTTATTTTTGCATTTCTTTCAACTCGGTTTCCAGTTTCATTCCACTGGGCGCGGTTTTTTGAACACAGGTGCCACATTTTCTTTCACGTGTACTTGAAATTCTTTCCTATTATAAAGCCCTAATTTAGGAGCAAAAGCTTCCGGAAATTTGGTTAACCATTTATTTGCGGCTACATATGAAATTTTATTGATCCACATAAAACTTTCAAATTTATCGTGTTTGACTAAATTCAGTAATCTTAGCCAGTCTCTCCCTAAAATCGGAGGGTTGTTCTCTGCGAGCACAAACATTTCGAGTTTTTTATTGACATTGTCTCTTTGAACCGTAACTTCTAATGTTACTTTTGGAATAATTGCGCCCCTGTGTAACTTTTCAATTTACGAGTCGTTTTCTCTAGTCTTGCTTTACGTTCTAACTTCTCCCTGTAAAAACTCTCTGATATCCCAGTGATCGGCAATCCAGTGTCCACCTCAAAATTTATTTTTTGATTTTCAACCGACAGACATATTTCAATCTCGTTTAAAATCTTATTAGACTCATAAATATTGAACAATGAATCGTACGGATTATCAACGCTACTTTTTTCTTTGACTAAATTATGATTTTCCAAGAAATTCTGATTCTCTGTTCGGTTATTACTTTTCGCGTGTGGTTTTCAATTCTTTTTATTTTGATGCGACTTTGACTCTCTAAAATTATTATTATCCTTTTTTCCTTTCGGCGCAGACTACCGCTAAATGTCCCTTCCTATTGCAAATATTACAACAGTAATTTTTAAACCTGCATTGTGACATTACATGTCCCGTCTTTCCACAGCAATAACACTTCGTATTTTTCGTACTTGCCAAACCCTGCTTTGAATTCTTCTTAGAAAACGCTCTGTTGTCATTCGCCGGTTCTTTGTTTCAGATTTGCTGGACGTACATGATGCCGTTCCCGGAATTTTCTGGTGAGCTCATATTTGCAACGTCTCCCACCGCCAATTCCATAAGTGAGGCAATCTCCACCGCATTGTCGAATTTTAGATTTCTTTCGCCCAATAGTCTCTTTTTTATCGAATCACTTCGGACTCCCCACTGAAATTGATCGCGCAAATTATTGTCCAAGTCCGTACCAAAGCCATTTTTAGTTTTGCACAAAACTTTTGTACATTTTCAACGTCCGTTGGCGTGCGCTTTTTAAACTTATAGCGTTCACTTATTTCACTTGAGGCGAGCTGGAGGTGATTTTTCATCAAGTCCGTTAAAGTCTGAGAGTCTTTTTGCGATGGTTTAGCTTGGACACACAAATTACTCAAAAGCGCGTACGACTTTTTCCCAATTGACGTTAATAATAACACCACTTCTTTTTCCTTCTTCATATCGTTCATTTTGAGGGACAGTTCCAAACGGTCTTGCCATTGCCCCCAATCCTCGCCTTCTTCGAACGGTTCAATGGTTCCCTACTTTTCCGATGACATTGTCTTTGTTTCGGTTGCACCCTCTACTGGTTCTAATTGTCTGGCGAATTCTTTTTCACGCACTAATTTAGCTTTTTCTTCAGCTAATTTTTTCTCTCGGCAGTCAAATCTTTTATATTTGCACTTCGAACCCTTCCGTTTGCGCCAAAATTGAAGTTGAAAATTCCTCAGAATTTTTTCATCTACTCGCACCTCCTATTTACACTCGTCGCTAATGTTATATTATTGAAATAAAACACCAGTTTTATTGTATAATAACAACAGTGTTTATTATGATTGCAAGAATACTTAAATATATTTATACTCATTATGATTTTAAGAAGACTAATGATCGACGTAAATTTCAACTGTGCTCGCTGTTCGACGCGTGGCTGCGAACTGACCTCTAGTAGAGATGTTGCTGCGCACCGCGATTGCCAACTTACACATGCATATAAGACTCCATACCAAAAATTGTGATGCATTTATACGAGTTACTATTACACAATAGTAGCCTTGCCGTTATACATTTGCCCAGTTTCGCATGGGAAATTTAGCGACGTACTTTCATCCGTTTTTCACGTTCATTAAGAATCGAAAATCAGAATGCCTTTTCTGAATGTTTTATTTTGACTTTGGAAAGTGTCAGCGCTATTTATTGTCTATGATATTACGTCGAATTCTGATGACGGAAAATCTATTTAAAATACAATTGTGATAATTTGGCATAATAAAAATGACTTTTAAAGACAACTTCCAAGCCAAAAACGATGAAAAATGTAATTATCATAAAAATTGCAATTTTTGTATCTAGATTTTCTATGATATGAAGTTTGATTTCAAAACTAGCCCAGTGAATTTCTTAAAAATTTACAGGAAACATTTAGAACGTCTCAGAGTTAAGGGTTCTAATTTATTTTATTAGGTAAGTATTTTTTGAAAGATAATTTGTTTGAGAAATGAATGCAATGAAGCTCGATACGATTGCGTCGAGAACGTGACAAAAAAAGGAAAGATTGTTGCCGTGTCAAAATCCACGGACCCCTTTGTCACAGTATTGGTAGATTCATACAATCGAAGCACAAAAGCTCGTTATTTCCTTCCAAGAAATGGCGCCATGTGCTGGCCATGTGCTTGCAAAAATTGACGAATGCCCAGCACTGCCAGATTTGCAGAAGATAAAGCATTTTCGCGGACTTCACCTTTCACTTCAACACATTAAACATTTTTTCAGTCATTTTGGCTTTTTCTCTCAATCAATTTGTCAAAAACAAATGAAATTTGTGTCAGCCAAGACATTTCCATTCCATTTTGTCATAAATGGCAGCAAGCATATGATAAATGGCAGTCAAAATATGATAAATGTAAACAAACATATGCTAAATGTAAACAAACATTTGACGTTGTCCCGTAGAACCGCGGGCCGTACTTGATAGTGCGCCTTGGAACAGGAAACTAACAGGAACGGAACGAACTGAATAAACGCCTATACGTGTGTGGTATCAATAGAACGCTGTTCATAAGTGTCAAAGGTGCATAAGTGTCAACCGACTTTTGTCTTAACAAAAAGAAAGCAAAACGCGTATTCATCGAAATTTAGTGGTTTTATACAAATCCTGACCTTATTTCGAAGTGTTATGTGACAAAAACAAGTGTTAACCTCGGGTGTAGCAGCCCAAAGAAAACAGTGTTGATAAATTGACGCGACAGTTTGTGAATTTCAAGAATTTGTGATATGAAGTGCGAAATTTATGGTTTACCATATTTTCGAAATAAAGGAGTGCATTTTCGTACTTAAGTGCAGTAAATTTACACGCTGTTATCTGTTCAAAAGATTGAGTACTTTTAAAAGTTGTTTTGATTGAAAATTTCATATTTTCATGAACTCTGAAATATCCAAAACAAAGAATGACATTTCCCAGAATTGTGTACAATTCACAACCAGTGGCGTTTCAAAAATTAATGAGACGAAATGAATTTTATCAATTATTTATTTCAAATTCGATGTTGGTAATAGCCATAATTCTGCCAAAGCCGGTCCCAAGCCCGGTTGTAAAAAGAAGAGGGTGGCTTTAAAGTTTAACAAATTAAGTGGAGTGTTCCCGTTTTTATTGTTAATATTAAATATTGAGTGGTTTACTGCGATATTGACGAATTTTTAAAGTTTAACATTAACTATAGAAAATCATCTTCCAATATGTCTCGAAGACATGATTTTAATGTTTTTTGCTATGTTTAAAACTAAAATTATTAATGAAAACTCATCCGATATGTTCAGAATCTAAACGTTAAGTGAGTGGGCTGTAGCCTAACATGCATAATTGATTTCGGTTTCTATTTGATATTCATCCAAATCCTTTTCATTGAAGGTCTATAATTGTCGTAATATATTCTTGAATAATGTTTCGATATGCAAAATTTTTGAAATCTTGCGCCAAAATTTCGGTCCCTCAAATTTTTGATGTCGTCCGCCAATGACAACCAACCACTACATGAAGGTGTCACAAATACATATTGAAACTGCTACCACAAATTATGTTGATGTTCCACTCCATAGTTACCTCTATTTAGAGCGCCTATATATGAAACATTACCTACTGGATGTACCTATACTGTGCCCTTTGTTTGCGGCATGTATGTATTGGTGCGTGTGTGAGCGTCTAGTGTGGATGACAAGTATGTATGTAAGGGCATCCAGTTTGTACTAGACATGTGTAACGCAGTGCTGCGCCGCACTTTTGCGCTGATATACTGTTTTTGAGACCAATGCACTGATACCAGACAGAAGTCTCAGTAGCGCAGTGTATCATCGCATTAGCGCAGCAGAAGAAGCAATCAAAGAAGAGGCAATCAATGAGTTGGCGTTGGCGGTGGAGCTGAAAAGTCAAGTTCGTCGCATCGAACAGCGCGATTCCAGAACACTGATATGCAGCGTTACGTTATGCATGTACCAAAGCAGAATTGTGGCTAGTGAGTCGGCAAAACATTTCATGGCACTGTGGCGCATTGCGCTGATACCAAGACTGACGCTGAAATCAAGTTATCAGAGCAGTAAAATTCAATGCGTTACACATGTCTGCCGTGCAATGGCCAAACCGTCTAAATGACATTTTTCGAGATTTTGAGATATGTGCGTTTAGGGACATTATACCTTCCCTTCTCTCATATGAGCTCAACATTTTGTTTCATTTCCCTCCCCTTCAAGAGTTATGAACCTGACCATTCCATCTATAATACATGTTGCTGCCAATTTCACATAGAAAACAAGTGGCGAACCATCTAAAGTACTTTAGACGATTTGTCCATTGTACAACTATACAAATCAGAAGGAAAATAAACGTCTATAAGCATTTAGTTCGATTTTTCGTTGCATATCTAGTCCAGTCAATTGGGAGTTTGACCGTGCAGCTTCAAAAGGCAGAATTTTTTTTATTGCAGTGCATGGGAAATAGTATAATTAGCTTAAGTTCAATTTAGGACCAGATGAATAGGTGTTAAAATTCGTTTTTCCTATGACTTGTACCCCTTCGAGACGCAATAAATCTCGACATGGTACAGTGATCGAAACAAGCAATACCGCACACGTTTGGTGATAAAACTGCCTAAAAGTTATTTTCGGACGAATTTCGCCGTAATAGGGGAAACAAAGAAGTTGTGGCGCGCGTAAAATATTCCCCCCTTTTCAACGTCGTTTTTGGCGTGCAACTCTTTTAAAATTGACAGCACGTGAAAATGATGTATCCACAACTTACTGCAAATTGAATTTCACACAAGTTTTTCATATTGAACTTTTTTGTGGGAGTGGTGCTTTCCAATATCTGGGGCCGTCCCACTTTTTTTTGTTCTCAAGATGGAGCCCAAACGCCATCATCGGGGATCCCAGGAAATTGAACTTAAGCTAATTATACCATTCCCCACGCATTGGTAATGTAGGCAAGACTGGGGAAATGCGGAAGCGTTTTCACGCGAAATGTTTGAAGCCATTTATCTCGATATCGAGGAAACTGCAGTTAGACGGTTCGGCCATTGCACGGCAGATGTCTAGTTTGTACTGCTCTAAGCGGTAAGTAGCCAGTCGTTGACCCAGCCAAATCTCGAAAATTTCACCCGCGATCAGCAAGGTGTTGAAGATGATGCGGGATATGTAACTGGCAGGAGAGCCAATTTTGCAATTGGTGAGAACTTCTGATCCTGAATGGAATTGGATCACTCTTGCGAGTGACCACCTGCATGGTGGAAAGTGTTAGCAGTTAGCAGTACCATTGATGTCACTGGATGGGTGGTGCCGCTTTGAGATTGATTGGATACGTTTTAGGTATTGAGCAGACCATTACTTCCAGAACCGAAGTAATTGTTGCTGTATGAGCCTTCATTTTTCTCGTAATGACAAAATTATATGTTCAACAGTTAGCTCAAGTAGTGTTGCGACTGATTTCCTACTGAGAAAGTGCAATGGTGTAAGCGCTGAGAAGTCTTCAGAGTCGTCACTCGAGGTTTCTAGCGGTCGTGAGTTCAACGATGCCCCTATTTGTGTGAACAACATCGCATACTCCTCCAAACTTTAGTAATGGTTCCTTAACCGGTCGCTGAAGGTAGTACTTTATTGATTTCTACTACCGCTTTCTATTTTTCACCCATGCGTGTTGCCGCTGGTGAATTTAATGCCCACTCTTTGTTGTCGTTGACGGATAAAGATAACAATTGTTGATTTTCCATGCTATGTTGGATGAACATTGTCTTGATCATTTTGTCAGCTCCAATAAAATTTGTGTCACAGTCTGAGTTGAGTGTGTGTAAAATACCTCGCTGAGGTATAAAACGACGGTACTTTGCGATGAATCCCTCTTTAGAATAGTCGGTGATAAATTCAAAGAGTATTGCAGAGGTTGAAAAGCATACAAAAACACATATCCATCCATTTTGAGTCTTTGTTCGTCGTCTCTTCCGTGTTTTGAGCGTGGTTGAGCCTGTATAGTCTATGCCGGTGTGTAAAAACGGTGATGAGGGTGCAACTGTTGAGAAAAGTAGTTGGGCCATCAGTTGAAGGGTAGAGATTCCACTCTGTTGAGCACACACAACACACCGTAACACATAAGACTTGATTGTTGCTCGTCCGCTGATGATCCAATAATTCTGTCGAATGTGAGTCAATTTTAATTGAGTATCTCCATGTTGTGTACACATAGGTGAGGCATCGATAATCAACGCCGATAGTCGAGACTGGCGTGCAGAACTCCGGGATGATTGCTGCTGTAGTTGAGTGTGAATTTGAAATTCGATCTCCTCCGACTCGAACCACTCCTTGATCGTCGATGAAGCCAGTGAGGCGCTTGAAGACGTATGCTGTGGTAAATATTTAGCTGCCAGTAAGAATTTTGAGCTCGTCTTTGAAATATTCTGACGACGTGGCCTTGACCCAAATGAGTTTCGTGATTCCAAAATTTTGTCAATTGTGTGTCGTGATCTTGATGAAAATCTAAACCAAACTGCAGTAGTGCTCACAAGTCTGTTGAGAGTATTTGTAAATGAAATTCCAATATTACTCTGGACTTTCTGCTATCACCACATTGGCCAGGATGCCACGAAAAACTTCTAGTGCACTTGAAGTGTCCGAGATAATTGAAATCTTTGGCGATGTATCTTGAGATTGAGATAGCCATGGTGATCCTGTAAACCACAGTGTTCAACCTGAATGGTTGATAAGCCTCGAGATACACTGTCTTTCGGATTAGATAAGCCAGGAACGTGTTGCCAATACGCGTTTGGTGTTAATTCATGAATTTGCGTCACACGATTCCTTACATAATACTTCCATTCAGCTCTTTGAGATTTGATTCATGCATGTCTCATTTGAGAGTATGTCCACAAGTAAACATTGGCAATGTTTAGCTTGACATTAGCTTGAACATACTGCATGAGCTTGGTAAGAATCAGTGCAACCGAAAATTCAAGTCGAGGAATTGTTAATTTTTGAGTGATGTGACCCTTGTTTTGGCACACCCCAATGACGTCATTTTAGTGTTTGTGGACGGCGAGAAAACAATGATATAAATTATTGCAGCCATGGCGATTTATCTGCTGGCATCACTTTTTAAAAAATTACATCCCGTTGAGATACGAAATATTATTTGAAACAATCATTTGAAAGAAATTATAGTCGTTACTAAGTTCAACAGCAAGCTGAAGCTCAAAACTCTCCAGAGCATCATAACTTCCTACTTAGTTCACAGATCAAATATCCCTAAGTTCAATTTACTTAGCCTAAATAAGTCCAATGAATATTCATATAAGTGATCATCACTAACCTAAATAAATCCAATACATATTTATATAACTCCCTATACTAAAACTAGAAAAATCTATTAAATATGTACATACCTATAACTCTATATCCTTCATTTGAACAACTCTGATCCGTATTTATATAATTGAAAATCTTTAACCTAAATAAATCTAGTACAATCAAAGAATTGCCTAGTGACATGAAAGAAGTGCAGTACGCATATTCAATTTTTATTGCCATCATCTACCTACACGTACTTACAATGGTTAAGGGATTTCTGGGACAGGACAGTAGTCCAGTCAATTGGGAGTTTACCGTGCATTTGCAAAAGGCAGAATTTTTTTTATTGCAATGCGTGTGAAATGCTATAGTTAGCTTAAGTTCAATTTCCTGGGATCCCCGATGATGGCGTTTGGGCTCCATCTTGAAAACAAAAGAAAGTGGGACACACCCATATCTCCGAAACGACGGGTCCCACAAGAAAGTTGTGTATCGCAAACTCGCGTAGAATAAAAATTTTAGCAAGTCGTCCATACATAACTTTTGCGTCGTGTCAATAATAAAAAAGATACAATCCAAAAACCGTACCCAAAAGAGGGGGAATAACTTTCGAACGCCACAACTTTTTTAATTTCACGTTTAACGCGAAACACGTTTGCATACTTTTCTAAGATAATTTTGTCGCAAATCGTTTGCGGTATTGATTGTTCCAATCACTGCACATTAATAGGAGTTATTCCATCCCAAAGCGGAGAAAGTCGCGTGAAAAACCCGTTTTTAGGCCAAATAATCGACTTTTGGTGGCGAACCCCCCGTTGCAAAACTCGCGGCGCATTTTGGAAGGCAGCCGGATTTTTGGCGCAATGTGTAGTATGTCATACTGTGAGCTTAAATCCAACTTTCTGGGGTCGCAGCCCCAATCCTCTGGGCTCCATCTTGGAAACAAAAAATAGTGGGACATCACCCATATCTGCGAAATCATGGCTCTCACAAGAAAGTTTAATATCGCAAACTTGTGAAGAATTTAATTTGCAGCAAGTCATGCACACATCACTTTTACGTGGTTTTCGGGAGTTATTGCGGTTCGAACACGGAAAAAAGCATTTTAGGACCAGATAAACAACGCAATAGCTTCCGAAATGGTACAGTGATCAAAACAAGCAGTGTGCAAGCCACGGTTTGGGAGATATGGGGTGTTCCACTTTCTTTTGTTTTCAAGATGGAGCCCAAACGCCATCATCGGGGATCCCAGGAAATTGAATTTAAGCTAACTATAGCATTTCACACGCATTGCAATAAAAAAAATTCTGCCTTTTGCAAATGCACGGTAAACTCCCAATTGACTGTACTACAGGATAGTCCCGAGTTTCACGTTTAACATTCCTTGCTTCCAGCTTGGATTTTTCAGGGCACCTTTTCTTAACCGTTTGCCGACCGCAACGAATTATGACTGTAACAAAATGTTTTCAATTTCGACATTAGTTACAATATTTTTTTCTTTTAATAGGTTTTATAAAAAACCTTTCGTAATTAACTTCAGACATTATTGTTATACAGATTATGTGAAAATATGTCCGTAAGGCTTTTCCGATCTAAGAGCTAGCAAATTTGAAAATTTGTTGGATTTATCATCGAAATTGATTAAAATCGTGTTTATTTCAGATTTTGATAAGATGTTTGTACAAATTTCCGCTTTCGCTAGTTCTAAAAATCGATCAATGTTCACTTAATCTTCCTTAATAATTCTTATATTGTATTGGGTGCTTACAGCTAATGTTTTTTTTTTTCAAAAATTTCGCCCGTTTCTGGCATATTCAAAGTCTTATTGGTAACATTTTTAATTTTATTAATACGACCATTCTGTTTTATTTAAAAATATATGGTCAATTGTTCATTGCTTTTTCCTTTCCAAAGAAAAAAGTCAGCATGTTCAAGATTTCCGGCTTAAAATTGATCGCAAAAATTCAACGTACGTTTAGTTATACCAATTTTAATATTGACCAGTAGCTCTTGAATCTGGAGTATTGTGGCTGCAAAGAATTTCCACGTATAATTTAGTGACAACGTTTCCGATACAAATTTTCTATGTTGATTGATTTGGAATATATGAATAAGCTGCAAGTTCCTTATCTAGATCTTGGCTTTTCCGGTTCTAATCAAGATGAAGTGTGAATTAGTATAGTAAATTATTTGCACTTGTGCGTTATTCTCCGAATGTCTCTTTTATGAATTTTTCTTCACTTCTGGGTTATAACCTAGATTGGTCTATTTTCATTAATGATTTCCTTACGGTAACTCGTTGAGAGTTTCAACCCTAGACTATTATTGATTGTAACATATGTATCTTGTCGTAGTCTTTCATAGGTTTCCTATTCTGATTGTCGAAATTGAAATCTTTTGTCTCAGTTTCTTATAATTTTTACATGTTATAATTTCTGAATTTTTCCAGCTGAATCAGGTCAGTGGAACAAACTTTCCATAGAAAATTTTGATTGGCTAAATTTCTTTTACGCTTGAGAAAGTGCGGTTGTACTTATCTTTCCATTAATTTGCTAGACATTCTGTGGGTGTCAACTTTTTTCATTTCATAATCTCCGTAAGGATGCGAAGCAACACTTGACCTTCCTCTAGTATAGATATTTAAAGATATTTTTTTCCAATTGATCCTGAATCATGACTAAAAACAAAGTCGTGTTCAGAGCTGGTTTCGATTTACCACTAAACAGTTTGGTACCCCGAAGAAGAAAAGTAATTCTTGAAGTGGGTTCCTAACTTGTTCTGGATCTTAGTGTTTTACGCTGTGAAAAATTAGATAACTTATCGATTGCTGTAAATACAAGTTTTCCTTCTGCCAAGTATATGTTGACATTGAGAATATACCCTGAAAATTGTTTGGATGTCGTTCGTACTTGTTTTTTTACAAATATAACTATCACGTTCATTTTGGGGCGATAATTTTTTTCTATAATTTGGTCTTTTTTCTCCTTTGCGCTTCTATGAATCTTTAAAATAATCTCATCTTGTTGTGTTTCGCTCTGCATGTTTTGGACTTGTTTCTGTACGAAACTAATACGGTAGTTTTTAATATGAATAGGATAAAGCTATTGGATTAAAATCATTACACTTTAGGTTGCTTTGATCCTGTTCACCAGAGTTGGATTTAAATATCTTTTGAAAATTACTATTTTGTTTTCACGATAGTATTGTGGCTCGTTAAAAACGTATTTGCAATAATTTGGGACAGGCGTTTGAAACTTAAAGCTAATTTTGTCGACAAAGTCTAGGATGAACTGATCTTGGAAAACATTGATTTTAGTATCGCTACAGTTAGTTTACGTATCAGGCTATTGTTGCTTTATTTTGTTGGTATTTGGATCGCGTAGGTGTCTCGAGACATATAGTTGCAACGGCAACTATGTTTTCTTTTACTAGTTTGTACTTAAATCCATAGTTGTACTCTTCCAAAAAGGTCTTCTACCTTTTCATTTTTGCGCTTGTATTCTTATTGCTCAGCGCATAATCAGGCGCAGGTTGATCATCAGTGAAGATATTAACAATTCGAGCACCGTAGCGTAAATTCCTCAGTTTTATTGAGTGTTCTCGATAGATATTTTTTTGGCCTTTTTATCTATGTACAATAAGATGGAACCAATAGCACACTATGGTGCGTCTGTGGGTATTTGAAATTCATATTGAAAGACAGGAAAAAAAGCATTAATAATACTGTCGGGTGCTCGTCTTTCTTCCCTTATTAGAAGGGACATTAATGAGCCGGCCAGTCTGGCAACGTCTATAATGAAGATATGAAAGTATCTCCTCATTTCATGGAAATGTCGAAACTTCTTTAGAGAAGAAAAAGGAGGATATTTTTCTACGGCTTGAATTTTTGGGGATCAATTTTGATTCCGTGTTCAGACACAACAAAACCTAGGAATTTTACTGACGATTACGTGAATTCAAGAATGTCGAAGAAATTATTGTTACTGGTAAGTAACCAATGAAAAAAGCTAAACACGATTAAAACGAGATTTTCGGCATAGCTTCCGCTATAATATCAAGAAAAACTGAACTCTTACAATCATTTCAACAATCTTTTACCTATATGCTTTCAAAGGTTCATATCAGGTGTTTTATTTGTCTGCGATGCACCCGGCAAGTGCACGGAATTAGGTTACATTTTGAGATTGGAATATGTTGTGTATTTCGATCAGTTCCTGCGAATTTAATATCGTTTTTGATATAACGTTTAATTTACATAAAAGAAATGATGATGATGAAATGGTTGTTCATTAGATCGATGTTAAAATTTATTTGATTAAGGTATTGGGAGTATTTCAAATTTGTGCCATCCTGTTTAATTGGATTTTGAGAATTTTCAATTATTTGAGATAGCTTGTTATTGCTTGTTGCTTTTGGTTTATATGGTTTGTTATATTATGAAATCGTTCGATCATTTTGCCGTTTAAGGCACTTTGCACACTTGATCCGCTCAGATCAGCTCAGCTCCGATCAGGCCTACAGAAAAAATCAAAAGCTTTGCAATCAGCTGTAGGCCCACACACTTGATCAGCTCAGCTCAGGTCCGGTGCTTCTGCTCAGACCGCTTCAGCACTTTTCGGATAGAAATCGATTTTGTGCGGATGCCGGAACGAAATCAAATGAGCAACAGCTGAATTGTTTGCTTTTATTCTATGTAAAATTTTATTTGGTGCATTCGCAACATGTTTTCGGAGGAAAAATTAATTGCATTAGTGCAACAGTATTCCATACCGTATTGTACGACCTAGGGCATAAAGACTATTATAATATAATGGTAAGGAATCGATATGGGAGGAAATATCTGCGCTTTTGAACGAAAAAGGTGAGTACATTACTTTTAAAGTCAAAAATGAAAAATGCGTGGTTTACATTGTTTACGCTTGTATGAATATTCAATAAGACATGAGTTACATATAAAACTGCCTATTTAAAATATAGACATAATGAAAATTTTAATAAGTAATTGATTTTTTTATTTTTAAATAACAATTAGGACTATTGAATAAATAATTAAGAAGTATTCATATTTATTTAATTTTTACATAATGTTCTGGCAGATTTATTTTATTTAAAACATCTTCCTGCCAAGATACTTTACCTTGTTTTGAATTAAAGTACCTATTGAAGCCATCTCTAATTTGAAAAGCTGCTAATGCCAAATTCCTCCCTGGTCTACTCAGACATTGAAACCCGTTGGAAGTTTCACTCATTTCAAGCTCATCAGGTTGCCACAGATTATCGTCATCTCCACGAAGAAAGTTATGAAGACAATTCGTTGCTAGCACTATTATGTCTACGTGATCAGGGTTTAGCTGGAGTTTCTGCGAGTACACTCGAAATTTTTTAGCTAAGATGCCAAACGCACTTTCAACCACTTGTCTAGCTCGACTATGTCTGTATTTATATACCTTCTTGTCTTTATTATTTATAAGCTGAGGTCCAGGAAAAGGGCGCATAATATGTGAATGAACCGGAAATGCTTCATCAACAATAATTACATGAGGAACTACAATTTGAATTGTTCCAAGAGCTTTTGGTGGAGGTAAGTCAAGAGTTCCAGTGTGTAGGGATTGTCCTATATGAGACTCTTTGAATATTTCCCCATCACTATTCTTACCATAAGCTCCCACATCAACCGTTATAAACTTCCAGTCTGCATCTACTAAAGCCAGCAGCACAATGCTAAATCTATTTTTGTAGTTATAGTATGTTGAACCACTCACTAAAGGATAATATCGATTAAATGCTAAGCTTTGACTATTTTTTGCTACTAAATATAAACTTACCTTAAAATTACTGCCAATCTCTCCTCAGGTGAGATGCTTTTTCGACACTTTGTGTCCACTTTCCTAATTGAAGGCTCTACAAGGTGTAACAATTCTAAAAACTTTTCGTTACTCATTCGAAAGTAACGGAAAAAACGTTTGTTGACATTTTTTAGCCTCGGAAACAGTGTAGGGGAGAGCGGGGCTGAAAGTGCCGGGGGTAAGTTGTTCCGATGCAAATATCTAAAAAACAAAAAGAGATATCAATATGTTCGTATTATGTTCTTTACTCTGGCACTCTAGCACATGTGCGGCGCCTATTTGAGTTGCGCTAGAGACGCGGACCTAGTGGCGGTGAGTGTACCGTTCCTTCAGCATCACGTGAGTAAGTTTTTTTCCAGCATACTTTTTGGTCTCAAGCAAGCATTTTTGGTATTACGGATACAGGAAATTTACTAATCTGTTTGTAATTTATGCGGAAACATTAATCTATGCAATTTTACCGCTCTGCACAGCATGTTTTTTTAGCATACGATAAAAAGTAAATGTATTTGAAACGGGGTTAAAAGTGGCTTTCAATCGGGGTCAATTGTGCCGCGGCACAACTAACCCCCAAATGACCTTTTAGACTCTATATTGTTTTGTTTGATTGAATGAGAACAAACAACAGGAAAACACAAAGGGGAACTACTTCCCATGATCTTCTACATATGGCAGCTGATGCGGTCATTAAGGACGGGCGCAAATTAAAAACCGTTGCACATCAATTAGAAATTTGTTACACAACGGTATGTGAATAAAATAAAGAGTGGACTTATTGGACTATTTCAATTTACGAAATACCAGGCGTAGTAAAATACGCTTTCCCCTTGGCAGCCACACCTATCAATATTTCCAACGTGTTTAAAAAGATTAATATTTGGCCCTATGATGCGGCTGTTTTTACAGAGGAAGACTTTGGATCGTCTTTCGTCACCGATCGCCTCATGCCGGATAATCAACCCTTAAAAAAGATCAATAATTCACTGGTCCTTCAAACAAGGACATCCGAAGATCTATATGAGTCAAATTATACGGTTCACTGAGTTGAATCTTGTCGGTCAATAATTCACCCTGGTCCTCAGCTACGCCGATGCAGTGTTGACTGTATAAATGAAACGTGTTCTTCAGATGTTCAGCAATCAATCAATGTAGACGTGGAAATGAGCCAGGTCCATCAGGTTATCAGCAACAAGAGTCACGCCAATACAGTCCAGAGCAAAAGGCCAAAAATTATGAACGGTACAACCGACCTCGGCTCCGGCACAACTTGCCCCAGCGTGGGGTCAGTAGTGCCTTACGACCGCTGTTTAAAAAAATAATTCTCAAAACAAAACAATTCCAAAATCACAAAAACTGGGTATAAATTTAAAATGCAGATTAAATTCTACCTAAGATAAAATAAAACTATTAACCGTAGCATTCGCCTTATCCGATTTATTTATGGTTTTGTTAAAATCGGCACTTTCAGCCCCGCTTTCCCCTATGGTGCTATCCTTCCCGCTCTCTAGCAGCGTTTATTTCATGTACCCACAACTTTTTTTCAAATTTGAGTTTTTCTTCAGCAGCTAACGCCAAAGCCACTAAAATGATTTCTTCGTCACTGCTACTAATACTCATTTTCAAAATTGTATAGAATAAAAAGCTTTGTACTTAATTTACTAGAAAAACTAGCTCTAATTCCAAAAACAAAGGTTTACGAAAAGTTTGTCTGCTGGGCGAGCACTCACGATATCCTATGAACTGAGCGTAGAAACATATTGAAAATCTGTCGGAGCTGAGCTGACCAAATGTGCGGTAATCCTGCCGGAGCTGAGCTGACGCGCGGAGCTGAGCGGATTAAGTGTGCGAAGTGTCTTATTTAGACTGTTGGCTTACTTCCAAATTTAATTTGTTTCCGTTGCTTAGTATTTTATTTGTATCGCTGTTAATTTTAGTAGTGTCATTAGCATCCAAATTAGCGGTTATCGCTGTAATTATTGTCCCTAAGCCATTTATTAGGCCACGTTTTGTGCGTCTTAGAGACATCATTGAGAAGAGTTTGTTATTAATTTCTTTTAGTTTATTCTTAGTTATATCCAATGAGTCACTTAATTCTGAGTTATTTTGACATATCAGAAGTGAATTAGCAATTTTGTTAATGTTGTCTTCGTATTTATCAAGTTCAATTATATGTATTAGATTATTAATGGATGTTATTAATCTTGCGTTGCCAAGTTTTATTGGTAGTGTTCCGTTTCCAGATGACAGGTCTTCTATCTCCATATTCTGGATGGAAATGACCATCAGGTGCCTAAAATTTACGTTTCTTTTTAATTTTAGATTTACGAGCTTTTCAATTTTTATCTGTTATTATATATACGTAATTGTCCTTTTTTACTTAATGCTTAGTAAATCTACGGCTCAACTTGTTCCTCTTAAAGACTACAGATCCTTCATTCTGACTTTTCGGGTCTTTTTTATTTTTATTTAGTTTTGTTAATCTTTTCTCTGTTTGCTCATTAAGTCGGGTTTTAATTTCAGCGTGTAATTTGGTTTGAAATTCCTTCAATTGTTCAAAATATTCGTGCTTATTGCTGGTTGTTATGTTATTATTAAATTTATAAGTTCTTCCATAAAATATTTCAAAAGGAGTATATTCAGTAGACGAGTGTATCGCATTATTGTAAGTAGCTATTACTTCGTTTAATATATCTTCAGGGTCCTTACCATTAAACTTGTGGTATACTATTCTATATGTCTCAGTTATTGTCGTGTGGAGTTGATCAGCTGGAGCATTGCTAGATGTTTGTTGGAATGGGGTGTAGTGGTTTATGTTGTACTGTTTACAGAAATCCTTGAAAATTAAGAAAATGAACTCTGTTCCGTGATCAGTGACGATGTTAACGAGGTTTTAGGGGGTGCCGTAGAAGCTAATGAAGTGTTTAAGGATTTTATGATTGCCAAACTGTTTCGAGCGGGTAAGATATAGACTGCTGAAAATTTTGAAAATTTGCCAATGATTTTAAAAATGTATTGCTTTTCTATTGTGTAAATATCAGTGTGTACAACTGGCCTGGAATTTAGGTTTCTGTGGGTGTCTATCATATTTCAATGTCTGACACTGTTCGCAATTGTTTAGGATTTGCGTTGCCTTGGATTCCATGAAGGGAGAATAATATTTTCTTTTGAGTTGCAGTAAGGTTTTATTTATACCCCGGTGATTACGTTTTGGATGGTAGTCGTTTATAAGCGAATCTTGTTCATCGCTTTCTGTAATGCCCTTGACTATTTCTGTACATCTAATTAAATTAAATTTTTTGATTCGGAAAAATGTTTGGAAGATACTTCCTAAATTATTTTAAAATTTCATCTGCACTGTAGATGGCGTTAAGACGGTTGTGAGAAACGAATCTGTTAAATAATTCGATAATATTCTGTTCCGAAAATTGTTGCGTTTGGAAAATACGACGTTGTTTATTTCTGAATGGGACTTCTACTTTTGTCTGTGGTCGTCTGTGTGTTTCTTCTAGAATAAATTGCAGAGAGAACTTGTTTAAAGGATTTTCGGAGATGGGAATTCCATTATCAGCTTTTTTACTGAATATATGGCGCTTAACATTGTTTGCATCTGGACTCATATCCATGTATGTGATTTTATTCAGGATGAGAGATAGATGGCGATAAACTGATTGGAAGAAACCTTGTTCCATATTTTGCCTGATTTCAGGCAACTTATTTGCCTTCCAAGCGTTTCTAAGTTTCTTTTGTCACGATAAAGTAATGTAACGCACCACGATTTTCTATCTCAACTGAGCGACGTGTTGTAAGATTCTGTTTGCTCTTTGATCTCAATTCGAACAACGTTAAGTATTTCGTAATACTATGGTGTTTCCCTCGAGTATTCGTTTATTTGAAAAATACATTGAATCCCATTTTCCAGGAAGAAAATTCTCCAGCTCTTCCAGAGATTTTCTGAAGACTATTGACAGCATCTAGAATCCTATCCATTTCCGAATCTTCAACTGACAACTGAACTGCTTATTAGAATAAGCAGTTCAGTTGTCAGTTGAAGAGCTTATTAGAATAAGCTTAGGATCAAATATTTGGTCTCGTAGCTTCTTTACGCATCTGGAATCCTATCCATTTCCGAATCTTCAACTGACAACTGAACTGCTTATTCTAATAAGCAGTGCAGTTGTCAGTTGAAGAGCTTATTAAAATAAGCTTAGGATCAAATATTTGGTCTCGTCGCTTCTTTACGTGATCATTGTGTTGGTGATGAAAATCAACCAGTATTGGATGCAGACAGGTGTTCGATGGTTTATGAGAAATATTAATCCGTTGACTTGGTGATGCATGGGAAACTAAGTTTTGGCAATTTTTCCATGGATCATGTTAACTTGTACTTAAAAAACAAAACATGTACAGAGTATCAGATGACTTAAGAGATTACATAATAAGTTCTTGCTATTATGCTAGTAAACATTCGCATTTTTCATACACAATATGTATATCAAAGTAGACAGCTCAACGCGTGGACGAAGGATATGAGGCGTCGGAGTCGTGGTTGGCTAAACACAAGAACGTAAGAGAGAGTTGCATTTATTGCAACGTTTTTATAAGTCCCAAGTGCCAACTCAACAGCTTCGTCGCTTGAGATAAGCGATAAGCACTAGCGTTTCAGTGCCAGGGCATTGTTTGAAAATGGCGAATCAAGCGAGATCACATTGCTGCAATATTAAAAGAGATTTATTGCAGCATATGGGTTATGCATATAATGCACGGTGGCGGTGATTGAAGACATACCATAATCTCATTGATATCATAGTCGTTCAGTCATGGAAAAGAGGCAATGAACGCTTTCAATCATGCCGAATAATTTGGGTTCAGCTTCTTCATAGCTGTAGATGTGTTGATTGCTGGCAATCCAGTTCAGCTCGGCACGTAATGTAGATACGTTTCTCTTGCTTTGGCGTTGAATTTTATTTCTCAAGATTAAGCCATCTAAGCCTCCGTTTACCTGAAATTTTGAGCAAAAATCAAACTATTGAAGAAGTCAAACATTAAGAATAAGTGAAATTCAAAAAAATTCTATTATTTTGTCATATATAAACCTCTTTTTAATTTGAAATTTTATCATTAGGAAAATTTGCCAACTATGCACAAAAAAATTCAATATTGCCTCATTCACATGTTTTTTCCCTTTTCCACATTGTTTTTTCTTCAGATATTTATCCATTGTTATAACAGTGCAGCTACTTAAGTGAACATTGATAACAAAAAAATGTAAGTGTTATATGAAGTATCCTCAATTAATGAATATCTGAGTTACATCGTTACGTTCATGATTATTGTTTAAAGAAAACCTCTATTTATTAACACTGTTTTCATAGTGCATGTTGAGTTTTTCTTTTAAAATTTCTAGAGTTACATATGTCAATTTGTTGTATTCTTTAATTTTCTGATGCTGCTCATATAATCTATGTTAAGGTTATATTATTTGGGCTTTATTTATTTGGTTTAAATGGTATATTTTGCTTCAATCTAACTAAAGCTTTAACGTTCTTAGCTTCCACGGTTAATTTGTCTCAAAATCCATGTACAAAACGACATCTGCTCTGGAAGGTGCATTTATATTTTCTTTTTTCCAAGAAAATATGAAAACATTTACGTGGATACTAAGCACGTTGCACAAACTACTTGATTAGCAGTGAAGAGAGCTCACATCAGGTGTGGTTGATTTTGTTTATTAAATGTTGGGAGTTTGCAGTTTGGTTGAATCGTAGAGCCAAGAGCTTGGCCGCAGGCTATAGCGTGCATGAAGTGGTGTTTCTCAACGAACGTTCTATCGTGTTGTACGTGCTGTCACTTATGTAACATAAATATTTCTGCACCAAAGTAGCTCCTATCCAACTAGTGGTCACCAGGCGCGAGCAAAGTTCCTCGCGTGTAGAATAAATTGCTGCGTTGGGAATATTTTCATTTTTGCCAACGGAAAAATGCTAGGGGGCGGCTGCAGGCTGACTCCTACTGTCTTGAATGTGTCGGGGGAGCTTCTACGTCCTATACGTACAAGCTGTTGCTATTTGACCCCATTTACAAAATGCGAGTGCCAAACAAGCTGCCATACGAGCACAGTAATACGGTTTTCGAGAACAATTACGAAAATTGACTAATTTCAACGACACTATCTTTGCATCCTTTGCAACTTGCCAATTTCGTGCGTATTTCAAATTCTTTCACTATATGCTTTGTTGTTCGTGCAATGCGCTTGGACGGAATGATTTATACGCTCAGACGCGTTTGCTTCAGGAGATTATGGCGGTGTATGTTTGGCTTACTCCGTACTCTTCCAGGAGCTGATTAAAAAACTGCTTCAGAACTGAAAGCCATCGTAGGAGATGATGGTTTAAAAGACTCCGATCAGCGAAAACACATCTTTCTCCAGATAGGCAGTAGTAACTTTCACCAAAGAATCATTGAACGGTTTCAAGAATAAAAATTTGCACATATGGTCTTCGACGACGAGGATGAAGGTACAACCAGCAGAAAAAAAGGGAACGACTCGAGGAGATCGATGCAGAAGCGTTAAAAAATGCGTTTTGAGGTAATTGCGGAACGCATGAACGTTTGGAGAGTTTGGTTGGTCACTTCAGTCATTTCGCAGATGTCGCGCGAACAGCAACTTGTTTGGTCATGACTGAAAAATAAAAGCATTCATTTAGTCACTTGAGTGTTTCTCAACATAACTCAAAGGATATTCATGTGTTCGTTGTATTATGGTGGCCATCAGTTCGTCTAAAACCCATAGCTTTCATGCGTCTCTAAATGCAGCAATGTCACCAGTGTCATGCCAGCCATGATTGTAGGCGAACCCCCTTAAGACTCGTAAATTCGGCATATGAGGTTGATTCTCAGATGTTTGCTTCGCTAGCTCTGAATACATTTCGCTCTTAAAATATGGGAAGGATAAGCCAATCTTCAACATGATGATTGAAATATCCTCCAGTTGAAGGTTTTTAGATGAAAATACTCGAGATACCGTGTCAATCACTACATTTTGGCTTTCCTTACGATGCGTGATGGTGAATTTTCAAAGCACATCTAGCCAACCTGCCATGTGTACCCAAGATGGCTAATACGGCAGCTAGACAGTACTGTTTAGGCAGGGTTTAGTTGCATTGAGCAGGCTTTAGTTTGTGGGACATGTAATCAGCAGGGACTGGTTCCGTTTTTGGTCTTCTGCACGAGCACTGCAACTTCATCATGTTCACTCGCGTCACCATGCAAGCTGAAGGGGTATTTGAAGTCGAGGGTAGGCAGACCTGATGTGGTGCAAAGAGTATATTTCAGGTTCTGGAAAGCCCCACACATTGTCCCACAAGAGCTGTAAACTTTAAGATAACAGGTTCGCGAGTGCGATAGAAAGCAGCGGCACAAAGCGCCGGTACCATCTACACAGTCCCAGGACAACTGTTGCAACTGTTTTACGAATGGAGATCGCGAAAATTTGGTTATATCGTGCACTTTGATTGAATCCATGTGAATTTCACCGTGACACATGAAGTGGTCTAAGCATCTCATTTCCATGAAAAAATACCTGTTTTTCTTGGAGAATTTGATATTTTCATTGCTGATTGTTAGTCCAGCATTTCGTAAGCACAAAGAAATTTCTTGAACCAGCTATAAGTGGTCAACCATCTGAAACAATTAACAATCCTATACGATGAAGGCTGTTTCTCCTTTGAACCCTTCATATAATAAGATCTTCCAAAAGGCGTACTTAAAGTCAATGCTAGCCATAAAGTGAACTTTTGGGAGTTGCATTAGTATCCCATCGATAAGTGGCAAAAACTGAGCATTCTTCAGCGTGACCTGGTTCATTTTCCGTGCATCCTGCCACAATCGCGCCTTTCCAGGCTTCCCTACGAAAGTCACACGAGATGACCGATTCCACGATGACGTCCATTACATGCAAACTATCGGTTCCTCCGAAGGAAAGTTTTTCCATTGCGGGGATACCGAAAAGTTGTTTAACCGACTGTGTTTCATGTCAATGCTGTGAGAAATCAACATAGTTCGACCCAGAGCTTCTGGAGAGCAGAAGTTGCTGCATCGAGGTTGATTCATAGCACCAACCGGTGGTTTCTACTGTTAACACAAGCTCGTCTCGAAAGAGATCTTCCGCGAGACCGAATATGTGGACGAAATTTACACTGAGCTGGAAGTCTTACATTAGCCTTTGATATGATCAGGATAGGCGTAGTGTGCGTTGTGCCACGAAAGGTAACGGAAACTTGGGTTGTAGCTACAGCTGAATATTTAGTGCCGTTGGCGGTCTTTGAGCTTGCGTTAAATATTTTGTCATGGTGTTGGCAGTTGTATAGTAATTTTCTTGTGAAACATGTTGCCATTCATCTCACTTTAGCTTCCGGATCTATTAAGGCACGCACCTATGTATCGCTAAATGAAACTTTCGAGAAGTAACATGCTACAAAATGCGAATAAAATTGCCAGGATCGAGAGTAATTGGGGACCACGCTTTGAGTGACGGTGTCCTCGAGGTGCTCGGACCTTGAATCATCTATGCGGCGGAGCTTTGATGAGGCCCAGGAGGCCTCAGGTGATTCTGACGTCTCAATCTCATCTCGTTTTCTTAAATCGTTCTATGTTGGGCAATATCATAGCAAAGAATGCTCCGCTAAGAAAATATCAAAATGATGATCCGATTTCCAAAAGTTTGAACGCTAAGCTGTCTTCCCCCAGACAGCTACGATGTTATCATATCTGCAGTTCAATGAGAGAATTTCTGGCGTTTTGGTTGAATTTACTTCATGAGCGATTAAGTTTGTCCCTATAAATTTTTGAGGGCAAAACTGTTCCAGGTAAGTTTGACTAAGCCAAGGTCACGCAGCGATTGTAGATTCGTTTTTCTCAAAAAAAAAAACAGATAAAACGCAAGACTTGAAACTTTTGAACTCTTCATTGTACGACTTTCTCAAATAACTGACTGGTTAAATTTTCATGACCTATAATGTGACCTCATTAATAACATTAAAATTTCAAGCTCGGAAATTAAGGCAGTATGCATTTAGTAAAGTAAATGAACATTGTAAAATTGTATAACAGAATTGTATGCACCAGCTAAATAATTTGGGACATGAGTAAATGAGCTATACCTAATTATTAATTTCATGCTGAGCAACTGACATTCACAGGTAAATTATTTAATGAACTTGATGATGGTAGTGGTGGAGGAATTGAGACGACTGTGGTGAGGACGTTGCTAATGTAATACCTCCCTTCTTAGGATTGAAACTCTCGTGAGTTTTATAGGGCAATAAATATAACATTATGCAAGAGATAATAATTGAGATTATCGCATGGAGCTTATAATCCTGATTAATTTTTTTTCATGTGAAATTTTACTCGTGAATCTGTTCGATATTCTCTATTTGATTTGTAACCAGCTCGTCAAATGCTAATTGGTTTACCGTTTCGATTTAAGGTATGACAAATTTTCGCTCAGAATTTTCGATTCTATTCTGCAAAGTATCGTTTATTTTTACACGACAATTGTGAAAACATTTACGATTCATTTCCATTTTACTTTGTTATTCTGTAAATCCAAGTACTACTTAAAAGTGAATGGTATTGGTTTTTTAACAACAAAGTTCCCTGTGAAATTTTCATGATCGGATGATCTACTATTTTATTATTTTATTTTTTACAATTATTTACATAAATACAAATATTGAATTCTCCGAAATAATTTTTATTACTATCTCTTCCAAAAATATACGGGGTTTTGTTGAGTTTCACACTTTGCTGTATTTGAAGACAAATTCTTGAAATTTTCATAGGAGTTATTTTTTACCTTCCTACGCTCTTAACTCTCTAGATTGCAAATATAATTTTATTATCTTCGTATCTACGAGTATATCTTGTTTGAAATTATAAAATTTATACAAGTCAATATAATGTCGAACTATTCCTTCACTTGTCAAGACATTACTGTCCATAACGTTAGATCTTGATGAAATTGTGTTATTTGGAATATGTTCAATATCAATATCATATCATCTTAATATTTTTATTTTCAGTAGAACATTTAGATAAACTACTTGATAATATATTGTTTCATTACTATTCCTAATGTTGCTAAACTTTTCTAAAAATTAACTTCGATTCGATTACTTCCGTCAATTTAGAGAACGTTAGATTAAAATGGTTCTTGATTTTCATATTTTTATTCAAATTTTTTATCGTCTATTATTTTTAAAAATGTTTTGAATTTCTGTTTTGTTATGATCATCCATTGCACTATATAAACATTTAAGGTCAGTACCCAAAAAAAAGAATCAGTCATTGTTTGCGTATGTGTGGTAAGGTTGTTCGTTCTTTAATGTTGAAGTTTGTATTGTAATAATTTTCTGTTTTAGATAAAGTCCATAGTGTTAATATCAGATTCAAATGGGTCAATTATTGTCTCAAAGTCTTGAGGGGTTAATAATATGTAATATAATACTGTATTCTTCAATAATCGTAATGTCGTCGGATTTAATGTCAATAAATCCTTTGTCATTCTTCATTCTGTCTATTATTAGTGTCACGTTCAGTGATGTCAGTAGTGATATGAAGGTCACCAGTGACCAGTTGACATTATGATAATTTCTTGTATTGATTTCCTGATGGTGTTATCTATGACACGATTCCCTTACGCCGAAATTCTTTACAAGTTTTGCCTTTATTTCTTCCCAACTTGGATTGGCTCCAAGTGTTCTTTTGGTTTGTTACGCTGGTCCTTCAGGCTTATTCTTCGTATATCGGTTGAACACATAAGCCTGCATACTTAATTTTTTTGTGAAACATTGCTAGTATCAACTCCGTTTCTCAGATGAATGAAGATTGGTCATACTCGTTGCTTTCTGAAAACTCCTACAAAAGCTCACTTCACGAAATTTCAGTGTATTAACTTGCCGTTTTTGATGATGGAGGACGTGGCAGATTACTCATATCATCGTTTTCCAAAACGTATGGTTGGTTGGTTGTAGTGACAGCCCCTTTTATCCCAAGGTGGCTCACTTAGGCCCATTAGGTACTACAGAAGATAAGGGCGGGATGACTAGAACCATCCAGATTCTCGTATAAAGCCGGCTATGCAGCCAATGTCTGAGTAAGCTACCTTCCGTGAGGTTGTCCAGGAAGGGCGAGCCCAAGGTTTGCATACGCTTCCTGGAGAGTGCTGGACATTCGCACAGAAAGTGTTTGATTGTTTCTTCCTCTTCCTTTGATCTGCAACTTCGGCAGAAATCATTGAAAGGGACACCCAATCTTTCTGCGTGTCTGCCGATCAGACAGTGTCCCATCAGTACGGAAACGACGGAACTCAGGGTTTCACGGCTTATATTGAGGAGCCGCTTGGTGCGTTTGGACCACAGTGTGTGCCAAGTTTGCCTGGTTATGTTACACGTTTCTTCAAGCAGCCAGCTTTATGGAGGCTAGAGGTTGCCCGACGTGAGGGGCAAGTGTGTACTCTTGAATCTCAGTGCCAGCTCACGCTAGAGCATCTGCTTTGCAGTTTCCAGGTATATCACTATGCCCCACACCCTATATATATTACTTCCACAACGTATAGATAGGATGAAAAACGAAAGCAATTGGAATTGTCAACGTTTTAGTTCTAGAATCGTTTTTGTTTATGTGGTACTAAGGGACCTTTAATAAACTCCACTTTCTTGTGGAAGGATATCAATGAATTGATTGATTTTTATTAGTAGGAGCCGAGAAGATCAAAACCATTCCGTATTTGTTACCTAAATACCAGCTTTTTTCATGATACAGATTCGTTTTTTTTTGCGAAAGAAAAACAAATAAAATGCAAAACTTGAAACTTTTATTTTACGGCGTTCTTAATAAAACTGACTGGATACATTTTCATTACTTAAAACGTAAACTTGTTGATATATACTCAAAATGTAACCTCATTAATTACATTGAAAATGCATGTTATTGATCAGCAGAATTTTAGTGGAACGGTGATGAACGCAAGAAAATATTTTGTAAATACGAAATTAAGGCAGTTTGCAGTAGAAAAATGAACTTTACGAAATCGCATTAACGAATTTTATGCACTAACTAAATAATTTGAGAAACCAGTAAATGAATTTTACGAAATTACTAATTTTATGCTGACCATTTTATATTCACTGATAAATCATTTCATGAGATTGATGACGATCGTGGTGGAGGGAAGGGAGGGTGACTGTGGACATGAAGTCACTGACGGGACTCGCGAGTGGTCAAAAAGCAAGCGTAAGTACGCAGGATCTGAATCAAAGCTATTGGGAGACGCCACAAGTACAGACAAACCCGTCTTTGAATTTGTCACACAGAGCCCGACAGAACACGTGACATACAATACCAGTGTGCCGCCTATTGCACCTGGAAAACTTAAAGAAACTTCAGTGTTTGCGTAGGGTGTTACACGTGAGTATGCGGATCTGAAAAAGAAACTTATCACCAAGGAGAAAACATACCTACTAATTGAATTTTAACTTCCACCCCTACATGATCCTGAAGGTTTGTTTAATGGAAAACGTAGCAAGTGGAGCTCACCAGCTGCTGAAATCGGCGAATATTTGTAGAGACGGCCCATCAAACGGTGAAAATGGCGTTTCCTAACCTAAACCTTGGACAGGTGGGGCTCGAGCTTCTCCTTTTATTGAAGCAAGCCTGTACAATTCGCTTGCCACTCACTAGCTCACAGATAAATACCGACCAAATGCCAACACTGGAATGACATGTTTTTACGAAAATGGCTAAAGCTGACGTTATTTGTGTAATAAACTCCTGTATATTAAAAACACTTGAGAAATATGATGTTATTGAAAAGTGAATCAAAAAGTCATGTTAAAAACACTCAAGTGACTTTTCAAATTATAAGTATTTCCAAAATTGTAGATACGTATGAGAATGAAGTTGACGCACAAAAATTAATTCAATTAATTACCCCAATTTGTTTAAGCCTTAAATGAAGGAAAATCATTTCAGCTGACCACGTAGTCCTCTGAAGGTCATCTTCCGATTACCGAGGGGATTAAGCAATCATTGCTTCATATTTTCGGCTGCGTTTGACATTTCGTTCAAGTGGATCAGTTCACCGATATTGCATCCAAAACTAAACAATACTCTCAAAAAGCCAAGGTAAAGGCCAAATCTTTCACGAGACCAAACAAGATAGGTGTTATTCATCAAGTTGGTAGTTTTAAAGCGAAGGAAGCGACGGTGTTTGCGCAATATAATACTAAGGAAGTCCACTTCGCGAAGTGAAAAATATATTTAGAAAGAGATGTGGGACAAATTGCACCTGTAAAAAAAATAATCGTGTAGTATTGAGTAGTAAGACAGACACTTTCATACAAAATTTCTGGGGGTTAGATCGGGAAGAGCTGTACCCTACATGCTCAAAGTGTAATAGTAAGCCGACGTAAATATGCTCAAAGTTTAATAGTAGGCCGACGTAAATATGCTCAAAGTTTACTAGTAGCGACAATAGTACGAGAGTATACTAGTAGCGAAAGTCAAACCAAGCCAAATTGTACTACTAAGCCAAAACCAAAAATCGTTCGGCGTTAGTAAGGGACGGCATGTGCCCCTACACATGCTTAAAATGTGTTACCTCGGCGAGCACACCGACACGAAAGTATATTAGTGGATCGATAGCTTTTTCTATGGAGACTGGGTTTGAGTCAGGCCGGCTGGCTGTCTGCAAGTGTGTGAGCGTGGGCTGGGTTTTTGAGAGTGCTGGTTGACTGAGGGCTGGTTTGAATACGGGGAGAGTGGCTTTGATAAGTGTTTTACGAGCGATGTGAAGATCTCGAGCATTGTGTTTGAATAGAGATCAATATAGTTCTGGCAAGATCAAAAATCAATGGTTTTGAATGACAGTGTCGTGGAAAAAACCACATGGCAGTCGTAGCGTAAAAGAGTAGTTTGGAAAAAACCACATGGCAGTCGTAGCGTAAAAAGTCAGAGGCTGGTTGTCGGTTTGTTTTAAGTCGACATCTGTGTGATCGGAGGGCGATGAAATGATGCCTTTTTGTTTGAGATGTGTTGGATGGGCTTTGCGTCTCCAGAGCGTGTAGATGCAGGCTCATTAACTTGGCTTGGGACGCTTTAATTAAGCTGTCGTGTCGACTGTTCTGGCCGCGTCATGAATTTGATGGGGATATGTTGTTATATGTATGTAAATTGCAATACCTGCTTGAACATCAGCATTATTTACTTACGCTTATAATGAAAATTAAAAGACCGGGACTCGTAAAACCAATTTGATTTTTATTAATGGAAAAATGTACATGTGCATCAAATTGTCAATTACTATTTTACTACTCCTGTAAGCATATTCGCAGATGTAAAACGAGCGCGTTTATAACATGGAGACGAGATCATAGAGGTTGACGAATTCGATCACCAAAAGCGATATCAGAATTGTTGGGATAACAATTTTCAATAAAGTAGAAGAACATATTATGTGGTGTTTGTATGATTTTTAAGTGGTTTATCATACGGACCGCAAACGTCTTTACCGCTAGCAAACACACAATCTGGAGACAAACGTTAATGTTCTGCTTCAACATCAGATGGTGAAGTGAATGCACTCATTATCAGTGAACAGAAGAATCACTTGACGTATTTCTTCAAGTTGCTGTAAAAGAAACCGCTTTTCACAAGTTTCAGTACATTCCTTTTCTCAAGATTCAGATTTTTGAACGTCTTAAAACGATCATATTCGAGCCTTAAGTTCAACATATTGAGTGAAAGTCAGAGCAGTACAGAACATCTTTTATATCAATCCAGGAATTATGAGATGATGGAAATCCAAGCCATTCTACAAACACGCGATCTTCCTTACTTTTCAAAATCCTCTCCACAAGATAAACATCAGGATACTTGACCTTTGTCATTTCTGCCTCATAAAAACCTCCTATGATGATATTACCTTGATAATCTTCCAGCAAGTATGTCCGTGGTTCTGTTTTCCTCACTTCCTTCACTTTAAATATCTCTGTCGACCAGTTCGGGGTGTAGCCTTTTTGAAAGACATGTTTGTGCTTGCTTATGCGAACATGATCACCGATTTTATATTTAGGTTTAGAATTGACATTTAGATTCCTATATACTTTTGAAAGTAGATAAACCTCATTTGATGAGTTAACACGGGCAGGTTGCATATTAATGGTACGATGCCTTGTTGGCTTGTATTTATTCACCAATTTAGTGGTAAGACTGAGCCAATGATAACTTCCGTTCATGCTGAACTCTTTGCACATTTTGCTCTTCAGTGTGCGATTAAATCTCTCGACAATGGATGCTTTTAATGCACTGAATATAGAATAATGGTTAATTTCATAGTATTTCATCGCATACGCCGTCATATCAACCAGATCTGCCTGCCGAAGGTCATCAATACCCCTTATAACATCACGTCGGCGTTTAAGGCACTTGATCCGCTCAGCTCAGCTCCGCTCAGGCCTACACAAAAAATTGAAAGCTATGCAATCAGGTGTAGGCCCACACACTTGATCAGCTCAGCTCCGGTGCTTCCGCTCAGACCGCTTCAGCACTTTTCGGATAGAAATCGACTTTGTTCGGACGCCGGAACGAAATCAAATGAGCAACAGCTCAATTGTTTGCTTGTATTGTATGTAAAATTTTATTTGGTGCATGTTTTCGAAGGAAAAGTTAATTGCATTAGTGCAACAGTATGTCACTCCGTATTGTACGACCTTGGGCATAAAGACTTGTCGAGCACTGACGATATCCTTTGAACTGAGCGTAGAAACATATTGAAAATATGTCGGAGCTGAGCTGACCACGTGTGCGGTAATCCTGCCGGAGCTGAGCTGACGCGCGGAGCTGAGCTGAGCGGACCTGAGCGGATCAAGTGTGCGAAGTGCCTAAACTTGTTCGTGCGGTTCTATGAAGTTCATCTACAATTTTTCATATACTCAAACTGAAAATAGTATATATAAAAGTTCTGTAACAGCTTTTATAAGAAAATCTTCTTCTCCAAACACAAAAGGATTTATCACTTTGAGCACCCTCTTACAATGATGGTGGCAGGCCCGTCCGGGTGTGGGAAGACGACATTTATAGAAAATCCTGTTAGAAACGATGCAATGATTTAACCATCAGTGAAGAAAATTATTTGGTGTAACGCTGAACAGAGTGCTATACCACGGCAAGCGCCATTTGAAAATATCGAATATTAAAACTCTATTCCTGAGGAATTTCCAAATAGCACAAATCAAACAATCCTAATTGTACTGGACAATATGATGGTAAATGCTTTTTCAAGACAAGTATGTGAGTTGTTTACGAAAGGATCGCATCATCATAACCTGTCTGTCGTTCTGATGACTCAGAATGTTTTCCATCAATGAAATTCTTGTCCAGATATTTCGCTACACTGTAAGTATCTAGTATGATTCAAGAACCCAAGAGACAAGAGTCAATTTCATCATCTCGCTAAACAGATATATCCCAAAAACAGTCCGGAACTCATGAGAATACGAGTATATAAAGAAATAACCCAACAACCTCATAGCTATTTCCTAATAGACCTAACACAGGGTATAAATGACACCTTAGGTTTTCGCACCGACATATTTAATACAACATTTTTAACGTGTTTTTGCTCCCCAGATAGTTTGAAGGAAGACAATGGTGTCACGAATGAGACGATCATACGAGAACAAGCATATGATATACGTTCTTAAAAAAGTTAGCCCGTGTTTAAGAAAGGCTATACTGAAAACCGCCGATCCTGAAATAATTAAAACGAAATCACACACAATACATTGAAGGGTAATCATACACCACTACCATAAGTATTCACACAACTGTGCAAATATAAAATTTGAATGCGTAAGCTTTCAGGGGCAAGAAAATCTGTTCCGCGACAGCGTAAAGTGTGAGAGCAGCAAAGAGGATTTTTGCCTGTATTGTTAGGAAATGTTCTTTCAGGTGTGATAGGGTCTTTGATTGAAAAATATGCAAAGAAATAGTAGTCTTAATATAATGCTTCTATTACCTACGGAAGTATATGTACGTTCAAAGGAGTCAGTTGAGAGCGAGAGTGCACAGACACAGACACAAAACCATGAGCAAGACACTAAACAATGAGCACCAAAATGATGAAGCAAAATGGTATCAGTATCGGAATATTTTGATACAATTTTTAAATACAAGACGAAGAAAAAAATCATTTATGGAGATGAAAACTGAAAATCTTTCATCGAAAGATCACATGGATAGGCAAAAATATAAGAATTTGCCTGACAGCAGTACACAGACGAGGTTCCCATTTAAAAACGAAATACCCACACAAACTTCGCCTCCACGACCGGAGGAGATATTTGAATCGATAAACGCAATAACACCACCGAGGCAGGAATTGCCTGCTGCTTTAAAGCCACGATTATCAGCAAGTGGAATAACAAAAAGTCTTAAACCTGCTGCCAAAATAAGGAAAAGTTGGACTGATTCATTTAAAGGAACCTGCAAAGACTACAAGATAATAACCGGCGAAGATGGTATAACGCAGTACACAAATCAAGCGGATATGAGTGCGGATGAACTGGATGACGTTTTCACTGATTTAGATGCAGTAGATGATAGAGGTGCTGTAGCGTCAGATTTCGATGAAGTAGGTCGAAAGTCTGGCAAGCAATCTATATTAAGACCCTCTCGTCTAAACCGTGATCAATTTGAGACTGACATTCCCATAAGAAAGTCTGCTCGGCAAATTGAACGATTTAGATTGAAGACCGAGGCTAGTTGCAGAGTTAAAAACGTGAATTGGGACAGAATTTAAAAAAATGCCTATAAACGTTATATATGACGAGTTCTACGTGTGTCTTTTAAGCAACAGTTCCCTAGGCATTTACCCTGACAATATGCTATCATCTTTCGAAAATATATCAGCAAGTGTGTGTTAGTTTACCGGCAATTGGTATGTCGGAACAACGGAGATCGCTCAGGTAGCCGCGGAATTTTCAAACGTTCTATACCATCTGAAGATGTAAGCGTTACCGAAGTACCACAATCTTTACCAGTTCAAAAAGACTCAAAAACAATAATCGCTAAAGTTGTTGAATTGGGAAAGTATCATGTCCGTTTTAGATGGATTGCTAATGATTTGCAGAAGTTATGTTACAAGGAAAACGATATGAACTTTTCATCATTTCTTTCGTCATTTTTTTTAGCAATTAGACCCGGTTATTATAACTATTACCTGCCCAAAATAAATAAATAATGTACGATCGTATCGAAGAAGATAGAGATGGAAAGGTGATATCCGACATAAGAAGTATTATAGAAGAAAGAGGTTTTTGCATACATATTTATCAGTCCGGAAAGATTGCTGAGAAAGTTTATTGCAAGTCATTTGCAAAATTTGAATCATTCCTAACGCTTATAGACTACATAAGTGGACAGATACCAAGAAACAAACGAAACCACAATGAATTATTACAGATGGTTGATCAATATATTTATCCGTCAAATAGTTTAAGGAAGAAACGGGATAAAGAAGCGGGTATTCAACCGACCACCAATACATTTCATCTCAAAGATTATGGCGTGAAGCTTAATGGAGAGCTGCCTATTGCATCACCGATTAACATAACAGATTGCATATCCTTGTTACTTAGCGGAATTGAATATTATGACGAAGAGCTACTTGGTAAAGGCAAGTCATCTAGGACCACAACATCTCAATTACGAAAGCAGGTATTTAACAAAATTCCCGCAGCAATCCCAGGATCTATATCCCACACCGCTGAAGAGTTTGGTACTGAAATATTACCCGAAGAGTAGATTAAAACTGGTTTTCACACCATAATTAACATTCCATACAAAAGAGCCGATGGTTCAAATGCTACAACTCCAATTCCAATAGAAGTAGATAAAACTGATAATATTGCTGACTTATTCATCGATGCATTCCTGAAGACACTCGTTGAGAAACGCGACCCCGAATCGATCGATGCAACAATAAAAGAGTCGTTTGATAAATCAATAATGCTGGACAGTATAATAGCGTTGACACATTGACCCATCATCAGTACGAAAAGTGTCATCAGCACGAAACTTCAAATGACGGGGTGACACACATGTTTTCGTCATTGGTGCCGTCATTATCATTCGGTTAAGCACGCACAAACGTCAACTTTTCGCGATGGCACGTCAGATTTGGTTCGAAAATATTAAACAGCTAAATAAATAATAAATGTAAATAATGTCAAATTCTATTCACGGCAGATAGTTTCTAATTATTCTACCCAAACATAGATGGCAGTTTTTCGTACTTATCGAAATAATAGCGTTGACACACTGACCCATCATCAGTACGAAAACCATCATCAGCACAAAAAACCCCATCATAATGACAGTGAGATAAGCACGAAAAAAGACCATACTTATCTCGATAAGTACGAAAAACTGCCATCTATGTTTGGGTAGAATAATGAGAAACCATCTGCCGTGAATAGAATTTGACATTATTTATATCAGCTTCGAACCAAATCTGACGTGCCATCGCGGACAATTGCCGTTTGTCATCGAAACGACACCAACGACCGAATGATAATGACAGCACCAATGACGAAAACATGTGTGTCACTCCGTCATTTGTAGTTTCGTGCTGATGACGGTTTTCGTACTGATGATGGGTCAGTGTGTCAACGCTATAAGTATGGTCTTTTTTCGTGCTTATCTCACTGTTATTATTATGGGTTTTTTGTGCTGATGATACTTTTCGTACTGATGATGGGTCAATGTGTCAACGCTATAAGTCAGCTGGTAAAATCATTGTCTGTACTTGATAAAAAGACACATTGTGACACGCCCTCCACAGTTATCGGTGATTGTGAAGGAAACAATTTGATATATGTTTATATGTAAACTACGAGCAATCCCGTTGGAAAAGGTGATAGCATTTTTAGATTCAATCATGTCGAGTACTGTGCACTTGAGAAAACTTTTATTGAAAGTATCTTATTCAAAATTACAGACCATCATGGAGAGCTAGTCAACTTTGAAACTAGCTTTACTCCAACTTTTATCATTATCATTTTATCATTATCATTATTAAAAAAATCTTCGATATAATGAATGGTAGAGGTAGGAGATAAGCTATAAAGCGAGCTAACCCTTAAACAAGCAAGCAGCTGAAATCGGTGTCTACCCGTAAAAAAGGGAGAAAAGTGAGGAAGCTATCATCAAGCAGAGCTAAGAAAATTATAAAAAGACGACGTCAATTAGGAAAGCGTGCATTGTATATATTTGACAAGTAGATAATACCCTCACGATGCAGAAAGAATGTATGAAGTCTGAGTTGGATATTTTTGCCTCACAACTGATTCAAACCAGTATTCTGAAGACCGAAGAGGTCGCTTACAAACCCATTGCATCACTAGACAATTCTTCGGTCCTGGAGTTTGTCTCACTTGGACATGGATACATATCGTGACTTTTTCAGCATTGACTTACGCCTGAAAGTGCAGCTGATTAAATTTAAAAATGGTAAAGAAGAACTTTTCACGGTGAAGGAGAAACTTAAAAAAGCTGATGGCGCTCATATTTTAGCTGATCCCGTTGGTGTAGCTAACTACCTCTTGCATTCACTTTTTAGACGATGCACTGTACAACTGAATGGTAGGAATAAAGCTCAGACAAACAACAATTACCACTATCGCGCCTATATTGAAAATTTACTGAACTATGATAAAGACGCTGCATCAACTCATCTCGAATCAGCCGGTTGGTATGTAGATCAGAATGAGATGGACATGATTGAAGATTCAAGACATGGCTGTGGTCCTACTGAGTTAAATGAGGGCTATCTTAAAAGGTCTGCAGTGGTGGAAAAGAGTAACGTCGTTGAACTGATAGGCACAATTCATAGTAACATGTTGAATCAGGATAAACTCTTAATGAATGGAGTCGACTTCCGTTTAACACTTTCATTAGAAAAACCTGATTTTATTTGTACTTGATAGAAGATGACTTTAATCCACATGTGAAAGTTATAGAAGCGACAATGTTCATGAATCACGTCACTGTTAACCCCAGTATATTGCTAGCACATGAAACTTTACTCCAGCAATCGAATTCTGTATATCCGTACAAGCGGGTGGAAGTAAAAACCTGCACTTTACCCACCAACACCTATACTCTATCTCTTGATAATGTAGTGATAGGACAATTACCGAATTTGCTAGTTTTTGCCATGGTGGATAATAGCTCCTACACCGGAAAGTGCACAAAGAATCCATTCAACTTTAAGCATAACAACATTACCAACTTCAATCTATCAGCAAATGGTGTTCAAGTACCAAACCTTCCTCTAAAGTTTGATTATTCGCACAAAAAAACAGTTAGCACTAGAGGATATCTTTCTCTGTTCAAGGGGACTGGAATCAATTATTTTGATAAATGTCATCAGAAATCCAAGAAATTCTTTGATAGTGGGTGTTTTCTGCTAGCATTTGATTTAACAGCAGACAGCTCATACGATTTGGAATGCGCTTGTTTGTTAAACCAACGTGTGGTAAGGATCAAGGGAAGATTCAGAGAAGCTTTGAAGAAAAGCTCCACCTTTGTCATTTACGCTAAATATGACGGAAGGATTGAAATTAACAAAAAGCGGAATGTATTTGCAAGCTTTTAAACAAGCTATATATATATATATATATATATATATCGCAATAACATTCAGATTTGGATAGTATTTACTCTAGTACACAGCAGAAGTCATAGCACATTGCCTTGGAAATGTAGAATACTTCTCAGAAGGTCACCTAACCTTCTTTTAGAAAGTATCGCTGACTGGGTTCGCATCACAGAACAAACTTTACTCGAAAGAAATAACGTGTAAAAATCCTACCACCTTGACTATAGCTGCAGATCAGAGAGGCGTATTTGGAAACTTGGACCTCAAGCCACTCGATGAGGATCTTATCAGATCTTTGGGAAAGTTTTCTTCAGTGTTTCTGAACGGAGAATCGACAAAAAAATTCTTACAAAATTACGTGACATCACATACTACGGTTGTAAACCTTGAAAACATATTCCTGAAAGGACAGGAATGAACACAATATAGATCATCAACGCGTTAAGAAGTCATATAATAACAAAAAGGTTTTTTCAAGGTGTATATCCCTGCGATCGTTTACCTCGGAAAATCAGAAAACCGGCATGCGTCCCAAAAGAGCGGCGTTCATTGGGTAACATTCTACGTCCCTAAAAAAGGACCGGCTGGATATTTTGACTCGTTTGGGAAATATCCAAGTGAAAAACACTTTAAACAATTCCATAAATCCAACAGTAGAGTGTTTATGAACAATAGACAACGGTTACAAAGCGCGTTTTCGACTACATGTGGGCAATATTGCTTTATTCACGTTACATTGGTAACAGCCTTCGAAAATTTCTTACGCACTTCTACCACTTTGACTTTGATTTTAACGATGATGAAATTGTAAATTTATATCGGAAAATCTATAAAACAGGTTTATTACAGAATGTATGTGGTTGCTGTATTCAATCCTCCAAAAGACATAAAAGCAAAGATTAAACTGCTAAGAGTACCAGTTCAAATTGAATTACCGGTAAAAATAAAATGAATTGAAGCGCAAGTAACAAGTTAGTGAAAAAGGAGCCGACCGAAGTGTACATCAATACATTAGAGAAGAAGCAGAAGTCTTTTTTACCTACAAAGCCCGATGGAGGTCATACCGACAATGCAGCGGATGGGAATATCAAAATACATAAAAAAATCAGAAAACATGTTCAAAATCTGGAGTGCCATGTGAGAATATCTTGCTGAACTATACTTATTACCTTGATGGATTTCAAAATCGGAAAATCGTACTAGGGTTCGATGTGTTGACATTCGAAGCAAAAATTGTTTTCGGTTTGCATCAACGTTTTCCAGTATCAACGTGTTCCAGTATCAGCCGGGTGGACTTCAACGTATGAAAACTTGAAAAGGTTGAGAAACGAGGAGCAATATCTGCAAAACCAAGCAGGTCTTTCCAAAAAATTCGAGATACGAGTAGGTGAAGGCAGTATCAAATTGAAAACCGATGATCTTTTCAAGCTGTTTGAGATGATGAACTTTTTCAACCTTGTAATGTTCCATAAAAATACCACTTCGGACGCCGTAAAGGAGTTTTATCAAGATTACGTGAAGCGCTGTCAGCAAAAGAATGTATTAAAGGTGGACAGCGACGATTTTTTCATACCATCACGCGCTTCATATGTGCATATCAATTACTCACGGTTATTTTATGAAATTCCATTTATTTGCTATGTTGTTTTTAATCAATTGGGTTTATAATATAAATCATTTTTTATACGGAAACAAATTCTTTTTATTTCAAAAATGCATAAAATTCATTAGATAGTACATGAAGATGTTTATACAATTCTGTGCAGCACATCTAGTTGTAGGAGCTGTACCATGAACTGGACAAGCTGTCGTAACATTTCTGAGTTCCCCTATTTTCGGTATATTAAGCTGAACGATATTGGCCGTTGATAAATATTTTCTAACAAATTTCTTCTTCACATCACCTCGCACATATATTGTACAGTTTGAGTATTCCTGCATGATTTCAGGCAGCGTGATGAAATTGACGTTACCATCACACCAACTTAGTGCGTTTATGTGAGCGAACTCGTACTGATTCTGTTTTCGGGCCTCCGCTGACAATTCTTGGTATAGGTATGGCGGTGCAAACTGATGCACGATAAGTTGCACCGAGTCGAAAGCTAATATATCTAGTGCATTTATGAAGTATTGTTTATTATTTCCAGTTACAAACTGTATATCAAAAATAAACTCAGCCATGATAGCTAAATGAAATGTCCGTAGAGAATAAAAATTTTCTTTTCAGTTTTCAGGTATTAATATATTTTTACTTTTACTTACTACAATTGTGTTCCAGCTTATGAGCTACCAACTTAAAATTTTTTTTTTTTTGAAGCCGTGAGGGTATGAAAACTGATCTTCAACGATCACCGACGAAGGGGAAATTTATGATATCTGCCTTTACCTTCATAACCGCGTCAGAGAGAAATGCAGTGTTAGATTGATTTACGTTCGAAATTAAGCCGACAATAGAAGCCCCACTCAATTCGCTTACAGGTCTTAAGCTAGACCAGATGCGCTTAATCTCAGGTGAAGCTGCAAGTTCAAAAGACAAGCTTATTTTACTGCCTTGCTCCAATTTAGAGACTAACTATTCAATCATTCAGTCAAACATGATCTCCAGCTCTTTAATGAGGTCCTCACAGGTCTCCTTGAACTCTTTTAATCGGAAGAGCATTCTTACACCTTTAGTATTGAATTTTTTATAATAGATCTCATCTCTTGACAAAACTTCAACCTGTCTGAGCTGAAATTGCATCCCGCTCTAGTTCCTGTATGATTTCAACATTCATATCTGACCTGCTGCACGCCAAACTGTTTTGGGCATGTCTTTCATTTAGCAATACTTGCTGATTGTTTAGAAAAGAAACAGCCCCTTTTAAATTCTGCTCTGAAAAGGAGACATTGTCTAAGGTCGAAAATCGAGTTAGCAGCTCGATAAATTGAAATTTTTCTTCAACGTTGAAAGAGATCCTTTTCTTTTTCATCTCCTTCGTCAAAAAGCTTAAACTAGATAAAAATACATCATATCCTAAGCTTAAAGAACTACTTAAATAACTTATTTAACCTAAACTATCCATTTTTTTAAATTAATATCTATGAAAATGTTTTAAACTATTTGCTGTCTAAAAAGTAGATTCCTTTTTAAATCCCCACAAGGCTTAAATGGCCTCTTCCTTCTTTGTATTCGATCTGAGTTCTGCCATCTGCACTATCCTCACCTAAAAATTTTATACTTCTTTTCGAGGCAACAAAAAAAAAAAACAGAAGATATATTTCAATACATTCGTAGATTAGCAAACAACGTTGATGTTTAAAGTTATTGCATTTAACACCCAACAGTCCATCATTGTGTCTTCTCCGTTCATTCATTTACTCTACATCATCTCAAGCATTTTCGAGCCAGCATAAAAACGCCTCAAGATGCGCAATTGCGTAGCGACTCCACGACAGTATCTAAAGCCAAATTTGTCAGCCGTCATCGAGTTTGTATCTACACGCCACCACGGCAGCTTAGAGCAAAGCGTCTCAAGCCAAAATCAACAGCCGACCAAGCAGCCGCTTTCGAGTTTGTATCTACACGCCGGCACGGTCGCTTAGAGCAAAGCGTCTCAAGCCCAAATCATTAGCCAACCAAGCAGCCGCCGCGTAGCGAGTCCACGGCAGTATCTCAAGCCAAATTCGTCAGCCGCCTTCAAATTTGTATCTACAAGTCGCCACGGCCACTTAGAGCAAAGCGTCTCAAGCCCAAATCACCAGCCGACCAAGCAGCCGCCGCGTAGCGAGTCCACGGCAGTATCTCAAGCCAAATTCGTCAACCGCCATCGAGTTTGTTTCTACAACCCACCACGGCCGCTTAGAGCAAAGCGTTTCAAGCCAAATTCATGACGCGGCCAGAACAGTGGACACGATACCTTAACTAAAGCGTCCCAAGCCAAGTTAATGAGCTTGCATCTACACGCTCTGAAGACGCAAAGCCCATCCAACACATCTCAAACAAAAAGGCATCATTTCATCGCCCTCCGATCACACAGATGTCAACTCAAAACAAACCGACAACAAGCCTCTGACTTTTTACGCTTCGATTGCCATGTGGTTTTTTCCACACTACTCTTTTACGCTACGACTGCCATGTGGTTTATTCCACGACACTGTCATTCAAAACCATTGATTTTTGATCTTGCCAGAACTATATTGATCTCTATTCAAACACAACGCTCGAGATCTTCACATCGCTCGTAAAACACTTATCAAAGCCACTCTCCCCGTATTCAAACCAGCCCTCAGTCAACCAGCACTCTCAAAAACCCAGCCCACGCTCACACACTCGCAGACAGCCAGCCGGCTAGACTCAAACCAAGTCTCCATAGAAGAGCTATCGATCCACTAATATACTTTCGTGTCGGTGTGCTCACCGAGGTAACACATTTTAAGCATGTGTAAGGACAGATGCCGTCCCTTACTAACGCCGAACGATTTTCTTTGAAAGTGTCTGTCTTACTACTTAGCGAGCACTCTTCAGTCCTACAGCACTCGATTTAGTAATACACTTTGGTTTTGGCTTAGTAGTATAATTTGGCTTGGTTTGACTTTCGCTACTAGTATACTTTCATACTATTGTCGCTACTAGTAAACTTTGAGCATATTTACGTCGGCTTACTATTAAACTTTGAGTATATTTACGTCGGCTTACTATTACACTTTGAGCATGTAGGGTACAGCTCTTCCCGATCTAACCCCCAGAAATTTTGTATGAAAGTGTCTGTTTTACTACTGTTTTGATCGTGAATTTCAATAATAACGATTCGAAGGTGACCCCATTTAAAAACCCTTGATCGAAAAAACAACTCCAAGTTAGTATTCTTCTATTTCTGGAAAAAGGCTGTCTGCCCTACGTGGAGCGCTATTGTAGTCAAATGCTAATTTTGAGCAAACAAAAACCTACACAAAGTACTAAACAAACTGCGCAAGCAGAATCTTAAACTTAATTCGAATAAAAACCGTTTATTACAATTGAAGGTAGCATATTGAAGGCTATTAATATTCAGTTTAGGTATCAAAACAGATCTATTAAAATACTAAACAATTTAAACCACCCAATTTCTAAAACTCAGGTGAAGTGCTGAGATTTGTAACGTTTTATAATGACGTTTTGCTCCACGGTTTGCGGAAAAACTGAAAGTATAAACTCTTAACTAAAATAGAACGTTCCGTTTGTTTTGAATGAAGATTGTCACATAGCATACGAAGTTTTGAGAAAAGGCTGATAGAACAACCAATACTATAGCACCTTGACTGAGAATAACCTTTTCTAATAATGACAGATGGATGCGTAGTAATCATGTAGCAATATTATCTCAAGCTGAAAAAGGCCCTTATCTACCCATTGACTACGCATCTCGAAGTTACAGGCGACAGACCCTTTCACCCATAAGAATATTTCATCAAAATGAAAAGAACATGCATAGATCAATCGGAATATAATTTTACTATAAATTACAAAAAAAAGCAGCATGAGCACTAACGCGGATGCTTTGAACAGAATCGAGATTGATTTTTTTCTTTTGTTGGGTTTGTTTGAACACCCAGCGCCGTCCTTTAAGTCGAGTATCGGGGAGCGAATATCTGTGCTGTTGTAGCGCAGTACTCTTGGTTGGTTGGTTGGTTGTAGTAGCAGCCCTCTTTGTCAAAAAGATGGCTCATTTAGGCCAAGATAGGCCCATTGTGATACCACAAAAAGACGAGGGTGGCACTAGAACCTGTGAGATGACGAGAACCATTTCGATTCTCGTATGAAGCTGGCTATGCAGCCGATATTCAAATCAGCTACTACCGTGAGGCTGTCCAGGAATGGTGAGCCTAAGGTTTTCATGCGTTTCCTGGACAGTGCCGGACATTCACACAGAAAGTGTTGGACTGTCTCTTCCTCTTCTTCCGATCTGCAACACCGACAGAAATCGTTGATGGGAACGCGCAAACTCTCTGCGTGTCTGCCAATAAGATAGTGTCCCGTCAGTATGGACACGATAGAACTCAAGGTTTCACGACTCGTGTTCAGGAGCTGCTTGGTGCGTCTGGAACTCAGTGCACGCAAAGTTTGCCTGGTTGTCCTGCAGGTTTCCTCCATCAACCAAGCTATATTTGCAGCCTTGATGTAATGCTGCTTAAATCCTAGCTTTATAGAAGCTAGAGGTTGACCAACTTGAGGTGTGAGTGTATACTCCTGGAGCACAGTGCCAGCTCTCGCTAAGGCATCCACTTCACAATTTCCCGTTATATCACTATGTCCCGGTACCCAGTGTAGAGTCACTTCACAGTGCAGTGACATCACGTTCAGCTCTGTACGGCATTCCATCACCATCACGGATGAGGTGTACACGTTGGATAGTGCTTGGATAGCAGCTTGACTGTCGGAGAAAATATTCAGGTTTCTTATGGAAATTTTCTGATTTCTCAGCCAGTCTACTGCCTTGTATATCGTAATGACCACTGCCTGAAAAACACTGCAGTGGTCTGGAAGCCGGAAGGATAGTTTCAGGCCTAGCTGTTCCGAGAAAACGCCACAGCCAACTTTTCCGTCCATTTTGGAGCCATCAGTGTAGATGTCGACCGATTCCTGCATCCCACCTCTTTCTATTGCCCAGTCATCCCTGCTTAGGATGACTGACCTGAAACTATGATGAAAGCAGGGAATCGGGGGCGCAAGGTCTACTTCCCCTGGCGTTGGTCCATCCCTCCGAAGTATGGTGGAGTGGCCAACATTTCCCTCTTGCCAGAGATGTAGTGCTTTTAATCGAATCGCAGAGCACTTGGCCTGCTGTCTCGTAAGGAGCTCCGTCAGGAGCCAATTCAATAGCATAAACAGTGCCTTTGTCGGGGTAGTGCGTAAGGCCCCGGTGATTGCAATAGCTGCAATCCTTCTGACCCTGTTTAGCAGGTTTGCATTGGATGTTTTTGCAATAGCTGGCCACCAAACAACTGCGACATACAGAAGAATTGGTTCCACTATCGCCGTATAGAGCCATGATACGAATTTGGGTTTCAATCCCCACTTTTTCCCAATGGTTTTTTTGCAGCAGTAGATTGCGCATGCCGCTTTTCGCGTTCTTTCTTCTATGTTCGCTTTCCACGCGAGCTTGGAGTCCAGAATTAGACCCAAATACTTAACTTGATGAGACGGTATGAGGCTTATCTCATCGAGTTTGGGTGGGAGAAATCGTTGAATTTTGTGCCTTTTTGTGAACAGCACAAATTTCGTTTTCTGCGGATTAATCTTTAGACCGCACTCTTTGCCCCACTTGGTAAGAATACTCAGGGCAAAGTTAAGTCTTTCAGATAGGGTGTTTACGAATTTGCCCGATATTGCTATTGCAATATCGTCTGCATAGGCTACGACTTTGCAGCCAGTCGCTTCTATTGTTGACAGGAGTTTGTCCACCACTAAGTTCCATAGAAGGGGTGATAGCACCCCACCTTGGGGGTGCCTCTGCACGTCCTCCTTCTTAGGATACTGTCTCCTAGTGTGGAGTTAATGCTCCTGCTGCTTAGCAGTTGTACGATAAACCTAATCAGGTTACCATCCAAATTTTTTTTTACTTGAGTGGCTTCTCAATAGCCTTGTGGCTGATATTGTTGAAAGCCCCTTCGATGTTTATAAAAGCCGCCTGCGTGTATTCTTTGACGCTTAGCGACTTTTCGATGTAGCTGGTGAGCGAGTGAAGAGCTGTTTCAACCGATCTCCCTTTTGTATATGCGTGCTATTAGAGAGTGGTTTCAGAGTAGCTCTCAACTGAATCTCTATCAGTCGTTCCAGAGTTTTCAGCTGAAAAGAGGTGAGGCTGATAGGTCTATAGTCCTTAGGTGAGGAGTGGGATGTCTTGCCCGCTTTGGGTATGAAGACTATTTTAGCTTCTTTCCACCGCTGTGGGATGTAAGCCATCTGAAGACATGCTTCAAAGATCTGAAGACATGCTTCAAAGATGGCTCTTAGCCATGGAAGCGCTATATTGATTCCCTGCTGGATTTCCACGGGTGAGATGTTGTCCATTCCAGGGGATTTAAAAGGTTAAAATGAGCTGATTGCCCATCGTAGGAGCTTGTCATCTACAGGCACAGCGGCTGACAGGCAGTTCGGGGCCGTATGTGGATCAGCTTCATCAGCCACATCCTCACTGCCAGGAAAGTGCGTGTCCATGAGAATGGCTAGCGTCTCAGAGCTGGATTTAGTCCAGACCCCATTCGCATCTTTGACAGACCCCAAAAATAAGGGGGAGCTCGTCATAACCTTACGCAGACGACTGACATCCTTGAAGTGTTCTATTTCTGCACAGAAACTTCTCCACGAGGAGCGTTTAGCTTTTCTGATGAAGCATTTGAACTCCTTTAGTTTCAGTTTATAGGAAGACCAGTCATTGGATTCTTTAGCCCGATTGAAGGACTTCCTACATTCCTTCCGCAGCTCCGCAATGCCACTATTCCACCATGGGGTCTTATATTTCCCCCTTGGCTTCGTTGGACTGCATGCAGACCTTGCTGCTTTATTGAACGCAAATGTAAGGGTCTCAACGGGTTCCTCCAGACCACCTATGTCTTCAATCTCTGGAGGTCCACCCTCTAGTGTAGACTCGAATACTGATTGGTACTTGACCCAATCCATCCTCCTTTTGTTAATGAAGGTTGGATTTTCGGGAGGGTCAAAAGCCACATCGAACATTATATATAAATGATCGGAGAACGAGCACTCTTGTGATACATGCCATCCTTTGAAAGCGTGGGGCGAGTGGTCGTTCGCTAGAGTTATATCCAAAACTTCCCTACGGCTTGCCGTAATAAAAGTAGGATCCTCACCTTTGTTTACTACGGCTAAGTCATGCGTTAGAATAAATTCGAAGAATGACTCACCCCTTTTGTTCGTATCGGTGCTTCCCCAAATGCGGTGATGGGCATTGGCATCCGCCCCGATGACTAGATGGATGTTCCGTGCAGTGGCTTCTTTGACGATCCTCTGCAGGTTGATGGGAAGTGGCAGAACATCGTGTGCCATATAGCAGGAGACAGCCCAAAGTGATTTGGACTGCCTTCCCACTGCTATGGCAACGGTGTCTTGATCACTGAAATTATACAAGGTTAGAAACTTCAAGCCTTACTTTATGATGATACAAGCTCTCGGTTTACCTGCTGTACTGAGGGATACTGTATTGTATCCCTTCATTTTGAGCCCGCAAACCCGGTTTCCTACAACCCAAGGTTCCTGGGCCAGTATTAGCTCCTCTCCTTTTTGGGCCAGGTGAAGGAGCAGTGCGGCGGATGCCGCCTTAGAATGATGGAGGTTTATTTGCAAAAACCTCAGCATCACGACACAATGTTTTATCCGCCTTCTCGTCAGATAAGAACATCTGCTCCTCCTCAACCAAGTCGAGGGATCTGAGAAGGTCCCCAGCCAACCCCGCAGTGGAGGTGGTGCTTCTTCCGTCATCGGAGAGAAGATCTGTCTCAGAGAGGTCCACGGTCGGGTCTACTGATGCTTCCATAGTTGCCTCGCTTCCACTCTCCTTGCTCGGTTCCCGTACTGCCTTCCCAGTACGGTCCTTGCGATATACTCGCAGGGTGATAGCCGAGAAACTGTAGCTTATCACCCCGCCCTTCGACTCCAACGGAGCTAGTGCCTCATCGTTGGGGATAATGAGAGCCTCTCTCTGTCCATTGCTGGGCTCGCTTATCTTGGCTACTTTCCAGTTCTCCACCGGAAGATCAGCATTGCTGAGCTTGATAAGCTCTCCCTTATGAGGATATGTGCTCAGAGCCGGGTCAGGAACTAATCAGGAGTCTGAACTCAACTGAACCTACACGGCCAGACTAGTGGCGACGAGTTTCGAACGTACCGCGAGGCCTGCCAAGGTTTCACCGGGACGGAGGCAGCAGTGGCATTAGCCTGAAAGCCATTTCCGCAAGATGTCACTGTTGCGTACTCAGGTGACAGAATACCACAGCTACCAGCCCAAAGCATCAAAAGTAGTCGTTTAGACGAGAGAGTTGTCCAGAAAACATTCTAAGTCGTGCCGTGGTAGATCATTTAGCATTATCCAGGATGCACCGCGAGGAGGCGATCTACCCTACATCCCTTTTGTTGGGAAGTAGAGTAGATCGTACTCTTGTAACGGGTAGATTCGTTCGATAGTTCAAGGGAGCTGGACGCATTGGCGGGGCCTCGGTTTTGCGTGAATTACATATAATAAAGTGGCCATTGGATTCACCCGCATTAATACATGGTTTTTTGTGAATTACATATCATAAAGGGGTCATTTGATTCACCCGCATAAATACAGAGTTTGTAATAGTTTTTCAAAAGTTAGTATACAAAGATTGCAGTTTCTGATATTGTCAATCAAGAATGATAAAAATATAAACATCATACGAACGAAGAAAATAATCACAGTATATTGTTGCGATATATTTGACAACAAACCCATTTCTGACAAAAATCAAGCAATGAACTTTGTTATGAATGATACCAGAAATTTTACTTAACACTTTAATCCTGAAGAAGCTTTTGATTTTTCCTCAAAAGATGATATCATTGAACTGTCACAGTCACAAATGACGAGATATTCAAATTTAATCATTAAGAAATGATTCAAAATTATTTCATGTGTTCGAACAAATGCACGGTATGAGTACAAATACGAAAATAATAACTTACGAGTATAAGCCACATACAAAACTAACGGAGAAATTGAACAAAAGAAACCAATTGCGGAATATCAAAACTCACTACATGAAGGTCATTTGAAAGTTAGTTAAACATTGTTGAAATGGGAATGACGTTACTTCTGAAAGTAGAAACTAGAGATGTAGGTATAGTAAGTAATTTATCTTAAAACTTGCACAGTAAAAGAATTGAAAATGGTTTTAGGTACAGTATTTACAAATAAATTTATATAAAATATGCAAGAACTTGAATAAGTTTTTTCAACACCGTACCATCATCAAATTTAAGGTAAGAGCGTAGCCAACGCGTGCTCATACATTCTCGTGTAATATAACACCAAACGTAGATGTAGATTGAACTACATATTTCCGAAGCTGTGTATTCCAAATTACATAGTTGAAAACAATATAAGGATATCCCATTTAGATAATTACGTGAAAGATCTAAAATGCATGCTGAGAGCTTTCAAAGCTGAAGCGCGAATCGTAATTGAAAAAATTGAACTAAGCAAAGTTTACATCCATATAAACATAAAAGTTCTTCGAATATACATATTAGTAACCATACATTTATCAAAGCTACAAAAAAACACCAGATACCATGTAAAAGACCGTAGAATATAGTGGACACAGATTACAGAAATGTGTCAAGATTATGTCGACAGCTTTATCATTATGCCATCAAACGCCTCTACTATTAAAAAAGCGATTTCTGCACGTCAATGTACCGCTTATGACATCCTTATTCACTCTACGCTCTTCTGATACCAGTCGGCCTTTCCTGACAGTAAATTGTCTAGATTTATATGGATTTTTTGACGTCTGACCTGATGAACTCATTATTGATCTCGAAACACAACTGACACCAGGATTTTATTTTGGCGATGCTAACCATAGTGCCACATTTTCATCGATCAAGGCATCTTTCCACATCTTCCTTGATGTAGCTATCATTTCGACACTGTGTAGATTCCACGGTGCCTCATCTGAGCTTCTTGAACTCTTCCGTGGTTGGAGCAGAATTTCCTATCAGTTATATGGCAGCAAAGTTGTCGCCTAAAGAGTCGATTTATTATAGAAATTGGAAAATGAAGGCAAGGTTGAAAATTGCTGACTGCTGTCGATTTTGAGCAGGAAGATGGCTACAAGTTGGGGGTGAACGAGCAAGTAGTGCCATGTGGAGGTGATGAAGCCATCAGAAAATTAGAATAAAGGGAATTCAAGTAAAATTAAGAGTATTGTAGGGTCATATTGTTGAATTCCCCAAACAGGCTTATCAGTTTAAAAAAACGAAGTGTCTATCCGCCCGATATCGTCAAACTAAGCATGCATGTATTGAGCGAGTGTGACGGAAAAACAACCGAGGGGTAATTGAGAATGGGATAAGTAGTGAGCAGAGAGAAGACTGACAGGGAAATTGGTGTAAATTTAAACTATATAAATATTTTAAATTTATTTGCCAAGATGAATCACTTGGTAGGATCTGAAATGAACCGTCATTAAAAGAAGAACCAAAAATCATGTAGGATCGTATGGCAAATAGCTGTAGATTTCGACGCACGTCAAAAGATGTTGTGTTAAATAATGTGAAAAGATAAATATTTGTAAGTTTAAAAAATATAATTTATTGAGTAGGTCTTGCAAAATATAATAATATAAAATCAAATTATAACAGTTATTTTTTGTGTCTAGGCCTTTCGGACGTCCTTTTTGTATGGAAGGAATGGGCCTAGACACTTCCTGCACACTTTTTGTACTGTGAACAGTAAAAGTGGACAGCTCGTCAGCTTCTGCAACTTGTGGCCGCGTGTATATATGTTCAACGCATACAGAAATATTAGGAGTTTTTCCATTGCGAAAAATCTCCGTAAGTTCTTTAATTTTTCCAATTCGCATATGGAACTCGTCGCCAGTGCATGTGTTCACAATATTGAAAAGGTCGTGCATGGTACTTTCCAATAGTTTAATTTCTTGATTCGTCGATAGCACATCTGTTGTTTGAGATTTGCTCCACCTACTTGCAAATAAAGTTTCACTATATAGTGGCAGGCGGAAGTGCTTTCGAACTGCAGAAATATGCCTGCACGGCAAGTGCGAAGACTTCCATAAACTACATTCGCAAAATGCTGGATAAACAGTCGCTGCGACTTCGTATGCGTATTATCCTTAATTATGCATTTTTGCAGTGCTTCATTAAATATGCATAATGTATGGAACAAGCATATATATTGCCGAGCGTTTGGGAAAGTATCTTGTAGAACACTTCGTGCCGTGGAATCTTTGTCCGTCATAAAAAAATTAATATACATGGCGGTTTCAAAATTTTCTTTTTTGAACGTGTTAAGAAACCACGACACAGTGTTTTTGTCTTCAGATACAAGAAGTCCTACACCAACCACTAAATCCTTGCCATTTCCATCCTCAATGAGCAATATCATTGCTGCCATGGCGTTTTTTAGGAGTTTGTACGTGCCATCTAAAAAATACAATTTTAGGCCACGCTTTCAAATCTGCTCTCAATTGTGGCATTGAGAAATATATGCCCTTAAATTGGGCATGGCTGTCATGTGAGATGACGGCCTGTGCGCCTGGAAGTTTTTTTTTTAAAAAACTGATTAATGTAAAAATGGACATAAACATATAATTTGCAACGTATTAGCGCTGATACAGTGAAAATTTGAGACTGCGAAAGTTAAGGGGCTGGAGAGCAAATTTGATTTTTCCACGAATTCAGAAATTGCAACAAAATTGGGTAGCATGCCGGAAAGAGGTAATATGGTGAAAGGTGGTAAAAAGAATCGTACAAAAAATTATCAAATGTGCAATTATTTACCAGATTTATTTTTCAGCAACTCCACAACAACGTCCAAGCGTTCATCACCCTGTTCTTTTAGTGTGGCTTTCAGATTGTGCAAATCTTTAGCGACACCTGCTTGCCGAATTCTTGGGAAATTTTGTTTTGAAGCAGTTTCATGTTCGGCTCTAGTTGAAGTTGTTCCAGAACGGATTGCTTTTCGGCTGGGGTCAGTTGCCTTACCTCCGGGATTAATTCATAAAATGCCTGGAAGCATGCACAAGTTAGATAATTGCTAAAATCAAAATATAAACGCGTAGGGGGTAAACTTGATGCCGCTTGTGTACAAAGCCTCATACACAACAACGTAAAACTGTTGAAATAATTGTTTTAAGCTTTCAATATGATTACAAATAAAGCCAAGATAACAAACAAAACAATTAAGTCGAAATATATAAAACACATACACATACTATTAACAACATAGTATTGTTATTAGTTAAGTATTAATACGCATTTAGTATATTTGTAGTTTAATATGTGTTTATTTCTTACGTCGGATTTAGGATGACCTTCGTGCTCGAGATTAACATCAACAATTTCCAAAAATTTACAATCCTTTGAAAAGACAAATTTTATAGTTGCTGGCCACCCAACTTTGAAAGAGCTGTAAATAAGTAAATAAATGCTAATGTATTGTGTCTTAAATGGAAACAGTAAACCAAAAAATAAATAGTGTTTACCTTTTTTGCCGCAAACTCATCGATTCGGTGCTGGCCGAACTAACAGCTGTACTTCCGCATCTTATAAAGAACTTGATCGGCAATACGCTGTTTCCCACGCGTGGGTTGTATTTGTTTGCATCCCTGACAGTAAGGCTAGTTTTAGTATCTAACTGATAAATATTCAACGCATTTGAGAAATGGAGAAAGCTCTCAAAATTTTGCCCAACGTAGGGAAATAAATTGTTTGATTTACAATGAGCCATGCGATGAATTTAATAGTATGTGGCTGAATGAAATGATATAAAAATACCAAATTATAAATAAAGTATCATAAGTTAGTAATAGGTTAAATAGAAAATTTCTATCGCTTTATAGAATATATTTAATGAAATTTTAAAAATTGTTTAATAATTATTTTGATTAAATCATTCTCCCGCAAGTGTTTATTTTAAACTATGGATAACAATAAGCAATGTAAATGTAATGTAATTGGTAAACATGTGTCTTGGGTGTAACTTATTTCATTTTTATGATTATTTCCGAATCAACCTTCCAAGTATGCAATGCAAGAGAAAACTTCAAAAATATAAAAAACTGTGAACCATATATACTGAAAAAAGGCGAACGGGAAAACTATTAACAAATAAAATAAAAAGCACATGTTTCATGTAATTTAATTGTCCTTCTTAGTTACAACAATATAGTGTGCAAAACCAATTGATGTTAAATTCAGATAATTCTCTAGCTTTCACTCTAGTCAAAGAGCTGCAGTTATTGTGAAACCAGTTAAGGAAAGCGCCACAACGAATGCAGTCATTAGTCACACAATTTTGTTTTTGTTTCTTTTTGATGACTGCATTTAACTTCGTATAGGCTGATCTCTTCATAAATTAAATCAATTTACAACAGTACAGTCAGAATACATAAATTAATGTTATTAGGAATCATAAAAAAATTCAATTCGCACCTTTACAAACAATTTACTATATTGTATACGAAGTTAAAGGCGGCCATCAAAAAGAAAAACCACCTATAATTTATCAAATTTCACCAACAATCGGTTAGAATCCCTCAATGGGGAACTGAAACAGGTCATACCAAAGAATTCGTCCTTGAAAGCAATGGTGATGTGCTTTTTTGAGTGGTATGCCTCCCACCAGCAAGAACGACAAATAAACTTTTCAAGGCAAGCATTGAAGCAGCGAGTCACCGAATATGACATGGAAAGTGATGAAACGAAATATATCACCACGCTCACAAAATACGCTAGCGATATTGTTTTGCAAGAGTTGCACGCTTGCGATACATTAATTGCAGTTATACTGGATGAAGCACTGCAAAAATGCATAATTAAGGATAATACGCATACGAAGTCGCAGCGACTGTTTATCCAGCATTTTGCGAATGTAGTTTATGGAAGTCTTCGCACTTGCCGTGCAGGCATATTTCTGCAGTTCGAAAGCACTTCCGCCTGCCACTATATAGTGAAACTTTATTTTCAAGTAGGTGGAGCAAATCTCAAATGCTCCATACGATTCCTTCAGCAAGATCTACTCTTCTATTACAGGAGATACTTACAACAGATGTGCTATCGACGAATCAAGAAATTAAACTATTGGAAAGTACCATGCACGACCTTTTCAATATTGTGAACACATGCACTGGCGACGAGTTCCGTATGCGAATTGGAAAAATTAAAGAACTTACGGAGATTTTTCGCAATGGAAAAACTCCTAATATTTCTGTATGCGTTGAACATATATACACGCGGCCACAAGTTGCAGAAGCTGACGAACTGTCCACTTTTACTGTTCACAGTACAAAGAGTGTGCAGGAAGTGTCTAGGTCCATTCCTCCCATACAAAAAGGACGTCCGAAAGGCCTAGACACAAAAAATAACTGTTATAATTTGATTTTATATTATTATATTTTGCAAGACCTACTCAATAAATTATATTTTTTAAACTTACAAATATTTATCTTTTCACATTATTTAACACAACATCTTTTGACGTGCGTCGGAGTCTACAGCTATTTGCTATACGATCCTACATGATTTTTGGTTCTTCTTTTAATGACGCTCCATTTCAGATCCTACCAAGTGATTTATCTTGGCAAAGAAATTGACACCAATTTCCCGTATATCAAAAGTACAATTGTCTCCATCTGTCACTTATCAACTGTCATTCCTCTCTTCTTACTACTTTTTCCACTCTCAATTACCCCTTGGTTGTTTTTACGTCACACTCGCTCAACACATACACAAACACTCTTCCAATTTTGAACCTTAGTTTGACGATATCGGGCGGATAGCAACAGCCTTAAAGAAACGAAATCGCTTGAACAAACCACACTGAAAGCGAGGATTTTTCAAAAAGAAAGCTATGGCTAGCTTGCCTTAGAATGATGATACGGTGTATCATTGCTGATACACCGTGTAGACAAACGTTCGTGAATGAAAATATATATACGAGCACCACACTTCACACAAGTTATTAGGTATTATAGTAAGTTATAAGTATTAATGAAATATAATTTATAATGTTAAATAAATATGAAATGATTAGAAAATGGACATTCGCTGAGAATATTGAGTTGCATGAATAATTCTTAGGTAAGTTAGGATAGATAACTCACAGATAACAAAGAAGGGAGACACCAAAAAACATGCTCGGTGATAAAGTTTGTATACAGATCGACGCCATTGGCTGCGCAACAGGCCTAGATGACAAGAAAAATTCTATCTCTCAGCCACAGAGTGGCCTACGTAGAATCTTCGTGGAAATGTTGGCTAAATTAGCAACAAATTACCCGAAATCGTCGATAATATGCTGTACAAATGTATATTGAATGTGTAAAATAACATTCGATTGACGAAAACCTTCTGTTAAATAATGAAATAAAGTAAGAATTCACTTTGCGCTCATATTAGTATATTATGCCAATAATTCAGTAAACCAGAAAAACGATCTTGGCAGATAACGCGATCTTGTTATCTCAAAACTGTCACTTTCATAATGTTTACTTACTTTTAAAAACAAAAGTGGGCTAGATGAAATTGAAAGATCCCGGATTATAAGCCAACAGATTGTGCTTCAAAGCCATTATTTTTACGGAAACAGAAAGAGACATATTTGTAGATTAGATTTATTTCGATTATACTCAAATATTTTTTTCCTCTCGTGTCAGGTGGAACAAGTTGCAATTGCACCGTCAAGGAACGATGGGAAAGTGGTTGGCATATATGAGTAGCATAATTTTGCAAATAAAGAAAGTGCAAATGTTAGAAATAAAATTTTGCGAATGAATTGCAACACCCCTTATTATGATTTACTACCCTGAGAGTATAATTCCATCGCAGGCGTTTCAAATATTCCATTACATTTTCGTGGGAAGTAAAACAAATCCTATATTCGATCTATTTGTATGCTGAAATTTTTTCTGTTAGTGTATAATAGTTGAATGAAAATATATCACCACGTTAAAGTCCGCATAAGTGACATGTTTGCCAAAACAAAAGTTCCCAACGTTTGACTGTATTTTTCATTTCTGTCACGTTAGGAACATGTTTTGGAAATTACAACCAATTTTTTTAAAAACTGCAAGCACACACTTGACATCGACACTCACCAACTTTGGAAACGCTCCACTGTACAGATTGAAGTTAATGCCCTTTTCTCTTTAAAGCGTCGAAATTTATGTACGAGTATATGTTGTTGATAAAATCTTCAACAGATCTTCAGGCACAGTTGGAAACGAATATCGACTGTAAATGATTCGTTGACAAAGTCTTGAGGATTTGTCGCGATTTATTCGCTAAACCCAATGAAAGGTTACAATCTCAATATCAAAAGTGTACGGACAACTTCAACAAAGATATGAGATTTATTGATTTTATCAGATATACCTTATCAAGGAAGAAAAATGCAATTTATTTGGTTCAGAAACGACTGAAATTGATAAATGAAATTTATAATAATCCCGAATATGTTTCACTTTAAAATAATATAGTTCACACACTTTGTATGTAATTGGAGTCTATCTCACGTGCATCACATCAGTGACTCTTCTGATGATTCCTGCATATCTCAGTTGTTCTGTTGAATGGCTGTGAATTTAAAAAAATTGTTAACGGTAGATAGCCAAAATACAAAATACACAAATCATTTTTGAACGCAAACTTTGATTCCATTATGTTTACCCGCAGTGGAAGACGACTGAAGTGAACTGCAATTCAGTGAAATGCAAGGTGGATGGCCTCCACGCGATGCATTGTGCATAACGCCACATGATATACAAAGGCACGGCCCTCGCACGTTATTTTGACTACTCTCAGGTCTTAATGACCATTTTTGATACTTTGGGCAGACAGCTGTGGTATTCTTTTACTTTATGCAAGAGTGAAATCTTGCGGAAATAGCTTCCAAGCTTATGTCCCACCTGCCTCTTTCCCGGTAAAGCACTGGCAAGCATCGCAGTACGTTCGAACTCATCGCCGCTAACTGGAATTTGTAGATTCAATTTAGTCTATACTCCTTACTATGACCTGGCTCTGAGCAAATATCCTCATAAGGGAGTGTACCAGCCCTTGCATGGCCTCCCTGAATTTTCAAAGACAATCATAGGGTTCTTGCGGAACTAAACGCCACGCAGAGATAGCGACTAGGTGAAATCTGCGACGAAGTAAAACTTGAAGCAGTTTCCAGGGAAAATATACCATGTCGCCCAAAATTCAGCGCAAACACTAAGCCATCTTCATCGCTGGACATTTTTGAGGTCATCCAACTGAGCAATACGCTCTTATTATCCTCATCGGACAATCGCTAGTTCCACTGGAAACCAGTAACGGGGTGATTAACTATGGCTTTGTGGCAATCATTCTGAGGACTTATTGAAAAGGCCACACCGCAAAGTAGAAAGGCCAGTGTAAAGAATTAGAGAATGAGAGGGGACTAATGAAGTTCCAGCAAGTCTGACCGTGGTGATCTTTTTGAGTCGTATCTTCTCACTGATGGCGGAATTAGCATTGCAACGAGTGATTTTGTGCAATCCATTGACATAGTCGAGGAGAAGAGAATGTCCTTATTTGACGAGAAGTTTGATCTCATGATGATAAGTCAGAAGATTCATCCAGATCAACCTTCACCGTTCTTAGACGGCTTCGGCTGCGCTGCTCCTCCGCTTTGGTCAGAAAGATGAGGCTAGTACTGTCCCAAGTAGTCCCAAGTCGATGCACGCGTGAAAGCAATCTTAAAGTAAAGTATGAGGTTGAGCCTCAGAATGTTTTGTTGTTTAACTTGAAGTTCTTAAGACTATTCTTGTCGCACATGTAAATTGGGCAATTTAGATGGCTGAATCTCTCGAAAATGAGATTCGGGAATTGGTCAAGGTAGCCGTACCAACGACATTATGCGCCGAACTGAGCTGGCCTGCCAGCAGCCATTGCCGTCTAGCCAAGTAGAGGCCAAACCCAATTCGTTTACACGACCAACGAGTTCGTTGCCTTGTACCAGGACTCAACGTCCATTGAGACCAACGAGACGTGAGTCATCCGGTTTAATGCACTGCATTGTCACTGAAAATTCTAAACTTCTGATACGAGAGAAACAATGGTCACTCCGTTATCTCACGGATGGATAGGTCAACATCAGAAGAAGTAGTTTATGCTTATCTGATTTCTTGCTTCCACCTTAAATGCATATCAGTCCTCGCAAGCAGGGAGAACTGGGGTAAGGATTGAGGTAGGTAGGTCAAAATATCGATCAAAATCTAAACAGATCAATCCAAAATGAATGAATGTTGGCTGTGGGGTATTATCTATTTAGATATTAGATTTAGAGGCTAAAATCGCTAACCACTGAAGCGTTTTTCAAGTCAATGGGCAATGGGTGTAAATTCCTAAAAAAAAATTTACATTGTATCTCATAGCCATGCTGCTATTCAATCACTATCCTATGTGTTCATTTCATCCAGAACAGTCACACAATTAAACGACATGACCTGTGGACAAAGTTACATTACCGAAAGTTGTGGTGAAAACCCGCAGAATAACTAAGTAGACTTGGCTGGAAATGAGCAACTCTTCCAACTTAGCTGCAGTTGCAGACCAGAAATGAAGAAAAACAGTTCAGCATTTCTTATGCGAACGCTCGGCGTTTTATGAAAGTAGCTTGAAGACTTTGGGTTTTCCCGTCCTGGATAGGTTAATGGCAATAGTTAACATATATGTCAGCAGTATAGCTGAGAATCCAAATAATTCTTAGCACCCCAAAGTTAAGTATTTAATGCCGTGCTAATAGGCATACCGTGGCCCCAGTAAACCTTCTCTGATAAGAGATCTGACACAACATGCAACCAACCAAGACTGTAGTTTCATGTCACTGAAGGAATATGACTTCAATTCGAAATACTAGCACGTTGACAGTCACAGTACAGGTATAAAATGGTATACTTTTTAAAAATGTAATGCAGGCATTTCTTTTTCATGAAACCGAATTTACTCTACATAAATAGAAATAAACAGCGAGGAATTGTTTCATTTTCAAAGGAATTTGACAAATTTTTCGATAATAACAGGGTTGATGTGATTTTGTCTATTTCGAATTGAAATTAAGTCTGTGACCAACTGTGTATAAACTTTATATCATTTGCATTGATGAAATGGCCATAAAGTCTCAATTCATTTACCATGTGGACGTTGACCAAATTTCTTTTATTCATTGATTCTATTATCGTATTAGTATCAATCATTTTCATATATTTCGTAAAATCTTGATAATCACCATTACTCATGAGTCCAAACAAACATTTATAAGCATTATCAATTTTATTAGACCTCTTTTATTTCAGTTTAACATTGAACTATTGTTCGAAGGTTTGATCGTTGTTTTTCTTGTAGCTTGGGGTAAGTTTATTCTCAAAGACATGTTTTTTGCTGTTTGATGATCAAACTGGAATAATTTATGTACTCTTTTTATGGTTTTTATACTTCCAAATGTGTTTTGTCCTGGGTATATTGTGTCAATGTTTATAACGCTGTTTAGTATTGTTTTAAATCTATTTTATGGTATATTTTCATTAGTCTAACGACGTCTTTTGCATGAGGATGATTCCAGATTCAGTACTTCGTTTCTTGATTGCTATTTTGAACTCTATCCTACGTTAAATAGCCAACGGGATATAAATATTTAAATATGAATGACATTGATCTGCAATTTAATACGAAGCTTATTAGTCTTTCTGTTATTTTGACTATCATATTTTCTCTAATATTCGAAATATTTTGTTGCTGAAAATTCAATTTTTGATTTATTGATACATATTTCGCAAGAATAGAAGCGAAAATTTCTCAATCAAAACTATTTTTTAATGGCGACATATTTTAACCCTTTCTTTCCCATTGTAGCCATATGGCAACCGAAGTAAAGTCTGAGTACTTCGTCCCTTATCTTTCAAACAACACATTTTGGTCGTAGGCAGCCTCTGTCGCGAGGTAGAATTAGCGATTCTTAGTAGAGACTTCAGAGTAATTATTTGTAGGCATTTTTGATAATTTGGGACAGAAAGGGTTAACACTTTCTGTGGGGTTTTTTGTTTATCTAGTGATTTTTTTTGGAATATTCAAGAGTATGGAATGAGTATGAGACTATTTGGTTGTTGTGGCGAATCGTAATATTGTATTACTTCATCACGATTGTTTATTGTTGCAAAGCTTTAATATCATTAATTTACATGAATCGGTATGAGACTAAAATATATCTATTTTACTTGTCCAACGACTAAATAAGTTATAATCAATTTTTTTTCGACATATTGGGTAAAAAAAGTTTTCGTGCAATAAACTTTTGGTAAATTTAATTGAATTTTACTCCATTCCGAAATGAAGTTAAAGTAGGAATTAAAATTTGACCATTTAGCAACGAGTTTTCATGTAATTTTTGATTGTCACTTCGTGTTAAACCATATGTTCTAATAAGTTCTTTGTCTGATTGTCCTGGAAGAATTTGATGAGTTTTAATTGTTTGTTCAATAATATTGGATGGGGTCACTTATTTCGAAGAAGTCAATATGTTTTTATTTGTTATTTTACGACTTTACGGTGCCTGAGTTGTTCGTTATGTCGCTCATGTTCAAAGTATTTTATGTTTGCTTCCTTATGTGCTATATTTTGAGCAAGTAAACGTTTATTTTAATGGAATTTTATCCATTTTTGATAAGAGACGCGTTGATATATACATATATATTCAATTTGCTTTTATTACATTGATGTATTTCATTGAGTTAAAGAATGGATTGTGTTATTATGATATCCAGTTGCTTTAATAAGTTTTTAGTCGATACTTAGTTCTGATTCGGTTAACGTTAATATTTTTATTAGTTCAAGTAATGATCTATTACAACTTTTCAGTTTTGGGTTTCCTGTATGAGCTTTCGGTGAAGCGAAATGAGACTTGATATGTACTTTAATGATTAACAGGTTAACCTGGAACTGCACTTCTTTTTCTGAGAGGTGAATGACTATAATGGTATAGAGATCTAAGGATTCCTTTGTGACGAAATGTTTAGAAGATTTATCTTTTGCGCTGAATTGTTTTTTGCGAATCAATATATAAAAATCTGCATTACTTGATTAATATCACTGGGTTTTTAGAGATTATAAATTCTCGTTTATTGGTTTTTTGTCATATTTCGCTCGGTTGCAAATTTTACAATTGTATAAGAATCTATTTATGGATATCATTAATCCATTGGTAAAGTATTTGTTTTTTACTTCCAGATAATTTTTGAGTTTTCCTCGATGATTACCACTGAGCGTGCACCTCTTTTATTTTTTCAAAACATTGATCTTCACATAACATATCGAAAGTACAATCACTACATTTGATGAAACAAAAATTATTATTGTTAGAATAAAGGCAATGTTTAAATGAGCTTCATTCCATTTTAAATGATTTAATTCGCAAAATACACCTACTATCCCCTTTGCTGGTATGTACCTCGTTAATATTTCGGACACAATGTTTATAACAGTTTCATCGATGCAAATTTTCAATTTTTATGTTTAGTATTTCGATGTCCTTTTGTTTATTTTTGACAATTATAATTTGTGTTTCAAAAATATTTACAATACCTTCTCCAATAGGAATAAGATCATTTTCACCATTCTTTTTCGAATATTGTTGCATTTTCACTTTCGTTTTCGTATTCTATATTGGTTTGTGTTTATATGATTACTGTCTGCATCTATTCGACTTTAAAAAGTCTGCAATTTTATTATCCTTACCTTTAACATATTCTTCACTGAAATCGTATTCATTCAATTGTATTTTCTATCGGTGACGTTTAACCATTGGTTCCTTTAAATGATTAAGCCTAATTAGAGGTCTCTTCCACATAAGAAAAGTCTCAAATTTTTGTTGCTCAGACTATTGATAAAAGTTCTTTTTTAATATTGAGTAATTTCTCTCGTTTTAGTTAAGAGTTTGACTCGCAAATGAGATAGGATATCCATTTTGGGATAAAACCGCACTTGATGTTTTTGAAGATTCGTCAGGTATAAGAGCGAATTTCTGTTTGAAATCAGTATAGTGAAACGTTATCTTCAATATATATATATTCGTTGACATTTTGACTTTCCTAGGCGCTTCTTGTATTTGACAATCTGACAATGGCAGAGAACTTTTGAATAAATTTAAAGACAGCCTAGTGAACACAAAGCCGAACTTCGAAATGGTTCATGGCTAACTGCAATGTAGTCATGGTTGGTTGGTTGTAGTGACAACCCTCTTTATCAAAAAGGTGGCTCACTTAGGCCAAGATAGACCCATTGTGATACCACAAAAGGATGAGGGCGGCACTAGAACCTGTGAGATGACGAGAACCATTTCGATTCTCGTATGAAGCCGGCTATGCAGCCGATATTTAAATCAGCTACTTCCGTGAGGCTGTCCAGGAAGGTTGAGCCTAAGGTTTTCATGCGTTTCGTGGACAGTGCTGGGCATTTGCATAGAAAATGTAGCATTGTCTCTTCCTCTTCTTCTGATCTGCAACACCGACAGAAATCGTTGAAGGGAACGCCCAACCTTTCTGAGTGTCTGCCAATCAGACAGTGCCCCGTCAGTATGGACACGAAAGAACTCAAGGTTTGACGACTCGTGGTTAGAAGCTACTTGGTGCGTCTGGGACTCAGTGTGCGCCAAGTTAGCCTGGTTGTCCTGCAGGTTTCCTCCAACAACCAGGCTATATTTGCAGCTTTGATGTAATGCTGCTTAAATCCTAGCTTTATAGAAGCTAGAGGTTGACCGAGTTGAGGTGTTAGTGTGTACTCCTAGAGCACAGTGCCAGCTCTCGCTAAGGCATCCACTTCGCAATTTCCCGGTATATCACTATGTCCCGGTACCCAGTGTAGAGTCACTTCAGAGTGAAGAGACCTCATGTTCAGCTCTGTACGGCATTCCATCACAATCATGGATGAGGTTTACACGTTGGATAGTGCTTCGATAACAGCTCGACTGCCAGAGAAAATATTCAGGTTTCCTACGGAAATTTTCTGATTTCTCAGCCAGTCTACTGCCTTGTATATTGCAATGACATCTGCCTGAAAAACACTGCAGTGGTCTGGAAGCTGGAACGATAGTTTCAGGCCTAGCTGTTCTGAGAAAACGCCACAGCCAACTTTTCCGTCCATTTTGGAGTCATCAGTGTAGATATCGACCATTTCCTGCATCCCACCTCTATTGCCCTGTCATCCCTGCTTAGGATGACTGACCTGAAACTATGATGAAAGCAGGAAATCGGGGGCGCAAGGTCTACTTCCCCTGGCGTTGGTCCATCCCTCCGAAGTATGGTGGAGTGGCCAACATTTCCCTCTTGCCAGAGATGTAGTGGTTTTAATCTAATCGCAGAGCACTTGGCCTGCTTTCTTGTAAGGGGCTCCGTCGGGATCCAATTCAATAGCATAAACAGTGCCTTGGTCGGAGTAGTGCGTAAGGCCCCGGTGATTGCAATAGCTGCAATCCTTCTGACCCTGTTTAGCAGGATGTAGTCATAGTCAAGGTAGTGTCGAGAAAGCCAACCAAAACATAAATAATATGATTACCAACTGGATGCAATATCACATAATTTTAAAAAGGAGTGAAGACTTCTAGTTTATTCAACTTATCAAAACAATGTTTGGTTTCCCCCGAAACATGGCTTACCTACTTTAAAACTACCTCCTGAGGTTTTGGTAAATTTAGTTACAAATAAGGATCTTAAATTTATGAAATTTAGACACGACAATGACAACAGCAACAAGAAAACGAAATTGAAAGTAACGGGAATGGAAATCCGAATGAAATTGAAACAAGTCAAAAAAATTCAAGTAGTAAAAATTGCCTTATAGATGATGGTGGACAAGTCTACTGAGGACATAAAGAAGCAGAAAAGTGAAAATTTTCACTGTATAGAAGAGCAAGTTGAATGGATGGAACGACCTCAGATCAGATTCATCCGCCAGTAGAAAAGGAATCATCAGTTCGAATTCCTGTCTCAGATGTTGACCGCGAAAGAGAAGATGCCCGATCTATCCTTGGCGTGTTACTGAAGGTTGCCGCTGATGGGTTTTATGGAATTGGAACAAGAAATGGAACTCGGAAGTTGGTTTTCTCAAGGTAATTTTTCTAAGCTAAAATAAATAATATCTTCTCTCTCCTTACCACTAGTATTAAATTGTTCAGAGTACGAAGTTAATATTTTTCAAATCCCAATTCACTAAATAACTCACATACAGTATCGAAGAATATGAAGTTCATATGAATAAAACAATAGCTTTGAATACTGTTTCAACTTGGCTATCACTTGGAAGTGGACAAGGATTTTTCAAATGCTCTTGTAACACTAAATGCAAATCCAATAAGTACGTGTGTAGGAAGAAAGATGTGCTCTGCAACTCAAAGTGTCACAAATGTTTACCTTGCTGCAATAAATGATAAACATTGTATGGATACTAAATACTAATGCTTCTTTTACCACTTTGAACAATTGGTTCAAGCTCTGGATTAGTTTTTTTTTGACACCGCAAGTGCTCTATTTGATTTTGATTTTTTTGATTGAATCACTTTTCCTTTCACCGAAATTGCGATATTTTCCCCGAAAATTTGAAGATGAATTTAGACAGCTGATCTTTTTGGGCTACAATTCAATGTGTGAACAATTTTTCTATTTATACTATGAGCTGTGTTGCGGGCTCTTTGAGCCTGGGGAATATCTTGGAAAACCCTACAGCTTTACATGTATTTCGGTACTCCGTAAACCATTTTTAAGGAACACTCAAGGCGGCAGACAATATGTCAATAAGATAAGCCTAACTTTCTCAAGTCTAAAATTTTCTATCTAACTAGAGCAGTGTAGTTTTTAGTTTTTAAATTAAATTTAAATTTTAAAAAAATTTCTAAATTTCGAAAATGAGGTTCAAACCAAAACACAAAGAATATAAAGCATCAAAACTCTGAGCTATCAAGAAAGACATGAAACAAAACATGCATAAATTACCCCTCCATCAGAAAGAGCGCTCTGGCTTTCGTTTCCAAGCCCACGCGAGTTACGTCCAGCTGACCCCACTAGCCTTGATTCAGCTGACCTCAACGACGAAACCACCATCAGCACATCCGCCACACGCATTGATCTTGCCGATTGAGCCTTAATATGTGCATTTAGTCAGCACTTTTACAAATTAATAAAAGTTAGTGAAATTGATATTGAGACCAGTTGTAAATTTAACGAGCACGAATAAACACGCTTATTCAACTAAATATAGACATATATTTTTTTTAAATCTGCTCTTTGAGTAACGCCGTAACTAGCGCAGTCAGGACGGGCGTTTAGATTTTTCGCGAAAAGATTAATATCGGCGGTTTATCGGAAATCTATTTTCGCGAAAAAGTATTGTGCGAAGGAACATCGTACATTAGAAAAGTCGACCTACCTCTATATCGCACTCGTCGTGAAAAACCTCGAAGGTTTATCGGGAGTATATTTTATTTGGAGTGCCATTGAAAACGAAAAGTGTGGAGCAGTATACAGGAAAAATTCATATCGAAACGAAAATTCTCATTTCGAGTATTTGCATGTAAGTTGAATATCTCCTGCTTTTACACTTCCTTTTCCAAGGCTCAAAAAAAATATAAATTTTTTTTTGTCCTAAAGTTAATGCCATTTAGTTAGTTGATTTATTAAAATTAAAATGTAGATAACTATAAGAGGAAATATCAAAAAGTGGAAAAAGAAATATCGGAAGTGAATTAGATTATGCTAGGAAAATATTTTTGAATCAGTGAATCAATAAGAAATTAAAATAGCTACAAACGGTAATAACAATCAAGTAGTTACTACTACTGATAATTGTAACTCGTTATGTGTGCCCGATCTACCCAAATTTGATGGGAACCAGAAATCACTTCTTGAATTCATCAACAATGTTGAAGAAATACGTTCGCTAATCTCGTGTACTGAAGGAACAGCATATGGTAACCTCTTGTTACGTGTTATCCGGAATAAAATCGACGGACCGGCAAAAGAAATACTAAATATGTATGGAACCCCGCTCGGTTGAGATCAAATTAAACATAACTTTATTTTGCATGATGCCGATAAATGCAACGAAACTTCACTTATCAAAGACCTTCATGGTCTGCGACAGGGAAGCAAACCCGTTTAACGCTTCTACAGCAAAATTATTGAAATTTCGGCAGCAATGACAAATTATATTCAGATCCACGAACACGACACAAATGTAGTAAAAGCAAAACGCGACTTATACAGTGAAATGTGCCTAAACACCTTCTCTATGCTTTGAAAGAACCACTCGGTGCCTTTATAAGAGCAATGAAACCCGACATTTTAGCTTTAGCATTTGTTTGATGCATCAAAGAGCAGAACATATCATACTCCAAATATGATAATTTTGCAAACAGACCACTGTACAACCCTAGATCAAACAACTTTCCCATGTATGGCATACAGATTTTTCTCAGGCCAGTGCACAAATCTCTTCATATGCACCACGGTACAGTGCGTTTGGTCCAACTATTCCCCAAACTAGTGCCCAAAACACTGCATATTTACCACAATACAGTACACAAAACTCGACGGCCAAACAGCCATTTACTCCATCCAACGATAACAAGCCAACCTTTCCGAACTCATTTGCATTGAATACACGAGCCCTTCAACCACCTTATCAAAACCCTGCTCAGGCTACAAAGACCAATAACCCTATAAGAACAAATAATTGGCAACTACTCAAACCTGAACCAATGGAAATAGGCTCCGCAAATACACGGTTTTCAAGATCTCAGAATTCAGGACAAACCCAGGACACCTTCCGACCAATGGGATTCCCAAAACCAGCTTCAAAAGAACTATTCAATGTAACCTCTTCAGAGGAATCATATTCAAACGAATTCTCTAATTTACAAGATTTAGACCGATACTTTAAACACGAGGGAATAAGACAAAAACAGGACTCTGCGGTAGAGCACGAATATTCTAATCCTGTAACAGAACATGAATATCCTAATCAATCCTAACAAAGCTTATGCTATGAAATCGATGATGTAAATTTTTCGCAAATAGCCACAATAAACCCAACGATTACCTAGACGTTAACAAACATGGATCGGTACTCCCATATATAAGCATTTCATCACCATTTGGACACCCATTAAAAATTTTAATTGATACGGATGCTTCAGCTTCTTTCAAAAGCTCCGAATATGTAAATCCAAAGGATATGACACAAATCTGTCCAATCACCATCAAAACGATCCTCAACCAACAAAAACTGAACAAGCGAATCAGTTTACCCAATTTTCTTGAATTTAATCAACCTGACGAAAGCAGCTTTCCCGTTTTCAAATTTCATCAATATTTCGACGGTCTTTTAGGACTAGATATTTTTTCTTACCTCGAAGCTAAAGTTGATCTAGAAAACAAAATACTGATAACCAAAAATTCAATCAATCAGTCATAACGAGATCCTGGTCAAGCTTCGTAGATGTTTATACTTTTCGACGGTTGATTTAGGAAGTGGGTTCAACCAGATCGAAATGGATCCTCAGGATGTAGGAAAAACTGCGATCACAATAAAAGTTGGACCCTATGAATTCATAACGCATGCCATTTGGCTTTTAAAAATACAGCTTCTACGTTCCAAAGTATAATGGACAACGTGCTAAAAGACGTTTAGGAAGAAATATGCCATATCTACCTCGACGATATCATTGTGTCTCAACTTCCCTTCAGGAACACGTGAGGAAAGTATTTAACAAACTGAGGACGGCAAATTTTAAAGTCCAGTTGGACAAATCTGGATTCTGAAAAGAAGAAGTCAGCTTTCTGGGCCACATTATTACAAACGAAGGCGTAAGACCGAACCCCGAAAATGTCAGAGCTATCCAAGAATACCCTATTCCAGGAACAAGAACAGACATGACAGCATCTTTAGGACTTCTCTGCTATTATCGAAAATTCATAAAAGATTTCGCTCGTTTATCTAAACCTCTAACCGAATTTCTGAAGAAGGATAGACAACCAACCGAAACGAAACATACGTTAAAAAATTCGAGCTTTGCAAACAATTACTTACTAACGCACCTATACAACAATACCCAGACTTCACCAGACCATTTGTACTGACCACCGACGCGAGTAATTTTGCAATTGGTGCTGACCTATCACAAGGCCCAATTGGTGCAGATAAACCACTTTTCTATGCAAGCATATTTCACGTCTGAAAAAACTTCTTGCAGAAATATTTCCGCCCTTACCTCTTTGGACGCCAATTCCAAATTGTGACTGATCACAAACCCCTGTTATGGCTTATGAGTTTAAAAGACCCTAATTCCAAACTCATACGTTGGAGACTTAAATTGGAAGAATTTATTATCAAGTAGTTCATAAAAAAGGGAAGCTAAACTCTAATGCAGACGCTCTCAGTCGTAAGAAACTAACAAATAACTTTTCAAAGGAAGAAGCTAACGTACATAGCGTGGAAAATGAAGCCAGCCAAGATATAAGATCAACCTGTGCAACGACACATTCAGCTGTTGAAAACCTAAACAATCATATATACATCTCCGAACGCCCTTTAAACGAATTTAATCTCCAATTTGTTCGCGAAGTTTCCAATAGACCCCCCTCAACGTCTGTTAAATTCCTCCTCAAAAATAAACAACGTCGCACTTTCATAGCAAATTCCTTTAGCGAAGAAAGCATAACAGAGCTATTCAAACGGTATTTAGATCCAAACCGAACCACAGCCATATACATAGACGACGAAACATTAAAAACAATTCAAACAGTCTTTTCTAAATTCTTCTCTTGAAGTACGATCTTCAAATTCATTCGTTGTACAATCCTATTAGAAGTGAAAGAAAACGACCAGCAGGATCAAATAATCAATGACTATCATATCAAAACCAATCACCAAGGAATTAACGAGACAACGGCTCACCTTAAGAGAACATATCACTTCCTCCACATGAAAATGAAGATCACTAAACATTGAACAACTGGGAAAAGTGCCAAATTTTAAGGTATGATCGGAATCCTCCTAAGATCTAATTTGAAAAAACTCAAACACCTTTCAAACCCTTAGGCATTGTGCACATCGATGTTTATTCAATAAACCATAGAAACATACTTACAATAATTGGCAAATTTTCAAAATTCATGGCTGCATAAACACTACCTGCTCAAAATAGCTTGACAATAATAAAAGCAATCAAACACTTCATTAGCCTACACGGTGCCCCAAAATTTTTAGCCGCTGATCAGAGTGTAGAATTCGCCGCCAATTTCTTTAAAGATATCTGTTCTCAATATAAAGTTCAATTACATCTTATCTCAGTCGCTCAAAGAACGAGTAATGCCTTCGTGGAAAGATCGCAATCAATCCTCACAGAAATTTATCGCATTATTTACGACAAAGTAACGGATAAAGATCATGACGTGATCGTTAATGAGGCCATTATAACACATAAAACAATGCTATTCATTCTGCTAATAACCACACCCCTCACGATCTTTTTACTGGCCGAACATACAAATTCCTCGAAAACCTGGAATTCAATAATGAGCACGAATTCCTACGAAAATTCAATACATATCGGGAAAAATTTACCCTAGCATAAAATAAAAACTTCAACAAGCCGTTGAGAAAAACATGAATAAGCTAAACCAAAATAGAGAGACACCTACTCAATTTGAAAATAAAGAAATCATTTTCAGGAAAGAAAACAGAAGAAATAAACTCACACCTAAATTTAGCAAGCAAAAATCAAAGGAAAATAATAAAATAACTATTACCACCTTCAAAAATAAAAAAATACACAAGTCCAAAATAAAAAAGAAACGGAAATTTCAGGTTAACAGCAACACTGCGGCAGAGGCTGGAAATACACGATTTACAGAGCAACACGAGACTTCTGCCACTGCAACTGGAAACTGCGAGACTGATAGACGGACATGAAAACTTCATACATATCATACAACTAGAAACATACGAACAAACTATAGACGCCATTTGACAATCACTATACGGACTTAGTAAAATACACGAACTAGGCAACACATTAACAACAACAAGGCTCAAACTGACTGAACTGCAATTAAAACTGAAAACACTATCACCTAATACCAGAACTAAACGTGGCCTAATAAAGGACTAGGGACAGCCATAAAGTTCCGCACCGAATCATGCTATACACCTAAACGAACAAACTAAAAAAGTGATTTCTCAACGAGTGGAATTACAGAACTTAAATAACCACCAAACCTTTCTTAACAACAAAATGGTGCAAAGATTGAAAACATCACTGTTCACAGAAACTTTCAACAAAGAAAAATATGGTATTTCGATATATCTGGAAGAAACGAAGAAGTCAAAGTTACTTCTGAATGTGTTAGTAACCTAATACAAAATACTCCAACTGATTGTGAGTCCACTGGAGCAGACTAGAAAGCCGAAACCCTTCAACCAGAGGGAAACTACATACTCCTCATCAAAAGTCCGGAGATACCAGTCATTTCATCTTGCCCATTCGCTCCAAAAAATGTGTCAGGCACCATAATCACTCACTTTGGAAACTGCATCGTGTAATTAAACAAAATTATTTACGAAGGAAAACCGGCAAAATTCCGGGACGACATGACTTCTCATATAACAACCTTCCATAACGTAAATTTCACAAGCGAAAACAATTACCGGCTCAAACCAATAGAAGAATACAATTTCGAAACTACGGCCAATATTGAGTTCCTGAGAAGATGCACCAACGAGAAATATACGGTTACCATGGCGCTATCGGCTATTCAAGGATTCGTAATCATCATAGGCGCAATAAACATCATATGCAAGTTCAGGATCCACACGTTAGGTGTTAGATCTTCCGCTTAAGCAACAGAAACTACGGGAGTGCAGTTTCTGTTCCCAACGCTTCACTCCAAGGGGGGAGAAGTTACGTTCAGCTGACGCCAATAGCCATAAATCAACCTCAACGACCAAACCACCATCAGCACATCCGCGACTAGCTGACCATTTTCTATAAGTTAACCATGTACGTGTAAATGCCAAAATCAGCTGACCCAACACCAGTGTGCGTAAAATCAACGAATGCGGCGAGTACCCGATGCGAATAGGCGACTGATCAAATTTAGGGCTGCCCGATCAATAGAAACAACGAATCTACGTGGCATCGTGATTTTAAATAGCAATAAATTCTATCGAAAAATTTTGCATATTGGAAAACATAAATATGATGTTTTAGCAGAACAACTAAACTGTGAATTCATAAATTTCACATGTTATTTACTTTTTCAAAGTTCTGTCGACGGTAATTCCTTTAAAAGTTGAATACCTTCCTTTCTTCAATAACACTCACTGAATTGCAAATTTTCGATTTATGGCGCGCTTCACCCATCACTCAGAACTGATAATCGGAAGCGAACGCAAAAACCATACAAACATAACGTTCCCGCATGGTTTTTCACAATAATTTCACTCAATGATTGATACCCACACACGTCCACTGGCAAGGTTTTCTTATCAATTCTGTGTTGCAGTTCCAAGCAAATGCAATGCCATCTTCGTTGCTCTATATTTCCTTATAAATAGAACACCGAAGAAGGAACTTTATTTCCTTTTCGTAGAGCATCATCCACTTGTTCGCACAATTCCAAGTTACGTCTATACAACACTTTTCCGATGATTACACGTATATATATATATATATATATATATATATATATATATATATATATATATAGTAGAGCGTCGGTTATCCGAACTAATAAGGGCACATGAGTGTTCGGAAAATCGGTTTTTTCGGATAACCGAACTGTATTAATTCAGCCATACTTATTTATCGACAGAAGAATTCATATATATAAATAATGACAATAATGAATTCAACAAAAAAATGCCGTCTTGTATTAACACATGTGCTAAGTACAATTAACGCTTAAAAAATCTTCAATTCTCGTCTGCCGAAGCAAGCCTACCCGTTTACAAGCGGCTATAAAACGTATTTTTTAAGGACGGATATTTGATACTGATCGCTCTCAGTTTGTGTTTCAAACCAACGCAAAGCAGTATGTAAACAAGTAAGCGCTTTGGAAGCATCAATTATGTTTTCATCTTCATTATCTAAACTTGCAGTTGATGAGCTGCTAGCGCTGGCGTCCGTTTTATTAGTCATGAGGTATAAAATTTCGCTATCCGGCATAATTTGGTACCCGGGATCATCATCGTCGAAATCCACCCACCTTTGAACGTCTTCTTCATCACATTTGTCACAATTGAGTTTTTTATCATATCTTTTATTTCAGAGATGTCTTCCTACTTTTCATTTACACATTCACTTTCAAGATTTTCCATTAAACAGAAAACTTTATTCCACGCTTTCTTCAAGTTCTTCTCTTTTACACTGTCCCATGCTGCTCCGATCATGTAGGACGCGTCTTTCAAATGAATTTTTTTATGATTTCTTATCAAGCTTTCTTTTTCCTCTTCTTCTTCTTCCAAAAGTAACTTGCGTAATAATTCTTTTCTATAATACCGTTTGAAAGTCTGAATAACACCTTGACCCATGGGCTGTAATAATGAAGTCACATTAGGTGGAAGAAACATGACTTTTATAAACTCGTATTTTTCATTTAAGATGTCACATGATGGATGAGCTGCAGCGTTATCAAGAAGCAATAACGTTTTCTCTCTTTTACCATTTTTAAATTGATGGGCTTTTACAGAGGGAATAAAAGTTTTTGTAAACCATTCCATAAAAATCGTGCTATTCATCCAAACACTTTTTTGCGAAATGTAAACGATAGGCATCGCAGACATATTGACGTGTTTGAAACAACGTGGTTTCTTGCTTTTACCAATGACAAGCATGGACAGTCGGTGGCTGCCAGTAGCATTAGCACAAGCTAAGGCAGTGATACGGTCCTTGCTTATTTTAAGACCAGGTGCTGCTAGATCACGACGTGAAGCAAGAGTTTTTCGTGGCATAGCTTTCCAATTGAGCCCAGTTTCGTCTGCATTGTAAACGTTTTCGAGAGCGTAATTATCTTCCTTTAGTATGTCTCTTAGTTTGATTTTGAATGAATCTGCTGCTAATGAATCAGCACACAGTTTTTCTCCTTGTATTTAAAGCTCACGAATGCCATGTCTTGGCTTAAATCGTTTTAACCAACCTGTGCTTGCTTGAAAGTTTGACGGCCCTCCGAGTTTTTCGTTGAATTGAACTGCTTTTTCACACAGAATCGGACCAGAAATAGCTTCTCCCTGGGATCTTTTTTGAGTAAACCACTTATATACAGCATCATCTAGATCCATGTTTGAGGCAAATTTCATTGTTTTACGACTTGTGGATCCGTCAGTAGAATCAAGCTGGGATATAAAGATACTTATGCTCGTCTTTTGTTTTTTTTATTTCCGTAATGGTAGACTTGCCAACTTTGTATTCATTGGTTAACTTGGTTGCAGATTCACCTTTCTCTAACCGTTTATTAATATCGTATTTGTCTTTCATAGAAAGGACAACACGTTTACGTTTACGAATTTCCAATCGAGAGTTTACATTCACGCGGCAAAATTGAGTTAATTGACTAGCGGCGGCTACTTGGAAAAGACGCACGACTACAACTGGAAAGTCGTGACAAGTGTGCGAGTGCGGGGTGCGGGAGGGGATGGGCGGGGTAGTAGTTGGGATAAGCGGTCGTTCGGTTGATCGACGTTCGGATAATCGACGCTCTACTGTGTATATATATATATATATATATATATAAATATATATATATACGAGGGGTGATCAAAAAGTAATGATAAACGGTTACTTCCAGTCCGCATAAAAATCCAACAAAATTTTTTTTCGCTTGCTTAAACACTCACTAGGTCAGCATGAAAAAATCATATAAATAGCCTACGATTCACGGGAGGGACATTCAGTTGAATACGAACCGGCGAAGAGATAACATTAAAATGGAGAAAAACGAAATTAGAGCAGTCATTAAGTACCTCCGTTTGAAAAAAATGTCTACCAAAGACATACACAGCGACTTAGAGGATACATTGGGGAACTCTGCTCCTCCGTATTCCACAGTTGCACGCTGGACCAAGGAGTTTAAGCTGGGAAGGACATCCACTGAAGATGAACACCGCGAAGGACGCCCATCTACGTCCCACACTGAAGACAACGTGAAAAAGGTCGAAGATGTTGTGTTGGCAGATCGAAGAGTGACCGTCAGACATGTAGCTGAGGTCACGGGGATCTCATACGGTAGCGTTCGAGCAATCCTTGTAGACGAATTGCAGATGAAAAAGGTCTCTGCGCGTTGGGTACCGCGAATGTTAACCGACGAGCACAAGAAAAAACGAGTCGATAGTTCAAGGGTGAATCTCCAAAAGTTCCAAGCAGATCGGAAAAAATTTCTGTCACGTTTCGTGACCATGGACGAGACCTGGATCCACCATTTTGATCCTGAAACCAAACAACAATCGATGACTTGGAAGCGAGCCTCCTCACCAACACTGAAGAAGTTCAAAGTGTCAAGTTCGGCGGGAAAGGTTATGGCGTCCGTTTTTTGGGACGCCGGAGGAATAATTATGGTGGAATATGTGGGAAAGGGAGCCACTATTTCGGGCTTTTACTACGCGGACCAAATACGAAGATTGCGGGAAGTCATTAAGGCAAAAAGACGTGGCAAACTGCAAGCTGGAGTGCTGTTTCACCAAGACAACGCTCCAGCTCACAAAGCCGCAGTTGCGATGGCTGCCATTCAAGAAACGGGATTCGAACTGCTGGAACACCCTCCCTATTCGCCAGATCTAGCTCCCAGTGACTTCTATCTCTTTCCTCGTCTCAAGCAACACCTCCGAGGCAAGAAATTTGAAGACAATAGTAAAGTGACGGCCGCTGTAGAGAGGGTCAAGACCAAAAAAAATGTTCTCAGGGAATACTTTCCTCCACTGTCAACCAGAAATCAGCTTCTATTAACAGCTAACAATTTAGTTTTATTAAATGCATTTTAAAAATAAATTCAAAATGTCTCACTACAGTAATGAAGAATATGCAGATATTATGTACGTATATGGAGAGTGTCGGGGAAGTTCACCAGCGGCGCAATCGTTGTATCAACATAGATATCCCCATCGACGGGTTCCTACAAGGAGAGTGTTTCAACAACTCTACACAAGGATTCGGGAAACTGGCAGCTTAAGGACGAGCCGAGTAAACGCAAATCCTGCGCCTGCAATCGCTGTACGGACCGATGAAGAAATAATACATCGAGTGGAAACTAACCCATCAACCAGTATTCGACGCTTGGCGTTACAGTTTAACGTGTCTACATGGAAAGTTTGGAGTATTTTAAAAGCATCCCGTTTACATCCCTACCATCACACACCAGTGCAGGAGCTGCTACCCATCGATTTGCCCAAAAGGATGGAATTCTGCAATTGGCTCCTTGAGAGACAATTAGACAACGAACATTTTTTAAATAACATTCTCTGGACGGATGAGGCGTTATTTACTAGGGACGGTGCCACGAACTTTCACAACTTGCATACGTGGGCTGAGAGCAATCCACACACGAGAAGAACTTCATCATTTCAGCATAGATTCAGCGTAAATTTATGGGCAGGAGTGATTGGTAACGCTTTAATTGGACCTATTCGGCTCCCGCCTACCATAAATAGTACCAATTACTTATATTTTTTAACACATGATCTGCAGGACTCATTGAACGATATTCCCCTGCAACGATTGGCTTCCATGTTTTACCAACACGATGGTGCTCCAGCTCACTACGGCCGACCAGTCAGAGAGTGGTTGAATTCCAATTATACCAATCGCTGGATCGGTAGAAATGGACCAATACACTGGCCTGCGAGATCTCCTGATCTAACTATTATGGATTTTTTTGTATGGGGACAGATGAAGGACCTTGTCTACGCAACGGAAGTATCAACACTAGAAGACCTAAATACCAGGATCGATGCAGCTGCAACAGAAGTGAGGCAGCAGCTGAGAAGTATGAATACGAAAAAATGCTTGCAAAACGAGCTTTAGCGTCTATTCAAAATGAAGGTGGCCATTTTGAACATTTAATGTAGCTCCTAATTTTTGAAATAAAGCATAAAAACCATTATTAAATTGTTTCAGTTCAAGCAAAGAGTGTAGATCGACAACGAGGGCCACTTTATGGCATATTTAGTTTTTAAGCGATATGTATTTTCGCTTAATACTTGGGAAATGATAAAACCTAAATCATAAATATGTTTGCAACTTGTGTAGCCAAGAAGATTGCCTACAAAATAAATAAAATTAAAATGGCATATACTAATGAGGTTTTCTGAGAAAAACGACACTGAACACAGAATTTTCAGGGAAGAAGTTCCAAAATTTTGTGCTTTGAAGTAAATATCCTAAAATTGGGTACAGTTACAATTTAGGATGTCACATTAAATAAAAGGTAATTTGGTTCCATAAAAAATGAGTTATAAAACGTTGAGTTGTGATAATTAGTTTTTGAGATATAACGATTTAAGTGAGTCAGGGTACAGGTCCGAAACGCTATTCTTGACCACCCTGTAACTCCGCAGATTTTGAAATCCGGACCATCATGTAGAACGATTTTTTGTTCAAAATATATCAAGGAACACCTCCTTACAAAAGTGCTCACCGAGTACCAAACACCCTGTATAGTCGGAATAGTTTTTTAATCACTGACGAATTAGCAAGAACTGGACCTAAAAGTTCAATTTTAGAATTTTATAATAATATTTTTAAAAAGTTATGTGTGCTTAATATGAGAACGGAACTGGAGGTCAATAGAAATTCGCTCGAGTTCGCACAAAAAATTGAATCCAACAAAAAAATAGCATTTGATGTCTTCAAACATAAACTATTTGAACCATCTAAAACGTTTATTGCATGTAGAAATTCTTCTTACTTAGAAATGACTCTTAACATTCTTCATTGGAACCTCATACAAATAGATTTTTTAATAGAAACAATCTATTCGAACTAAATAGCAGATATCGTTGTCAACCTGCAAGATTTTATCCTCGAAACAACTATCCGAATGTAGATAACCAAAATTATAATTTTCGGAATAATAGTGATCTATTTCGTCAGTCAAACCAATTTCGTATTAATCAAAGTTTTAATCACCCATATCCTCGCAATAATACTAATACAACTAATGATATCATCGCATGTTTCAACCTCACAATCATTTTTCAAATAACATTGACAATCATTTTCTAAATCGAAATAAAAATAAGACGTTTCGATAGACCAACCCCTATGAATATCGATCCTTCTACACAAATAGCATCTACAAACTACGCCCATATTAATCATGTCCGAAATTTTCGCATTCTTGCCTCGAAAACTCAGTCCACGGAGCAAGACTCCCTTATATCAGAATAAACTCGCTCTCTAAATTATAGCATCAAGAAAATATAGCACGGACACTCCGAGCAGTCAATGTAGACTTGAGACAAAACATGCATAAATTACACCTCCTATCAGAGAGACCGCTCTGACTTTCGTTTCCAAGCTCGCGCGTGGAAGAGTAGGTTAAAATTCGTATTCAAATTTGCCCAGACCCTGTTGTGCATATGTAGAGAGACGAGCCGGCCATTTTATTTCAATTAACCGTGTACTAAAATCAGCTGACTTAACGCAAGTGTGCGTGAAATCAACAAATGCGGCGAGTAACCGATGCGAATACGCGACTGATCGAAGTATTTAGGGCTGCCCAATCAATAGGAACAATGAAACTACGCAGCATCGTGATTTTAAATAGCAAACAATTTTATTGAAAAATTTTGTATATAAATATTGAAGAACATAATAATGGTGTTCTAGCAGAACAATCAAATCGAGAATTTGTCAATTTTACACTTTATTATGTTATTTATGTTATTTGTAATTTATTTCACTCACTGAATTGTAATTTCGGTCTCTGGCGCGCTTTATCCATCACTCAGAACTAATAATCGGAAACGGACGCGAAACCATACAAACATAACGTTATCGCGGAGTCTTTCCCTATAATTTCACCTAATTATTGATATCTACGCACGTTCATTGGTAAGAAGTTATTAGCGATTCTGTGTTGCAGTTCAAAGGAAATGCAATCCCTTCTTCGTTGCTCTATATTCCTAAATAAACAAAACCCCGAAAAATGAATTTTATTTCCATTTCGTAGAGATCCGCCCCTTTTTCACACTGTTTCATATCCATAAAACACTTTGTCGATTATTACACGTTTCTTAGTGCAACACCGATGATCACATATTTCAAACTCATTGTTTTCCCACACTTAAGACTATTGATTGTTGAGATTTTCAGTGAAAAAATCTAAAAAATTCATTATACGCGATATTACGATCGCGAATTGTCGAATACACTACGACATTTCTCGCTGGCAGTTCCCATTCAACGAATATACGAAACTAGCTTTTATGAACAGCTCTGTCTTTCGGTTGTATAACAGATATGTGGCAAATTGGCTGGAGTGTCCGTGCTATGTATTCTTGATGCTATTCTCTAAACCTTTAAGATTTATTTTGGATACTGGAGCAAGTATGAGCATCATACAACCAGGAGTTTGTGCTCACCATCTAAGAGTACCAACACAAAAATTTGTTATCTCCACCTTTAGCTCTAACATCGAATGTGAATACGTAGTGGGAATAAAACTTTTTGCCGAATTTGGCGGTATTTCTAAATTTCAATTTGTCGAAACTCCTTTCCATAACTTTGTCAAACGGCCTCATTGATCATAATATCCTTTTTGGAATATAACTTCAAAATATACCTAGAAAACAGAAAATTATTACTGAACAATATTTCAATTCCAATACACTTTAACAAAGAAGAATATGAAAATACAGCTCGACTTAATTAGTCTTCTATAAATCCAATGAATTCAATTCGTTTAGATCATTTAAACCCAGAAGAAGAAAATAAACTGCTTGAACTTTTAAAGAAACACAAAAATGCCTTCTATCAAAAGGGAACGGATCTCTCTTTTACAAATTCCATTAAACACGAAATTAAAACTTCGAATAATAGTCCTATATACGCAAAAAACTACCGATATCTCAAATTCACAAAACAGGAAGTTGAGAAACAAATAAATCAAATGCTTCAACAGGGAATCATTCGACCCAGTTCTACACCATATTCATCTCCACTATGGGTCGTTCCCAAAAAAGTAGATGCACCTGCAGAACAACAATGGAGAATCGTTATCGATTACCGAAAACTTAATGAAGTTAGCATCGCCGACAAATTCCCTATTCCAAAAATTGACGACATACTCGACAAACTTGGCCGAGCAATGTATTTCACTACAATTGATTTTGCTAAAGGCTTCCACCAGGTCGAAATTTTAGGGTCAAACATCTCAATAACAGCTTTTTCGACCAACAACGGACATTTCGAGTTCACAAGAATGCCTTTTGGACTCAAAAATGCACCAGCATTGTTCAAAAGACTTATGAACTCCATTTTACAGCCTTATATCGGAAAAATTTGTTTCGTGTACCTCGACGACGTTATTGTTTTCAGTACATCGCTTGAAGAAATTTAGTGTCGTTAGAGAAAATTCTTAACACATTACGCAAGCACAATTTAAAAATACTAGTGAACAAATCAGAATTTCTACAAAAAGAAACTGAATTCTTGGGTCATATTGTAACACCAAACGGTATCAAACCGAATCCGAAATTTTTTTTGGCAATTCAATAGTTTAAAACTCCTAGATCAGTAACACAAATTAAACAATTTCTCAGACTCGTCGGTTTTTACAGAAAATGCATACAAGATTTTTCCAAAACAAAAGAATACCAAAATTAACCCTCAAGACAAGGATTACATCGAATCTTTCGAAACACTTAAATTGCTTATAATGAATGATCCAATTCTAATTTATCCTAATTTTGATGAAAAATTCGTTTTAACCAAAGACGCTTCAAACTATGCCATCGGGGTGGTTCTGTCTCAAAACGGACACCCTGTTTGTTTCGCTAGTCGTACTCTCAATTCACATGAGATTAATTGAAAAGGAACTACTGGCAATAGTTTTGGCAACTCAATATTTTCGTCCGTACATTTAGAGAAGAAAGTTCACGATAAGAACTGATCACAAACCTCTCGCTCAGGTCGCAAGTCCTATGTAACTTAATCCAAAACTCATGCGGTGGAAATTTAAGCTAGAAAAATACAATTATGAGGTGAAAAATATAAAGGGTGAAGATAATGTGGTAGCAGACGCACTTTCCCGGCCTGAAGTATACAAAAACGCAAAAAAATGCAGTTCGAGCCACAGTGCATAGTGCCGAAGAGGATAACTCACTTCACATTCAAATTTCCCAAAAACCATTAAGTAGTAGTAAGGACCATGCTTTCCCATCTTTCTATACAGGTGTGCATAAAGACCAGCAATAGGGAATACGCCCTCTATATAAATAGATGGGAAAGCGTGGTCAATTCAAGCAAAGAATTTTGGGTTAGATCTTGCATGCGAATTTATATGCTTACATGCTTGTCTCACTTGAGGGTCCGACATTTGGCTTGAAAGTGTGATTCTCCTGGTATCAGAATGCATGGCAGCGAGATCTTCTGATGATGTTGCACTTGGCGGAATTTCGGATGAATTTAACTCGCGAAATACGTCTTACTAGTCGGTCCTGTGTGGTTGGGTATCGATGCATAGGTAAACAGTGGCATTTGCACGATCGTCTCCGAGCTCGGAAACTGAACCTGCGTGCATCCCGCTTATTCATGGAAATGTTGATTATGATTTGGGTCGTGCATTTCCAAGGTGTCTTTGGATCGTCGTGAGCTATCTGCAATGGTGGGACGAGGCAGAAACATGATCTGACTTGTGGTGTTAGAGTGGGTAAGCGAACTTTGTTTACCTGGCTAGCATGTGGTGACTTTGATTGTTTTCAATGATTGATTGCGCGGTAATTTGAATATGTACGCTTACAGCGTATACTTGCCGCTGCTTGTGCACATGTAATATGATGGACACTTGATCAAGCGTCAAGATAATAGAAATTGAGATCAGAAAGATAATAATCAGATAGAGGCAATGCAATTGGTTTTAATATATCAGATTGTTGATGATGCAAGTGAGATGATGGTCGAGTATCGATGGCTATAATGGAGTTTTGATCAATCGTGCGAATTAGTTCAAAAGGGAATATAAAATGAGGCCATCAAGATCAAGTCGCGGGATCCCGTTGGCAATAATTTGATGTACACTCAGAGTCATAAGTCTACAAGCAACCAATAAAAAAATGTTTTTTTAGAATTTTTTCCCAAAAGTTAACAAATTAGCAAACTCAGTTTTTATTTTCCTGATAAAATATTCAATGCACAGTGTCGACACCAAATTTCTTTCCACGTGTTCGCAAAACAGCCGAGATAACAGTACTTTTGTTCTTCAGCGTAACATAATAAACGATCAAAAGTCTACAAGCAGTCATTATTGTTGCGATCTTGCGAGCGTGCAGAAGGTAATTTGCTTAAGATTTTGATTGCATTTTATTGATATATCAATTGATCAGATAGCGAGAATAAAGTCGTTTGTTTTTTTTTTGTAAAAAAAGGTACAATTTTTATATGGAGTCTAAAAGGTAAAAATTAGTGTCGGCGAGAGGGAAATCATCATTAAGCTCTGGAAGGAAGGAAAGACAAACCGAGAAATTGGACAATTGGTTGGAAGATCGCACTGTTCAGTCTATACCGTAATAAAAAAATTAAAACTACCGGAATTATCACGTCAAAACCTCGTTTTGATCGCACACCGAAGCTGACGTCCCGTGAAAACTGCTCAATATTGAGTACAGTGAAGAAGAATTCACGCTTAACTGTATTGCAAATTGCAAATGATGTTCAGGAAAGATTTGCCAAAAGTATTTCTGTCGTTACTGCACGCCGAATTTTGAGACGGTCTGGTTTTCATGCTAGAGTAGCACCAAAGAAACCGCTTATTTCTGTAATCAATCGAAAAAAGCGCATAGCTTTCGCAAAGAAATACTTAAATACGCCTCAAGAGTTCTGGAACAATGTGCTTTTCGCCGATGAATCGAAGTTCTGTATTTTTGGTATAAAGGGACGCAAATTAATATGGCGTAAGCAAGGAGAAGCATACAATAAGAGCAATCTTTACCCAACGGTAAAACATGGAGGTGGTGGAGTGGTGGTTTGGGGTTGCATGGCAGCCAATGGTACGGGCAACCTGGAGTTTATGAAGACAACGATAGATAAACATATATATTTAAATATTTTAAAACGTAATATGCAATCCAGTGCTGACAAATTGGGACTACAAACAATTTTTAACTTCCCAGTATATGGGAAGTTCTTGTAATCGGCTCGAAAATCGAAATTGAAATTTTCAACTTTTGTTTACGTTTTGAGGTCTATAGAGTATATATAAAGTGTTTTTAGAAAGAAGTATGTATGTGTGTGTGTGTGTGTGTACGTACGTACGTACGTGCGTTCGCGGGCAGTTTTTCTACGAGCATAAGTCTCGTAAACAAAGTTGTATCGACTTCGTTGAGGTGTCAATCAAAGCGTCTTTGCAATTTTAAGAGTTGGTTAGTTTTTGGAACACTTCGGTCGGAGGGGTTTGCTGTTTTCACCCCTTGAAGGTCAACCATGTTATGCGCTATATCTCACGAACCAAACATGCGATTTTCATGTTTAAGGTGTCAAACGACGGGTATTAACGTTTTTGTGATTCTGTCAAGTTTTTAAAAAAACTCTTGGAGCCGTTTTTTAATTTTTTAAAAAAAAGTGCAAAAAATTAGGGTTTTTTTCAAAAACACAAAATTTTTCAACTGATTTTCAAACCTAAGTAATCATATTTATATTATTTATATACTCCAAATAGTTTTTGTGAAAAAATCAGCAAATTTTTTTTTATGATTACAAAAAAAATTAAATAAAAAATAAAAAATCATTAAACGTTCAAGGTCATTTTCGTCATTCATTATATCTCGAGAACCAAATATAATCTTTCCATCATTAAGGTGTCAATCAACGCGTATCAACATCTTGATGATTTTTTTATATTTTAAAAAAATCGTCAAAGCGATTTTTTTGATTTATAAATTTTTTTTGGAAAAGTAGTGTTTTTTTCAAAAAAAAATCATTTTTAACCTGATTTGCACATCGTAATAGTGAATGTTTATAGAATTTATAAACTTTTATCAATTTTTGTAGAGAAACCAGCAAAAACTTTTCTCATGATTACAAAAAAAAATAAAAAAAAACATTCAGTCACCATGTAAAAAGGGTTCATTCAAATCATTATACCTTAAATCTCTTATTCTAAAGACATTGTTGTAAAGTCAATCAAAGTTTATTAATATTTTCAAAATTTGAGCAGATTTTTTATAGTCTTCACAGCACCATGTTTTAACTTTAATGAAAAAACTGCTTTGAAACCTGTCCCCCCTCCGATTGATCCGCGTGAATCATCAGTCAAACCAATGCACCGAAATTCTTACGTAATCAATTGACGCTCGCGTAGATGTTATGATTAATATTAAGTCATTCCAATAACTTTTATGAGAGGTACATTTTTATTATTTGAAATAGTATTATCTCCATAACTATTATTGTGTTTAATATTTTTAATATCTATGTAGATATTACTGGGAAGTTGACCGTGTGGACCTCATGGGTCGCACCTCACGGCTTGTTTATTTTCAACACGATAACGACCCCAAGCACACTCCGAAAATTGTGCGCACTTGGTTGCTGTACAAGGCCCTCATACAATTACACACGTCTCCACAATCACCAGGTTTAAGCCCCATTGCGCTATTGGAAAGAAAAATACGCAAACATACTATTTCAAGAAAACAACAGCTCAAAAACATAATATTAAAGGAGTGGGCGGAAATAACAGTCCAGGAGACCTGTAAACTTGTAACTTCGATGAAAAAGCGTTTATTGGAAGTTCTTAAGCGTCGCGTCCATCCGACTAGCAATTAAATTAAATGAACAATTTAATTTTAACATTCTAAAACTTCTTTATAATTGTTGCTTGTAGACTTTTGATTCTTTGTTTTGCTACCCAGAAGAACAAAAGTACCGTACCGTATAAAAATTGAATTAAATAAATTGATTGATATTTAAAATACATTCATACGAACCCTATTTTATTGGTTGCTTGTAGACTTATGACTCTGAGTGTATGTAGTAAGCTAATTGAAATTGTTGGTTTGGCTAGTATTTGATTGAGACACGTGATTTGCTGTGTTTTATTATTTTTCAGACAGTGGACGAAAATAAATGTGTGAATATATGTATTGATTCGCTTGATACCTGTGTGACTAAGCAGAATAAATGAAAGAGAAAACTAATTGATCACTGGTAACTGTACGACATGATGTTAGGTTGATAATGCGGGAAGCCGGTTTTTGTTTGCTAAAGCTAATGAATGAATGAAACAGATCAAGAGTGAAATTAATTTGAATTTTATTCCAAAAAATTTGTCAATATTACTGTTGTTTTTAAGGGTGTCGTAATTTGTTAGAGCGTGAAATTTTTATTGTAGTTTGAGGTAAATTGAAGATAAAAAAAACACTCCATAAAACAGTGAGTCATCAAAATGTGAAAATAGCTGCGCGGATTCTAGAGCGATATGATGATAGTGTAAATGTTTTTTTCAGCAGCTGATTTAGTGTGACTCATCGTATATACCGCATACATATTTTCCATTTGCATATGTGCAGTCGAAAGAATTGCGCAAGTGCTCGGCCTTCACGTCAGAGGGTGAGATAAATGCAGACATCACCAATGAACACAAGTAGCATTTGACATAATCCTGCACATTAGTGCTAGGTTTACTGCTTTCCTTGCATCGACAGCTAGATTGACGTGGGTTTTCATGCGATCATATTCACGTCTTAAAACCAACATGGTAACTAGTACGTGGTCCAGTTCATACAATGTTTTTAAAAGGGATGCAGGAATTATGACTAGCAGAAACACCAAGTCATTTAACAAATGCTTGTTTTCCCCTTGTCTTCAAGATTTTTTCAACTAGATAGATGTCGGGGCATTTAACGCGCAACAGTTCCTGTTTATAAAACCCCCACTTTATGATGTTTCCTTGATAATCTTCGAGGATGTAAGTGCGAGGTTGTGTTACCCTCACTTCCGTTATCGTAAATATCTCTGTAGACCAGTTCTGGGGTAGCCTTTTTCAAACACATGCTTGTGTTTACTTATTCGTACATAATCGTCCATTTTATACCTAGGTTTGGATATTGCTTTCAACTTCCTGTATGCTTTTGATAGTAGATGTACTTCATTCTTCGAACTTCCATCCACAGGTCGCATGTTTATAGTGCGATGTTTTGTGATATTGTATTTACTAACCAGTTTACTTAGAATACTGACCCACTGGTAGCTCTCCTTCATACTAAATGTTTTCCACATAATATTTTTGAAATTCCTATTGAACCTTTCTACAATGGAAGCTTTTAGAGGGCTATAAGTGGAGAAGTGATGAATCTCATATTTTCTCATCAAACGTTGAAATATTTTGTTAAAAAATTCTTTGCCGTCGTCAGTTTGCAAATTTCTAGGAATACGATTTCGACTAAGAATCATTTCCTTTCTTTTTGAAACCGCAGAATCACCTTTGTCTTTTATGGGGAATTCCCATGCTTACTTGGAAAACGCATCTATTACCGTTAGAAGGAAACGGTATCCTCGATTTTCTCAAGAATAAGTACTTGTATCTACCAAGTCTGCCTGCCACAAATCATCTAGTCCTCTTATAGTCACACGACGACGGGTAAAGTCCTTGCGAGCTCCTTTATGAAGCTCATTAACTACCTGTCTTCTACTAATCTGGCTAACGTTATAAATAACAGAACCGCTATCTAGCTTGCTACATATAAAAAGTAATAGCAAAGATGATGAAATAAACACATCCGTTCACAATGATGGTTGCTGGACCATCAGGATGTGGAAAAACAACTTTTATTGAAAACCTTAATGTCCTAAACCTTAATGTCCTCAACCTTATATGTCAATAATACAGCATCAAATATAAAAGGTAATTTGGTGTAACGCTGAACGGCATGCTGTACCAAAACAGTTTCCTGTTAAAAACATAGAGTGTTCCGATACTGATTGTGCTGGACGACATGATGTTAAATGCATTTTCAAGACAAGTCTGTGAACTGTTTACAAAAAAAACACCATCATAGTAACCTCTCCGTTACTCTTGTGACTCAAAATGTATTTCATCAAGGAAATTTTTTTCGTCCCATATCACTCAACTATAAATACCTGGTTTGCTTGAAGAACCCCCGAGACAAGAGCCAATTTCACCATCTGGCTAAACAGGTATACCCTGAAAACAGCTTGGAGCTAATGAGAATATATAAGCAAATAACGCAGCAGCCGCACAGCTATTTTTTAATTGACTTTACGCAAGATATGAATTATTATTATTATTATTATTTATTCATCATCAAGTTCGACAATTCAGTACTGTACAATCCATCAAATAAGTTTAGAGAACAGGCATGATGCCTTTACAACTATATTAGCAAATAAAACTAGACATGGCTAATATATATACATTGATTCGTTTCAATATTTATGCTAAGGGAAAAATATAAATTCAAAACCTTATAGTACCTTACAACTAACTTAGCCTACACTTAAAACAAGCATTAACTATGCAGCAAAGCTATTATAGGGTTGTTGCTATTATAACATGTACTGAGAAATCTCAACTTCAGTTTACGTAGCTTTGTCGCAATTTTTTCAATATTGGAAAGCGTGTGAAGTCTTCGGGTGGGAAAGTAAAATGGTTTATTTAAAATGATCTTCAGGCATTTGTTTTGAATGATTTGCAGCTTATGTTTGTGCGTTTGAGCGCAATCAGACCACACCGGCGAGGCGTACAAAAGTATAGGCTGCATCACTGTTTTATACAGCAGCAGTTTATTGGTTAGTGACAGGCTAGATTTTCTATTGATGAAAGGGTAGAGGGAGCAGATGGATTTATTCATTTTTGAGCAAGTTTTGAGTGTATGTTCTTGAAAAGTCAGCTTCTTATCTAAATGAACACCAAGATATTTAATTGAATTTGACCATGCAACTGTTGTGTTTAGCAGTTGTATTGTTGAACTAGGTAAAAAACGTTTTGCTCGTTTTTTAGTGAAAAATATTGCTTGAGTTTTTTCTTCATTAATTTGGATTTTCCATTTGTGGTAGTAGCTGAGTAATTCTGCAAATTGAATTAGTAAAGTATTCACTATTTCGTCCGGATTATCTGCGGATGTATAGATGGCTGTATCGTCAGCATACATGGCAATATTGCAGTTATCAGTTGTAGGAGTGTCAGCTGTGTATATGTTGTAGAGAGTGGGACTGAGTATTGCTCCTTGGGGGACCCCAGCCGGGATAGACCGAGGAGTAGATAACGTAGAATGAATTTTCACTTGAAAGCTTCTCTCGGACAGGAAGGATAGAATTATTTTGACTAAGTAAATCGGGAAAGAAAAGGCACAAAGTTTGTGAATCAGTCCTTTGTGCCATACTGAATCGAAAGCTTTTTCAATATCTAAAGCTATCATACCGGTGGACTGCTTGTTTAGTTGAGCCAATTTGACATGTTTCACTACTCGGCTTAACTGATGATTGGTTGAAAATTTCGGTTGAAAACCAAACTGGAATTTAGGGATTATCTCATGGGTGTTCAGTTTTCTACGAATTCGGGTAAGGATAATTTGTTCGAAGATTTTACTTAAGCCAGGGAGTAAGCTAATAGGACGATAACTAGTGGGATTGCTATGACCTTTACCAGGTTTGCAGATGGGTATTATAATAGCATTCTTCCAGCGATAGGGGAAGTAGCCTGTTTTGAGGCAGCAAGATATGAATGAAGCATTACGATTTCGCACGGATATATTTAATAGAAAATTCTTAACGTATTATTGCTCGCCGCAAAGTTTGAAGGAGTGTAATGGTGTCACGAATGAAACGATTGAAGGACAACAAGCATATGCTATACGTTCTTAAAAAAGCTAGTCCGTGCTTAGGAAAGGCTATACTGAAAACCGGCGATCCTGAAATAATTAAACCTTTCCGCGAAATCACACACAATACAAAGAAGGGAAATCATACACCACTACCGTAAGTATTCACAGAACTGTGCAAATATAAAATGTGAATGCGTAAGCTTTCAGGGGCAAGAAAATCTGTTCCGCGACAGCGTAAAGTGTGAGAGCAGCAAAGAGGATTTTTGCCTGTATTGTTAGGAAATGTTCTTTCAGGTGTGATAGGGTCTTTGATTGAAAAATATGCAAAGAAATAGTAGTCTTAATAAAATACTTCTATTACCCCCGGAAGTATATGAACGTTCAAAGGAGTCAGTTGACACTTACACTGTCAGACACTGTTTGACAAAACCATGAGCAAGATACTGAAAAATAAGCACCAAAATGCTAAGCAAAATGGTATCAGTACCGGAATGTGCTAAAACAATTGCAAATAGATTTTTCCAAGGCGTTTACCTCGAAGAATAAAAAACCCGCATGTGTCATTGCCAACACGGATCGGGTAGACAATATTCTGCCCTAAAAAGGGACCCGTCGCGTATTTCAATTCATTCGCAAAATATCCCGACAACAAATACTTTAAAAAATTCCTTCGTATCAATGGAAAAGTTTTTGTGAATAATAAGCAGCGGTTACAAAGTGTCATCTCAACAACTTGTGGACAATATTGTTGCGTCTTCCTTGACTATCCCTCTAGTGTAAGGTGCTTGAAAAACTTTCTGAAACGGTTCTCTTCTACAAACTATGATACCAATGATGACAAAACACTTCATTTATACCGGAATATCTTCTTAAATGATTTTTCACAACATGGTGGAGTGTATTGCAGCCAGACCTGTAAACGAGAAACTGGTGGTATAAAAGTAGTGTGAGGAAGTCAAATATCCATCAGTTTTCTATCCCAGCTCTTTAGGTGAAAGTGGTACCCGTTGATACGATGCCTCGCAATAAGAAAACTCAAACCTGTAATACGATTGATTGAAGCTGCAAAAGAAGAAAAAGTTGAATGATTTACCGGAAATTGATAGTTTTAGTATTGATGATGCCATGGCGAGTTTCAAAAAGTCAAAACCACGAACGAAAGCAGCATCCAAATCTCAAGTTGCATGTGAAAATATGGTACTTTATTACACATTCCAGGCCAAAATAATCTTTCACAATCATGGACGATTCCCGCAACCTGTAAACTACAACCAATGGATATCACTCCACAAATATCTCGATGATTTGATGAAACCAGTAAGAGACGAGTATCCTGAAAACCAGCTTGGACTGCAGGAACGCTATCAGATACCTGTTGGTAATGGGATCATAACCCTGAAGCATCCTGAATTATTCAAACTATTAGAGATGATGGATTTTTTCAACATTGTTATGTATCACAACAATTTTAGCTCGGAAGATGTGAAGGAATATTACGACCAGTATTGTGCCAGATTCAGGGGGGAAATCTACTGAAGTTGAATAACGAACACTTTTTCATACCATCACGGGCATTGTATACACCTATAAATTATTCCAGACTTTTTATGAATTTCCGTTATTTTATGGTTGTAACATAACTTTTCATGTTTTAAAATAAATTAAAATATATAAAAATACCATATTTCATTTTATCTCAGTAATACATACCTTTCATTAGGTAATACATGTAAAGATTTATGAAATTTTAGGCTGCACATCTTGTTGGTGATGATAGTGCAACGTGAACTGAAATTTTTCAGATCCCTCAGTTTCGGTGACTCTAGCTGTACTTTATTAACATCTGGTAGATATCTCCTTATTATTTTCCTTGATACCACCTTTTACGTATATGGTAAACCCGTTGAATTCATCCAGAATTGCAGGAAGTTGATTATAATTAACATCACCATCACACCAACGTAATCCATTGATTTTTTTTCATTTCACATTCGTTTTGTTTGCAGGCTTTCAAACCTAGCTCCTGATACGGGTGAGGTGAAGCAAGGTAGTAAATCACTGGTTCGGTTGAATTGAAAGGTAATATTGCAAGTTCTTTCACAAAATATTGACCATTGTTTCCAGAGACACACTGAATGTCAAACACGAACTCGGGCATGTTTTCGATGCAAAAAGACGCAACAAAATAGATAGATTTTCGGAACAACAACAACAATGTTTATATACTATCCAATTCAATTATTTTCTATAGATTTATTATCAACCCTCGCAGCATCAGAAGGTATATTTACAATTTCAGCGTTTAATTGCATGATCTCATTTAAAAGAAAAGCTGTGTTTGATTGGTTTACATTTGATATCAGACCAAGTATGTACTTCCCATTTACCTCACGGAAAGATCTTAAGCTGGACTAGATTGGTTTTATATAAGGCAATCCCGGGAGAGATGTGGTAAAGCTGATTTTACCTCCCCTCTCTGAATTCAACACCACATCTTTGATAAAATTGTCATTTTTTTTCTTCTAAAACTAAGAGAGGATCCTCATTTTCTGTATCAAGGCCGTTTATACGAAATGTTATTTTTTCCCTTCTAAGCTAAATTTTCTAACAAAAACTTTGCGTGGCTAGATACCACTTCATAACCTTTACTTTACTACCACACTGAATTGGTACGGGATTGAGAAAAGTTTGACATGTTATACTATCGACTTGATCTACCACAGAACTCTCTCCACCATTCAATATATTTTTTTCATCCCCTTGACATAAATTATCATCTCTCTCGGGATTATTAAAAAAACTGAGGCATTCGTTCAATACCTTAACAGAATTACACTGCATTGAATATCTTGTAAAATTTTGCAGGAGACAATTTTTCTCCTCAAAAGTAAAGGTTGATTTTTTTTCCCTCACAATTCTAACTAAAATACTTAGTGTAGAGGAAAACAAGGAATATTCTATATTTAATGCACTATCTAGTGCTAAAAAAATTTACATCCATTTTTATGTTGAACGGTACTGCTCTTTATCCTAATACCCTCGTTCCCGAATCCGTTTTAGAGTAACTGGCGCTCTCGAGAAGGAACTTTGCAGCATCCAAATGGGACCTCATTTCAATTAGAAAAAATAATAAATATAATAATAATTATCATTTATACTAACGTCTTACTTTCTCTACATACCTTCAACCGAGGATCTATAGGTTATGGCTTTATATCACTCTGAATCTTATTTTTTCTCTACGCTGTTCATTAAAGATGTAAACTGACGATCACTATATCGTAACCATCCTGGTTATTAACATTCGATTATCAAGAATGCCAACTATACCAAACTAACATCTTGTAATTTTGCTTGAGTTTGTAAAGTCAAATCTGCAATTATGTGTACCACCTGACTCTTCCCGTAAATTAAAGATTTTGATGAAATGTTATGGTATGAATGGTATGACGTTTAGGAAATGGAGAAGTACAACCAAATCATGTAAAAATAAGAACATAAATAATACTATTACTAGTCTAAGTAGTAAATGTAATTCGACTATATTGACTGAGGTTGATATACAGACAAACAAAGACAGTTCTTCATCGGACCTCCACAAACCAAACCTACTACCCTACTCAACAATGACACATCCAAGACTCCTGTTCCTATTCATTACCCGAGTTCCTCTTTAAAACTGCCCTTAATTCAGACAAATCTTACTCCTTACAGTAACTTTGTCTGTGGTGATGTCCTGCTTCCAGTTACGGAGGGGTCAATAATCCTTCCTAACACTTCAACGTCTAGTAAGCTGGCCAATGCTGATCCAGGCTTCCTTGATCCACTCATTTCTCCTGTAGTCAAAGCAACTTTTAACTCCTGCGATGATTTTAAAGGAAAATATACCCTCTCAAGACTTCGGGATCACAGAATTTACGAAAATGTCCGTTTGTTCCTACCATACATGCATAATGCTTCAGACTCGGCTTGTTTTGAGGGTAAAACTAAAACTAGTCTGAAAGTTCTTATCCATCAAGAAGGCTTTCCAGTTGAATAGAAAGCGTAAAACCTGCTGTTCATAAAATATCATGAGCAAATGGGAGTTCTTATGTTAGGTCTACACACATTTCCGTGCTTCAAAAGTCGAAAACTGAGTTAAAAAAATACAATTCCTAGCAACTCATCCTCGCGAGTCAGCCTCAAGCTTTTCTACCATAATTGTGGTGGAATGAGAGGCAAAGTAAAAAAACTATTTCTTGACGCGAAATTTTGCCGGTTTAATATCCTAGCGTTCACTGAGACTTGGTTGAGTGATTCTTATAAAAACGAGGAAATTCTCGACGAAAATTGGACAATATATGGAGACGACCGTGATTATCGCATTACTACGCAAAGTCGAGGGGGAGGCGTTTTAATTGCAGTTAATTCCAGTATGTCGAGTGAAATTGTCCACACTACTCCTCATAAGAGTTTCCAACATATGATTATCAAGGTTCCTTTTGAAAGAAACTACCTATACATCGGTATTTTCTACATTCCCCCCAGATCTGACGAGGCCGCTTACAACGACCTTATCTTTAAAATCTCTTCTTTATCCGCATCTTTAAATGAAGACGACAAAATAATATTGTTAGGTGATTTCAACCGCCCCAATCTATCGTTTATGACGAACGGAGATGATAACAGTTTTCTCCCTACAAATGTTCTCGACTTTTGTGATATGAATCTGGTAAGTGCTTTTTATGGCGATGACTTACAGCAAATCGCTCCCTGTCCCAATCAAAACGATCATTGGTTGCATTTAATATTCACCAACACTTATGACGATGTAATGCTCCGTCCTACTAATGCTGTGGAGCATCTCTTCACTAACAGCCCTCACCACACAGCATTCACAGTTGAGCTCTCCACTACTGAAGCTCAAACTCAATTATCATACAATTGTAATATTGTATATGATTTTCGTAATGCTGACTACGAAAGCATTAAACTTTACCTTGACAATGTTGAATGGTTTGGCACTCTTTCAACGTTAGACCTGGACGAGGCTGTATCCTCATTTTACCTAATAAATCTTGACGCCGTTGACAGGTACGTACCTAAAATTAAGAAAAGTTATCTGAGCCCTGGCTAGACATCAATCTGCGCGCATTAAGGAATGAGAGAAACAAAGATTACAAAATCAAATGCCGCGAGGCCTATGAACGCTACGTGAATTTAACTGGTGAAAACATAATCAGAGACCCTAAGAAGTTCTTCGATTTTGTTAATCTCAAGAGGAAATCATTGGGCTATCCAGCGTCAATGACAAAAAATAAAACCGTTTCTTCATCTCCGAAAGTAATCTGTGATCTTTTCTCTGACTATTTTCAAGAAGTTTTTTCACCGCCAAAGATTTCGGTAGACACGGAGCAGCAGCTTGTAGTACCTCTCCACTTTCTTTTTAATAAATCTTCGACAAATGGGAGTTTCCCAACTTATTGGAAATCTTCCCATATAATTCCTATCTTTAAGAGTGGTGACAAGCATTCTGTCCTGAACTATAGAGGTATTGCCATTCTATCTATAATCCCTAAACTATTTGAACAAATCGTTTGCCATAAACTCTCAGCTATAACTGAGCCTCTTTAAAATGAACAACAACATGGTTTCCGCAAAGGCCGATCAACTACAACCAACCTCATGGTTTTAGTTTCTGATGTCCTATGTAAAATGGAGATGGGTTACCAAATTGACGCAATCTACACTGATTTTAGTAAAGCATTTGACTGGGTTGATCACTCCATACTTATTTCCAAATTGCAGAAAATAGGAATCACCGGCTCTATGCTCAATTGGCTTAGTTCCTACTTAAGAGTTAAGTTAAATTTCAGGAATATTTGTCCAAGCTGATTCTCGTACACTCTGGTGTACCTCCAGGCATTCACCCCAGCCCTCTTCTTTTTAATGTTTTTATATCAAATTTATCTGAAAAACTCTCGGACGTATAACATCTTCTTTACGCTGACAATCTGAAGATATATCACACCATTAAGTCTTTTCCTCCAATCAAAACTAACTTCCCTCCAACAATGGTGTGATGTTAACAAACTACATCTAAACGTTGGGAAATGTTTTGTAATGACTTTTTTCCGTAAAACCACAATATTGAACAATGCATACGTTCTCAACAATACGGTATTGGATATGAAAGAAAACATTGTTGACCTTGGAGTCAAGAAACTATGCTTCAATTTGCACTACGATACTATTCTCTCCAAAGCTCATAAACAGCTTGGCTTTATTAAAAGACGAGCCAAAGAGTTTAAAAATCTGTGGGTAACGAAATCATTATTTACCTCACTGGTTCGCCCAATACTTGAATATGCCTGCAATGTATGGAACCCACATTTCGGAGTTCATGATACGAGAATAGAATCTGTCCAAAAACAATTCTTGTTGTTTGCTCTGAGAGACCTTTATAGCCCTGATGACTATCAAATCTTGCCTCCTTATGAAGTTAGATTGGAGCTTCTGAATTTGTCTACTCTTAAAACCAGAAGAACAGTGTTGTCCTCTTGTTTCGTCTTTGACGTGATAAGGGGCCACATTAAAGTGGAGTATTTAAAATAAAGCTTAGTGTGCCTGTAAGAAGTACGCGTAATACACGTTTACTAACTGAATATCAGCATCTTACTAGGTATGCAGATAATGAACCAGTTAATAGGTGCTGTAAAATCTTTAACACTTTGAGCAAACACTACTCCCCTGCCATCTCCAAGTTCATTTTTAAATCAAGCATTTCTAAAGCCCTTCCATTATCCATCCCTAAATTGTGACGTGCATACAACAGTATAAATTAACGTTGAATGTAGCACGTAATTTAGGGTTAAGTATATTGTTGTAATGTATATTTTATATTTTTATATTTTTATATGTTGACTGTGATTGCTTGCTTTGGCGAAATAAATAGTTATAATTGATGCAATAAAGTAGCAACATTGTATTGCAAATCAACTAGACTACTCTCAATGCATAGAGTTTACCGATGAAAGTTGTATACAAAGAGAAGACTGCCCTGATTTGATTCAGAAAACCACATTTTTTTCTGAAAAGAAGCGAGCTATAATAAAAGATCGTAAGTGCCATTATAAATTGAAACAGAGTGTAGACTTCAAAATTATTATTAATGAGAATGCAGAATTAAATAAAATCACGACTGCCAATAATGGAGCACTCACATGAGCATCGTTGGAAGAAAATATTGAGCTAAAAATTAAAGTTTTCAAGCACATGAAGACTAGATATGGAACTCGCCTTGCAGTTTTCCTGGACAATTCTGCTTCCTCCCTCCAAGATTTTTGTAGCGATTTAAAACACAGAGATAACTGGAAGAATTAAACCAGGTAGAGAACCACTTCCTGGTATTCAACGGAATAGATCAATCTCAGGGTGGATTCATTAAAATACAATTTATTGAAAAATGTATTGTAAAGGTGGAAATAAATATGTATCATAATCGCTCTAAATAAATTATCCACCTAACATCATGTGGAAAAGTTACCAGTGATCAAATATATTTCAGTTTCAATTATTGTGCTTAGTCACCCAAGTATGAAGCAAATATTTACATTTATTCACACATTTATCTCCGTCCACTGTTTAAAAAATAATAAAAACTCAGAAATCACGAAATCAAATATAAACCAAACCAACAAACATATATCATACCAATGCAATACCACTTCCATTAAATTACTCATTAGCTAACTACAACAAAATACTGGTTTTGGCATCCGACACAAGACCAATCCCAGATGTTGCAAGCATGCGATCGCGTTGCATTGCCTTTATCTGGTTATTATCTTGATGATCTCAAATTCTACTACCTTTTTAACCTATTCGCACGCTCGATCATAGTTCCATCATCTTACACGTGCACAAGCATACGGCAAGTATACGCTGTAAGCGTACATAGTCAAATTACTGCGCAATCAATCAATGAAAACAAGCAAAGTCACCACGTGATAGCCAGGTAAACAAAGTTTGCTTACCCAATCTAAAAACACAAGTCAGACCATGTTCCTGCCTCGTCCCACTATTGCAGATAGTTCACAACGATCCGAAGATACAAATGTCGGACCCTCAAGTGAGACAAGCATATAAGCATAGAAATTCGCATGCAAGATCTAACCCATTCACACCCATTGGGAGCATAAAAAGAACAAAATTCTTTGGTTGAATTGACCACACTTTCCCATCTATTTATACAAGGGGCGTGTCTGACTTCCAACCATACTTCTGTATTGCTAGTTTTTATGCACACCTGAATAAAAAGATGGGAAAGCATGATCCTTACTACTCCATTAAATATCTATAGACATCAGATTATAATCAAAATAGGTAATTCCTGACGTAAACTTTATGAATTATATTCTCAAAAATCATCTACCTGGAAAAAAGAATAGTTTGACTATACGTCCCCGATATAGAAATTGTTAATACTTTCGAACAAGAATATCTAATGTTTATAAATCTTCACCGTAGAATCAAAATAGCAAAGTGTCCTCATGTTCTGTTTGATTGCAAAAATTTAACAAATTTTGAAAGAACACCTCAGAAACAATCACAGAGGTATAGACGAAGTCTACTGAGGTTTAAAAAATAAATATTACTATCCAAATTTAAAAACACATATCACAAAAATAATCAACAATTACAATATCTGTACCGTAGCGAAATATGAACGAAAGCCATATAAGCCTCCTTTTTATGAAACCAAAATATCTACTTATAGGCAAATTTTCTAAATTCGCTCAAGCAATAAAAATCAAAAGCCGTAATTGGCCTGATATCAACACAGCTCTAAATACTTATTTCAGATCATGTTCCATTCCAAAACATTCCATTCCATCACTGATAACGAAACAGCAATCACACTTAACTTAAAAAATTTCCTTGAAAAACAAAATATTCACCTGCATTTCACGATCCCAGGTATAAAGACTGGTAGTTCGGATATAGAACGATTTCATAATACGCTCAATGAGCACACTCGAATTATGATCGAGGAAAATCGAAATAGACCTGATATCTGACAAATGAAGGTACAATAACTGTGGAAAAATTTGTAGAAATTAAGAAAAGGATCCAGACAAAGTAAGAGAAAGGACTAGCCTATCATAACAGGGACGGCGGGCAAAATCGAATCGTCACCTCCTCGTGGTGCCCGCTGGATATCCAACTAACGACGGTAGTGGCGAGTGTGGGACGCCATATTCCTGCTTACCAGCGTGGGGCTAGCAACCCTGCCTGGCATTACCCAATTGCTACGAACCCTGAAACACGGCCTCGGATTGGATTGGATAAACGGCAACGACAACGGCAACGAAAAACGGACTACTCTATTGGATCTGGGAACGTTCGAACACTCAATACAACAGGATCACTGCGAGAACTTCTCAAGAAAGCCTCGACATACAATATTAACATCCTGGCGGTCCAAGAAACGAAATGGCTTGGCAAGGAAATAAGTGACTTAAGATCGCATTCAATATTCACAAGCGGCAAACCAACCGGAAACAAGGTATTTGGAGTCGCCTTCGTTGTAGCATCTTCATTTAAACATCTCATGACTGAATTCAAACCGGTGAATGAACGATTATGTGCGATCCGTATGAAAATGAAGTTCTTTAATGTATGGCTAATCAACTGTCATGCTCCAACTGAAGAGAAAGAAGAAATCGTCAAAGACGAATTCTACAACATCCTAGAAAGGACATACGATTCACTACCCTCAAATGATATCAAAATCCTACTAGGGGACTTTAACGCTAAAGTTGGACGAGAAGAAACTCACAGAGGGACAACGGGAGGGCACAGTCTCCATGAAAATACCAACAACAATGGTCAGCGACTAGTTGATTTTGCAACCAGCAAAAACATGGTGATAAGCTCTACCTACTTCCAACACCGCGACATCCACAAACAAACTTGGATGTCACCCGATGGACGAATCTTCAACCAGATCGATCACTTCGTCATCGAAAAAAGAGCTGCTACAAGTGTGCTTGACGTTAGATCATACCGTGGTGCTAACTGCGGCTCAGACCACTATCTCGTCAAGACAAAATATCGCTGCCGCATAACAAGATGCACCACCAAGAAAAAGAGCAGGACTCCTAAGTTCAAGGTGGAGTGTCTGAAAAACGAAACAGTAGCAGCAAATTATCAAGCGAAACTGACGAATTACCTTGTCAATACACCGCCGGCAGGTACGGACACATCGCTTGAACAAATGTGGTCGCAGCTTAAAGAAGGCGTAACATCAATAGCGGAAGAAACCGTAGGAAGACAAACGACGTCAAAAAGACGACAAAGAATGTGAAGATGCTCTCAAAAGTAAAAAAAAGCCTATTTACAATACATTGAAAGACCGACAAGAGCCAAGAAGCAAAAATATGACGAGCTTAGACGGTTAGCTAAAAAAATAGTCAGACGCAAGCGTAGAACCTATAACAACCAGACTATCCAAAGGATCAATGACGATATGTGCAAAAACGACACACGGGACGCCTATGCAGCATTGAAGCGACTTAGACAAGGCTACAAGCCGCAATCAAGCCTATGTAGAGACAAGCAGGGAAATATTTTAAGCGACCCAGACGACATCAATCACAGGTGGACTGAATATTTTTCTGAGCTACTAAATCCACCATCAGTAACGACATCCCTGCCAATAACGATTCCTGAAGATGCTAACCTATGCAGTCCACCTTCGTCAATACCATCTATTGAAGAGGTTCAAGCAGCCATACAACAGCAAAAACCAAATAAAGCACCCGGAATAGACAATTTACCAGCAGATCTCCTTCAAAAAGGTGGACCAATACTAACACACCGCCTCCACCAGATCATCTCCAAGGCATGGGTCGATGAAAAATTACCTGATGATTGGCGGACGGCCATCATATGTCCCATACATAAGAAAGGAGATAAGCTTACATGTGACAACTACAGTGGCATTTCACTGCTGTGTACGTCCTACAAGATCCTGACCAAAATTATTGAAAAAAGATTGACACCGTACACTTCCACAATAATTGGCGAATACCAAGGCGGTTTCAGATCCGGTATGTCGACGATAGATCAACTATTCCCAGTAAAACAGGTGCTGGAAAAGTGCTGGGAATACAATATTGACGTGCACCAGGTCTTCGTAGACTTCCAACAAGCATACGATAGTATAGATCGAAATATACTATATAAAATAATGCTTGATTTTGGGATACCTATCAAACTAATACGAATGACCAGACTAACGATGACCGACACACGATCTAAAGTCAGATGTCAAGGCGATCTGACTCAAAGCTACGACACCAGCTCAGGTCTTAAACAGGGTGATGGCCTCGCCCCCATACTCTTCAATTTGGCCCTAGAGTATGTCATCAGGAAGATTAAAGTAGACAATGCGGGAACGCTACTCTTTAAGTCTACTCAAATATTAGCGTACGCCGATGACATCAACGTCATGGCCCGATCTCTATCTCGTGCCAAAGAAGCGTTTACTGAGCTGGAGTCAGCGGCTAGGCAAGTCGGCCTAAGGGTGAATGTAAACAAGACCAAATATATGACACAGTCAAGGAAAAAGACGCCAAATAGACAAAACATGACGATAACTAACTACAGTGTGGAAAGCGTTATCTCTTTTATTTATCTTGGTGTCAACCTCGCCAAAGACGGGAATGAAAAGGACGAAATTGAACGGCGAATTGGTCTAGCCAATAAAATATATTTTTCAGTCCTCTCGGTGATTAAAAGTAACAAAGTGCACCGAAAAAATAAGCTGCGCGTCTATAAAGCGATCATCCGTCCTGTATTGATTTACGGATGTGAAACATGGACTTTGACTCAAGCCTCAGAAAAAAGGATTGACGTCTTCGAACGCCGCATTTTGAGACGTATTCTGGGGCCCGTGAAGGACGGACCGGACTGGCGAATCCGGTACAACCATGAGTTGTACGCTCTTTATGACGAGCCACCGGTATCGATTCTGACGAAACTGCTACGACTTCAATGGGCTGGCCATTGTGAAGCGTATGGATGACAGGCAAATTCCCAAGCGCTCCATGAAAGGCCGAGCAACAGGAAGCCGCCCACCAGGAAAACCACGCAAACGATGGGAAGATGCAGTTGACAACGACAGCGAATCCTTGCTGGGATTCGCTAATTGGAGGACGCAGTCGCTGGACCGAGACAGTTGGAGGCAGTGTCTTCGGGAGGCCAAGGCTCGATTTGGGCTGGTGCGCCATTGATGATGATAATGATCATAACAGGGACAGATTTGAAGCTGATATCAACCCAAATTATGTTCAAAACATGCATAGCAAAAATAAGTTAGACCTTCATTTTAAGCGTAAACTAAAAATAAAAAAACCAATTCATAAAAAACAATTCATGAGAGCGAAAAAAATCAGTCCAATAGAACATTTTTTCAAGCATCGTCGTCTTGCTCGCTCTATGATTCTCCATCACAGATACTTACACATAGTTCATATCATAGAGATAAACGAAACAAAACGAGGAAATTGTTTTATATTTAATCGAATCGAACCCATCAACATAATTGAAATTTTTGTAATTGATAATTTAATTCTTTTCGAAGAAGCCCTTGAATCTGCTTGTTTTAACATAAAAACGTCAGCCTTAATAAATAGTTCAGCTAGTAAATTACTAGAATAACATATTGTCGGTAAGCCCAATTATTTTGAAACCTCATATAATAAATAGAGGCTTAGTAAATTTACACTGGAAGATTTTGAAATGGATAGGAGGAACTATGGACGACGACTAATTACTTTGACAAAATTGAAAAAGATTTGACTAATAACTATTGCAGATGATATAAATAAACAAATTTCCGTTAACAGATATATTGATAATAACATTCGTAAATTCATTGACCACATTAACTCCCAACAATCAGTTACTACTCACAAAATTAATCAATTCATGGCTGAAACAAACCCGTTGCCAAACAAGATTGAAAAATACAAATTGAAAAATGAAATTAAAAAAACCAAAGACCAATTTCGAACTCAATATCTAAACCGAAAATAAAATCATGTCAAGCAAACTAGGAACTTTGAGCAGAAGTATTATAAAAAAGATATCTATAAACTAAAAAAATATTAGAATTTCAGTACCTTAACAGCATTCTATTATTCTTATCATTTCGCGAATTTCCAATGTTATCATTATTAAATACTGTAGAGCACTAATTTTTCCAGATCCAACTAAAGTATAGCACTTTCAAATTTCCATAAAAATATCCGGTAGTCCGGTAGTCCAATAGAATGTGTATGAATATTCAAGTGAGAATTTAATAAGAAAATTAAAATATATTGCTGACAAATGCCTCAAAAATATTTTGAAAACTAATGTACATAATTTTAAAATGCTAAAGAATTTCGAACTCACAATTGTAAAAGTAGCCCTAAATATATTTATAACTATAAGTTTAAATAGATCTATTGTATTCCGAACATGTAATGATCATAATACAGAAATTTAAAAAAATTGTATTATTCAATATGAGATAATATTATTGTCAAATTTGACAGAGCTGGAGCGAATTAATTTGTGCGGAGCAATAATATTTGATTTTTTTTATATAATATCCGTTTTTGGAAATGATTTTTGCAGAGTAGTGAGTTACTGAAGACCCTTTCCTTCTGGACAATTGAAGAATACGGTCAAGGATAAGTATTTTTGGTGGTTAAGATTTTACTTTTAAATTTCATTTTATTCAGTGAAAAATAATTTCACGGTTACTGCGACTGCTATTTTCTATTGTGCTAGTTAACTTTGAACAAAGCTTTCGTATTTTACACCTTTCGCAGAAACCGTATTGCACTAGAACTTGAGATTAGACATCAAAGGTTTTTTTCGGCAAGCAAAGTGTCTGGAAAAAACTTCTGGGAAGAATATTTATGAAAATTCATAATACCACCCAAAAAGAATAAATGCGGCATCTGCCGTAAAGATATTGGGAAGGAAGAAAAAGCACTCCAATGTGAATGGCACTGCAAACAGTGTTTTCATTTTAAATGTCTTAAATATACCGAGGAGGATTACGAGTGTTTTGAAAAACTCACTCGGTAACAAATGCAAGTGGTTTTATGTCACATGCAATGAGGATTTCAATGAAGGCTTTGTAACGGAAGTTATATCCGCAATTAAAAAATAACAGGACTCCTTGCACGAAATAACCACAAAAAAGGAAGAAAAGAAAGAACCGAACCGAAATCTTTTCGGAGCTAAAAACACAAAGAGAAACGTTGAAGGAGTTATATGGGGGAAAAATGGATGAACACAGCATAACGCTTAATAATCAGCAACACTCATACGCAGCGGTACTAAAATCTAAAAAGTAAGAAGTGGCCAAACAGCAACAAGGCCAAAAAGGAATAAATTTACGTCCGAAAAAGGGTCAGACGTTGGAAGATTTAAGGACCCATATAAAACCTTCTAAAATAAAAATACCAATTAACTTGGCGAAGCCGTTAAAAAATGGAGGAATCCTCACTGAAACAGACTCTCGAAAACTTTGATCCAAGAGATCAAAAGGAATCTGGATAAAACTTACCAAAATGGAATTATAGCTGAACTCTCCCCAAGGATGGTTCTTAAAGGATTACATCGGAAATATACATCAGAAGAATTAATTGAAGAAATAAGAAAATTAAACCACTCCGTAGAAAAAGAGGCAAAGTTGGATATGATGTACACACGCCAAATTCAAAATGGGAAATGGATAGCAATCCTCGAGGTTAATGGTCCTATGCTCCAAAGGTTGATAAATCAATATATATCAACATCAACTTTGGCACTTGCTTTGTGACCGAAGATCGCCATGTCACAAGATGCTATAAGTGTCAAAAATTCAACCATAAAACTACCAAATGTGAGGAAAAAACAACTTGCGCGAAATGCACAGGTGAACATAAAACAGAGGCCTGCAATTCTAACACCCAAAAATGTACAAATTGCTTAAAAATCGGCAAAGTGCTAAACGTATGCCATAGAGCCGATTCCACTGAATGCCCAGAATACATAAGGCGACTTTTATTATCAAAGAGAAATATAAATTACAACAACGTCTAAGATAAATAGTACACTTAACATACTATATGCAAATTTCGAAGCTTACGTCAGAAAATAGAAGATATTGAAATTTACCTGGTGGATCATAAGGAAATTGATGTCATGCTATTCTGCGCGATATGGCTATACGATTGTGAGATTTATTACTACGAAATTATTGGATATAAACTTGTTTTCTGCTGCAGAAATGATAACAGAGGCGGTGGAACCCCAATTTAAGTTAAAAATGGTCTGCAATATAAGGTCAAATATAAAAACATAAATTTTTCGACAATAATAATCGAGATACAACAGACAAACAAACTCTAGATATAGGAACATTTCCCAAAACTTCTGAGACTTTTTCTACAGTCATTGAACATATGGTTGACTAATACTCTACTCACAAATCACTTATAACAGTAGCAGACACCAACATTAATCTACTGGACGATGATACACAATACCGAACATACATGGATACACTTACAGCCAATAATTCTGAAGTATTAAACACAAAAACACCGACGAGGTTAATCTCAGGTACAATCTTAGACCATATAACTACAAACAGCCAGACGATTAAACGCACCACCAACTACACTTTTGAAGACTGGCCGCGGTTAGACCATAGACTAATACGTTTAACAATTAAAGCACATACAATGACCAAAGTAAAACCAAATTTGAAATATATAACTTACCTCAGAAAAGATAAATGCATTGAGACAACTAACCATCTACTTAAAAAGAAAACTTCAGAAAGTTTCCAGGAATTGCCCGGGATACTACAGGAAGCTAAAGACTCTGCCACGTTTACTAAATCCATCAGGACAAGGAATGTAACGTGGATTACTGAAAAAGTTAATACTTCCTCAAAGAAAAAAACACAAAGCATTTAAACTGCTAATTAAGGATCCTTACAGTCCTACAAAACAAAAACAACACAAAATAGTAAAAAACGACTGTAATAAAATAATAAACGAAGCAAAGCAACACTATTATACCATAAAGCTTGAGGAAAGCTCAAAAAACTATAGCCAGTTCTCGAATCTAGTTGACGGTGTTTTAAGGAAAAGCGAAACAAGTAAGACACACAATAGCGAAAAACTATCTTTCTCGAACAAGATTATCAGTAAACCGAAGGAAATCGCCTTAATCACCATTTCTCAAAAATAGGTCATAAAATTGTAACGAAATTGCCTTCGATACTGACATCATCGTCCCGAAACACATATCCAATCTCTTCTTTTCATTTAAGAACAACCAATAAAAAATAAATAATTGAAACTATTAGTTCTCTACGATACCACACTGCACCAGGTCCTGATCGTATCTCCGTTGATGACCTCAAATTAATCAAAAAAAATATTGTTGATACTCTCGTGAAATTAATAAATAAATGTATTAGGCAGGGAAGATTCCCGGAATACTTAAAAATCTCAGCAGTTATACCGATTTTTAAAGGGGGCGATGAAACTGACCCAAACAATTACAGACCAATCTCACTCTTGTATTCCTTAAGCAAAATCCTCGAAAAAATTATAGATTCTCGAATCAAAGAATTCTTATTGCAAAACAAAATCTTGGATAGAAACCAGTACGGATTCCAGGCGGGCAAAGGTACAACAGATACCATTCCTGATGTAATTAGATTTGCAAATGAATACTTGGATAGGGGCCACTACATTGCAGCAGTTTTCGTGGACCCAAAGAAAGCCTTCGACACAGTTACACATGAAACTTCAATCACCAGGCTCGATGAATATGGGATTGTTGAAAAAGCCAATAAATCATTACGCAGTTACTTCCCGGATTTACACTAATTGGAAGTGTCAACAGCAAAGCTGCTGAATTTAGCATAGGTATTCCGCAGGGCTCGATCCTAGGACCAACGCTATTTTTACTTTATATCAACTCTATAAAAAAAAGCAGACCTTGTTGCAAAAGTGGCTATGTACGCATATGACACTGTGCTCGTATACTCAGGTAAAACTTATCTCGAAATTGAGCAAAAAGTAAATACTGACCTGGACAAGTATTGGTATTGGCTTCTACAAAGTAGATCAGCAATAAACGCGGCGAAAACAAAATATATTCTTTTCAAACAAAAGAACAAGATTGACTTACAACCACACTTAAAAATCAATGACACAAGCCTCCAGAGAGTAGAACAAATAAAATATCTAGGACTTCTAATAGACGAGAAACTAACATGGACTCCACACAAAAATGATCTAAGGGAAAAACTAGCTGTCTTCATTGGTTTCTACGTCGCTTCTACTTTTTTCCGAAGAAAAAAAAATCCAAATTATGTATGCGCATCTCCTATCCAAAATTTCCTACGGCATCTTGAATTGGAGCCGAACCTCTAAAGGTAACCTTATGACCATCTCCAGATTAGTAACCAAGGCGTATAAGACCATTTACAATCTCCCTATGTCAACTCCAACGAGCGAAGTTTACAAACCAGACCAAGAATTGAATTTGTAAGGCATGCTTTCCATGGAAAGAGCTCCATTCATACATAAGAATTTACACCGTAATGAGTACACCACTGTGAAATTAGATAGAATTGAGAGGGGAAACACTTACAGAATGAGCAACATGAATAATATAGCTATTGCATTTGCCAGAACTGATCGGTTAAAAAAAGCAGCTTACATTTACAATACACTAACGGACAAAATTAAAAACATAGCGAACCCAACTTCCTTTAAAACGACACTAAAAAAATAATTCCTCCAGGACCAACTTTCGAAGTAGGTTATAAGTACAATCAGCTTCACTAAAGTCAAAGCCAAACATATCATCAACAGGAAATAATTCATAAACATATATTCTGAGCTATTAATCTAACTAAAAGGACACTAAAACTTACAAATATGGTACTATCTCTTATACCGATTCTTATCGTCTGGGAAGTACTATGTAGTGAAATGTTAAATACGGAGAATTACTAAATTTGATGGAGAAAGTGATTGAAGGGAACAGAGATGGTTTTAGTCGATAAAAATGCGACATGCCAAGAGGCAGGAGCTGATCGGTATCTTTTGAAGATTTCCACCTCCCAATGTTGAAAAAAAATATGAGAAGTGTTAAGTATCAATTAAAAATGAAACTCTTATTAATAATTAAGCACAGTATAATCAATAAATTATCTGAACAAATATTATAAAACACATATGTTACGTACAACAAAATCCATTAGCATTAGAATAAATATGTTTTACAAATTTGGAGACCTTAAATGACATAAAAATACATGCAACTAGTACTTGGATAAGCGCCTCTATCAACATCGTTATCGTTTTTTTTAATTATAATTTTGCTAATAATCTATTTCAAATGTTAAACTCAAATCCGCTCTTTTGCTGTTCAATATTTAATTCGCCAAGAGCCGAACCTTAAGGGGGGAGGAGTTACCCAGAAACTTCTCATACCATGTTCCAACAGTCCATTTCCACATTCACTAGTATTATCCATAACGATACTTCAACTAACGATATCTATCCTAGCTTCAGTACCCCTATAATTCATCTCTTATGTCCAATATCTCAAGTTTTTCTTGCCGCGTTATTACATTTAAAACTCAACATGTGTGTATATATTTGAAGCGAAGATTGTTTTGTAACATACACTGTGACAAAAAAGTATCCGGAAATTTGAAATAAAACGCAAAAGTATTAAACTTCTTCAATGTTTATAGAATCTCCTTCAAAATATACTCTATTTGAAGCGATATACATGTGCCAACGTTTTTTCCAATCATGGAAACATTTTTTATAGGCGCTTTTAGGGATGGCCTTCAGCTCCTTCTGCGAATTTTCTTTTATAGCGTCTATGGAGTCAAATCTGGTTCCCCGGAGCGGTAATTTCAGTCTGGAGAAAAAAAAAGTCACACGGAGCCAAATCAGGTGAATATGGCGGCTGGTCAATGGTATTTATCGAATTTGTTCGATCCAGCATGTCCTTAGCGACCTGCTGCCGATACTGTTTTTCGAGAAAATTCAGCACCATCGGAACGAGCCTGACGGTGACGCGCTGCATTCCCAATTGGTTGACCAAAATTAAAGGAGCTGATTCACCAGCAATGTTGAGATCATGTGCTGTCTCTCTAACAATACCATGATGATTTTCGAGTACGATTTCTTTAACTATTTGGACGTTATCCTCAGTTAAAGACATCGATGGCCGTCCAGAACGAGGCAAGTCTTCGACGATCTCCCGACCATCTTTAAAGGCTTTGTACCACTCGTAAGCCTGAGTTTCCGATAAAACAGACTCACCGTAAACCTTCTCCAGCATTCGCATCGATTTGGCTTATGAAATTTCGTTCAAAACACAAAATTTGAAACAAACTCATTGTTCAATTTTTGTAAAATTCGCCGAGCACTACTGAGGTGGACTGATTCAACTAGCTGCTGTAAACAAACTGGTCGACATATTACGCTCATTTTTGGCAAAGTAATTAAGAACAGTCCTACCAACATACAAATACTTAAAAATACTCAACGCGGGCAATTTAAATGAGAATTTCCGGATACTTTTTTGTCAGAGTGTATCACCTCACAAGACGAACTCGAATGCATTCTCAAGACGCGACAAGCACTAAACCAATCACTTTGCTTATTCCTAATAGACAAATTATCCGATTTCAGTTTGTGTTCTTCGGTCGAAAATAAGTTTGTATCGGCGCAGTTCAAATTATAAACTCGAATCATGCAGACGTAAAATAGAATAAATACTCGCGTTTAAAAGGAAAAAGTATTTTAATTTTAAAAGTTTTCGCACAAGCAAACACGTAGCAAACTCATCACTGAACAACTAACAAATAACAGGTAAATCAGTGTTATAGCAACATTACATGCATATAGTAAAATAGGAAGATCTTGCAACTTGCAAAGTCTAACTTAGACTAGAAATCGCTTCAGATATATTTGCCTTAGACAGACATTTTAATTGCCTTCAGACATTGCTGCTGCAACCATAATCTGTACATATATATACGTTATCACAATATTTGCAAAATTCATTGATGCGCATTCACTACGAAAATTGTATCATTCTATTCTGATATGCCACTTTGTCTTGACGGAATCAATTAAGAGAAATGACAATGCTTCAATCTATTGAAAATAACATTTTTTCAATGTTGGGAGGTAGAAATCTTCATAAGATACCGATCAGCTCCTGCCTCTCGGCATGTCGCATTTCTATCGACTAAAACCATCTCTGTTCCCTTCAATCACTCTCTCCATCAAATTTAGTAATTCTCCGTATTTAACATTTCACTACATAGTACTTCCCAGACGATAAGAATCGGTATAAGGGATAGTACCATATTTGTAAGTTTTAGTGTCCTTTTAGTTAGATTAATAGCTCAGAATATATGTTTATGAATTATTTCCTGTTGATGATATGTTTGGCTTTAACTTTAGTGAAGCTGATTGTACTTATAACCTACTTCGAAAGTTGGTCCTGGAGGAATTATTTTTTTAGTGTCGTTTAAAAGGAAGTTGGATTCGCTATGTTTTTAATTTTGTCCGTTAGTGTATTGTAAATGTAAGCTGCTTTTTTTAACCGATCAGTTCTGGCAAATACGATAGCTATATTATTCATGTTGCTCATTCTGTAAGTGTTTCCCCTCTCAATTCTATCTAATTTCACAGTGGTGTACTCATTACGGTGTAAATTCTTATGTATGAATGGAGCTCTTTCCATGGAAAGGCATGCCTTACAAATTCAATTCTTGGTCTGGTTTGTAAACTTCGCTCGTTGGAGTTGACATAAGTAGATAGAACAAGGGGGTTCAAGCGCTTTTTTCCCACGGTCCCCATTTTTTTCCCACGGGTATCGGATTACCGCCCCCACATGACGCCACCTGGTATCGCTTCCGGTGGCGCCATTTCTTATCGCTGTCTGGGGCGCCATTTCTTATCGCTGTCTGGGGCGCCATTTCTTATCGCTGTCTGGGGCGCCATTTCTTATCGCTTCCGGTGGCGCCATTTCTTATCGCTTCCGGTGACGCCATTTCTTATCGCTGTTGGGGTGATTCCCACGGATGACGTCACCTGTTATCGCTGTTGGGGTGTTTCCCACGGATGACGCCGCCTGTTATCGCTGTTGGGGTGTTTCCCAACCGCGGTGAGTCATGCTGATGAATATGTGAGATGTGTTTTAAAATAGCAGCTGGATTCATTTCTTATCGCTGCGGAGGTGAGCTTTTATTGATGCCGGTTGCGTAATCTCTTTTATAGGGTTCGAATATTTTACAGACATTTCAAAATTAGAAATTCGATATGTTGATAAGAGCTTGAGTGAGGGCTATTTTAAATTATTAGACGTTGGAATTTGAATAGCGTTGGATGGATGACGTATTATATGTTAGATGGATGACGAATAAATTGCTAGTTCAATAGGTGTGAATGATTCAAGTTCCTACCAGACAGACGCGAGTAGTTTATCATTTGTTTATGATACGTACTGAGTGCTTGGAGTTCTTATCAGCATATAAGTTGGTGGCGTTTTGTGATAATTTTAGATGTCTTGACAAATGCTAATGTGAGTGCGACACCTTGTTTGATAATTATGTTCTCATAATGTGTAGGTGTTTTAGTTGTGAATTAGATAAGAATGAGACATGCTAAAAATAGAAGTTAGATCTTGATTCGGAAATTTCAAAATTAGAAATTCGATATGTTGATAAGAGCTTGAGTGAGGGCTATTTTAAATGATTAGACGTTGGAATTTTAATAGCGTGTAAGAATTTTTTGTGAACGACCGGATGTTTTCTCTGGGAATGTATGAAGACCATTTGAAATAGTTGGCTTCGATAAGAATGTTAACTTCCCAGGAAACACCTATGACATCATCTTCAATTTCGCAACAACACGCAATATTCTGATTTCCAACAAAATGCAATATTCTGAGTCATATCTCAATTCTGAGTCATATCTGAACCACATTAACCCACATACCTAAACCTTGTATCATTTATATAAACATCCTGCACTAAATATTCCCATAACCAGAAAAATAATAACCATCCACTTGAAATCCAATAAGATCAAGTTAACTTCCCAGAAACGAAAATGCCAATCACAGGAAATTACACTGATAAGGTGGAATACAAAAGATCGTATTACTGCACTAGTTGCAAATCGGATCGGCATAACGTAAACAATTGCCCTTCTTTGAAAGATAAAGATAAAAGAAGGAAATAATAAATAAAGATAATTTGAATCATGCTGATGAATATGTGAGATGTGTTTTAAAATAGCAGCTGGATTCATTTCTTATCGCTGCGGAGGTGAGTTTTTATTGCTGCCGGTTGCGTAATCTCTTTTATAGGGTTCGAATATTTTACAGACATTTCAAAATTAGAAATTCGATATGTTGATAAGAGCTTGAGTGAGGGCTATTTTAAATGTTTATAGAATTGTATATTGTGGGTTGCTAGTTTTGCTGAAAATTTATTGATATGAATAGTGCAGAGTGTAAACTTTTTGATATAAAAGAAACTGTATTTATTGAATTAAAATTAAGTTTGCAAACGAATTTTGAGTCGAAACTTTCCTAAATTGAGAGATGGAGAACGTTGAATTATTTGAGGAAGAAAGGACGATCACGGAAGTTGTATTCAGCAATGAATACATACATTGCGTGTACAACAGGTTTGAAGACGAGTACTATGTTGTAATAAAAGGTAAGTTTTTTAAAAACTTTTATAATATTGTTGATAAAAATTTTTTTTTTGGGGTTTTTTATATTTCCAGGCGTCGGACTAAAGCTGGTGTACAACACCGAGGTACAGGAGGCGGTGGGTACCTTCATTGAGGAGAGATTAGAATGCCATGACGTGGACCTCTACCACGAGGAGAATTTTGGATCGTCTTTCATGGGTTTTAAAACAAATAGTAATAGGAAAAAAGTTTTTTTCATTTTATTAATTTTAAGTGATTTTTTAACTAGTTTAAACGGTGTTCCCCAATATTTTATAAGTCAATTAACTATACAAAGAATTAAGGAGAAATTACGTAGGTAAGATATTTAAATGTCAAAATATAATGTTAAAATATATATACATATATATAAATATAAATAAATAAAATAAATAAAAAACTATATTATCAAATTTGTCTTATTAAATTTCATAGGGGAAAACACTGGGTGTGTTATTCATATTTATTTATACCAGCAGACCATATCAGTGTTTATCAGAATTAAATTCCAATGCATATGTGGGGTGTGTGGGTGTGGTGGTAGGCATTACAGGAAAAATGTTTGTAGGAGGGTTTTCTATTTACGATAAGCGAAACATGCGACCGGATGTTTTCTCTACCATATAAAAGAAACTGTTGCATCTCAATTTAGGAAAGTTTTTTATTTTGAGCTCAGTGAAATAACACGAAGTGAATTGTATTCCTTAAAATGTTTTGTGAATCTTGTAATATCGAAGTCAATAGTGCTTGTTGAAACTATCATGTGCGAACCAATGCTCACAAAAATAAATCTATAGAGCCCCTCAACGAACATTTTAAAAGGGTAAAAAGTTGTTTTGGACAGCGAATGGAAACTCTTGTTTTTGAAAACAAAGATGAAGGTCTTTTAAATTTGGCGGAGTTTTTAAAGATGATGGAAGATCCGTTAGTGAATTATCTGATGAGTGCACTAGATGAACGCGTGACACTCAAATTCAACAACATTGAATTCTTTGCTGAATTCATTAAAATGAATGATGATGATGAAAACGATTGCATGATAAGCAATAAGTCGTTCCATACAAAAATGCAAGCGATAATTCAAAAAAGTGAATTGAAATTAGCTTTCGATAATATGGTTAATGAAGTTCAAAACAAAATGGAGGAATTCCAGGAGAAAGACAGTGGATGGGCTCTCGTTAGAATTACGCACTGCGAGTTAAATATAAACGATTTTAAACCATTGAGAGGAACAAGTTATATTCCACTACCAAAACAATTGGCCAATAAGCGTGCTTGCATTGATATTAAGAACCGCGACAGTTATTGTTTTAAATGGTGCATTATTTCCGCAATGTGTCCGATAGATCATAATTCAGAAAGAACGACATCATACCGAATTGATGACATTGCAGACAGCGTTATACATCTTCAAAACGGTATAGTGTTGAATTTTCGGGGACTCAAATTTCCGCTACAGGTGCAAGATATTGACAAATTTGAGGAATTAAACTAATCAATCAGTGTTAATTTATTTGGATACGATGAAGAGTTAAGAAAGGTTATCGGTCCATATCATATCACAAACCAGGAAAATTCGCATCACATCAATCTGCTCCTGCTGCAATCCAACGAAGATTGTCATTGTGTTTGGATTAAACATATTTCAAGGTATGTAATGGTGAATAGTGTGTGTGTGTATGTGTGTGTTTGGGATTTGTAAATTTTTTTTTCTTCTTTAAAGGTTGATTCGCTATCAACAAACGCTACACAATTGTGCTATCTATGTTTGCAACAAATGCCTTCAATATTTTATTTCGAGCGAGAAACTGCAACTGCATAAAAACAGCTGTAGCAGATTAGTCACGAAAATGCTGGAACCGGAGAAAGCAACGCTGCAGTACAAAAGCTATGGACGACAACTCGAGGTACCTTTTGTCATCTATGCAGATTTTGAATGCCTTCTTCAGGACGTCGATACATGTGCACCCAATCCAACACTTTCATCAACGTCAACAATCCAAGAACATACCCCTTGTGCTTTCTCTTATTTCATCAAGTGTTCATTCGATTCAAAAATTAGACAGAATCAGATTATACAAAGGCCCAGATTCACCCAAAGAATTCGTTGATTCCATTGTGAATGATCTAAAATGGTTTTATATAAATCATATCAAGAACCCAAAGTCAAGGGATGCTCTATCGTCGGAAGAAGAAAAGGTTCAAAGGGAATCGATTTTCTGTCACATTTGTAAAAAAGAGCTTGACAATTATAGAGTCCGAGACCATTGTCACTTTACTGGAAAATATAGAGGCCCCGCTCATAGCGAATGCAATTTATTGTATCGAGTACCGAAATTCTTTCCAATATTATTTCACAACCTCTCAGGCTATGATTGTCATCTGTTTGTGAAAGAATTAGATAGCATTGATGGGGAAATATCTATTATACCCATTAATAAGGAATTATACGTTTCATTATCTAAACGAATTCAAGTCGATGAGTTTGAAACGATTGAGAATAGGTTCTTAGACTCAGCCAGATTCATGCAGAGTAGTTTGGATGCTCTAGTGAAAAACCTTTCTCCAGTAGATCTGAAAACCGTAAGATCAGTATATGAAGATGGGGAGAAATTTCAACTGCTTACAAGAAAGGGTGTATTTCCCTACGATTATATTAACTCGTGGGATCGATTGAATGAAGTTTGTTCACCACCTCGAGAAAGCTTTTACAATAAAATGACAAATAGCGAATGCAATGAGATTGACTATAATCATGCTGAAAATGTTTGGAAAGTTTTCAATTGCACAACGATTTGGAACTATTTGGAATTATATCTGAAGACAAATGTGCTGCTTCTGACAGACGTTTTCGAAAATTTCAGGAAAGTTTGTAAAAATATCTATGGACTTGACCCTTGCCAATACTATACAACTCCTGGGTTATCGTGGGATGCCATGCTCAAAATAACATCTGTTAAACTTGATCTTCTAACAGATATAAACATGCATCACTTCATACAACGAGGAATCAGAGGTGGTATTACTCAATGCTCACATAGTCACTCAAAAGCTAACAACAAATACTAGAAAGATTATAAAGAAGAGGATCCTTCTTCTGAATTCCAGTGGGTTGAAAATATAGATGAGGTTGATATTCTTAATATTGCAATAGACGCGGACATTGGCTACATATTGGAAGTTGATTTGGAGTATCCAACAACAAAGCACGATGAGCATAACGATTTACCTTTCTGTGCAGAAAATAAAAAAGCACCTGGTTCGAAAACTGCGAAATTGATCACTAACTTAACTAACAAGCAAAATTATGTGATTCACTATCGAAATCTGCAGCAATGCATTGCGAATGCGTTGAAATTGACCCGTGTTCATAGAGTTTTACAGTTTAAACAATCGAATTGCATCAAGCAGTACATAGACTTGAACACCCAATATCGCAAAGCCAGTAAAAATTTGTTTGAGAAAAACTTTTTCAAGCTTTTAAACAACGCAGTATATGGCAAAACGATGGAAAACGTAGATAAAAGGAAAGATGTGAAGATTGTGACGGATTGGGAAAGCCGAGGCAGACACTCAGGCGCACGAAATCTTATATCGAAGCCAAATTTTCATAGTGCAGCCGTTTTTACCCCCAATATGGCAGCTATTCAAATGGATAGAGTATTCACATGCTACAACAAACCGACTTACCTTGGTTTCACTGTGCTTGATCTATCAAAATTGAAAATGTATGATTTTCATTATCGTTTCATGAAGCCCAAATATAATGAGAAAATTATTCTCAACTATATGGATATGGATTCATTTATTTACACTATTCAAACCAATGACTTTTACAGTGATATTATACCGGATATAGACAATCACTTTGATACTTCTGAGTACCCCCAAGATAGCATATATAATATTCCGCTGAAAAATGGAAAAGTGTTGGGTATGATGAAAGACGAAAATAATGGAAAAGTCATGAAGAAGTTTGTAGGATTAAGAGCTAAAATGTATTCTTTAAGTATAGAAAATGGTGATACAATTAAAAAAGCAAAAGGTGTAAAGAAGCTTATTATGGATGGACTAAATTTTAGATGATTATAGAGATTGCTTGTTTAGAAAAAAGATATTTAGAGGTAGTATGTACGTGTTTAGATCTAAGCTTCACAATTTATATACTGAATGTATAAATAAGGTTTCTTTAAGTTATTTAGATGATAAGCGATATATAAGGGAAGATGGGGTTAGCACATATGCTTGGGGACATTATAATATTGTAATGTTTGTAGACTAGGAAGATTGAAATAAATAAAATTGAATGAATTTAAAAAAATATTTTTTTTTTTCAAAGAAAAACAAGAACAAAGGAAATGATAAAAAAATGAAAACAGTATAAATAGACTGAAGATATCAGTTTTATCCAAAAAATACTAGTTTGTATATGTATCTCGTTAAAAACCTAAAATGACGACTTTAAGCAATACTAGGGAAACCTCAATAAACAACTCTCTAATCATTTAATTTGCTTACCATGCCCTTCACGAAAATCATTGCTACATATCTTGAAACCCACCTAAAATCCATCACTCAAAACATATTTGCAAATCAAATACAAACATTTCCTTCAAAACACTGATATTAGAAACCGCGTATAAGGAAAATACTGAACAGCCAATTCGGGCCCAACTCACAAGTCCGCAACTTCCTCATAAGCAAACGTATTTTTTTTTCTCATGACTCACCATCAACCACCGTTTTTTTCATATCACACACTCAGATTAACCCAACTCTAATGGTCTTCAAATCCTCACCTTAATAATCTAAAAACTAACCATATTGGTTCACACACACACACACATATACACACACAATATTATAACATCGCTTACCTCTACTAATTTTCATCTTTTCCACAACTAAAATCAGAGTCCACATTTCCAGACATCACGTCACACTCGGAGTCTCCTCTTATTATAAACTCATCCAGCAGCTTAATTGTTATCCATGCAACACCGCTCGCAAATTTTTATCACTCTACTACTATACTAACCATAAACAATCAAACCTAAAATGACCTTCACATTCTCTACATATTTACAAAATAAATTCATTAAATGTATAGATAAAACTATATCTCTTATCACATCATACAAATAATATTTCATTAAATACTAGAGAACCTCATTCTACAACTCGCTAATAGTTTAATTAGAATCTCTAGGAGCCTTACCTATTGATTCTGTATTGTTGGATAGTAAGTTTAATGTAAAGCATAGAATCGTATTTTGGTATAGCATAGAATTGTATTTTGGTAGTAAACAGAAGGACTTTAACCCCATTTTTAGCAAAGCAGTTCATTAACAGATAAATAGTTCAAGCTAGACACGTGGCGGATTCCCCCCTAAACGATGACGTCATCGTTTCATCGAAACGCGCACCGCTTAAGCTTAAGCTGTTGAAGCAGTTCGAACTGCTTCGAACTGCTTCGTACTGCTTCGAACTGCTTCGAACTGCTTCGAACTGCTTCGAACTGCTTC